>CM056578.1:99350308-100550308 GCA_029721435.1 Gymnothorax reevesii
GTTACTGTGAGGTTGCAATGCCATTAGTGTAGGATTGTTGGGCTATTACTGTCGAGCTGGAGGGGTGTTGCAGTCGATCTCTCGGGCTGTAACTGGGGGGCCTTTGCCGCACGGCTGTAGGGTTGCTATTAAAGAGCCTGAGGGCTGTCACTGCAGTGCTGTTACTGTAGGATGTTCTGTTCAACTGCATTGCAGTTGCTGTAATGCTCTATGGCTATTACTTTGGGGCTGTAACTGTCAGGTTTTTCGGCGGTTACGTATAGCTGTTGGCCTGTTACAAGAGGACTGTTTCTGCTTGCTGGCTGTTGTAGTCGGGTTTGGAGCTGATTAGTTTGCAGGTCACAGTGATTATACCAGTGTAGTGCTGCAATGGTTTCTCATGTCATTGGCACCCTGACTGAAAAAGCACAAAAATACTGTTCAGAAAGAAATCATATTATTGAGAGAAACTCAAAGTGTGGAAAATACCCAGTGAGACAAAGACCCAAAGCAGATGTCAAAGCCCACACAGAATGGATCCAGGACGACACGTTAATATTCTGCCAACAGACGTCAGTCCAGTCATAAACCTTTAGGCTGAACTGAACAGGCAGTTAATTAGGAAAATGACTGACCTGGAAAGGATCTGAATAAAAGGAATGGCATAAAATATGTGCCGTAACCTTAGCAAACAGTTCAAGACAAGCGTATTTGTGGTTATCCATATCAAAAGTGGTTGCACCAGATGCTAAACGAAGGGTGACATTAATTGTGAAACTTTTGATTTGGAGGAAATTTGATTTGATTGTTGATTAAATGAATAAATAATTTTGTATGGTTCCCATTGAAACATTAATCAAGAACAATATTCATCAAATGTCGGCATTTTGAGTTCATCTCTGGATTGTTGTTTTTCATATTATTTTAGTACATTTCCAATCAGAGTAAGTAACGATTCTGAAGCTCTCTGTTGGTAGCTCTGCTTCGTACTGAATGCACTGTGTCAGTACAGGTTTATTCCTGTTTGTAACTGTGATGTGTGCTGAATACACTGTGACTCAACAGGTTTATTCCTGTATGTGACTTTGCTACAGGTTTATTCTTGTATGTCTATGTGCTTGTCCTGATTACACTGTGACTGTACAGGATTATTCCAGTATGTGACTGTGCTGTGTGCTGAATGCACTGTGACTGTACAGGTTTATTCCTGTATGTGACTGTGCTGTGTGCTGAATGCAGAGTAACTGTACAGGTTTATTCCTGTATGTGACTGTGCTGGGTGCTGGATGTACTGTGACTACGGGTTTATTCCTTTATGTGACTGTGCTGTGTGCTGAATGCACTGTGACTGTACAGGTTTATTCTAGTATGTGACTGTGCTGTGTGCTGAATGCAGAGTAACTGTACAGGTTTATTCCTGTATGTGACTGTGCTGAGTGCTGAATGTACTGTGACTGTACAGGTTTATTCCTGTATGTGACTGTGCTTGTTCTGATTGCACTGTGACTGTACAGGTTTATTCCAGTATGTGACTGTGCTGTGTGCTGAATGTACTGTGACTGTACAGGTTAATTCCTGTATGTGACTGTGCTTGTTCTGATTGCACTGTGACTGTACAGGTTTATTCCAGTATGTGACTGTGCTGTGTGCTGAATGCACTGTGACTGTACAGGTTTATTGCTTTTTGTGACTGTACTCTGTGCTAAAATGCACTGTATATGCACAGGCTTATTAATGTATGTGACTGTGCTGTGTGCTGAATGCACTGTGACTGTACAGGTTTTTTCCCGTATGTGACTGTGCTTGTTCTGATTGCAATGTGACTGCACAGGTTTATTCCAGTATGTGACTGTGCTGTGTGCTGAATGCACTGTGACTATACAGGTTTATTGCTTTTTGCGACTGTACTCTGTGCTAAAATGCACTGTATATGCACAGGCTTATTAATGTATGTGACTGTGCTGTGTGCTGAATGCGCTGTGACTGTACAGGTTTATTCCTGTATGTGACTGTGCTGTGTGCTGAATGCACTGTGACTGCCCACGTTTATTCTTGTTTGTGACTGTGCTGTGTGCTGAATACACTGTGACTGTACAGGTTTTTTCCTGTATGTGACTGTGCAGAGTGCTGAATATCTTTATCTTTGCAGGTTTATTCCTGCAAGAACACAGCATTCAGCCCCCCCTAGGCATGCCATTTCCCTATCCTTGACGTGAACCGAACACTTCAGATACTCGATGAATAAATGGTATCTTGCCCTAAATCATGCCTGGTCTTGAAAACTCCCAGAGTTTCTGCCTCTGCAATATGGCCAGGCAAGCTGTTCCACGCTGGGATTACTCTCTGCGCGAAAAAATATATCGTAATCCTTTAAATGCAAGTCACAGCTACAGCTGCAATAACAATAATCAGAATGGCTGCTGATCGCAGCTATTGCCGCGAGAAAGTGTCCAGCCATAGCTGTGAGTCACGGCAAAAGATGTTTTGAGGGGTAGATGTGTTTCACCGTGCCAATCAGATTATAGTATTCACTCAGCCACGTTGGGGATTGGTTGCTAGGGGCCCTGAAGTGTGCATTGTTGTAATTCCTTTGAACTGCATAGTCATGCTATGAATGAGTTATTACAATATTCTTGTTTTGTGGATTTTGTCAAGCGTATTTTAAAATACCGCCGTTTGATAACTTATCAAGTGATGGCATTGAGTTCAACGATGAACACTCTGAATATGTAGATACGTTGTTTGCTGAAAGTGATAGCCAAACAGAAGCTGACTTTCTTGGCTTTGAAGAGCATGAAATTCTGGTCTGATCAATTCAGCGCTGAAATGTCCCATGTGGTAAAGATTTTGAACGGTGTGTGGGTATGATATTAAAAATAATTTAGCACTTAAAGGGTTCATCTCAGTGCTAAATTTACCTTTGCCCAGCTTCCATTTGTGCCGCTGAGTTCTGCTAACAGAATTTGGCCCGACTAATCCTGCGTAGTTAACTTCATTAAGCCCTTTAACCTATTTAAAGACCTAAATCAGGTCACCCCGAAGTCTCCTTGTGAGAGAAATGTAGTTGTAAATTGCTTATTTAGTTACAACCCCAATTCCGAAATAGTTGGAACAAACTGTAAATTGTGAATTTATCAAAATGCAATGACTTTCAAATCGCACCAGCCAGTATTTTATTCACAATAGATCAGAGATAACATAGCAAATGTTTAAACTGAGAAATTTTACAATTTTATCCACAAAATGAGCTCATTTCAAATTTGATGGCTGCTACCGGTCTCAAAAAAGTTGGGACAGGGGCCAGTTTATGATGGTGTAGCATCACTTCTTCTTTTTAACACAGAGTGGAGGCATCTTGACATGAGCAGACACGTTTCTTGAGTTTAGCTGTTGGAATTTGATCCCACTTTAATACAAATGCTGAAGGGTTTTGGGTCTCCTTTGAAAGACTTTTCGTTTAACTATGCGACAATCGTTCTCAATCGGTGAAAGATCAGTACTGCAGGCAGGCCAGTTCAGCACACAGACTCTTCTACTACGAAGCTATGCTGTTGTAATTGCTGCAGCATGTGGATTTGCATTGTCCTGCTGAAATATACACGGCCTTTCTTGGAATAGATGTCATCTGGAGGGGAGCATATGTTGGTCTAAAACCTTTATATACCTTTCAGCATTCATGGTGCTTTTTAAAACATGCAAGTGTCCCACACCATATGCACTAATGCATCCCCATACCATCAGAGATGCTGGCTTTTGAACTGAATGCTGATAACAGGAGGGGTGGTCTTTCTCCTCTTTAGCCCAGAGGACACGACACCCATGATTTTCAACAAGAATGTCAAATTTCGACTCATCTGACCACAGGACACTTTGCTACAGTCCATTTTAAATGCGCCTTGGCCCACAGAACACGACGGCGCTTCTATATCATGCTCAACAATGGCTTCCTTTTTGCATGATAGAGTTTTAGGTGGCATCTGTGGATGGCACGGCAGACTGTGTTTACAGACAGTGGTTTTTTGTAGTATTCCTGGGCCCATTTAGTAATGTCAATGACAGAATCATGCCGGTGATTGATGCAGTGGCATCTGAGGGCCCGAAGATCACGGGCATCCAGTAAAGGTCTTTGGCCTTGTCCCTTACACACAGAGATTTTTCCAGTTTCTCTGAATCTTTTGATGATGTTATGCACTGACGATGATGAGACCTTCAAAGCCTTTGCAATTTGACGTTGAGGAACATTGTTTTTAAAGTATTTCACAATTTTATTTTACACAAGCCTTCACAGGTTGGAGAGCCTCTCTTTACTTCTGAGAGACTCAGACTCTCTAAGACTTCCCTTTCATAGGCAATCATGTTACACACCTGATGCCAGTTAATGTAATTACTTGCTAATTGTTCCTCAGCTTCTTACTATATAATAATTTCTTTTCCAGCCCTTTTTTGCCTGTGTCCCAACTTTTTTGAGACCTGTTGCAGCCAGAAAATTTTAAATGAGCTAATTTTGTGGATAAAAATATAAAATGTCTCAGTTTCAGCATTTGAAATGTTATCTCTGCTCTATTGTTAATTACATATTGGCTCATGTGATCTGAAAGTCTTTGCATTTTGATTCCCAACTATTCCGGATTTGGGGTTGTATAAATTGCTTATCCTTGAGTAACCTAGGTTATGCGTAATTGTTTACCTCTGTAATCTAGCTTGTATGTAAACAGAAGTGTTATGAGATGTGCTCTCTGTAACTGTGTGCTCCTGCCTTGCTGAACGGTGGGTTCCTGAGGAGCCTGCTGGACCTTGAGATAAGGCCTCTGCTGGAGCAGAAGAGATTGTTGGGACCAGAGATTCATGGGATATGTGCATTCAGAGAACACAAATCTACATAAATCAATTCCTTAACGAGGGATTATGAATAATAAGTACTTGTAATAAGGAGGAGAGTGATGAATTATTGGGAATTCATTGAAAGGGCGTACATTTAAGGCTTTCTGCGCATACAAATATCCAAGCAATGGAGGAATTCCTTTGTCCTTGTTTCTGCATATAACTTGGACCCTATTTGCATTTAGTAATGACTGGATCCTATTTTACGATCTCTGTCTCTGAGTGTTTTCCTACGGGAATAAAAATTTCCACCACTCTCCTTTTCCTAAAACTGAAGAGATTAAGAACTGCTTGTCCTCATTGCTTTCATGTCTTATGCCAGGAATTAACTTTGTGCTCTTCTTGGAACTTTTTCTAAAGCTTCTATATCTTTCTTGAGGTATGGTCCCCAGAACTGCAGACAGTTCTCTTAGTGTGGCCTGATGAATGTGTTGTACAAGAGAAGTATAACCTCCTTGGATTTATACTCAATACTTTTGGCTATGTACTGTAAATCTAAAGAAGTTATACTTCTCTTTTTCTTTATTATAGCCCCGACCTAAAAGGATGTGGATGTACAGCAGGGGTCTCCAACCCTGTTCCTGGAGATATACCATCCTGAAGGTTTTCACTCCTGACAAACCAAAGCACACCTAATTGCTCAGCTAGAGATCCTGATGAGTCGCCAGTTAGTTGAATCAGGCGTTCTGAATTAGGGACAGAGTAGAAACCTTCGGGGTGGTAGTTCTCCAGGAACAGGGTTGGAGACCCCTGATAGATAGTAATTCCTGGGATTCTGTCCATCTGTCCAACCATACATAGACAAAGATTTGTCTTGGATTGTTTTCAAATTTTGCGCATACAATCTAGGTTAATGGGAGAGATGCAGTTCCCGGTTTAATATACTAAATTCAATAATAAGTTTTAAAAATAGATTTATATTTTATATACTTATATTTGAAAATGTATTTATATTTGAATATTTGAAGTTTTAGCTCATTTCATTCTCCATATCCATCTCTGGTCTTTTTAATCTCATGTCCAGTGGCAGCTGGCCAATAGAGGGTGATTGATGAACTCCCTTCTTGAACAAAAGAGAGATAATAAAAAGAGAGATAATAAGTAATTGATTTTTATATATCTGTGTGCTTTAAGTATGAACTCAGCAGTATGCGTAATATATGATAAGCATTATATTTTGCAAAGTTGATTTTCTATTTCCTGCACCTCTGCATATCTTTACTGCTGAGAGGCAATTGAGAAATCACCCACTGGAGGAGGGTTTGTGCAGCAGATTAGCCAATTGTTGACTCAAGATAGGAACGAGTGATACATATTTAGCCTATCCGTGTCCTCATATCTGATCGGGAAAGGGTGATTATTTTATCGCTCTGAGCAGAATTGGGCGAGCCATAAGCCCCGGCTATGGTGGTTTTAACAACACTGTAATGACAAATGCAATCACTTCTCCCCCTCGGACTCGAACCAAATATTAACTCCATAAAGTCTCTCTGCCAAGATTCATTATAGAGGATAACTTTGGCGAAGAAACTAGCTAACTACCAGTCAAAGAGCTGGGCCCAGATTCACCTGACCACACAAACAGATAGCGGGCTAGCGAAAAGGGAAGCAATGCTTTGGAGGTTTCTCTTGCCGCTTGTGTATAATTAAGGCCTGGCTAGCTGGATGCACTCACAGTAATGTTAAGGCTTGCTTTTTTTGACATCAGGGACAGATTCAGCACGGACAATTACAGGGGTGAGGGATATGAAGCAACTGCCCAGAGAAAGTATGGAAAAACACGAACACCTGAGCACAAATGAATAATTCTGTGAAGCCCGATATATTAGCTAGTAAGCAAAGCAGAGTAAACATTGCTACTCAGCTGGATGAATAACCACATTATTCCGCTGAAGAAAAACCCTTGGAGGTGGTCTAAAACAGGCAAATTTTATCCGAAATAATCAATTGTTGTTGTGATCCTGCATTTTCAGTCTTTGCCACGCCATGCTCCATGTTTTGCCTCATGTCTAGTTCAAGTTCTGTGCCTGACCTAGTGCCATGATAGACTGATTCTTGAGTTTAGTGACCACTGCCTTTGTCTGATCATTCTTGGATTATGTATTGTGTATTTGATATTTAGGATTTCTTGTTTTTTTATTTTCATGTTTGTTATCATAGTGTCCATGCCATGTTTTGTTGTCTTAGCCATGTTTCATGCCATGTTTATTTTCCATGCTTTGCACTTTGTCTCCCCTGTCTTGTCATGTGTGTATCTTTGCTCACGGTCCCTTGTCTTGCGTGCCACTCATTCGGTTGATTTATTGGTTTCTGGGTTTCAATCTTCTTTCATTATCTCGTGTTCTTCCTTCCTCTCTCTTTTACTGTCTTACTAACACATACTAACAGTTTGTTGTTTTTGCTAATTACTAACCAACACTAACATTGTATATTTTGACTAACTTACTAACATGCACTCGGGATTGTATAACTGCACCTACTAACTGACTTACGATCTCTCAGCAGTCGCCCTATTCTAGTCTCCGCCTCCTTGCCTTTCCCTAATTATCTCTGCTGCGATTTTCTGTGGGTCTCCACAAATGCTTTGTGCTTTACTTTCTCTAATCAATGCACTTTTAGTACTCTGTGGCTGGAGCTGTTTGTCTGTCCATAGGTTTGTCTTGTTATCCCTGTCAGCGTTTTGGCTTCGGCCAAATTCATGTGATTAGTTTATTCCTAATGTGTCACTCCTTGATTATTTTACCATTGATTGCACCTGTTCTCCCTGATCATGTGTTCTCCCGGATATGTATATTAGATGTCTGTTTGATTCACTTTCTTGTCAGATCGTTCTTCCTTGTTTCCTGTGCCACGCCTACTCTCGCCTTGATTCATAGTGATGAATTCATCTTTCTGACTGGCCTAGACACCGAGTTTTCCTGATTCCCTCTACTTTTGCCGCATTCTTGTTTTTTGACTTCTTTTTGTCTGACTACGATTTTGTGATTGGTGCCCTGTGTATGACTCTGGATTTTGCCCATTGGACTCTGATTTTGGATTGTGGACATTGTACTGTTGCCGGCTCTGTTGGGGGTTTCCCCCTTCAGAAATAAAGCCTCTTTTTTGTATTCCACTGGTTTTCGCTATTGGTTCATTTCGTAAAACCCAACAATTGTGTGGAATTCTGTGGGGCTTTTAAGCTGGCCTTGGGAAACTGACTCCTCAAGCAACCAACTGCATTTTCAGGGGATTGATTGATTGTTTCCTTGCTTGTTAGTGGAGCGGAGGAGCACCTTTTAATGGACACTATTTTAAAAGCACATCTCGTCATGGTGCAAGATGCACAATGCTACTTTGCAAAAGTATATCGATACCTTACTGAAACCTCACTGATATACAGTTCTTTGAAAACAGACGTTTTTAAATCATAAATGTCCTTCCTGTTATTTGAATTTGGAAAAAAAATTGATAGGTATGGGCTGACAGGACAGACTGTCTGGTGGGTGCTCCTCCACCTCTTTCGCACTCCAGTTAGTGTCAATGAAGCTTTCTTTAAGGGAGCGAATCAGGGGGATGCTAAGTGCCACAAAATCCCAATAATGAAACAGATTTGTAATGAAATTCCCTGAACTAGAAGCTGTAAGCTTGTCCCATCAGGCCATATTGACCAACTCAATCCAAATTCAATCAAAATGTCAGATACATTATTTAGAATTTTAAATATGTCCTTTATTCTGTGCATGTCAATGAGATTTCAGTATTGTGTCCTCTTACATTTTGCCTTCTCTCGCTGCTTTCATGAATATCCAGGTATCCTGCAGATGTGCTGAAACATTGACTGGCTGTGTGCATTTGTACATGTTTAGCCCCTGTGTTTTGGTTCTGAGCTGAGTGCAGAGTTGGCATTTTAAAAGAAATTCTAATAATTATACGCTTATGTCCATTACAATACATGACTACTGAGGATTTAACACCATTATTCTTCATGCACTCCCCAGTTTATTTGCTTGTTGGGATCTTTACCTCCCTATTGGTTTCTCCAACAAAATAATGTCCTCAGGGGCAAAAACCAGTGAGGGATGGGTGGATGGGATAAATAAGTCCCGGTGTGTTTCTTTGTGCTTTATGGAATGCTTTTTCTTGCTGGAATAAAATAATTGTTAAGCATTTATCTGTTAAGTTAAAATACATTTTTTGTACCCTAATTTTTGGTTGCATTTAATCATGCTGAGATGCTTGCTGAAATTGATTGAATGTGGCACAGCCAATCTAAAAAAATGTCCACCAGCCGCTACTGCATCGAACGGATATGAAAGGATGGGGGGTTGGGGGTGAAAGTGAGCTCTGCTGACTTTTTGACTTGGTCCTGGCTGTGACTGTGCTGTTTCCTGTGTATTTATACAGGTTTATTCCTAGGTGTGACTGTGCTGTGTCCTGTATGTAACGTGCAACCCCACCTCCAAAAAACTTGGGACGCTGTGTAAAATGTAAATGTAAAATGCTGTGGAAAATATGTGCTCATTATGAATTTGATGCCAGTAACATGTTTCAAAGAAGTTGGCACAGGAGCATGTTTACCATTGTATTGCATCATGTCTTCTTCAATCAACACTCCGTAAGAGTTTGAGAACTTAGGAGACCAGGTTCTGAAATGTTTAAAGCAAAATGTTTCCCCATTCTTGCTTTTTGTAGGATTTCAGCTGCTCAATACTTTCCAGCCTCCTTTGTCATATTTTTATTATATTAACTTGGGAAATATTGTCAGCGGGTGACAGGTCTGGACAGCATGCAGACCACTTTAGTGCCCAGGCTCTTTTACTAAAGAGCCATGTTGTTGTAATATCTGCAGAGTATGGTGTTTGGCATGATCTTGCTGAAATGAGCAAGGCTTTGTCTTATAAAAGGCATGTGGATGGCAGTAAATGTTGCACCAAAACCATATTGTTTCACCATTAATGGTGTATTCACAGATGCGCAAGTTACCCCTGCCATGTGTACTAATGCACCCCCCCATACTATCACGGATGCTGCCTTTTCAATTGTTTGCTGATACCAATCTGGATGGCCCCTCTCCTCTTCAGCCCAGAGGATGTGGCTTCTGTGATTTCCAAAAAGAATTTCACATTATGATAAGACAAACCACAGGGCAGTTTTCCACTGTCCCTCAGTACATTTTCAACAAGCTCAGGCCCACAGTAGAAGGCAGTGTTTCTAGATCTTGTTTAAAATGGTTCAGTCTCTTCAAGGCAGAGTTTTAACTTGCATTTGTGGATGCAATTACAAACTGTGTTTACTGACAGTGTGAAGTGTTCCTAAGTCCATGATGTGATTTCCACTACAAAATCCTCTGTGTTTTCAATGGAATGCTGCCGGAGAACCTGAAAACCACAGCCGTTCAAAATTGGATTTTGGCCTTGTCCCATACCTACAGAGATGGATTAGTGGATTCTCTGAATTTTTTTATATTATCTAATAAAGAGGGGAAAAAAATCTCCACATTTTTTGCAATTTTTGGTTGAAGACATTATTCCTAGATGGTTGAACTATTTCCCCATGCAGTCTTTCATAGATTCGTTAAGACTTTACCATATTTACTTAATTTTGTATACCCAATCACGTTACTGACCTGTTGTTAAATAATCTGATTAGCTGTGAGATACCCAACATTTCTAAAACATGTTGCTGCTATCACATTCAAAATGGTATTTTTCAAAAAACAATAAAATTTGTCAGTTTCGACATTTGATCCAGTGCTTTTGTCCTATTTTCAATTAAATGCATGGTTTTAATTGATTTGCAAATTATTGCATTCTGTATTTTTACATTTATCACAATGTCCCAGTTATTCTGGAAATGGAGTTGTATCCATACTGGTTTATTTTTGTTTGTGACTGTGCTATTTACTGTATGTAATGTATTTCTAAAGGTTTATTCTTGGGTGTGACTGTGCTATTTACTGTATGTAATGTATTTATAAAGGTTTATTCCTGAGTGTGACTGTGCTGTTTACTGTATGTAATGTATCTGTGCAGGTTTATTCCTGGTTGTGACTGTACTATTTACTGTATGTAATGTATTTATAAAGGTTTATTCCTGGGTGTGACTGTGCTGTTTACTGTATGTAATGTTTGTGTACAGGTTTATTCCTGGTTGTGACTGTGCAGTTTACTGTTTGTAATGTATCTGTTCAGGTTTATTCCTGGGTGTGTCTGTGCTGTCTCCTGTATGTAATGTTCGTGTACAGGTTTATTCCTGGTTGTGACTGTGCTATTTATGTAATGAATCTATACAGGTTTATCCCTGGGTGTGACTGTGCTGTGTCCTGTATGTAATGAATCTATACAGGTTTATCCCTGGGTGTGACTGTGCTGTGTCCTGTGTGTAATGAATCTATACAGGTTTATCCCTGGGTGTGACTGTGCTGTGTCCTGTGTGTAATGAATCTATACAGGTTTATCCCTGGGTGTGACTGTGCTGTGTCCTGTATGTAATGAATCTATACAGGTTTATCCCTGGGTGTGACTGTGCTGTGTCCTGTGTGTAATGAATCTATACAGGTTTATCCCTGGGTGTGACTGTGCTGTGTTCTGTATGTAGTGTTTGTGTACAGGTTTATTCCTGGTTGTGTTACAGGTGAGAGCTGATGACTTTGACTGTGCTGTATTACAGATGAGGGCTGATCACTCTGACTGTACTGTATTGCAGGTGAGGGCTGATGACTATGACTGCTGTATTGCAGGTGAGGGCTGATGACTCTGACCTGGGTCCAAATGGGGAGATTGAATACATGCTTCACCAGGCCTCAGATGCCACGCAGAAGCTGCTTCGCATCGATCGCTCCACTGGCATCATCTCTGTCCGTGGGCATGTGGACCGTGAGGAGTTCAGCTCCATGACCTTCTATGTTGTGGCCCGGGACAAGGGGTCGACTCCAAAAAGTTCCAAAGTCTTTGTTGTTATCAATGTGAAGGACCAGAATGACAATGCTCCCACGATTGAGATTAGAGGAATTGGTCTAGTCACTCACCAGGATGGGGTGGCCAATATCTCTGAAGACATGCCCATCGGCACTGCAGTGGCACTGGTGCAGGTGTCAGATCGGGATGAGGGGGAGAACGCTGTGGTCACCTGTGTTGTTGCTCGGGATGTCCCCTTTCAACTGAGGCCAGCTGGGGACCCGCCGAATGATCACAAGAGGAAATACTTTCTGCAGACCACAGCTCCTCTGGACTACGAGATGGTGAAGGAGTATCGGGTTGAGATCGTTGCGGTGGACTCGGGAAACCCTGCTCTCTCCAGCACGAACTCCCTGAAAGTACAGGTGACTGATGTGAATGACAACTCGCCAGTCTTCCCTTCTGCTCAGCTGGAGGTGGATTTTGCAGAAGAGAATCGGCCCGGAGACAAGGTTTTGGATGTCGTGGCTACAGACGCTGACAGTGGCAGCAATGCGGAGCTGACCTACAGCCTGATCATGGCTGACTCCTCAGCTAAAGGGCTGTTCGAGATCAACGCTGACACTGGGGAGGTGAGCGTGAGGAGCCCACTGGACCGTGAGCATCGCGACCGATACCAGTTCTATATCGCCGCCACCGACAAGGGCGTACCCAGTCACCGAGGCACGGCGGCAGTGCTGGTCCGGGTTCTCGACCGGAACGACAACGACCCCAAATTCATGCTGAGCTCCTACAGCTTCTCAGTGTTGGAGAACATGCCCCCTCTCAGCCCTGTCGGCATGGTAACGGTCACGGATGCCGACAAAGGAGAGAATGCTCGTGTTCGACTCTCCGCTGAGTTGGACGATGGGAAGTTTGTGATCCAGAATGGTAGTGGCACCATCCTCTCCAGCATCTCCTTTGACCGTGAGAAGGAAAACATCTACACCTTCCGTCTGAAAGCTGTGGACAACGGTGATCCACCCAGGTCTTCCTTCGTTGGCGTGACAATCAATGTGCTGGATGAAAATGACAATGCTCCTTACATCACCAAACCCTCAAACTCTTCCTTCAAATGTCTTTCCCCGCTGACCCGACCTGACAGCCATGTGCACCAGGTGGAGGCTGAGGACATGGACATCGGCCCCAACGCGGAGCTGAGCTACAGCATCGTTGGGGGAAACCCCCACGGCCTGTTCCGTATCTCCCCCAATGATGGGGAAATCACCCTGGCCAAGGACATCGCCCAGGGCCACAAGGGCCTCCACCGGCTGGTAGTGAGAGTGAGCGACAAAGGCAAACCTCAGAGACACACCACCGCCCTGGTGCACATCTACGTGAACGAGACAATGGGAAACGTGACCCTGCTGGAGTCTCTGGTTGGGCACAGCCTGTACACCCCGCTGGAGACGGACATCGCCGGGGAGCCCGACCACAGCCTGACCTCACAGCACAGCAACGTCCTGTACGGCAGCTTGGCGGGCATCACCGGGGTCATCTTCATCATCATCATTGTGGTGGTCGTCCGCCACCACCTGCAGCAGGAAGGCAAGGGCCGCTACCAAGCAGGGAAAAAGGAGAGTAATGACCCGTACATCCCTAAGCAGCCCCTCAAACACAAGCGGGGAAAGAAGGGGAAGAAGTGTGGAGGGAGCAAGCAGGCCACGCCCTTAGAGGAAGACGAGGAGGAGGCCACCAGCCTGGACGGGGTCAGTACGAGGATCCACCTTCCGCTGAGTTACCCCCCTAGCAGCCCGGACCTGGGGCGACACTACCGCTCCAACTCACCTCTGCCGTCCATCCAGCTGCAGCCGCAATCCCCCTCCACCTCGTCCACCAAACACCAGGTGGTGCAGGACCTCCCTGCTGCGAACACTTTCACCGGAGAGGAGAACTCCATCAGCTCTGACCAGTACTCCGACCAGAGCTACAAGCCCAACCCTCTGAAGTACGGGTCCCGACAGGTGAGGCTGCTCTTTACAGAAGCGTGTCTTAACAATACAGGCGTGCAGTAACACTTCACAAGTAGAAATAATAGTCAGGTGCGTATTAACACTGTATAGGTGTGTGAATAATAAGTCAGGTGTGTATTAACACTGTACGGGTGTGGGAATAATAACACAGGCGTGCAGTAACACTTCACATGAGTGAACAATAGTCAGGTGTGTGTTAGCACTGTGCAGGTGTGTGTCTAATAACACAGGTGTGCAGTAACACTTCACAGGAGTGAACCATAGTCAGGTGTGTATTAACACAGTACAGGTGTGGGAATAATAAGTCATATGTGTATTAACACTGCACTGGTTTGTGAATAATAACACAGGTGTATATGTACAGTTTACAGGTTTGTGAATAATGACACAGGCGTTAACGCTACAGTTCTGCGAGTAATAGGTCAGGTGTGTATTGGCTCTGTGTGGGAGCAAAAATAGTACTCAGGTGCTTGGTAACACTGTACAGGTGCGCTAGTAATAGATCAGGTTCATATTTACACAGTACGTGTGTGGGAATAATGACCGAGATGTGCAGTAACACTTAACAGGTGTTTGAATGTATTAAACTGTACAGGTGTGGGGATTTTAACACAGGTTCATAATAACATTTAGCAGGTACATGTTAATAATACAACGTGCATAATTAAACTTTTCAGCCCTAAAATATAGCAGGGGTTTGATCAGTCAAACCAAAGGGCTTATCTCCATATTAAAATTACTTCATAAATACAATGACTTTAAAAATGCTTTTTCTTACTTGCACTTCAACTTGGATTCGAGTTAAACAAATCACTTAAAACTAGCTCTTGTCATTAGAAGAAGGATATTTGCTGGATTGTCTTGCTGCAGTTTGGTTGTGACATGATGTTACGGGGTTGTTTTGTATACATTTTGTTGAGGTCACTGGAAAACTAAACTCCAACAAAGGTCTAGCAAAATACAGAAATATTTTGACCAAAAAAACTGCCTGGCAGCACAGTACAGCTGTATACACTGTCCTATTCACCACATCAGTGACGATCAATCCTTCCTGAAACAAGAGTTTGCAAAGGAAAAGCCCTGTGCATATGACATAACGTAACGTAACATGATTTGGGACGACCTGACCTGACATAACATAGTGGTGAGAACAGGCCATTTAGCCCAACTAGGCTGGCCTTTTTCCTACTGCTGAAATGTATCCAATACTTAGGATACCAAAGAATTAGACGGTATCTAGAACAATATGAAGCCTGCCCTTATAATCTGGCAAACTATCCAATCTATGACTACTTTTTGCGTGAGAAAATACTCCTTATGTCCGAACCTACACTTAGCTAACGTGTGTTTGATACTGATTTCTGCCAACAGAAATCCAGCAAATGAACACTGCATAGTTAAATTTGTTAATCCCTCTCAAATGTTTCAATGAACCAAATCACCCCAAAGTCTTCTTTTGCTAAGCCTGAAGAGATTGATTTATATCAAGAATCAATTCGGTGGCTCTTCTGACATTTTTTTTTCTGGGCTTCCTTTGGCGAGTTTGGACCAGAGGAATCTTTCCATAGTTCGATGAACTTAACTCTAAGGACCCCCACCCTTTTCACTGTATCCACACCGCAGAGGCTGTGAACAATCGTAACTCTTAGAACTCCATTTTTAGGGACTTATTTAGCTCCAACTTCAGTAGAGATACTTTGGCAGCACCAGAGAGTCTCTGAGTGATGTCAGTGTACATTGATTGCGTAGCTTTGGGGGTTCCTATTGGCGATGCGAAAGCCAACAGAAAAAAAGCCCTTAAAGGTGTGAAGTTCCCGGGGAACTCCTCAGCGAGCAGTTCCTCTCAGGGAGTCTCTCAAACCTCTTGGTCTGAAAGCAATTAATGCCTTTGTTGTAGTGTATACTTCAGAAGTGCAAATCAGACACTTAGCGCGGTCTGGTAAAGATATTGTAAAAATTAAGTACTCCGACTCGCCAAAATAAATAAATAAATAAATAAATAAAATAATCGCTCTTAGGATTTTAATACGTATAGTGCCTTATATTAAGGAGAGGTGAAAGCAGTACCAGGATCCCGCCGATGGCAACTCCGGACTGGACGAGGTTGTGAAAGAGCATTTCCACATGCGCAATGCCGCATGAACTTGCAAGATTGGGACTAAAAAGCTGCAAGGCCGCAAGAAAGCTGCTTATTAGTGAGGCTTATTTGGAGAAAAAGGTCTTATATTTGCTTTGAATCATAAAGATTGGAGAGGAAAAGGTCATGTGGTCTGATGACACCTCATTTACCCTGCTGCAGAGTGACAGATGTGTCAGGATAGGAAAAGTAGCACATGAAGCAGAACGCCCATCGTGCACAGTGCCCAGTGTACCAGTCTCTGGAGCCAGTGTCATAACCTACAATTGCTTTACCTGGTCATGTCTAGGCTTCCCAATGTGATGCAGCAATAAAAATGAAGTCAGCAGTCTGTTGGAGTGCACTGAATGACCAGTCCTTCCCATCAATGGATTATTTAGATATTTGACAACTCAGGCATATTCCTGGATGACAATGCCAGAATATATCAAGCTCAAATTATGAAAGAGTGGTACGTCGAGCATGAGGAATCATTTTCACACATGACTTGGTCACTACAGAGTTTTGACCTTAATCGCTTGAAAGTCTTTCAGATGTGCTGGGGAAGGCTTTTTGGAGGGGTTTGACTGTCCCACAGTCAATACCAGACCTTGGCTGAATATTCATAGAACTCTGGTAGGAAGTAAATGTTGTAATATTGCATAAGATCGTTGAAACAATGCCCCGAGCAACGCGGGCTGTGATCAAAGCAGAAGGCAGCCCTACAGAATATTAGAGTGTGCAACTTTTTTGGCACTGCATAACCTTCTTTGATTTACAATTAGTACTTTTGGCTAAACATCCCAGCATTTTGTTGGGCTTTTCACCGCTACAACACAGTGATTAGAGCCTGAAAGGCCTTGGTACTCAATTACTCTCAGATCTTTGTAAAATTGAGCACTTTCCATTTTTGTACCTCCCATACATAAAGCAATCATGTCTAATGTTCATATTTCCCTGGTGTAGGATTGATACTCCTGACAGGTTATATTAAAACAGTCAGTTGATATTCTGCATGATATTGAGGGGCCTCTGACCCTCTTCAAATGGCTTGACTCTCTTCTTCTTTCCTCAGATTTACCCGTGGATAATGTTCTCACTATAAAAAAAAGGCTGGTTCTGTTCTGGCATATCCTTCAGTTGTAATACAAACTGTTGTCTGAAGCGTTAACATTATACGCTCGGATTGTCACTGGGCGTCTGTGCTGCCAGATGATATGACACTTTTGTTTTCTGGAGCGAGACATAAATGTTCTCTTCCTAAGGGCGTTCACAGATAAACGACTGGCGTGTAGCAGGGTCATTCAAGGCCAATGTCAATAGCCATCACTAGACTGGCTGTATTTTATATCGTAGTATATTGTATTTACTTTATATTAAAAATATTATATATTCACATTACAGCACAAATGCAAACGGCTACCTCATTTTCATTAATATGCAGTTTGACAAAGTACTGCAACATATTTATATGAGAGAGAGAGTACTCAACTATATTGTTGGTTAATTCATCAATTTACTCTCTAGAAATTATGTTCAAAAATGAAGTAATTAATGGTACCACCCCATTTCCAAAACCTTTGTGATGCTGCATAAAATGTAAATAAAAACAGAATGCAATCATTTGCATCATATAAACTCTCTATTTAATTGAAAATGGTACAAAGACAACATATCGAAGGCTGCAACTGAGAAATGTTGTTTTCAAACCATATCTGCCCATTTTCACTTTTATGCCATCAGCTTGTATCAAAAAAGTTGGGACAGGGGCATGTTTACCACCATGTTGCGTCACCTCTTTTTTTTCACAACACTGAAAGCGTCTGGGAACTGTGGAGATCGATAGCTGTAGTTTTAAAAGCATTTTTTTTTGTTTATGCTTTGTGTAGGATTTCAGCTGCTCAGCACCTTGTGGCCTCCCTTGTCATATTTTTGTTTCATAATGTGCCAAATGTATTCAGTGGGTGACAGATCTGAACTGCAGCCAGTCCAGTTTTACATCCAGACTCTTTTACGGCGGAGTCATGCTGTTGTAGTAAGTGCAGAATGTAGAGTTTGGCTTTTTCCTGCTGAAATCAGCAAGGCCTTCACTGAATAAGACATCTGGATTGCAGTCTATGTTGCTCAAAAACCTGTACACTGTATGAGGTTTAGTATTTATGGTGTTTTCACAGATGCGCATGCCCATGCCATGTGCACTGGTGCACCCCCATACTGTCATGGATGCTGGATTTTGAACCGTGCGTCTTAAGACTGAAGGATGGACCATCCATAATTTCCAAAAAAGAATTTCACATTTTCATTGATCAGACCAGGGGATAGTTTTCCACTTCATTTTGTTGATCTTTAATGAGCTCGGGTCCAGAGAAGGTGACTGCATTTCTAGATCTTGTTGATACATGGTTTTATCTTTACATTGTTGATTTAACTGGCACTTGTGGATGCAGCAAGGAGCTGTGTTCACTGATGGTGGTTTTGAGAATTGTCCCTGAGCCCATGCTATGATTTCAACTGCCGAATCCTGTCTGTTTTTAACGCAGTGCCTCTGGAGGGCCTGAAGATCACGGCCATTCAAAATTGGTTTTCAGCCTTCTCCCTTGCGTACCAATATCTGAATCTTTTAATGATATTATGTACCATAAATGATGAAATCCCCAAATTATTTTCAATTATACATTCAGAAACATTATTCTTAAATGGCTATTTACGCTCTATCTCAGGGTGGCGAAGCATTCTCCGTCTTTTCTTCTGAAAGACTCCACCTCTCGAATGCTCATTTTAATCTCAATCATGTAACTGACCTGTTGCCAGTTATTAACCTAATCAGTAGTTAGATGTTCCATCAGGTGTATCCTCTAGCATCGTACAACTTTTCCAGTCTTTTGCTTCCGCTATGTTGTCTTTGTAGTATTTTCAATGAACTTTAGAGTTTAAATGATTTTCAAATCTTTGCATTCTGTTTTGGCTACATTTTACACACCATCCCAACGTTTTTGGGATTGGGGTTGTAGAGCACCATGATAAAGGTAATGTTTTATTAAATTTTCACTGGAGTCAGAATATCTGTGACATTAAATATAGCACTGTTCTGCTGAGGTTTGAGTGCTGTCACATTTTTTTTTGGGGAATCACACTCGCTTAATGTTAGAAAAAAATTCAGAATATGAAATGTGCAATTTAGGATATGAAATTGCTCTTGTCCGCGTAAAAGTGTTATCATTTTTCAAATATAAAATGTATAACATTATAATGTGCTTCATGTGTAATGGGAAATGAAGCCTGAGTTATGAGATGATTGAGTGATATGTCCTCTGAGCATCAGTCTCAGCGGGCTGTGTAACTGTGACCTGGCGAAGACTGTTGGGCGGGTGCGGGACTCTCTCCATGTGCTGGTCTCTCTGTGACCTGTGCTGTCAGTTCTGCTCTGAAAGGTGTGATGTTCAGACGACGGTTGCTAGGAGACCGGCAGCTCGTTTTTGGGGCAGTGGTGCTAATTGGCCCAGCTGGGGCTCTGTGTTTCTCAACACTTCCTAATGATGCTCCCCTCACTCGAAATCTCTGTTTCCTCAGATGGCTCAGAAAACAAGAACAAGGTTGGTGTTTTGTTCTTCTATACATTTAAAGTGGTTATTACTTATTATCGGGTTCATTTCATACCCTCTATAGAGTTTAATCCTTTTTCTGATGGACACATTTCCTTTTCGTTGCTCTGAAAATAACTGTCTCAACAAGTTTTGTCACCATTTTTTAAGCTCAGATTTTTAAACAAGATCATGCAATTGCATCACTATAGTCATTTTTTTGGTGTATAACAAATTTAGCTGCACCAAAACACCTGTGGCTAAGTTTTCCACCCTCGTTGCAAATCGCTATCAGCCAGTGACTTGTCATACAGTTTCAGTAAATTAGAAACACAAAAACTCTAACTTTATCCTGAAGAGCCATGAATGTTGTTGATTTCTAACATTCAGGCAGTTGGGAGGTCTGCTTGTAGAAATGTTATCTTGTTTGTCCCCATTTTTAAAATTCTTTTATGCGAGGATCCCACACTTCATAAAATGCAAAATTATTCCTCTCTCATGCACACACTCACACATAGACTCTCTCACACATGCGCACATACACACGCACGCACACGCGTACACACTCACACACAGACTCTCTCACACTTGCACACACAAGTGCACACGCACGCACAGAATCTCTCACACCTGCACACACACACACACACATACGCACACACACGCACGCACACACACACACAGTCTCACCATCTCTGCCCTTTTCTCACTAACAGACTCTCCCCGGTAGTTGTGTGAAGTGGGTGAGCTGCTTGAACTGAGCACTTGATGTACCCTTGATGAGCTGGTCCTGAAGGCTCTGGGTAACAGCAGTGGCATCAGTAATGGAGATACTTAGCATACGTTTAGCAACTAATGATTGGCACATAACAGTTAT
This sequence comes from Gymnothorax reevesii, assembly GCA_029721435.1. Taxonomy (NCBI): domain Eukaryota; kingdom Metazoa; phylum Chordata; class Actinopteri; order Anguilliformes; family Muraenidae; genus Gymnothorax; species Gymnothorax reevesii. The sequence goes on from CM056578.1 coordinate 99,370,630, forward strand.
ACAGTTTGTTGAAGTATAATGATATCTTATCTACACTGTTAAAAACTTGCACCTTTATTGGCACCAGTTATTTTAATTGTAATTTTACAATAAGTTCACAGCAGAGTTCTGTTAAGTGTAAACTGCAGTTGAATGCCTGCAGGGCTCCACTTACAGTTAAAATAACCAGGAGACAATTTGTAAATTTAACTTAAATTCAGTCAGTTTATAACAATGTATCCTAGATGTAAGAAAATGGCTTCAACTAACTGACTGTCACTGAAAAAGTGTGTTGAGGCCCACTGTGCTTGATAGCTATAGTGCGCTGGCTCACTATTCTGTATTCACCGTAAGCAGAGCTCTTAAATCAGCGCAAAAATAAATCAAACAATTGCGCCAAACTAATGACAACTAATGTCCACAGATCTGATTACAAATTTTTCATCAAATTGCATTTATTCCCCAATTTTTTCTCTTTTCAGCTTATCACTCCTCTCATCTACAGGCAAAAAAAAACAAAACAAAGTGAAATTGTGGATGACCCCAGAAGAGAAGGCTGCACATGGGCAAACTGAAGAAATGTGATTGCTGGATTTGAAATGTGCAGAGCACGACAAACTAATTGACTTATTGGGTGGACAGAGCTAAAATTTTTGGGGGCATCCAGCAGCAGAAGCGTGCGCTGATGGGCCCGGGTGCAAGAATGATTAAATTGTCCCCCAACCCCCATCCACAAAATCAAAAAAGTTGGATCTGATCAAATCCTGTTAGTTAGCGCATACTAATGCATCCACTACCTATATAAAGATATCACATCCATTTATGTGTTAGCAAAGACGCGGTGCAGGTCCCTGGTTTGGTATCGCTTACATGCCATGATTTGGTATGTAAGTTAAATAGCCCAATATAAAATAGCTTCAGAAAATCTTCCATTACAGATGAACAGGCCAGCCATCTAATAAAAAAAATACCAGATTACAATGTAATGTAATTCACTTTTAATGTTATTATGAACTTTGAAAAAGAAAAAAGTTATGTACCTTTAACAGAATTTTAAAAAAAAATATTTTACTGTTTATTATTTTACCACACAATAGTGTTTTGGATAATTTATTGGCTAACATTACTATCATTATAATTTACAACCACGATTCCAAAATAGTCGGGACAAAGTGTAAATTGAGAATAAAATCAAAACGCAATGACTTTCAAATCACACCAGCCAGTATTTTATTCACAACAGAAGAGAGATAACATAGCAAATGATGAAATTGGGAAATTTTATCCATAAAATGAGCTCATGTCAAATTTGATGGCTGCTTCAGGTCTCAAAAAAGTTGGGACAGGGGCCTGTTTACCATGGTGTTGCCTCCCCTCTTCTTTTTTTTTTTTATAAATTTGGCATCTCCAATCCCACCCGAATCTGGAATGCCCAATTGGGGAACTATGTACAAAGCTTGCTCGTATGCGACCCCTTGCTGCCAACTCAGGATAGTGTGGACAGCTCACGGCTCTCCTCCGAAGCACGTGCCTGTCTGCCACTGATTCTTATACACTCATCGGTTGAATCTTCGCAAGTTCAGAACTAGGGCGGAGGATACCCGGACATGAACCAACCCGGAATCTTCCTGACGAGCGCCCATCTGGCCAACAGGAGGCGCTGGAGCAACGAACAAAGCTGTTATTGTTGTATACCCAAATCCGGCAGTCCCTTCCCAATTTGAAACCCTGTAGCGCTATGGCCAATTGTGCGCTACTCTGAAAAAGCTGCCGACCCCTGCCGGTGGGTACGCTGGGGCTCGAGCTCGCGACAGAGCAGTGCCTTAACCGTGTGAGCCACCCGGCAGCTCCTCCCTCTTCTTTTTAACACAGAGTGGAGGCGTCTGGGCATTGAGGAGACAAGTTTCTTGAGTTTAGCCGTTGAACTTTGATCCCACTCTTGTTTAATACAGGCTTCCAGCTGCTGGAGGGTTTTGGGTCTCCTTTGACGGACTTTTCGTTTAATTATGCGCCAACCATTCTGAATCAGTGAAAGATCAGGACTGCAGGCAGGCCAGTTCAGCACACGGACTCTTCTACTACGAAGCCATGCTGTTGTAATAGCTGCAGTATGTGGTTTTACATTGTCCTGCTGAAATACACAAGGCCTTCTCTGGAATACATGTCGTCTGGAGGGAAGCATATGTTCCTCTAAAACCTTCAGCATTCATGGAGCTTTTTAAAACATGCAAGTGTCCCACGCCATACGCATTAATGCATCCCCATACCATCAGAAATGCTGGCTTTTGAACTGAACGCTGATAACAGGAGGGGTGGTCTTTCTCCTTATTTATTTATTTATTTATTTATTTGCACATGTGAGAGACACATTACAAAAGAGATCACTCAAGAGGAGCGAGTTAAAAAGAAGAAAAAGAAATATGTGCAGGTGAGGTCTGAAGCCCGAGAGGACTTATAGAGCGGCCTCACCCTGACCTTATGAATGCTTAGTCAAGAAAAAAAATTAATGTACATCCTATGGGAAAAATAAAGGATAAGTAATTGAAAATAAGATGAGAATGATAAAATACAGGACAGCAGAAAAAGACAACAAAAAGAAGAGAAAAGAAAAAAAATCATAATAAATAAAGGTAAACAAGAACAAACTAATTAAAAGAAGTAACAGCAAACATAGATTGCACCACAAGATGAACATGGTTCTAAGAGACCGCTATACATATTGTTCTAATAATTTCAAGAATAGTCTCTTTTTAAATATTGACAAGGAGGGGGCATTGTCAGCAAGATTGTGATGTTCATTCCACAATGTACTCCCTTTGTATTTGACAGAGTACTGCCCTCTGCTAGTGTGGCGGAGGGGAAGATGCAAGTGTTCAGCTTGTCTTGTCCTATATGAGTGAAAACTGAGATTTCTGCAAAAATATTGTTGTAAGTGATTGGGCAGTTCTTGATTTTGATGAATTACTTTGTAAACAAAAGTGCATATTTGTATGATATTGATATCAAATATGGTTAGGATCCTTAGTTTATAAAATAGAGGAGAGGATGGAGCTCTAGAGTTTGAGTTTGTGGCAGCTCTAACAAATTGTTTTTGCAGTAAGTGAAGCTTATTGAGTTTGGTTGGGCTGGTATTGGCCCACACTATGTTACAATAAATTAGGTATGGATATATTAAGCTATAATACAAAACCAGTAAACTAGATCTATTAAGAATTGAACTGATCTTTCTGATGATACCCAGAGACTTAGACACTTTTTTTGTCACAAAAGCAATATGTTCTTTCCAAGTACAATTTTCGTCAACCATGACACCAAGAAAGCGAGCAGAGGATACCTTTTTAATTTCGGAGCCTTCAATAAAGAGCTTAACTTCATCAGGGTTATACTTTTTCCTTCCTGAAAATAGTATGAAATTGGTTTTATTTATGTTAAGAGACAGTTTATTCAATTTGAACCATTTTGAATAAGCTTGTAGGCCCAAGTTGGCTTCTTTTAAAAGTGTTTTTAAGTGTTTATTAGAAATCAGAAGATTTGTATCATCTGCGAATAAAAGAGGTAAAATTGTACTTGGAACTGTGGCAAAATCATTGATATAAATTAAAAATAATAACGGACCCAGAATTGAGCCTTGAGCCACACCGCATGACAATGTTACTGTGTTAGACTTACAGTTATTAAAATGAACGTATTGTCCTTTTTAGCCCAGAGGACACAACGCCCATGATTTCCAACAAGAAATCAAATTTCGACTCGTCTGACCACAGGACACTTTGCCACTTTACTACAGTCCATTTTAAATGAGCCTTGACCCACAAAACACGGCAGCGCTTCTGGGTCATGCTCAACAAAGGCTTCCTTTTTGCATGATAGAGTTTTCGGTGGCATCTGTGCATGGCACGGCAGACTGTGTTCACGGACAGTGGTTTCTTGAAGTATTCCTGGGCCCATTTTGTAATGTCAATGACAGAATTATGCCGATGAGTCATGCAGTGGCGTCTGAGGGCCCGAAGATCACGGCATCCAGAAAAGGTCTTCGGCCTTGTCCCATACGTACAGAGATTTTTCCAGTTTCTCTGAATCTTTTGATGATGTTATGCATTGTCGATGATGAGACCTTCAGAGCTTTTTGCAATTTGACATTGAGGAGCATTGTTTTTTTTTCCCACAATTTTTTTTACGCAAACCTTCACAAGTTGGAGAACCTCTGGCCATTTTTACTTCTGAGAGACTCAGCCTCTCTAAGACATCCTTTTTATAGCCAATCATGTCACACAGCTGATGCCAGTTAACTTCATTACTTGATAAATTTTCTTTCAGCTGATTCTCTTATATATTAATTGCTTTTTCAGCCCTTTTTTCCTGTATCCCAACTTTTTTGAGACCTGTAGCAGCCAGAAAAATTTGAAATAAGCTCATGTTGTGGATAAAAATGTAAAATGTCTCAGTTTCAATGTTCAATTGTGAATAAAATGCTGGCTGGTATGATTTGAAAGTCATTGCGTTTAGATTTTATTCCCAATTTACACTTTCTAACAACTATTTTGGAATTGGGGTTGTATTTGGGAGATAACTAAAATTAGCTACCTATTATTTAGCAACAATTTGATGCTAGCTGCTTAAAATGCCTCCACTAATCAAACTCAGAAATACTGTAGCTAGCTCACTAATTGGTGTAAGTGTAGTCCAACATCCCACATAGATCCCACACAGACAACTGTTTCAACGCATAACGTCAGTTAGAATTTTTTTCAAGGAAGAAGAACCCAGATTTTTCGTTTTCAGACCAATGTCAATTTACATTGCCTACATAATTATGTACTTAATTAAGTGGGTGCTACCAAGGTATCTGCAGTTGCCGACTGTCTTGAGTAGCTGAAATGTGCAGACTTTAAATAAATCAGCTGCATTCGACACTGGGCTGAGAACGGGGTAGCCTTACAGTTGGTTATCATTATCTAGATAACTAGATAATATTGTGGCTAGGCAATGATAAATAAACCAGCTTACCAGCTGACGCTCGCAGTCTGTTGTTTCTCATATGTTTTGTTGCTGTGCAGCGGACAAGAAAAAAAAAAAAAATCAATGCAGATTAACCCTGGCCTCCTGTTCCTCATTCTTGTGTTTGAAAGGCTAGCTAACCAAAATTACTTACTGATTGGTTACCATATTTCCCATAAATCTCAACTACAGGAAAGTAAGAAGAAAGATATTTTTCATAATATTAAAAGAAGACATTGTTCCATGAATAATGAAAGGTCGCAAGGTTTGAAACAGGTTTCATCAGGAATGTCACTTGCCACCTTTTGTTATTCATGGGACGACATGCAGGCAAGCCTCTGTCGCTTTCAATTAAAGATGTAATTATCTTGTTCTAACATACGCCACAACATATTTGCATCGCTATTAAAACTGATTGACTGATTAAAAACATAAAAACATGAATTCCCATGACTGAGATTTGTTCGACTTCAGCGCTCTTTATATAGCAAAAACTGCAGCGCTAATACAAGAGACAAATGCATCATTTACTATATCCGAATGCAGTTATGACTGGACAATTTTGCCGATGTCACGCTTCCGTATTAAGGGCCGTCATCAACCGCGGGCCCAGATGCAACTGCACCTGTCAGTATTTCTACCCCTTGAGCCATTGTAAAAGCCAGCCACCTTCTTGATTGACCCTGTCACGCTCTTTTCTCTTGGATGTCTCGGGAACTCAGACCTCTAAAAACTCTGACATTAGACCCCTCATTGCTTCAACAATATGATGACAGTTGTTTGCATGGGTCAGTGGGCCAAGATTACAAAAAAATGTTATGAAAAGCTTGTGAAGAGTCATGAAAAATGTCTCCGTGCCGTGATTGCAAACAAGGGTTATACAATTAAAGGCTTAAATATGAGATCTTTGTGTACAAGAACTTTTTCCACCATTACTTTTTTTTTATTTGTTATTTTTCATTACATTTTTGGAAATAAAGTGCTCCAGGATTGCTGGCACCCCTGACTGAAATTGCACAAAAATAATTTTTAAAAATTTTGTTAAATATATTTATGGAGAAACTCTAAATAACGACATGTGAGAAATACCATACAATATTAATGTTCTAATGGAACCAACCAAAATTAGGAAATCATACTGTTCTCTTTGCCAGTGGTGGCTGAACTACATATTAAATGAAGGGTCCCAATTTTTATGAAACCTTTGTTTTGTTGAAATTTATTTTGTATTAAATGATTATGATTTTGTTTGTTTCCATCGATTTTTTTGTATTGTTTATGCATTGCCAATCAGGGATGCCAGTAATTTTGGAGCACACTGTACATACTTTTTTAGAAATTGATGGTTTCATATCATAATATATCACATCAGTAAATTTAAACTCAGTTTGCACTGCCTAAGTAAATTAAATAATAAAATTAGCCATAATTCAATGTTTTATGCTCTGATTTATCTGATGTCCACATATATAAAGAGCCATGCTGACTTTCTGCTGCCCAATCACAAGCTGCGTTATTAGGTGGTGGACCTAGCACTGCTCCAATTACGGGCATGTCGGCACTTTACAAAGAGAGTAAATGTGTCAAGATTTTAGTCTGAAGTTTATTGAGCTACTAAACAAGAAAGAAGAATACATACAGTTGCAAAATGTTGATTAGACTACTCTACCTGTTCCGCAAATCATCAGCACTTGCACCTACAGTGTGTGCTGGAAATTAAGGCTATTATCACAGGCTTATATATTGGTCTTGATTATTTAGTAAATAAATTGAGTGATTATTAATCAAGCCATCTTGAACAGGAACAGCTCGAGGCAATTATGCGTTTTAGGGTCAGAGGCTGACAGCAACTTATTTGAATATCCCGTAACACCGGTGCTAGGGGGGTTTTGGGTTTTAGGAAATTGAGGAAATTTGCTCCTAAATTAAAGTGCTTTTTGTTCTTGAAATACTTTGACTACAGGCAGATTCATCATCTTCTCTGAAAGGTGACACTCAGTAGATTGATCTCAAATAGTCAGAATTCGTGGTTATATGACCCAAGTGGAGTAACAACACTAGGAATGCAAGTTTTTGTCTGACAGAAAATTATAATATGTTCTTTTCAGGCCCTGTGCTGCTTTGACCTAGAGTCCTCATCCTAGAAAAATAATACAGCCACAGCCAGACACCTGAACAACTGCCAGTTCAATGATGATACTGTAAAAATGAATGTTCTCTTGGTAATATCCATACGTTGTTTCAGCAAACAATTTTGAGGTCTACAAATTTTGTCATTCCTAATCACAGTAGCTTTACAATTTCTTTATTTCTGGTAATTTTGGCCGCATGTAGCTAAATTTTCACTCCAATATACTCTTTCAATTCCCTGCATTGGTGTGGGATTGTATGTGCTTATTAAGTTGCTTCAAAAGCTCCTTTGCTTCATTGACCAAATCTCTATCTTGTCAGAAACCTTTAAAATAACTGAATTGAATCATTTGGCTACCATATGCATGAGTCTTTTCAGACCACTCGCTGTCCATGTAAATGAAATGAACTTGATTTTCATGCCATATTGGAGTGAGGGCTAATAAGCTAACACACTTACTGTTCTGTTTGATCAGCACATAATAGCCAGTGGGTGCACTTATTTCTTTCCTGGAGGGCTACTGTACAATCAACAGCACTGCATCATGAGTATAAAAAAAAAAAAACTAATTATTGCGAAATTCGCCAAGATTCTCGACAGCTATCTCTGTATCAAAGTCGTTTTAATGATGTTTGCCCAAGCTTGCCTGTTTTCCAGATTAAAAACTGAAAACTAAAACAGGTTTTTATCGCTGGTGCGCTATTAGGGTATGAATGTCAATTCATACATATATTGACAGAACTGACAGAATATCTGAACAATGCTATGCAGTCAGAGCAACGGAACTGCATAGTCAGGCTGACGGTTGCTAGGACACAATTTCAAATAGAACTGTCGCTGTAGTATCTGCATCATAAAATGGCTCACACAAGGATAAGTTGTTCCCTAACAAAGCACAATATTGTTCAGAGTAAAAATGCAACTATGCCCAGCAGTCCAAAGTTTGATAAGGGGACAATAAACCATTTCTTAAAATGTGGATGATGTTCACTGAAGCTGTCCTTAGAAGTTCCCACATCCTCTGCTTTTAGGTCATTGTCAGTATGATACTAATGATCTGAGAGATGACGCTTCACTTCAGGGTCCGGCATCACTTTGTCCGGTTTATTCTGCAATAGGCACTGGCGTGCTGTTCATTCTTGCTCATTACATGGCTTCTTACTGAAGAAATCAATAACCTGGTGCAAAATATTCATTTGAAATGATTTTATTGATTTAAAATTGATTTTATTACTTTCACTAAGAATTCTTTGGTTGGAGCTGTGCCACGCTCATAGCGATGGTCTGTTCTTCATAGCATCGGTCTGCTCTTTAGAAATAACAAACCATAGTGTGCTATAATTGACCAATCATAATCAACTATTCAACGAAACTGTGTTATAAATTGAAACAATGAGACAAAACACTGGTTGGGAAGTATTCCTGCTGCTTTAATTTTCCATTTGTAAGCTCCTCACACCCATTTCATGGAGCACTTTTAATGATTTATAACCGTCAACTTTCACTGGCCATATCAGCGCTGTATTTCTGAGGCGGAGCAGGTGTTGCTGTATTTCTGATATACTGTACTGGTATTGCCTGTGCACAGTATGTCTTCCACTTGTGCAGTTCAGAGTATAAGTGGCAGCTTTTAAAGAGGAGTGGCCCCTCATTGTGCACACTCAAGAGCATGACTAATTGGAAAATGATTATACTTATGAAGGAGTCCATCCATGATGCTGTGCAGTTGAATCTTGACATTTTCTGGTGCGAGTTATTAGTTGGCCAGTTGAAGATGAACTGTTCATTCCTTGATAGCTGTAGTTCATCATTGAGGTTTTTCCATAGTTCATTCTTCGTGTACTTTTATAGATATTTGAAGAGTTTGGTCCAAAATGCAATATATCCATTTTAGTCATTTTGAGTAAATCAGCTTTTTCTGTGCTGGCGCCTATTGCATTTTAAAGAAAAACACAAACTTTGACCATGAAAAAATATACCATATAGTATGCATTTCTAATTACTGTTCTTTGCACCATATGTAAGAAGTGCAGGGCTATCGCACTATGGTATTATCTCAATTTTTGTCATTTTGGCACTTATTGCGTTTTGGAACCAAACTCTTCATTTGGAGATCATATAATATTAGCTCGTTGGATCTCTTTAGCTTGTTGTGCCATTCAAATTGTGGCACGGATAGCACTGTTTAATTTGTTGGGAGTCATTTTGAACTTGCAGGTGTTATTTTTCAATTTGGCAATGAGCTACAGACGCAAGTTTTTGGCTGCAAATATTCCATATTCCACAAATATTCCAGGGCTCCCCGCAAAGCCTTGGAGAGCTTAAATTGGCCGGAGACGGGGCCACCCCTGTCCGCATCATCTCTTAATGCTGGAGTCTCTGGTGCAGCGGGAAGTCTTCCGCCTCAAATGACCCCAACATGTGCTGCGATACAGTATGGCTCCCCATACCAATGCTGCTCGCTAGCATCTGTACTTACTGTCTAGCAATTTTCCCTTGGCAAAGTATGACGCTGGCAGTCCAGACATTCAGCAGAGCCTCCCAGCAGAGCCAGACATTCAGGATGTTTACATTAATAAGTGCAATTTAAACAAATGTTGTTGACAATGAAGAATGTTATTTATAGACAAGGCTGGGGAGGTGGGGGAGATGAGATGCAGATCTGTGGAGTGGGATAGAGTTGGAGAAATGATTGAATACGCTACCTTGGTTATAAAACCTCGCTCATTGGGTGGGAGATAAAGAAGTCAAGAATGATTAGATAAAATGGGGCTTGTGAGTAGGACAAACTTTCTTTGGCTGCCTGAGCTAACGCTAAGGCTTCATTGGTTTACAGAGGTGGAAGTGCAGCCAAAATAGCTGCAAACTGCTTCACAACACATCCTTTAATTCATCCTGATATTGGCAACAGCATTATGTCACATTTCAATTACACATTACACTAAGTGTCATGAATGGCACTACATACTAAAGTAATCACTGTAGCGCAAGCACCTTGCTTATTTCAAGCATTAATCAAGTCTCTTTTCATTAGATCAATGATAAAAAACGTCAAATGAAACTGTAAATGGATGAGGATTGTCTAGACTACTACAGACTCAAGTGTTTAATAGTGTTCCCTGTATGTGCTTAGTATAGGAGACTATTGCTTTTTGTGGTTTCTCAGTGAAGAGAATGCAGCATTGACCTCCAATTCCCTCATCGACTGCTCTGTTCACCATTACTGGCTGAAAGTCAATGACTCCTGGCTCTCTGCTCAGCTAAGATCCCTGCTTCAGCTCACCCCACACAGAAAGTGCATTGTGACTTCTTGTGTAAGTCACTACCGTCTGAATAGATGTGAATATAAAAGTACTGTGCGTGTTGGGGCTCTAGGACTCTTCCTCCCCGGACTTTTTATCCTTGGACTTTTTGTCGCCATGAACTTTTTGTTCCTGGACTCTTCGTCTCTGGATGGTTCATCCTAAATAATGCTTCGCCCTCTCCCTGCATTATAACACTATCCTTAACCCTATCTCTAACCTTAACCCTAACTCTTATATCATGGTGATCTGTCTGTCATTCGTTCGCCCATCCATCTGTCAACAATGGGGGCACTTTTTTATCACTAGGGGACGAAAATCCAGGGACGATAAGTTCTCGGGGACGAAAGGTCCAGGGAGGAAAAGTTCTTGGAAAAAAAAAATCCTGGGACGAAGGGTCTTGTGACCGCGTGTCGGTACCATGCCCTCCACTAATATTGGACCCCCTTTGTAATTTCTAGCTTAAAGCTGCTGTAACTGATTTGGTCATTTTCATAGCTTCTTGCGCAAAGTCGAAGTCAGCAGTCCCCGACCCCCATCCCAAAGCCACAGGAACACATATCGGTTTCCACAGAGGCAGAGATAGAAAGCAGCGCCCATGCCAGCAACTCCGTTGCAATATAAACAGACACTGTCAGTGATTGTCGTGTGAAAGCCACAGTGAGAACATGGACCAACGACGCATTACATCCTTGTAGAAAAGTAACACTAAGGTTAGAAAGACCCAAAGCCAGGACAGCACTGAAGGAAAGTGGAAATTCTGCAGCCAGCCAATAGCGAATAAGCAGTGCATGCACTCGAGAAAACAAGATGTGGACTGGAACGCAGACATGAGGAGGGTTCCATTGGCAGTGCGGGACGTGACCTGGAACAGACACAAGGCTGACAACATAACAACATAATATGACCTCCTCAGTTTTTAAGACTGAAAGATCAACATCAACTGTACTTGCTATACCTCTGTATGACTTGTTGATGTGTTTGTACAAGTAAGATGGGGTGCAATACCAATTGATGTAATAACTGCACATACACAATTTTTACATCATGCACCCCACAATATTATGAGATTTCTTATGCACTATGGGGTCTATTCTCCCATGCGCTTAAGTCGAAAAAAGCGCGTAGCTACGCGCTTTTCAGCCTACGCGTATTCTCCCCTCGACTTAAGTCTATGCATTACGCGCCTTGAAGGCAGTTACGCGCTTGGGGCGGAGCAAGGCCAAAATCGGGGCGTTTCCGGGCGTTTCTCATGCAAATAACACTTACGCGTATTCTCCCCTTGGCTTACGCGCTTTTTCTGTTAAGCGCTTTTGAGGGCTGTATTAAGGTCAAGCGCCAACATTAGGCGAAATTGAATATTGCGTTTGATGTCGGTTATAGGCCGAATTTTAACATTACTTTTATTTTATTTAACATGGTAAAGGTTGAGACATTTAATATTCGACTGTTCTTCCTTATTTTTAATCTACATTTCTCAAAGGCATGATAATTTATCAAACGAAATCATCACATGAAATTACGCATCAGCCTCTTCTCCAATCAGTTAAATTACAGACGCAAAACAATTAATTAATACGAGTATACATAAGACCTTAATTCTACCATGCCCTCAAAATCTAATGCCAAAATGCCAGTCCTGCATTTGCTTGCACTCTTGCGTGATTGGGAAAGAGTAAGAGGAGCGCGCCGAGCTCGAAGACGAACACGCATATATCGGCTTCGTTTGGACATCCTGGGACAAACAAATATTGAGTGCATCCAGCGCTTTCGCTTGGACCGTGCATGAGGCAATCATCTATCTTTACCGACTTCTGGATGAACAGCTATCCAGCTGCAGCAATTATCCACAAAACATATCCGTGGTCATCAACGTCAGAACTGCGCTGTCGCTCTTGGCATCTGGGTCGTTCCAGAGAGTGGCTGGTGATGTCATTCACATCACAGGCATCTGTGTCAAGGTGTCTGACGCAGTTCGTTGGCGCTTCAAGTTCTTCTCCATGCACTTCCACTGCAGAAAGAGTGGATGCCATCCCCTCTTCCTGTGCAGTGAAATGCACAGGGATGATGGTTGCCCACCACCTGTTGCATGTACACTTCTCCGGTATGCAGAGAACCTGGCTTTTACAGCGCCCCGCAGATCTCTCCATTTATGCATTAAATCGGGGATACTGCGCTTACATCTCCCCACCGAAGCCACATCCAGGACGATTCGCAGCTTAATTCCTCGGATCAGCCTTCATTGCTCCTTGCTATAAAACACCAACATCTGTGAAAGTTGGTTTTCGGCTTTGGCTCGACGTTGCCATCATTGTCTTCCATGTTCTATTAACAAATGCGACTGCCCTATATGTTCGTGATAATCTAAAAAGTTGTGATATTCTCACGAGTGAGGGGATTGATTTTCTGAGGATATCTGTATTAACTAACTCGAGTCCTAGTAATTTTTTAACCATTGGTAATACTGTGTAATTTAATGTGTGAATAAAGATATTATTAAATAGGCTACTCTAGATTGAGCCCTACCCTGGCAAATACCAAAGCACTATCCATTTGTTGATCTATTTTAGCCTTTAAAGAATAGCCGACATGGGAAGAATCATTATCAGTAAATGGGATAATTGATTATAAGTATTAGGCACAAGTTCAAGTGAATGTGTCGCTCAAATCAAATAGAATAATAGGCTTTGGATATGGAATTCCGTCATTGCTGAGGCGGTTTCGGGGCGGGGAAAGAATCCTTGTTAAAGCGTTTCCATGTCCTTTAGTTGTAAACCTGACATCGGAGTACTTTTCAAGTGCGCAATTTCTAGACTAGACCATATAGACTGTCTTTGATTGTCTTTGTGTGACTAGAATGTTCCCTTTGTCTTCTTCCCTGTCTTCCGCGGAACAAACAGGCTGGTGTAGGAGGGGCACATTTTCAATGATCTGATTGCGCTGATTGAGAAGCGCTAAATTCTTTATTTATTATTTCATTATCGCGGCAATTTGTTTGTTTGCATAGCTTTAATGCCATGGTGGCTAGAGTAAGAAATAACAAGCGTTTGTCACTAACATATCCCCCGCCACCGCAATTTTATGTGTCCGTACGGACGGAGCCCAATGCTATATTCCCCGCTTCGCGCTAATCGCGCGGAGGGGGATAAAAAAAAAGAGATGTCTGAATTACCTCATTACGGACATACATAGGCCTACTATTACAGCGGCATATAAAACCTCGTATCTTCACAATGACAAACTTCACAGGAAAAAAATAAATAAATATGAAAAAATAAATAAATAATAATAATAATAATAATAATAATAATAATATAAATGGATAAACATAGTTTAAAATAAAAAATGTTTAATTTTGCTTGTAAGAATAGTGGACTCACGAGTTTTCGTTTCTTATCAGTTTGGAGATACGAGGTTTTATCAGCAGGTCGACGATATTCAAATTTAAAGTCTGATTTGCGTTTTCCATGGACCACAAATGCATTTTTATGGTTAATCAGAAAATCCTTTTTCCATGTTTTCCTGATAGCCATAATCAATGAGCTTTGTACAGAGTCTGCCTCTCTTTTGGATCAGTCACACCCCTTTCACAAGGCCGCCTACATTCTGAAGTTAACCGCTGCGGGCGTGATCGAAGCGCGTAGGGGAGAATACGCGTAACTCAAAAGCGCTTAACTCGAAGCGCGTAAAAAAGGACTTACGCGCTAATGGGAGAATAGACCCCTATGGTGTCATTTCATCCTGCTGAAAGAAATGCAAAAATAATGACAAAAAGGTTTGTTTTTGCTTGAGATTATGAAATGGGATTAAACCCCTTTGCACCAATGTGGACGCCAGTGTCCGTAAATTCCGAGATATAATTTCTAAATAATTCTATTATTGAATTTCCAAATGTCTTACTTCACTGGAATAATTTTCCAGTGTCTCCTTGACACAAATACTGAGTTATAAAGCATGACAGGGAAAAATTGGCATTATTTGTATTCTGCGCAAAGGGGTTTAATCTGAAAAAAGTTGCTGCTTCATTCAATTAATTTGCACAAGGGAGTATTACATTACTGGAAAAAAAAAAAAAAATACATAGCAGTAAAAACATAAAATTTATTCGGATTACAATTTCATTACATGCCTCTAAATTAATTATGACACAAAAAAGAAGTACACATCCAGTTTTATGGAGAATTTATCATCTTTTAAAATTAAATTTCATTGTTTCTTTTTCCTCTCAAAACAGCCTTTTTGGATATATCTCATTTTGCCATCAAATCATTCAAACATTAAAAATGGAAACCCTAGTAAACATAATCAGAAAAATCTTAGTGAATTAATTTCCCTATCATATTTTACTTTTTTATCCCTTGGTTGCATGTTGTTCAATATTTTGGACATAAGTTAAGTGGGGTTAAGGGGTGTGTTTTCTCTAGGCTCATAGATACTCTGAAAATGCAAAATTTACATTTTGCTGGGCATTTCCAGATAATAATTTCCTCAATAGTTCCCTCTCTGATTAGTCACATGATTTACCACAAACAATCACAATGGCGGCATCCACAAGTAAGAGGGAAGTTGACGAAAGTCAGAAATAGTCTTATATGGAGATGGGGATAGAAATACATTATATAGCACAAACTGAAAAAACATAACCTATGTAATGCATGTCTATTTGTCGGAGTACATCCGAGTGTATGCTCTATCAAAAATATTGGACATTATTCATGCCGAGTAAATAGCTCAAATATGCAATGTCCAGAATACAGAGAGATCATCATGCATATCAGTGACCAGGTTTCCTCAACTTCACATTATTTCTGTCACTCCGCATGCATAATGTCCATAATACTGAATGGCACAAACAAACACAAAATATTGCACCCAATCCCAACAAATGGTCCAAGGCATTTGTATGTCCTCTATGCATCAAAGGGTTAAGTTCACTGTAATGAAGAAGAAAACTTAACTGGTCACCCATTATTCTCTGTTTCCCTGGGATGTGATACGAGGTCACTGCCCCTTAGTCATCTGTCATTATGGTTATGACAAAATATTAAAGTTATGATGTGCCATAGACAGCTGTGGAGCTTCAAAAATATGGAAATAGCTGCAATAAACCTGGCAAAAATTTTAATACCCATTTAGACTGTCAAAATGGGCAATAATTAAGAAGTGCTTGGCATATGAGAGTGTTATAAATCCATCCAGAGTAGGTTTTATGCCTATATTGAAGTCAGTACAGTGAGGAGGATGTTTAAAACCTTTTAAGCCCTGAGCCTCTGACTCGAAAATAACATGCCCAAAATGAGATGAGTATGTCTCTGCAACTGCTCGTTCCATTTGAATAATCTTGATCGGATAACAAAGGCGTAGGAATGAGTTTAACATTGGGGGGGACCGAGGGCGTAGGTTTAATGTAAGAATTGGTAGGGACACGTATGTGATGTGAGCACGCATAGCGCGCAAGCTGGATACTTTTTGTAAATCTCGAGTGCAGTAAGTCTGAGTGTATATAGAACTGGAAGGGTTGTTGCCGCTTCCTTCTACAAGCGCAGTTGAAGAAACAAATATGGCGTGAAGTGCACCGCACTTCTCGATTTCCCATAGACTATAATGGAGAAATTCCTGCTATTTTCCGCCGAACTAAGGGGTTCAACATATAACTAAGATTTTAACATATTTGTGATCAAAAATCATGTAAGAATAAAAATTATTGCACAATTTTGCATGACACTGTTCGAGACATCGAAAATATAAATACATGTCTTAATGGGAAGCACAGCACTAACTAGCCACTTTTCTAGCTGGCGTGTTAGGTAATCGAGTCACTGTAGATGGCTGTGATGGCAAACTTTATCTGTAAATTTAGCTAGCTAAACTTACGTTGCTTACAAAGGATGATGGCCAGCTAGCTGTCATGCCCATGTGATGTTAGCCAAGTTGTATATCTACATATAGCATTATACATATATAGTGAATGACCTGGCAGAAACGTTCATGTAACGTTATTGGTGTTCATTCCGGATGAATTGTACAAATAAAAGCTTCCTTATCAGGCATCTGCCTGTTTTTATTTTTTACGATAAAGCAATCCTAGGTGAGGCAGTCGACCAAACTGGCTAGCAAGTGAGAGGCCAATCAGAGTCAGAGTGATACTGCGAGTCATACTGACCTACCAAGGGATTAACCGTTGACTAAAACAACCTCTTTTAACTTCGTTCTCATAAAGCGTCAAGCCAAATTGCGCCTTGATTCATTTTTTATTATGTAATACAGTCCTACGCAGGAAGGATTTACGATTGTATACCTTTTAGGTAACAAAATAATAGCAGGAGT
This sequence comes from Gymnothorax reevesii, assembly GCA_029721435.1. Lineage (NCBI taxonomy): Eukaryota > Metazoa > Chordata > Actinopteri > Anguilliformes > Muraenidae > Gymnothorax > Gymnothorax reevesii. The sequence continues at coordinate 99,387,367 of CM056578.1, forward strand.
TTTTTCATTATAGTCATTTGGAAATTCAGAAATTCACTTATCCACAGTGGCGCAGATAGAACTGGGAACTGGAGGGGGGGGGCTTACAGACCTTTCCTTTATGGAAACAATTAGTCCTGGCTAGTTCTCAATCATTTTCCATCATTGACGCGTTTTCCAATTACGTTGCCCTCCTACGGCTTCCTCCACATCTCCTGATGTACTGGCCTGTCTCCTGGGAGCGCCTCCATGCTCTGGACACTATGCTGACACAGCAAACCTTCTTGCCACAGCTTTCATTGATGTGCCATCCGGGATGGGCTGCACCACCTGAGTCACTTGTGTGGGTTGTAGAGTCTGTCTCATGCTACCGCTTGAATGAAAGCACCGTCAGCATTCAAAAGTGACCAAAACATCAGCCAGAAAGCATAGGAACTGAGTGGTGGTCTGTGCTCACCACCTGCAGAACCACCTGTGGAAATAATGAAGAGTTTCTGTCATCAGACCTCCTGCTGTCGACTGCTGCTGTCTCCTGCCTCCCAAACACTCTTAGAGCCGGTGAGGGAGGGAACGGGCCAGTGACATGACACTGTGTTGCGCTTTCAAAATAAAAGCACGTAAGTAAAAAATGTCAAAATCAAATATTTTTCTCCTCCGTGGTATAATTTTTTGGTGGGACAAATGCGCCGGTCTCTAATATTGGAGGGGACAAGTCCCCGTCCCCCCCGCCAGTTCCCACACCCATGCAGGATAATAAAGGTAACACCTTGGGGATTTCTGTCGTGGTGTAAAAATCAGTATGTATGTCACTGAGTCAGAGTAAATGAAGATGGAACTCAGCATCAATGAAAGATCTCATTTACATCGAACAAAGTTTAACTTTTATCCTTTTCGAAATTATTCAGTTGCAGTCTGAAACCTCAAAAAAAAAAAAATTAATGCACAGAATCTCACCATTACCTGTGCCAAAGTTTATTCTAATCAAGGAAATCAGAGCCAAATTAGAGAGGTTTTAGTTCAGGAATGTCTGGGTGGCATCTCCAAATTGGAATTAATTTAATTTCACTTATATGTCACTACAGGCATACATTCCATCTAAATACAACAATTTTTAAATACATTATTATTATTATTATTAATAATAATTTTTATTATTATTATATTCTTTTTTATTTCTTCTCGAAAATGTATACATTTTCACATTCAAAGAAAATCCCATTCAAGAAAATAAACAAAAACTTAGGTAAAAAAACTGGTAAAAAGAACAAACACCCTATAAATTATTTATATACAAACTATGCTTCCACTGCTCAAAATGAGCACAACGTAACCGAATGTTCAAACCCAGGTCTCCCCCGTGACAATGCACTGCCTTAACCAGTACACTAATGTACTACTACTGCTTTGTCTCACTGCTAATTTGAAGAGTGAGTCAACAAAACATGTCATGCATCCCGATTTAGTGCTTGTTGTGCTGCACACTCTCAATACTTGTGCTTAATGACGCAAGGATTCTCACTCAGAAAACAGCTTTGAAAATGACTGTTGAATATAGTGGATAGTTAAAGTAAAATACTAAAAACAAACCAGTTGACCATTTATATTTTTGTGCTTTTTCAATAATGTGTGTAATGGCATATTGACTCACAGTTAGACACACCAACAACCCTTATGAAAAATTACCACAAAATACTACAGTAAAAATACTTTAGTTTTCTGTAGTTTTAGTTTTTAGTAACTATGATATTTTTTTTCGGAATTACCATAGATATACTATAGTAACTCTGTGGTTTACTTTAGTGATGCGAAAGTAAATCGCAAAAATCAAACTCTATTATAGTAAACTATAGCAATGATATTCAATTACTATAGTATATTTGCAACAAACTATAGTTTACTGTAGTAAAGTGTAGTTAACTATAGTTTACATCAATTTTACTGTAGTAAACTATGGGTAACTAAAGTAACTTTTTATAAGGGAAGGCTCTATCTCAGGCTGGGTTTGTGTAACTGTGGTAACTGAGGGCTCATTGGAAACGTCTGAGCCCATAGAATCAAATGGCCACCCGCAAAGTTTACTGACAGCCGATAACAGAGAAGAAAATACATGGCGTGCAAATGGTATGCTCAGGAGCTGGATTTATTGGACACAATACCCCAGAAAAAGACGTGCATAGAGAGTGGCAGATGTAGTTTCAATATAACACAGACAAATTGAGCTAACAATAGCCAGTGCAGACTTACCCTTAAACACAGTTTTTATTACAAAGTATAAAGGTAAGAAAAAATTTCTGCGCATTGCTATAGAATGTAAAGTGTATGTCTGCTGTTCTTATAGTGTGGTGTCAGTTTATAAGGACATGGCTTATATCGTTGGTTTCTGTGGGCTTTCCACTTTTATTTGATATATCGTTTGTATGCCTAGCACAAATTCAGTAGAAACTCTGGCGACCTAGCACTGATATTATTTTACCCTGCTTTGCTGCTTGCTCATTTACTTGCTTGGTGCTTGAATTGTGCTTGGTTGAGGTAAAAATGGTCATCGTGAGCTTTTTGCCGAGCTTGTTCCCTTTAACCCTTTCAGTGCTATAGGCAACTATAGATGCCCAATGATGTAAGACATCAAAATAAGATGGTGTTGAAAACCTATCATGTGGGAACTTGTTTAAAAGAGCTCCTGCAGCTCAGGATAATGACATTTTTAATTCCTTGAATACTTAATCAGTGCTCAAAGGGCTAAGTGGATATACCGCATGACGATGTTGCTATTAGGAAACATGCTGTACTTGTATGTTTATGGATTGCCCCCAGTACCGGGGGCATTTGGTTTTAAGAATTTAAAGTGGTGAAGGAAACTTCGGAGATAAGCTTGAGAATTACAGATATTAAGTATGTATTTAGGTTAGAAAGTCTCCAAAACCACAGTCAGGCACCATCAACACAACTATGAAATGTTTTGGAGGTTTGTAAGAAAAAAAGCTTCTATTGTCATCAAAAAACCAGCTTATGTGGTATGATTTACCGAATGTTCCTTGAAGATCTATTAGAATCTGGATCTGTAGTCAGATAAGTCGAAAACAGAGCTCTTACTTTAAAAAAAAAAAAAAAAAACTGGAGTGATGTTTGACACAAAAACAAAGATCCATTCTCTAAAGACCCCCATCCTGACTGTGAAGTAATGGAGTGGATTTCACGTTTCATGGCTTTTTTTAAAGGCCCCAGACAGTTATATTATTCATACTGTGATGAATTCCATGAAGTACAGGTATATATGAAATAAAAACTTGACTGCCTCTATGAGAAAGCTTGAACACGGACATGTGTGACTCTTTTCCTACAAGTATGATCCAAAGCTAGGGTTGGAATTAGCGCGAAAATGGTTAACTAACAACAGAATCGAGGTGGTTCCATAGCCTTCCCAGTCCTTTGACTAAAATCATATAGAAAACCTGTAGGACAGGTGGAGACATTGAGGATTGTAGTACGAAGTCCATTTTGAGAAACTGAGAAAATTGACTAGGGTAACTACTTTTGTATAAAAGATGATTTCCCATTTTTAACTCATGGTGTGTAAAAATATGTACATTTTGTTCTAGGCTCTTCAACTGAACAGGGGTGCGTTTTGCAAAAGCACAGCTGCTATCTGAGAGTTACAACCATTGACTGTATTTGGTCAAACTGTGTTAGTTGCTATGTTACCAACTATGGCTCTCGGTAATGGCACCCAGATCTCTTGCCATGCATAGCAGATAACTCAGAGCTTTTAGATTTGCAAAGGGAGGTTGTGAAAAGTATTAATTGGGGGGGGGGGGGGGGACCAATAGTTTCATGAAATATTTGCTCCATGATTTTTTTTTTCTTTCAATAATTGCATTTCATATTTACTGAGGATGTCATTAATAGTGGAGGGCATTTGTATGTGATTACGTATGGTGCATACACTGTTTTAAACCTGCACCTTTTATTTGACTGGTACCTTTTTTTGCCAGTTATTTTAACTGTAATTTCACAGCAAGTTTATAACAGAGTTCCATGCACGTTTAATGTACACCACGGCTAAATGCCCGCAGGACTCCAATTACAGTTAAAATAACCAGGAAACAATGCATTAATTTAACCCAGGGGTCCCCAATCTTTCCCAGAAAGGGCCAGTGTGGGAGCAGACTTTCATTGCAACCAAGCAGCTACACACCTGATACTACTAATCAACCCCTTGACTCTTTGCTGATAAGCTTGTTTAGTAGTATCAGGTGTGTAGCTGCTTGGTTGCAATGAAAGCCTGCACCCACACCGGCCCTTTCTGGGAAAGATTGGGGACCCCTGATTTAACTGTTAAAATCAGTCAGTTTTTAACAGTGTATGAGTGTGAGTATGTAGGAGTGGTGTTGTAACGTTTCGTCCGTCGACATGAAGGTTGCAGTTACAGATACAGAAAATAAAAGGAACTGAGGTCCCAGCAATGCACACTACAGTAATAGTGTATTACAAGTAGGAAAACAAAAGGAATTAAGGTTCCTTTGAGGCAAGACATGGCAGGCAAACACATGGATTTTTCATGCAATGGTCAAATTTGAGATTTTGGGCTAGTTTACTCCTTGAATATGTATTCTTTCAAACTGCAATAAAGAAAACATAAAAATGATACATTAAGACATTTATTTTATTAAATTTTGTCTACTTGCGGCAATGAGTTTCTTCCGAATTTACCAAATAGTTTGCATTCCAACGCAACAAACAGTACTTCTTAATTGAAGTCTGTCATGTCCGGTACCGTTGTAAAGCTCTGACTGTGAGGCCCCACTACACACGGATCCTCCTCCGCATCCCATTCATTTTCTATGGCATGCTAACCTCTATGATACAGTCGTTATGTTGCGCTCCTCATTGACTGACTGTCGCTAAACTAACGCCTGTACGGGAAAGCTCTAAAAGTGCTTCGCGCGGCCTCGTTATGAGTTGGAGGCTTCTTCTTCTTCTTTTTGGTTTTATGGTGTTTACAGACCTGTTGGTGTATTACCGCCAACTACTGGATTCATCCAACATAAATTTCCCTATTCCTCTTATATCGAATTCCCACCAAAGCCTCGCCAAAGTGAAAGGTGCACTATGTCTAACAATGCGTTTGCACTCTGCATGTGTTCAGTGTGATTACACTTTCGATTCGTGTAATCTATGAGCCGAATGTAGACGCAATGCATTGGCTTTTGAAGAAGGAAATGACGTCAACACCAAAGCTGCCTGCTGATTGGTCCAGCCAAAAAATTTCAGGCGAAGCGCCGCCAGGTAGCTTTCCTTTAACGCCCTGATGGGAGCGATCGTCAAAGCCACCTAGCGGACACAGGGCGTTAATCATTAACGTTAATGGCATGCGTGCGTTTTGGTGCGCGATGCATTCCGGGATACCATCCGATACGATCCAGGCACCGGTGCGGGAAAGTGGGAGGGGACGAAGATGAAATTTTCTAGCCATATGGAAATAAATACGGTGCCCGCAACCTGGGAGCCAATCTCTTTCGCCCAAAAAACTTCCAGAGCAAGCAGATCGTCCTGTTTTGACAAGGACGAACAAGAAGCTGAACTGGGACCTGTACAGTCGAAAGTTTTGCTGGAAGAGTGCTGTATCCGAACGGAGCTCTGATACGAGCCGATGCTATTCCCCATAATTTTTTCGGCGTTGCAGGATAGGATGAACCCAAAAACGGTGGTGGCGATGGCGGTTGTATCTATGATACAACAGCAAAATCGCATCCAGAATCTTCTTTCGACGATCCATTGCAGAGAGATGTTTGTACGAAAATTGATTTGTAATCATAACAGCTGGAAAATCAAAATTTAGCGGGGATGGATTCTATTTGATCACACAATGTCCGACACGCCCACAAGCCAGCAAGTCAGAAACGCCCATAAACGAGCAGCTCCGCAGGGAGGTGCGGATAACATCCGGATTTTCCGTGTGTAGTGGGGCCTCACCGTGATTCTCCTGCACAACGCTGTGTAATCCAAATAAGGGTATTTCCTTTCTGTCAGTAACTAATTGTGAAAGTTCATTGGGGGATTTAAAGCTAATTCAAAAATCTCATTGGCTACTGCTGGTTTCTGCTAATGTGATTCGCTCAGATGCATCACGTGATGCGCTCTGACACTTCCGTCTTTAGCTTGCCCCGGAGCCTTGGCTGCGTCCGAATAGTTAAAGAATCGCGTCCTATCGTCTAATTCCGAACCACTTTTCTTTAACCTCTGTGTAAAACGTCATGAGATAAAGGAAAGGTGTAAAGGGGACTCTTTTACAGCTTGGGGAGAGAACCGCGCTCATAAGAGAATACGAATGTACTTACACTGGGCACAGTGATCATCCGTCTCCTGCCCGTCATGTTTGTTTGTTTGTTTGAGATTTGGTGGTATGTTCGCGTTCCCGTGCCGTGGTCAGCAATAAGTCTATCAACACACTGCATGTGTTCCGCGATCGTTCAAGTTGTTTAAATCAAATAGGACCATTTGAAACGTTTTCATGCCATTCCACTGCTTTCACTAGTGGTGAAATCCACCGAAACGCATGTGAAACTAATAAACCTCCGAGCACAAGTACTTCAATTCGGCCTGAGAGTCTCTTACAAACGCGCTGGTTGAATGGTTGCTGACATACCGCACGGGAACATGAATATGATCCTTAAACAGCCGAATGCGTGAAAGTTGATAGCCTTTTGTCCCAATTGTGCTCCGCCGGGTCAATAAACATTGACACCGACAATCATGGGTTCTGCAGCAGTTTATTGCTCGAGTGCAGTAATTGCAAAAGGGACACTAGTGCAGACGAAGCTTCCTTACATCTACACCAGTGGTTTTCAACGTTGTTCCTGGGGACCCTCTGCATATGCTGGCTTTTGTTCTAACCACAGTTGTAATCGCACGATTTTAATGAGCTGTTCATTAGTCTTAATTAAGTGTATTTAATGCTTAGAGCCGTTATTTGCCCTCTTAATTCACAAGATAAGAGAAATATCCATGTTTGCCATCCAGAATAAAAAAATGCCGTACCCACTTTGCTATGCATTGGAAATAACAACATAAAATGAGAGAAAACAATGTAACTAATCAAATTAAAGATGTACTTGGCTCCTACTTGGTGAGAACTAATTGGCACATCAAGACAAATTTATTCGACAAGCAAATGGTAAAGACTCAAACCAGCTTTGTGTTAATCTAATTAATTCACCTGAAGTTTTTTGAAAGAACTTGAACTTGAGTCAGTTGTGTCCCTCAGCCTAATTTGGGGTTTACTGAGTTCCTCAGTGACTAATTTGATCAGTTTCAAATGTTACAATGCTGGAAATTTCTCGCAGTATAGAAATAAAACCAGAACCTTCAAGGATATTTTATTCTTCATAACATGTATGGATGCTTCTATGAAATATTTGGCTAAAAACAGTAAGTAACAATGCTAAATATGAAAAACAACTAATTAACACATTAACAACTTGATAAAATCCTGTGATAACAATTGTGGTTGGAACAAAAATCAGCATACACAGTGGGTTACAAGGAACGACGTTGAAGACCACTGATGTACATGATTGTAGAGTGAGAGTCGAAGTGCTGTTGCGTTTGACGTGAGTTTTGTCTGCAAGTTTGTGCAGTGTAAGCCAGTATTTTCACAAGTTGAATAACTACAGCTGTAGGCCTTAGATGCCTGTCATGTTATTAAATGATCAATTTTCATGAGCTTAAAATATATCACATTACTATTTATAAGGGCCTGAATATTTATTCTGTTTAAATGCAATTGTTTCCAACAGAAAGACATTAAATTCCCCAATGTAAATCTTTGAATGCCATTTTCTCTAAACAAGATTTTTTTGTCATACTCCAAGTCAAACTTCTCCGCCTCTGTTTGTGTTTGGGTTAGTTGCAAGCAGACATAAATCTATAATATTTTTGAGGTTGATGTCTGTGTGTATGTACATGTTTTTCTCCTACATTTCTCAACCGATTATCACCAAATTTGGTGTGAATATGCACTTGGACATCAGGAAGGACTTTTTGAAAAACGGTCATGCACGCAAAAAAAAGGCAATTTCTCTCCGGGTAGCGGGTAAACTTATATAACCTGATGCGCGTAGCAATATCTGGTTGCACCGCTAGGAGCCGCAGTGTCCTTACGAACGTGTGTTGAGGTAACCTGCGAGCAGGCTATCTTGTTTGCGATGGGGCCGAGGGAGTGATAAGACTGCCCGCACGAAAGCCAGGCTTTTGAGAGGGCACCGCGTTCGTCTACGAATGCAGCATTCTGATTACTCAAACTTGACGGCTTCCAAATTCAAATTTGACAGTTGAACACTCGCAGGGCTGGCGTTAGACCTGAAAATTTGGTGGCAATTATTGACAAAAATTAGTCCTGGCTGATTCTAGATGGTTTCCCTTATTAACACTTTTTCCAATTCAAGAATAATCAAGTGGCAATTGAAGACACGGCTTCTCTCCCTCATGCGATCTAAAAGTGACAAAATAATGGGCTACAAAGCGGGTAGCAGCTAGTATCTGTATGTTTGGGTTAGACATTCAAACATAATTATCTCTGTGTGTTTGGGTTAGACGCTCTAATATAAATATATCTGCGTGTTTGGGTTAGAGACACAAACATAAATATCTCTGTGTTTGGGTGAGACATCCAAACATAAATATTTCTGTGTTTGGGTTAGATAGTCAAATATAAATATCTCTGTGTGTTTGGATTAGACACTCGAACATAAATATCTCTGTGTGTTTGGGTAAGACACGCAAACATAACTAGGCTTATGCCGTCGGAGACGACGGCTTGGGGTATATCCCTGAACGCCCCCAATCCTCCAATTCCCCAATCCTTCAATAGACCCAATACAAAATAAAGCCCATCAGGTCATGACCTTGTATTTGAAATTAATTTCAGGTCAATCGGACAAATGGTTCTGAAGATATGGCCAAAATGGTAATTTTCTATCACAAAGCACCACCTCGTGGCAAAATATTGAACCATACAGGTACGATGTCATAATGTGACACGTTGTGAGGTCATGACCTTGCAGTTGCACATAGTTTTATGTCAATTGGACAAATAGTTCCAAAGATATGGCAAAAATGGTGAATTATATGTGACAAAGCCCCACCTTGTGTCAAAATTTTGAACCAAACAGGTATAATGTCATCATGGGACACATCCTCAGGTCATGACCTTTCATTACCACTTGATTTGAGGTCAATCGGACAAATATTTCCGGAGATATGATAAAAAAAGTGATTTTTTTTCCGTTTTTGGCCCCTGGTGGCCAATCTAGAAATTGTAAATTGTCCAAAATCGAATCAGTTCTTCCTCTTTTTGATACTTACTTGTATGCAAAACTTGGAATCTCTAATTGAAATATTACTGAAGTTCTCGCGTTAAAATGTCGGGCGGCCCGGCGGCGGAGGTCGGACCAAAAATATTATATCCCCGGGACGCCATTCGGCATTTGGGGATATAAATATATCTGTGTGTTTTGGGTTAGACACTCAAACAGAAATATCAGTGTGTTTGGTTTAGATACCCAAACATATATATCTCTGTGTGTTTGGGTTAGATACTCAAACATAAATTTCTCTGTGCGTTTGGGTTAGACCGTCAAACATAAATATTATGGTTGGACACTCAAACATAAATATCTGTGTGTGTTTGGGTTAGACACGCAAACATAAATATATCTACTTGTTTGGGTAAGACACGCAAACATTTTTCTCTGTATGTTTGGGTTAGACACGCAAACATAAATATATCTGTGTTTGGGTTAGACAATCAAACATAAATACACTTCTCAAAAAAGGGGACACTTAAACAACACAATGTAACTCTAAGTCAATCACACATTCGTGAAATCAAACTGTCCACTTAGGAAGCCATGCTCATTGACAATCAATTTCACATGCTGTTCTGCAAATGGAATGGACAACAGGTGGATATTATTGGCAAATAACCAAGACACCCCCAATAAAGCAGTGGTTCTGCAGGTGGTGCCCACAGACCACTTCTTAGTTCCTATGCTTTCTGGCTGATGTTTTGGTCACTTTTGAATGCTGGTGGTGCTTTCACTCTAGTGGTTGCATGACAAGGACTCAACCAACCCACACAAGTGGCTCAGGTAGTGCAGCTCATCCAGGATGGCACATCAATACGAGCTGTGGCAAGAAGGTTTGCTGTGTCTGTCAGCGTAGTGTCCAGAGCATGGAGGCGCTACCAGGAGACAGGCCAGTACATCAGGCCTTAGGAGTGCAACAACCCAGCAGCAGGACCGCTTCCTTCACCTTTGTGCAAGGAGGAACAGGAGGAGCACTGCCAGAGCCCTGCAAAATGACCTCCAGCAGGCCACAAATGTGCATGTGTTTGCTCAAACGGTCAAAAACCGACTCCATGAGGATGGTATGAGGGCCCGACGTCCACAGGTGGGGGTTGTGCTTACAGCCCAACACTGTGCAGAACGTTTGGCATTTGCCAGTGAACACCAAGATTGGCAAATTCGCCACTGGCGCCCTGTGCTCTTCACAGATGAAAGCAGGTGCACACTGAGCACATGTGACAGACGTGACAGAGTCTGGAGACGCCGTGGAACATTCTGCTGCCTGTAATATCCTCCAGCATGACCGGTTTGGCAGTGGGTCAGTAATGGTGTGGGGTGGCATTTCTTTGGGGGGCCGCACAGCCATCCATGTGTTCGCCAGAGGTACCCTGACTGCCATTAGGTACCGAGATGAGATCCTCAGACCCCTTGTGAGACCATATGCTAGTGCGGTTAGCCCTGGGTTCCTCCTAATGCAAGACAATGCTAGACCTCATGTGACTGGAGTGTGTCAGCAGTTCCTGCAAGACGAAGGCATTGATGCAATGGACGGGCCCGCCCATTCCCCAGACCTGAAGCCAATTGGGTTAGACAGTCAAACATAAATATATCTGCGTGTTTGGGTAAGACACTCAAACACAAATAACTCTCTGTGTTTGGGTTAGACATACTACAACATAAATATCTGTTTGTGTTTCTTTTGTCCTGCAGCTGCCTCATCGGCGAGTGACATTCTCCACAGCCAATCAGATGTCAGACATGCAGGACCCCACCCCCAGTCTCTATGACAGCGGGCTGGAGGAGTCTGAGACGCCCAGCAGCAAATCCTCCTCTGGCCCTCGGATTGGGCCCCTGGCTGTGCCGGAGGAGCACTACGAGAGAACTACCCCTGATGGCAGCATTGGCGAGATCCAGCACCCAGAGGGTGGTAAGAATTATTGCGCACTGTACGCAGCACCCTGAAAGTGAGAGGAATTAATATGCTCTCTACATTGAACGCCCGGCACACTCAATATATTACACATTGATATAAGGAAGAAACAAATGACACTCAATATATCACGCCCAAAGAGCAGTGAGGCGCAAATAACATAAAATATATTGCACTCCGAGATCTGTAAGAAACAAATGATACTCAACATATCACACCCTGAGATCCATAAGAAACAAATGACACTCAGTATATCACACCCTGAGATCAGTAAGAAGCAAATTACATTCAATACATCACATGCTGAGAGCAGTAAGTAGCAAAGGACACTCAATATATCATACCCTGAGATCAGTAAGAAACAAATTACCCTTAATATATCACACCCTTAAAGCAGTAAGAAGTAATTGACACTCAATTTATCACACCTTGAGATCTGTTATAAGGAACTACCACTCAATATATCACATTCTGAGCAGTAAGAAGCAAATGATGACGCTCAAGATATCACGTCCTGAGAGCATGAAGAAGCATTCTATGCATCATACCCTGAGAGCTGTAAGAAACAACTGAATACAATCAATATATAAAACCCCTAACAGCAGTAAGAAGCAAATGACATGCAATATATTGCACTCTTAGAGCAGCGAGAAGCAAATGAAGACATTCAGGATGGCACACCCTGAGAGGAAATAGAAGATAATGACGCTTAATATATCACACCCTTAGAAGAGTAAGAAGCAAACAACACTCAATACATCATACCCTGAGAACATTTGCTTTAGACTATCAGTTTGAAGCAAATGATGACATTCAATATATCACACCCTGAGAGCAGTTAGAAGCAAATGACCCAATGTATTACACCCTGAGATCAGTCAGAAACAAATGAGAAGACACTCAACTCATCACACCCTGAGAGCAGTAAGAGCCAGTTGGCTACATGCATTACCCTCAGCATAGTAAGAATAAAGGAAATACATGTAGTTCCCTGGGAGTGGCAGGAACCAATAAACTAAATACAGCGCCAGGATAGCAATAAAAACTGCAACAGTGCACTGAGCGCAGTGAGACCTAAAATACACACTATCTGCAGTACCCTGACAGACGCAGGCATCAATAAACAAGACACAGCACTGTGAAAATGGTAAGAACCATAAAATATACAGACTACACTCTGAGAACGGTAAGAAGCAAAAAACTTCTAATAGCACGAACAACCAAAGCTGCACTTCACTACCCAATGACCACTCCATCAATTTGTCAATGCTGTAAACAAAGTACTAAATTGGGACATTTACTGAGTATTCCTGGTGTCATGTTCTGGTGTGCTTTAGAAGAGGGGCAGTTGGCAGGTGTGCTTTAGAACAGGTACTGTTGGCAGGTGTGCTTTAGAACAGGTACTGTGGGCAGGTGTGCTTTAGAACAGGTACTGTGGGCAGGCGTGCTTTAGAACAGGCACTGTGGGCAGGCGTGCTTTAGAACAGGTACTGTGGGCAGGCATGCTTTAGAACAGGCACTGTGGGCAGGTGTGTTTTAGAACAGGCATTGTGGGCAGGTGTGCTTTAGAACTGGCACTGTGGTCAGGCGTGCTTTAGAACAGGCACTGTGGGCAGGTGTGCTTTAGAACAGGTACTGTGGGCAGGTGTGCTTTAGAACAGGCACTGTGGGCAGGTGTGCTTTAGAACAGGTATTGTGGGCAGGTGTGTTTTAGAACAGGTATTGTGGGCAGGTGTGCTTTAGAACAGGCATTGTGGGCAGGTGTGCTTTAGAACAGGTACTGTGGGCAGGTGTGCTTTAGAACAGGTATTGTGGGCAGGTGTGTTTTAGAACAGGTATTGTGGGCAGGTGTGCTTTAGAACAGGCATTGTGGGCAGGTGTGCTTTAGAACAGGTACTGTTGGCAGGTGTGCTTTAGAACAGGCACTGTGGGCAGGTGTGCTTTAGAACAGGCACTGTGGGCAGGTGTGCTTTAGAACAGGTACTGTGGGCAGGTGTGCTTTAGAACAGGCACTGTGGGCAGGTGTGCTTTAGAACAGGTATTGTGGGCAGGTGTGCTTTAGAACAGGTACTGTGGGGAGGTGTGCTTTAGAACAGGCACTGTGGGCAGGTACCCTTTAGAACAGGTACTGTTGGCAGGTGTGCTTTAGAACAGGCACTGTGGGCAGGTGTGCTTTAGAACAGGCACTGTGGGCAGGTGTGCTTTAGAACTGGCACTGTGGGCAGGTGTGCTTTAGAACAGGCACTGTGGGCAGGTACGCTTTAGCACAGGTACTGTTGGCAGGCATGCTTTAGAACAGGCACTGTGGGCAGGTGTGCTTTAGAACGGGCACTGTGGGCAGGTGTGCTTTAGAACAGGTACTGTGGGCAGGTGCGCTTTAGAACAGGCACTGTGGGCAGGTGCGCTTTAGAACAGGCACTGTGGGCAGGTGCGCTTTAGAACAGGCACTGTGGGCAGGTGTGCTTTAGAACAGGTACTGTGGGCAGGTTTGCTTTAGATGGAAATGAGAGAAGGGGAGGGTTTGAGGTGTGAACCTGCCCCTGATCTTCAGCCATACAACTACTTTATCTGCTCCATCCTGAGAGCACTAATTATCAAAACACATTACATGTAGCACCCTTAGGGCTGGTAGAAACAAATCACTACAACCCCTATGTATAACCCAAAAAGAGTTTCCACATTGTGAAGAATGTGAATAGAATTAAACAACAAACATCAATTTCCTACAATGTTGAAAATACTATAGTAGCATAAGGCCAAAAACCACTTTTGAATGTGCATGATCTCCGATCCCTCAGATATCACTGTCCTAAGAATCATCACGTGACTGAAATGGATGTCATGGCATCGGCTTGGAAATGCTTTGGTAAGCCTTTGTAGGACAACTCCTTTTGCAGCTGCATCCTTATGTGCTAGTGAAAGCTTTAATATGCGAAGTCGGAGTCGTACATCAACACCGCTCAAGGTCACCTCTGACTTCTTGGGCTTTGACGTCATCTGAGATGCTGGACACTTAGAATGCAGAAAGATTTGCAGTAATTTTAGAGGATTATATGCTGCCATTGTCTGTTCAAGGGACATCCCTCAATTTTCCAGCATGACAATTTCAAACCACATTATGCCTTGTTGATGAAGTGTAAAGCCGTGTATGCAGAGAGTGTGGGTGCTAGATTAGTCTGCCTGCAGTCCTTATCTGTCTCCAACAGAGAATGTGAGGCACATTATAAGCCAGAATTTACAGCAGCAAAAGGCCAATGTAATTATGCAGCTGAAGACTTGTACAAAGCAGGAAAGGGGGAAATTTCTGCTCACTAAACTTTGCCAACTGGTGTCTTCAATCTCAAAGGGGTCTATTCTCTCCTTTGCACTTAAGTCCTTTTTTACACGATTCCAGTTAAGCGCTTTTGAGTTACGCGTATTCTCCCCTACGCGCTTCAATCACACCCACAGCGCTTCACTTCAAAATGTAGGCGGCCTTACGAGAGAGGTGTGACTAATGCCAAAGTGAAGTAGACTCTGTACCAAGCTCATTGATTATGGCTATCAGGAAAACATGGAACAAGGATTTTCTGATTAACCATGAAAACGCACTTGTGGTTCATGGAAAATGCAAACCAGACTTTAAATTTGAATATCGTCGGCCTGCTGATAAAACCTCGTATCTCCAAACTGAAAAGAAACAAAAACTCGTATGTCCACTATTCTTACATATTTTAAACTATATTTATCCATTTATATTATTTTATTATTATTTTTTTTTTATTTTATATTTATTTTTTATTTTCCTGTGAAGTTTGTCATTTTGAAGATACAAGGTTTTATCAGCAGGCCGACGATATGCCGCTGTAATAGTAGGCCTATGTATGTCTGTGCCAATTACAAGAAGTAATGCAGACATCTCTTTTTTATTTCTTACTCTAGCCACCATGGCATTAAAGCTATGCAAACAAAGAAATTGCCGCTATAATGAAATAAAAAAAGAATTTAGGCTTCTCAACCAGCGCAATCAGATCATTGAAAATGTGCCCCTCCTACACCAGCCTGTTTGTTCCATGGAAGACAGGGGAGACAAATAAAGGGAACATTCTAGTCACACAAAAATGACAATCCAAGACAATTTATATGATCACATTTAGAAATTGCGCACTTGAAATCTCAAACTACTCCGATGTCAGGTTCGCAACTAAAGGACATGGAAACGCTTTAACGAGGATTCTTACCCCGCATGCTGTCATCCCCCCGCCCTGAAACCGCCTAAGCAATGACGGAATTCCATATCCATAGCCTATTATGTCCCATTTGATTTGAGCGACACTTTCACTTGAACTTGTGCGAAATACTTTATTATAATCAATTATCCCATTTACTGATAATGATTCTTCCCATGTCGGCTATTCTTTCTTGGCTAAAATTGATTAACAAATGGGTAGTGCTTTGGTATTGGCTAGGATAGGGCTCAATGTAGAGTAGCTTATTTAATAATATCTTTATTCACACATTAAAATACACAGTATTATCAATGGTTAAAAAAAATTACAAAGACACTAGTTAGTTAATACAGATATCCTCAATTAGAAAATAAATCTCCTCACTCGTGAGAATATCACAACTTTTTAGATTATCGCGAACATATAGGGCAGTCGCATTTGTTAATTGAACATGAAGACGATGATGGTGACGTCGAGCCAAAGCCGAAAACCAAATTTCACAGATGTTGGTGTTGTATGGCAACCGGGCACTGAAGGCTGATCCGAGGAAGAAAGCTGCGAATAGTTCTGGATCGTTCGGTGGGGAGATGTAAGCGCAGTATCCCCGATTTAAAGCATAAATGGAGAGATCTGCAGGGCGCTGTAAAAGCCAGGCTCTCTGTACACCGGAGAAGTGTACGCGCAACAGGTGGTGGGCAACCATCATCCCCTGTGCATTTCACGACACTGGAGGAGGAGATGGCATCCACTCTTTCTGCAGTGGAAGTGCATGGAGAAGAACTTGGAGCGTCAACGAACTGTGTCAGACTCCTTGACACAAACGCCTGTTATATGTGCATGACATCACCAGCCACTCTCTGGAACGACCCAGATGCCAGGAGCGACAGCGCAGTTGACCACGGGTATGTTATGTGGATAATTGCTGCGGCTGGATAGCTGTTTATCCAGAAGTCGGCAAAGATAGATGATTGCCTCTTGCACGGTCCAGATGAAAGCGCTGGATGCTCTCGATGTTTGTTGGTCCCAGGATGTCCAAATGAAGCCAATATATGCGTGTTCGTCTTCGAGCTCGGCGCGCTCCTCTTACTCTTTCCCAATCACGCAAGAGTGCAAGCAAATGCAGGACTGGCATTTTGGTTTTAGATTTTAAGGGCATGGTAGAATGATGGTATTATGTATACTCGTATTAATTAATAGCTATGAGTTTGTCATTGAGCTAATTGGATAAGAGGCTGCTGCAAATATGATGTGATGATTCCGTTTGATAATTTAGTATGGCTATGAGAAATGTAATTTAGAAATAAGGAAGAACAATCGAATATTTAATGTCTCAACCTTTACCATGTTAAATAAAACAAAATTAATGTTAAAATTCGGCCAATAACTGACATCAAACACAATATTCGATTTTGCCTTATGTTGGTGCTTGACCTTAATACAGCCCTCAAAAGCGCTTAAAAAGGTTTTTTTTTGCCTGAGAAACGCCCGGAAATGCCTGGAAACACTCCGATTTTGGCCTTGGTCCGCCCAAGTGCGTAACTGCCTTCCGGGCGCGTAATGAACAGACTTAAGTCGAGGGGAGCATACGCTTAGGCTGAAAAGTGCGTAGCTACGCGCTTATTTCGACTTACGCACATGGGAGAATAGACCCCAAAATGCTTAATGAATGTCAAAAGACATGGAGTTGTTATACTGTGGTAAGAGGTCGACACAACGCATCATATATTTCAAATAAGAAGTTACATTCACTTCGTAGAACATCAACAAATATACTGTTGAACTCTTTTCAGTATTGTAGAGGGTCTTTTTTATTTTATATACATTTGGCATGATTAAGGCTGTGCTTGCAGCAACTTGAGGGCGGCAAGAACCAAAAAAGTAAATACAGCAGCCAGATCTGGCTAACCGAAGGTAATGTAAATACAACACTCAGACCTGGCTAACTGAAGATAATGTATATACAGCACCCAGCCCTGGCTAACTGAAGATAATGTAAAAACAGCACCGACCTGGCTCACTGAAGGTAATCTAAATACAACACTCAGACCTGACTAATTGTTGGTAATGTAAATACTGGACCCAGACCTGGCTCACTGAAGGTAATGTAAATAAAGTACCCAGACCTGGCTCACTGAAGGTAATGTAAATACAGCACTCAGACCTGACTAACTGAAGGTCATGTAAATACAACACTCAGACCTGACTAACTGAAGGTAATGTAAATACAAAACTCAGACCTGGCTAACTGAAGATAATATAAAAACAGCACCCAGACCTGGCTCACTGAAGGTAATGTAAATACAACACCCAGACCTGGCTCACTGAAGTTAATATAAATACAACACTCAGACCTGACTAACTGAAGGTAATGTAAATACAACACTCAGACCTGGCTAACTGAAGATAATATAAAAACAGCAACCAGACCTGGCTCACTGAAGGTAATGTAAATACAGCACCCAGACCTAGCTCACAGAAGGTAATGTAAATACAGCACCCAGACCTGGCTCACTGAAGTTAATGTAAATACAACACTCAGACCTGGCTCACTGAAGGTAATGGAAATACAGCACCCAGACCTGGATCACAGAAGGTAATGTAAATACAACACTCAGACCTGGCTCACTGAAGGTAATGTAAATACAGCACCCAGACCTGGATCACTGAAGGTAATGTAAATACAGCACTCAGACCTGACTCACTGAAGGTAATGTAAATACAGCACCCAGACCTGGCTCACTGAAGGTAATGTAAATACAGCACCCAGACCTGGCTCACTGAAGGTAATGTAAATACAACACTCAGACCTGACTAACTGAAGGTAATGTAAATCCAACACTCAGACCTGGATCACTGAAGGTAATGTAAATACAGCACCCAGACCTGGCTCACTGAGGGTAATGTAAATACAGCACCCAGCCCTGGTTAACTGAAGGTAATGTATATACAGCAGCCAGACCTGGATCACTGAAGGTAATGTAAATACAACACTCAGACCTGGATCACTGAAGGTAATGTAAATACAGCACTCAGACCTGGCTCACTGAAGGTAATGTAAATACAGCACCCAGACCTGGCTCACTGAAGGTAATGTAAATACAGCACCCAGACCTGGCTCACTGAAGGTAATGTAAATACAACACTCAGACCTGACTAACTGAAGGTAATGTAAATACAGCACCCAGACCTGGCTCACTGAAGGTAATGTAAATACAGCACCCAGACCTGGCTCACTGAAGGTAATGTAAATACAACACTCAGACCTGACTAACTGAAGGTAATGTAAATCCAACACTCAGACCTGGATCACTGAAGGTAATGTAAATACAGCACCCAGACCTGGCTCACTGAGGGTAATGTAAATACAGCACTCAGACCTGGTTAACTGAAGGTAATGTATATACAGCAGCCAGACCTGGATCACTGAAGGTAATGTAAATACAACACTCAGACCTGGATCACTGAAGGTAATGTAAATACAGCACTCAGACCTGGCTCACTGAAGGTAATGTAAATACAGCACCCAGACCTGGCTCACTGAAGGTAATGTAAATACAGCACCCAGACCTGGCTCACTGAAGGTAATGTAAATACAACACTCAGACCTGGATCACTGAAGGTAATGTAAATACAGCACCCAGACCTGGCTCACTGAAGGTAATGTAAATACAACACTCAGACCTGGATCACTGAAGGTAATGTAAATACAGCACCCAGACCTGGCTCACTGAAGGTAATGTAAATACAACACTCAGACCTGGATCACTGAAGGTAATGTAAATACAGCACCCAGACCTGGCTCACTGAAGGTTATGTAAATACAGCACCCAGCCCTGGCTCACTGAAGGTAATGTAAATACAGCACCCAGACCTGGCTCACTGAAGGTTATGTAAATACAGCACTCAGACCTGGCTAACTGAAGGTAATGTATATACAGCAGCCAGACCTGGCTCACTGAAGGTAATGTAAATACAACACTCAGACCTGGCTCACTGAAGGTAATGTGTAAACAGCACCCAGACCTGGATAACTGAAGGTAATGTCAATACAGCACACAGATCTGGCTAATTGAAGGCAATCTACTTACTACTGAACATACTCAACAATGTCTTTCAGTTTGGATTGGAAGAAATGAAATGGTAGGAAAACAAGAAATGAGCTTTCAGAATTTGCATCCATGCAAAGAGATCCACTTTGTTAAAATCCAGTGCTGGCCGAATGTTAGTGCAATATTTTTATAGCTTTGGTTATCTTATGAACTATGTTAAGCAGTGTTTCAGGAAAGCATTATTTTGGGAATATGCTGCCTTTTTATTTGAAGGTCAGTATAAATTTATGAGTGTAGACTTCATCCCACTTTCTTTGATTTATTACATCCAGGCCAGCTCTGAGTGCCCTGGCATGATGAGATTGAAGTTGCAGTTCATTTCTTTACTTGTCCTCTTTTTGACCGATACCTTGGCAGAATAATCCAAAAAAGCAACTGTACAGAGTCTGAACCATTTTTGAAATGGTTATTTTTTGTGCTTTTAGTTTTCAAATAAAATGGCAGGCCAATGTTACCATAGCCAATGCAAAAAATGGAAAATAAAACAGGTTATGGCTGACCAGAGCGCAAAACCCTAACCATAACTGCAGCTGAATTAGCATCTCCCTGACCTCATGCAAGAAATGGTTGGTTTATGACTGAGGGACAGATATACATTATATATTTTCATCCCCCGCCAACACAAAGTGTGAGGGGGATATAGGTTTGACCTCCGTCCATCCGTCTGGGCGTGCGTGCGTGTGTGCGTTCATCCGACGGTCCGAGAGAAAGGGGACAACTTTTCTCAGACACTATTACAGATAGGACAACCAAATTTGGTGTGTAGCTTCAGACCATAAAGGCCTTGATGGAGTTCGAAAATAAGAAGCGCACGACTGGCGGGGGATGTTGTAGACCATGTCGACGTATTCATTTATGTTATGTGGCACATTATTTGGCGAAAACGTCTCCTCGCCTCCCTGTGAGATTACACCCTTTTACTATGTACAATAATTGCATAAAACCTAAAAACATCTGTGGGCATGGCAAAATACTATGGTCTACAGAATTATTAGCATACGCGACTGTAAATGAATTTCAAATTCTGTACAAATAATATCAAAGAAATAAACTCAAAATGCCCAAATGCAAAACATATTCTCGTTAACCCTCTCCAGCCCAATTTATTGCTTTGAGATATGAAAAATCTTTCATTCATGGAGAATAGTTCTCATTCACCAAAATAACTGACAGAATTGGTCAGAATTAGAGATCTCACTGTTATGATTTTGCCTTTTTCTGTTTATGTTTTGCCATGTCTTGATCCATGCCATGTTTTGTTCCTGTTTATTCCAGCATATTTTACCATCGTCCATTCCCTCAGTTATATTCCGGTCCATGTTTTGTCTCGTACCATGCATTGCACTTTGTCTACCCCTGTCTGGTCTTTTGTCATGTGATCGCTCACTGCCCCAGTATTGTGTGCCACAATTTCGGGTGATTTCATGGTTTCTGGGATTTCAACCATTCCTTCCAATCTCGTTTACTTCCTTGACTCAATTTACTTTGCTGTGTTTCAGCAGATTTGCTGCACCTGGCTAATCATGGTTCTGCCTCTCACTCTGTGCATGGTAGAACTCCCTAACCGGAGCCGTATGTTTGTCTGTAGGCTGTCTCTGTGATCCTTGTCCGCGTTTTGGCTTTTGCCAATTTCTTGTAATGAGGAACTTCCTCATGTTCATTCCTTTGTAATTAGTCTGATCCAATTCACCTGCTTCCCCTTTGTAGCATGTGACTTCCCCTATGTGTATTTAAGCTCATTAAGTCATTTCACTCACAGCTCTATTCAGAACATTGATCAATATTTCATTGTGCAGAGTGCCTTGTATGCCATATGTATTGTTTTTCTTCTACTGGATTGTCCGACTTCGGTTCTTGCCTTGACCTTTTTGTACTGTTTTGTCTTATTGGATTTCAACCCTTTTTGTATGACTATGATTTCTGTGTTTGGATGCCCTGTGTATGACCCTTGGATTTGTTCATTGACTACGACTTTTTGCCTTTCGTTTTTGTACCTTTGGTCATCTGTCTTACTGGTTCTGACCCTTGCCTGCAAAGTCGACACTGTTTTTGGATTTTCTTATTGTGGCTAGGCAATTCTTGTGCTTTTTGGCTTTGACTCGGACTCCATTAAATGCATATGTTTTCTCGCGTGTGGTTTCTGAACTGTACCTCACACTCACATTTTGAAGGAGTTTGGGGTTGTTGCTTTATGATTTATAGTTTATTATCATCTACAAGCATTAATTTTTTTCTACACAACTATTTTTTCGATCTTAACAAAATATTTGTGATACCTCAAAAATACGGGCCTAATCTCAACAAACTTTGGTTCTCATGGAAGCTTCCATTTTTCAATGAGATGGTGACTTTAAGTGGCTGCTGGTGGAACTAGCGTTGTGTTTTTGCAATACTGAGCAGGAAGGGTAACTTCATAAAACCATTTCCTATGTGGTCTTTATATTTTATAATCAATCATCAATTGATTTATTGTTGCAAATTTGCAGCATTAGCCTGGAGAGGGTTAAACAGTCTTTCATTGGAACCAACCAAAATAAAACATTTATTGCATAAATAAACTAAATAATTTCATAATTATTTGCTCCCCTCATTTAGGACTTAGTTCAACCACCTCTGGCAAGCACAGCTGCCACCTGACTCCAGGTCTCAGCCTTCTGGCAGAAGCAACCAGACTCTCGGCCAAAACTGACTGACTTTATGTGAAATCCATTAAGCCATTGATCATAACCAGTGTGTCTGTACAGCCGGAAGCCTGAGAAGGTCATTGATCCACCATCATATTTCACTGTGGGTATGAGGTGCCTCTCATTGTATGCGTCCCTGTTTCCCTGCCAGTCATAGTGCTGCAGCAGGTGAGCAAAACTTTATTTTGTTTTGTCTGACCACAACACTTTAGTCCAGTCATAGTTATTGGAACCATTTCCTGATGTGCGAGGGTCTATGCTTCTCTGCCTCTTTTGAACCATCAGCTCATTCAGTTTTTACATGGTGCTGGAAGACAGAGGTTTTTTTTGCATTAGTGTTTTCTCCTTTTTATACCTTTGTGAAACAGGAAGTGATGGAATTAAACAGTATAGTTGCGTAAAACTTCAATGAACTTGCGTAAGTTGAATGTAATTCCTGGCTTAAATGCGGTAGATTTATTTACAATAATCTGCGGACGTGTCATTAACCGTGAAATTTAATTTGGAGAAAACGAAGTTTTAATTAAGTGAATAAACGGTATTGGTCGGTTCGTTTGAAACATTAACCCCTTTGTGCAGAAGCCAAATTTGGCTATTTATGGGTTACCCACTTTAATGCTGTATAATTCAAGATTTAAGCTTCACAAAGAGGAAAAATGTGGCTCAATTCAGGAAAGACACTTACAGCATTTAGAATTACATTGTATTTCAGTTTATTTTCATGATTTTGGGAGAGAAAATGAGCAGCAAACATAAAAAATCTTCATGAGAATTCACCATTGAAATTGCAAAAAAAATAATTCTGACGATTGAAAAACTGCTGGGGCTGAAAACTATACATTTATGGTATCATAAACTCCTTGAGCACAAGTAGAATTCATCTTCAACATTACATTCTCGATTACCTACATGCTATTAGCCAAATTATACAGCTACCCAAGTGTCTCCCCAAAGTCTCAAAATGATTTGCTGTCAAATCATTAAAAAAATCATGTATTTAACACAATTAAAGCTTTAAGGCATGAAATTTAATATGAACGAATGATGTTCTAGTTGAGTTTAGTATGAATTTATCAATATCAGTGCAGTTGAATATCAGTGGTCAGAAGCAACCTGTCCAAATATGAAACATGCCTTTTCTCCATAATAAAGTTTAGAGTTTTGGCCATTTTTCTTCAAAGCCAGCACAAACACGCATTAAATAAACTGCTAATTAAACGGTCAGAACATTCACCCTGTAATGAAAGCTACCAGTCCCCTCTTCAAAGCTCACGAACCCATTTCAACACTTATAAGGAGCAAGTACACCTCACTAACACAGTAATATCTGAATTCTGAAATATACCTTATTTTAACTGAACAGACACTCCACTTTCAGGGAATATCAAATCCATTGCGTCTCCCGATTCAAAAGAAACGTGCAATGAACGTACCGGGGGTCCACACCAAAATGCACGGGCAGTTCGCGTTTTAAACAGGAAAAAAACCTCGACATTCGACTTAGTTGAGTACATATACATTCCGAAACAGAAAAAAAAAAATAGCAGCCTGACCTTTTTCGTGAATCCCTCCTCCAGAGACATTGACTGTATAAAATAGAGAGCGATGTATCCAGTAACAAGAACCCTCCGGTCCTGTTTCATTCGAAATAATTCCAATAGAGCATATCGTTCTCATTTAAATCCTGTAATGTAACTGAACACTTCAAGGCCAGTTTTGCGAACCGATTTTCTATAAATCCCGTCTATTTTAGCCGCGTAATGTGCATAACGTAGACAGGATACAACAGCGCATGCTGATACGCATTGGTTTGTATGCTCTGTGTTTGTCCAATCAATGTGTTTCACTTACTCTAAAATGTTTAAACACTCGGGAATTGGATAAGAAACGAGCCATTCAATACATTGTCATCAGGGAAACTTCAGGAGGCCATGAAGTGTAACTCTACAATTACGCAGAAGAGCTTGAGTGTATGGTTGAGTGATTGGCTATCAACGCCAGTACTCGGGTGGATATAAGGAAGCGCTGGATTTGGCAATGAAGGAATCTACGCGTAAATCCACGGTAGGGAACTACATTTTTTTTTGTATGGGACAACTGTAATAGGCAATAGAATGTGAGAGAATGAATACCATGTCGATTTTTTTGCCTCAGAAAACTGATTTTTATGAACTACTAATTGGAATACTGTTAGCTCACTGTGGCTAAACTGGTTGCTACTAAGGATAACGATTTTTTCTGTGTCAAGATATCGTTTTTTCAAACTGCTGAATCGACACTATGGGCAAGGATACTGACCAGTTTGCACATCAGGCTTAGCTGAGGAGTTTAATTCATGCAGCTCTCAAAAAACAGGGAGTGGAGTGAACTTCACCGTATTCAGAACCGCGTTCGAGGTCTGCTTGCTTGTGAACATTCAATAACTGATCCGGGGGTGCCATCTAGTGATCGAGTACAGTAACAGCGTACTTCCAATGTGCAGGTCTATAGACGCGGGCATCTACATCTGCAGAAAGGGGTTAATAAAGCGGTTTTTCTCACTTGGGGTGTATTTAGGGCCTGGCGATTGGGCTGTAGTCCCAAGGCTGCCTCTTCAACCCTGGGTCTTTTACTGCTGCCTAAGTACTTAATACTAATATGAATTTTGAGCTCATACAACCATTGAGTCTTCAGCCTATACCATATAATGTATTCTCATGCATGCAACTATGACACTTCACCTCTATATTTTTACCAATTAAATCTGAATCACTGCACACAGAATGACGCACAAACAGTGACCCTGTTCAGACCTGCTGCTTTGTGACTTTATCTTGCAAGGTTTCTTGCTTTAACTCAGTCATTCAATAGAAATGAAATGTATTTAATGAGATAATTGTGAGTATCTATTGCAGAAGGCATAAACTAATCTGTAAACTGTCTCCCTGCCTCAGTCGCTGTTCAAGTAAGCAGTCTTCTCGCCTGCCATACCCTCAACTGTGAGTGCAGAGCATCTGGCAGAAATACATGGGGTGGGGGTCTTGTGCTTGGTCAGAGAAGCAAGAGGGGGAAACAGTGGTATAGATTTCATTTGGAGGAATTTATTTAGTGACTGAATCTGTATGAAACATCGTGTACGTATGTCACATCATTGGTCTACGTTATTTACTGTTCATTGAACTTGCTGAAACTTTTTTCTGTGGTGGCTAACACACTGTGTGTAACTTTGCTGCATTAGCTTGATCAAACATCACGTCAAGTACGCACGAGAGGATTTTAAAAATGTTAACTGATTTGAAAAACGCGGGATACCACAGACATATTGACAGATGTAACTGGTTTTTAACATCTTAATTGCACACGCCAGACGATTCAGTTGAAGACCACGCACCTGACGTTTTTAAACTAAACTATTGGAAATTGGAACTATTGGTGATTCAAGGGACCTTGAGTCTCACAGAAACTGACGTGATCAGACAACTCACTGCGCCTACTGCGGCTGGGCAATAATTCAGGACGACTGTCAGTTTGTGTGTGCTGTTCTCCGAACAGGAAAATCACACAATTACTGGATACATTAAAAGGACATGGAATTCCCGTGGTATTTTTAATTAAATGCTTGTATTGTATTAGTATTGAATGCAATATACATTTTTTTTATAGTTGTCACTCTTATACAATGCCATGTTTTAGGGCTGTGAACTGGGTTTGACGTAATCCAGGAGCGAGACCTCATGATGCCATTAGCTAATTAATCAGTCACCTCCAGAGAAATCTTGCGCAGAATCCGCAGATCGCTCTCTTCGGGGATCAGCCTCTGGTGTTTCAAAGGTCCATACACGTACATATAAACATTGTTTCCCTCGTGGAAATTTCAGTTTATTGCAGTAATGTTATCGTTTATTTTATGTCTTATTTTCACTTAGCAGCAGCTGAGTTGTGACACACTCTTTGCGCACGACACTGGCTTAAATTAAATTAAATTTCTTTACTCCGTGAGCTCTGTTTCACTTCCTTACCGGCTTAATGACTTGTTTCTCTCTCACTCCCTCAATCAGTTGTTTTACTGTAGTCCACATTCACCAAAGGGTGTTATTTTACACTCTTACATGTTACAATGTGTAAAATTACACTTTCTTATTCACTCAGCACGTTGAGATTGGCTTCTGTTTCGCACTCTTTATACTGTAATATGTTACTCACTGGCCCGGTACGCTTATGATTTCAAATATTAATGTAAAAAAAAACATTACAAGTGAATGTATTTTATCGATAAAGGTTTATGTAAATCATAAAGCCCTGACAGGACCCTGATTGCAGAATTATCCAAACGGTCGAGATCACATGGTGAGATGGAGAGACACATACGAGTTAGACCACATAAGAACTGTTCCCCTATATGCTCGGAACAGCCAGACAGACTTAAAAACTGTCCAACTACAGGACAGTGTACCTAATTTTTTGGAAATGAGTACTCCCATCAAATGTAAATTTAATTCATTTCTTGACAGTATACGGCTCTTTTTACCTTTTAATATTTAGGAACTTTTAATGTCATGCTGTGCCTCAGAATTTTGCATGAGGATGTCGTGTTGATTCTGTTTATTGCCTTTTTTAGGGAAGTGTAAGTAGGTCATAATTTTGATTGATTGCTCCTCATTCCCTTGAAGAGAAGCATTCGGCTTCACTGGAGATGTGTGGTTTCCATGAAAAAAGCATGGCAAAATTGCTTTGTGGTTTCCATGGAAACAACATTGTTATGCAGCCGTTCGGTTTCCATGGAAACTGAACGGTAAAGCTGCAGTGTGGTCTACATGGAAACAAGCATTGTGAAGCGGATGTACGGTTCCCATGGAAACCTCATGGTAAAGCGGATGTGTCTCTTTTGTGTAGACGTGCGGTCTCTCCCAGACGTTGCCATGACAGGAAACTGCACTCCTGAATGCACCGAGTTTGGTCATTCTGACACCTGCTGGATGCCCGGTCAGTCGTCTCCGACGCGCAAGGCCAAGAGTGCCCCAAAGCTGTCCACATTCGTGCCTTACCAGGAGCGCAGCGTCTCGGAGCGACTGGCCAATGGAGGCCCAGGGAGCGAAGAGCAAGGGTGCACCGATCCTCTCACCTCCCACAGTGCCTTCAGTAAGGACACGCCCACCCGGCACAGCTCCAAACGAGAGATCTACCTGTGAGGACGAGACACACCCACCCGCACACACACGCACACAGGCACACACACATACACACACACACACACACACACACACACATATGCACTCCTCACACTTCCAACACAGAAGGCTTAAGAACATCACCCAGATTCAGCTATACGGGAATGTATTCAGCAGCTCATGCTCTTATTTACTGATTTACGATGACACATTTTACTGGGTTTTTTTTTTTCAATTTTTTTTTTTTTACTTTTTTCGTTGTATCCTGCAATGCATTGGCGTGACACTAGATGCATCACAGCGGTCCACTCGCTCTGGTAGTGTGCCGAACGCTGTGGTGTCAGAGTTGGTTGAAGCAATGCACATCTCCTGCCAGGATCCATATCTTATCCAGCTTGTGAAATTCCACTGGTGACAGGCCTTCTGGTTATTAATATCAATAACTCTTACTGAGCTGCCTGTACTATACAGTGGTGTAAATACATTTTAATGGTGTGCGTACATGTGTCAGGCTTCAGTGCTTTCTCTTGGGCTGTCAGGGGCTTAGTCAGGGGAGTTACGTTGTTTTTGTGTTGCAGTGATACAGAGTTGTTGTCGTTACTGGAGGAAAACAGCCTGAGCTCATTTGTGTGAGTAGTGAGTTCTGGGGCAGTTCTAATGGTAGCAGAGTCTGGGTACTTTACAGTGATACTTTAGAGCAGCCTGGAAGGGGTTCTTTCGTAATGTTTAGTCTTTGTTTTGTGAAAAGTCTCACATTTTGTAAAAAGAAAAAAGCCAAAAAAGAAACTACTCACTGTGCTTAGTTTAGAGTTTTGCACACAGTCTATATCACTGTGGCTGCAATCGACACTGTTCCCTCCATGAAGAGGACTCCACTCCTCCTGGACTGACCGAACCATGACTGTTCCAGATGCGTCGTCCCGGCCCGCAAACCCTCACGATATCTTCGCCACATTCCCCTCACACACACCAGGGCGCAATTCAAAAGAAGTCGCCATCTCCTGTCCTCGAGGGCCGCAATTTTCACAAGATTTTGGGATCACCATTCCATCAGTAGCTAATGCCTGCCATACGCTAGAAGATTTTGAAAGCACTTTGAAAAGACTTTCAAATGTCTCATGCCTGACACCCTCTCACGTCTCAAGACAATTTGTTATAAAGTCATGGAGTTTTTACTCGCAGATTATTGTTTTTCAAAACTGGGTATTGTGTTGAGCGCACCTATTGGTTGATCACAGTTCACGATGATCGCGTCATTGAACTTCACTATTCGCATGAATCAAGTACCGAGACTTCTGATAATATTAAACATGTTTGATTCTATCGGAGCATCAAGAGCCGAAACAAAGAAGCCGTGCCATTCGTGACCACCTTACACCAAACAATCGAGACGACGGGATTGCGCCTTAACTCCAGAAAGACTCTCTTGACTTTATTCAAATTTTGTCAGCAACAGTGAATTTGCATTAAAAGTCATTTGATGTAAGGTGGGCAGTCTTATCAATGATTTAATTGCGGTACTGAAATACAGGAAGAAACCACAAACCAGCAGATACAGCGGCGTCTCCAGGACCGTAGTTAGAGACCGCGAGAGAGACGTCTCACTCGGGTTTTAGGATTGAGGGGGTTTGCAGGACTGTAGTTAGAGACCGCGAGAGAGACGTCTCACTCGGGTTTTAGGATTGAGGGGGTTTGCAGGACCGTAGTTAGAGACCGCGAGAGAGACGTCTCACTCGGGTTTTAGGATTGAGGGGGTTTGCAGGACCGTAGTTAGAGACCGCGAGAGAGACGTCTCACTCGGGTTTTAGGACTGAGGGGGTTTGCAGGACCATAGTTAGAGACCGCGAGAGAGACGTGTCACTCGGGTTTTAGGACTAAGGTGGTTTGACTCCATAAAGATCAGCAGCACCCTCCCCATAATTATGTAATAATAATAATAATAATAATAATAATAATAGCATCACAGGGAAAAGGGCCCAGGGCTCTTCTCTGTACAGTTTGCATGTTGGAAGTGCGTGTGAATTTCCTCTGGTTTCCTCCCACAGCCCAATGACCTGCAACAACAACAGGAAACTCAAAACCGCCCGCAGGTGTGAGTGAGTGACTGAGTCCTGCAATGAATGAGGACTGTGTGCTCTTTCTTTTCAATAATAACTCTCATCATCATTATTATTATTATTATTATTATTATTGCTTCTCTCAATAAAGTTGAGCAAAATTCATAGAAACAGTGAATTCCTGCTTCAGTTAGGTTAAAATCTATCATAAAAAATTTCTGATGTGCCATATTAAGTATTCTAACATTGAAAATCAATGAAAGAGGCCAAATCACCATGCATTCATTCCGCAGTTTTACTTCAGTCATTTTGTTTAGAAGGCATATCACTTCCTTTGCATCTGACTTTCCCTCACATTTCCTTCCCTTCTTTTTGAACTAGGCGCATTAGTAAGGCGGTGATACATTTTAAGCCGCTGAGAGCTGCCTGGATGTATGTCTATATTTCATTCATATGGCAGTTGCAGCGTAACCATTCTGCATTCTGACTCATTCCATGAAGAATCAATCTGCGCCTCCCAGCTGACCCCCTCAGAGTCAGCTGACTTTCATTCTGCACAATAACTGTATTGTATTTAATGAGGCCATGCAAAATTTCATCTTCATGCTTCAGATATTATCTGAATCACAAGCCCTGGAAGTACATAGGGGTGGGTTAAAATTTGGTTGGTTATAACTAATAACATCAGAAAGGTTTAACTACTCAGTTTTAACTACATTTTGGCACTAAGTTCATCTTCTAGCCATGAAAATTGTGATAAATGTACATTTTTACACTTGCAAAATATAAAATTTGAAATAACATTTACTGAAGGAATTAAAACTATGATGATACTGTGTGAGTGAGCTCTATACATGTATACAACACATGCAGAGGTGTGGTTTCCATGTTGAACTTCTTAACTATTGAGCTGAGGTCATGAGCAACAAGCCCAGTTGTGATAATCATGATGTCATGAAATGAGGGTTTTCCCGACTGGTCATCATGAGCTTTTATGAAGCTTAGCTGGTGCCATAAAGCCAGTATGGGAACATAATTTTATCAGTCAACTTGCAACTTTGTGACGAAACATCATAGATCTGGATACTTGTGCAGTGGATGCTTTTAAAGAATTTGTGCCACAAGAAATCAAAAACCTCTTTAAGTTGGTCAGATTTTGGACGATGAGTAAAATGTGGTTTCTCTTCATGTTGGGATAGATTTATCAGTGGATGACAGTGCTGTGACAATTAGCTTGCATCCAAAGAAGTTTTATTTGGGAAAAATACGAACATTTAAGGAGGAACTGTTGTGATTCCTTTTCCACTCCTGTCGAGCCGATAAAAAGTAATTTTAGCACCTTGGATATTTCAAACACTTGTTTGATCAATGTGATCTCTTATATAAAACATGCATTAACCAACGTTCTTTCTCCATACATTTGCAAATGTTAAAATAATACTAGATAAGAAAATTATTCTGACACACAGGAATCATGGCTGGAAGAATTTTTTTTTTTTTTTTGTCCACGGAACCCGTCCAGGATACCAATTCTTTTCATATTGATCTATGATATTTAAATTTAATTGGTGCAGTTTTGCAATTTAGACGATGAGTTATCCATTGATATTGATGCTTGAAGTTGGAGACAGAAAAAATCATACTGAAAAAAAAAGAAATTTTAGCTTTGGGTTGCGACACTTGGAGTGGATGTGATATTGATTTGGCCGCAGAGCTCGAATGTCTGTTTCATCTCTGAACATTTCATGAGGCTGTGTCTTGTACTTATGAAGTTATGGGGGCTCAAAAATGCTGAAAAAAGGATAACTCAAATTAAAAAGCACAAAATTTAAACTGATCCCTGTGTACTTATCCCTGTACATCCCTGTCATTCAGAAAATTTTCATAGTATGAAGGTGAAATTTTACATGGCTTCACTGAAAATACAGTTGTAATACAAAGAAATCAAGCTGGGTCATGCTGGTACTTTTCTCCTCAGATTTGGTTGATTTTACGTGGAATGAACCTTTCAGCCTTTGGTGCATGCAGATTAGTGTGCTGTCAGATTTAGCCTTGTACCACCACCTGCTCACAAATAATGGACTAATCTCTGACGGACAAAAATTATTGAAATGCTGATGCAAAAATAGCAAGTTATGCAGCATATCAAACTCTTCTACAAAGTGGATGATTGTATTGATCACACGCAAACACAGTTTCTCCAGTTACCACCAGTGAAGCTGCTTAGTGCTAAACTGCTATACCTGTCACATCAGCCATCATCAGTTCATACTGGTTGTGAGGTATTATTGGTAACAATCCCAATGATTGAAATCTAATGTCTCATGCATATTGCACTCGATCCACTAGAATATTTCAGTCCAACCTACAAAACCTAAGCCAAATTGCCCAATCCCACAGCCACGCTTGGCCTTGTGGGCTGGACAAGCCAAAGTGCGCCTCATTAAGCTGCCCCCTAAAACATGTTTCTCTGAGTTTTATTGGATCTCTAATCTTTTCTTCCCAGCTATTTAATTTATTTTGTCATTGACCTTTGATTCATGTTCAGCAAGTTGCTTTAAAGTCCAGGCTTTACTGAACAGTGGGAAACGCAGTGCAAGTACTTTACAGATCAGCAGAAAGTGCAGTGCAAATAATTTACAGATGATCGGAAACTGCAGTGCAAATAATTTACGGATCAGTGGAAACTGTGGTACAGATAATCTCTATCAGCCGAAACTACATTGAAAATAATTTACAGATCAGCAGAAAATGCAGTGCAATTAATTGGCCACTCTAAAGTGCCTTGGGTTTATTGTCCCCCTTAACACTAGTAATTTTTTATGATTTGATGAGCCCTAAGAATAATTCTCAATTTAAACAGTTTTATAACAAATTAAACTGCGATTTTCACACCAATGAGACACTAACTGTATTCGGGGTATTCCCTGGCAAAGGGATGGGTAGCAACAAGAGATAATATGCTAAAAGGCTCTTTCACACGTTGGCCTGCTGCCTTCGAGTGCTCTGCTAAATTGTTTTGGCTACTACTCTGACTAATGTCCCCTTTAAATCTATTGTTCATCTGTTTTTTTTCAGCATTCTTGAATTATGGCTTCATTTCCTTCCTTTACTGTCACAAAAATCTTTCATATGAACATGATATAGGACTCAGTAAATCAGTATGTCACGTGAAAGGGCCAGGATCACTGCGATCTCTAGCTCATAGCTTTCTGTGAGGCACTCCGTCCTATCTCTTTAGCGGTGACGCAGGCAAAATTTATTTTGATATGTCAACATATTAAACTAACAAACCGAAATACAGGTAAATTTTAATTCTGAGAGTATATGTGTTACATTATTTGCATTTTATTTCTGGGAGAATTTCCTCCCACAGTTCTGTGAACACCAGAAAAAAATAAAGACGCGACTTAATCAGCATTTCAGTTTATATCTCCCAGAACTTGACTTGCTCGAAAAATAAAACATTTGTATTCAATACTTGACAGCTAGGGCTTCACTGTTTATAGAGTTCTCTCTCTCTCAAATATCCCAAGAACAACAAAAATACCAAGCATCTCCAATGCTCATATTGTGGGGGTTATCATATATCACAAATAATAAATCAAGTGTTACTGTTGTCTCTGAGTGATTACTGATGATTTATGGCTAGAGCTTCTTTACTGTGGGAAGTAATGGATGTCATTGTTCGCCTGAAATACAAAAATACACTGCCTTTAAAGTGTCTTTTCAGAAAGTAAAGTTGTTTGCCTAAATGTTGATTATATTTGTACAGAAAAATACTTGTAATGCCATGTTTTGCACAGTTTTCTGTATCTGCAAGTGTGCTTTTAAAAATCTATTGTTGAAAAATGTAATGGTAATAGAAATTGTAAACCACTTAAGCTAGGGGCATTATTGGGTAGAATGGGTTTTATCTGTGTCGCTGTGGATGTGGCTGTTACCGCCTGTGCTGTACTGATTCCCTAGCTTATTTTTCTTGAGGGTTTTAATGCTTTATTTGGATTCCATGTCTTAAAACAGAGAAGCTAGGTTGATTACACAATGCTTGTTTTATTCTATATGTCGTTTTGTTGAAGTATTTGCATGTTCACAGGATCCATTGTAATTAGTCTTCTATTTTAAAGCTTCGTAATAAAATTTGTTCCTAAAAAAAAATAACTGGATCGCTGTTAATTTCTCATATAAATGAAAGCTCGAAATCGAGGGTTTGGAGCACAATGGTTATATGTCCAAATTTTGGGGTTTTGAGATTCTCACCCCCAGTCACAGCTTTCTGTCTGCTAATCCTTGGAGCACAATAACTATATGTCCATTTGCATTCATTTTTAATCAGAATTCACATTTTCATTTTGTAATATGTCCAACAAAATCTGCTTAAATGAATTAAACAGAGGTGACATGTCCATTTTTGGCAATTTTGACCATGATGTTGCAGTTACACTCCTATGAAAACTTAGGTGTTCAATATACTTCTGTACCATGCAGCAAAAGAGAGACTGGTTAAAAAAAAAATTATATAAAATACCTGATTTAATAGAACACTTGGAAACCTAAAAATCGATTTTTCTCAAAACCTCTACAGAGGACATATAACCATTGCGCTCCAAACCCTCGAAATCAAGCTCATCCATGTTTGCACCACTGTGCTCAGCTGACTGTATGTTATAATAATAATGTTCATACAAGACTATTTATAAATTGATTTTCTTATGCTTCTGAATCATGAGACCGGAGACCGGGG
Source organism: Gymnothorax reevesii (assembly GCA_029721435.1). Taxonomy (NCBI): domain Eukaryota; kingdom Metazoa; phylum Chordata; class Actinopteri; order Anguilliformes; family Muraenidae; genus Gymnothorax; species Gymnothorax reevesii. Next base: position 99,421,566 of record CM056578.1, read on the forward strand.
CAGGAGTTTCACCTGCGGACACTACGGCCGTAGCCCTCATGCCCCCTAGTGTCTGGCCATAATGCCCCCTAAAAATTTGTATTTCCTGTGGTCACAATGGCCTTAGTGCTCTGCCCATACTGCCCCAGCTCATTTACTGTTTTCTACTCTCTACCCCTTTCATTTCAAGAAGTCTTGACAACAGAATGTCTTTGTTGAAATTGTGAATTCTGACCGGCCAACTGAAACTACTGTGAGGTTCAATTTTTGTGACCCACAAGCCAACCAGGCCACTCTTGTCACCCAAGTTTAAATCAAAACCGTAAAGTACATGCTTTATTGTCCCTCCTCCTGTTCAAACTCCATATCGGTGAGCCTGAGACCGAGAGACGGACTGGATGTCTGACTAACAATTCAACTGAACTATGGTAAGAAAGTTTCTCAGGAGATGTAACAAGCCCAGTGATAAGCCCTATGTTTGCAAACTGAACATCAACAAAACCTAATAATGAATCAGTTGTCAAATGTTGTTTCAGTGTATGATGTTACAACTTGATAACTAACGGTATTACATATTTTGAGTTGTTATTAAAGTAACAGCAGTACTATTGTGGCTCCTGAAAAGTTTGAAGGTGAATCAATAATGATTAATGCAGGTGTGGAGACATTTTATGCCAGAAGGCAATCCACAGGACTACAACAGAGACATGCCTAGAAATTGACAATATTTCAGGTTTTTGAGAGGACTACAAAACAAAATCAGGATTATCCCGCTTTTTTTGCGTAAGCTTGCTTGGCAAACCCTAAATTCACAATCAGAAGCACCATATTACCATGGTAGGTTGAAAGAAAGCTATCACAGCATTGAAAGCCCTGGATTTAGGCTCAAAATACTATGCTTACTCAAGAATCTTGCTTTGTAGTACACTCCACCGTTATTAGCTTGGTGTTCTTACTGTCATATAACAACAGCTAGCTATGCTTATATTTTCAGAACATCTGTTATTTATGCTTTCAATTTTTGTCCTGAGTGATTTTTTAATAAAGCAAATTTTCATTGAACTGTACATAATGTAATTCACTGAGAGTGATACAACACATTAAAAACAAAACCATTCTTTGCCATTCAGCTGCATTCACTAGTTCCACAAACTCAAAATAATTGTGTTTTACTTGATGGTCTTGGTGCCCTGGCATGTGGCCTTTGTGCCCTCAGGAATGTACAGCACCAGAGGCCAAGTGGCTCTACCCCTGAAATGATTAAATTCCAAGCCTGGTATAGAGTCATTTATTATTCATATTAAATTTTTAAACACAATTGGGTCAATTTATTTTAATACAACAGTTAGATTTGTTTTTTTTTTTTTTCATTTGGATTAAAAGGTTAAATTACTGTCTGAAAATTTTCATTTTTGACAAATGCATGCTTAATTATTTCACTACACTTTTAATGAGATCTAAAAAAATTTTTCTTTGCATTTTAAATGTATATTCTTTCCTATATGCTGTATATTATATATTTTTTAGAATATTAGACTATTGCCTGATGTAATTTTCTATTTCTAGTGCATCCAGACATTACACAGGAAAAACACTGAACTATGTATAGCGTTTTACACTCATGAATACTTGAAGTAGTTTTAATGTCACCTTTTATGTTCCAGATCAGGAATTAAGTGTGGAGGCAGAGTACAATCTAATAGGTAGTTTTATTGGCAGTTAATATGTTAATTAGGGGAGGGAACCCCAGCGGAAGGGGTGGGGATGGAACCCTGGATAAGGGTAGCAAGGTTCAGTAAAGATGTTGAGGGCGAAGCTGATCTGTCAGTTGGCAGCCAGGAGGAGTGCTCACTTCACTAGCACTGAAGTGTCTCACAGGAGGATGGAGTGGCTGGATGGTAACTTGGTTAGAAATCCTGATGACTGTAGAAGGATTGTGAGTTTTCTCTCTGACTAACTGGACAGAGGAACATACTTGGAAGGGTTAACAAGAGCACAGTTCCAATCCTGGACTCTGAGCAGGCTCGGGAGCTTATTCTTAATTAACTGGACTGATGCACTGACGTCAGCTGGGTTAACATGAATGTAGTCCCAAACCTGAACCCTGAGTAGGTTTGGAAGCTTGTTCAAGTTAACCAAGCAAAGAGCATTGCTTCTGGAAATAGCTGTCATTAACATACGTGTTACACATAATAAAGATTAAGAGTTTCTACCAGCTATACAGACTACTTCTAAGCACTGAAGGCAAATTACAATCCATCAATCTGCAACACAAAGCACGGGGGGGGGGGTGTTTACATACCAGTCTCCAGAAAACTAGGCACAGCCAACGAGGGGCAAACAGGCAAGATGTAAACCAATCAAAGGTGGCGTACTTATAACAGACACACAAGTTGCTGAAAAGGAAGAGACATTCACGTTACAGGCATTCACATGAGGGTTATGGTCAATATACATAAACCCATCAGTTAGTGTTTAATATGGGTGGTCAGTCAAAATCCAAAACTGCGACTCCTTCTCACTCTGATTCATACCTGTGAACTTGCATGCCCTTTTGCAAACACTCATTATCTCTCCATTGCCCAAAACAATACTTAAATACTGGGCAAATTAGACAATACACTTTGCAAATTACTGGAAAGCAAACGCCACTGAAAATTAGACTGAAAAGTATTTATTGTTATTAAGGAGGTAACCATATATTTACAGATAACAAAGAAATTCAGGTTTGTTCTTGAGATTGTCGTCAAGAAGCCGAGTCACATGTTGAATCTGAGTCCATACTGCCCTCTAGTGGCAAGATTAATAATGGAAGTGAAACCAATAGACGCACAAGTTGCTGAAAAGGAAGAGACATTCACACGAGGGTTGTGACCGTCAATATGCATAAACCCATCAGTTAGTGTTTAATATGGGTGGTCAGTCAAAATCCAAAACTGCGACTCCTTCTCACTCTGATTCATACCTGAGAACATGCATGCTCTTTCGCAAACACGCATTATCTCTCAATTGCCCGAAACAATACTTAAATACTGGGAAAATTAGACAATACACTTCGCTAATTACTGGAAAGCAAATGCCACTGTAAATTAGACTGAAAAGTATTTATTGTCAATAAGGAGGTATTTAACCATATATTTACTGTTGGCAAAGAAATTCAGGTATGTTCTTGTGATTGTCATCAAGAAACCGAGTCACATGTTGAATCTGAGTCCATACTTCCCTCTAGTGGCAAGATTAATAATAGAAGTGAAACCAAGTATCAAGAAACTTCATGGATAAATCACTAAAATAAAATGTATCCACCGGGTCTAAGATCAATACACACAAAGATTCAGCTCCAGTTTGGGAGTGAGACAAGTTAATAATTGAGTACATACAGTTGCAATCAAAATTATTCAACCGCCATTGCAAATTGGGTTTACTGGCAAAATTTACAAACTTTCAGCAGTTTAGGGTGAACAGACAAGAACATTTTAAATTGCTCAACACAACTAATAATACCAGTGGTTTCTCCAAATTTAACTCAAAATGCCACTTTTAATGACAGCTGCAGTCTGAAAATTATTCAACCCCCTGAATAGAATCTGTCATAAGAGCACATTTGCAAGTCAGGTCTTGTCTCAAGCACACCTAATGCAGCCAATCAAGAGCTTAATTAGTTGCATCAGGTTTGCTTGAGATAGAACACATCAAATATTTGCACTCCTCAGGGGTTTGTTGACAGTGACATTTGATTGCATATTAGAAATATGGTTGTCAAGAAAAGTGTCCAGAAAGCTAATACAGGAGATCATTGCCTGGCACAAACAAGGTGAAGGATACAAAAAGGTAGCACAGGTACTTACTGTTCAGAGAGATACAGTTAGAAGCATAGTTCACAAGTTCAGAGTTAAAGGAAGAGCGGCTACAGTACCAGGATGTGGCAGAAAGAGGAAACTATCAATGGCTGTTACCAGATTCCTGATGAGACAGGTGGTCAAAAACCCTCGAGTGACTACAGGAGACCCGCAGCAAGACTTGGAGGCAGGAGGCACTGAGGTTTCAGTTTACACAGTAGGGCGCATACTAAACGTTGAAGGTCTTCAAGACACACACCACAACTGATCCAAAAGCACTAGCTCCAATATGCTCAAAACCATATAAATAAACCACAGAAGTTTTAGGATACTGTTCCGTGGAGTGATGAAACAAAACTGGACCTTTCCGGGCTCATGAATCAGTGGTATGTCTGCAGAAGGAATAAAGAAGCATATGCTGGAAACTACACACTGCCTAAAGTGAAGAATTGTGGGGGCTTTTTGATGCTCTGCAGCTGCCTTGCTTCCTCAGGCACTGGAAACCAGCAAAGTGTGGAGGGCAAGATGGATTTAGTCAAGTACCAGGATATCCAAGGAGAAGATGTCATGCTGTCTGTAGGGAAGCTGACACTTGGGCATCATTGGACCTACTAACAGGACAATGATCCTAAGCATACCTCAACATCCACCAAGGCTTGGTTTCAGAAGAAGTCTGGGAAGATTCTAGAGTGCCCATCACATTCGCCTCATTTGAACCCCATGAAAAATCTCTGCTGGGATTTGGAGAAGACACTTGCAGCATGCAAACCCTTGAATATTCGCAAACTGGAGGCCATTTTCCATGAGGGTTGGGCTAAGATTCCTTGGGAATGCTGCCAGAAGCTGTTGTCTGCCTATGCATCACACTTCCAGAAGGTCATAGTGGCAAAAGGGTGCTCTATTAAGTATTAAAGATGCTTGTCACGAAGGGGTTTAATAATTTTGAGCATGCAGTAGTCATTAAAATTGGCATTTTGCGTTGAATTTGGAGAAAACACGTATAATATTTGATGTGTAGAGCTATTTAAATAGTTCTTGTTTGATTTTTTCATTGCACACAGCTGAAAGTTTGTAAATTTTGCTAGTAAACCTAATTTGCAGCAGGGGTTGAATAATTTTGATTGCAACTGTACACTAGTGTTGTAGTCAAGAGCACCTAATCCGAGACCAAGACATTACCAAGACCGGTCTCGAGTACTACAACACTAACATACACATTTACTGAACTATGACCTTCTTAAGGTTGTGGAAAAATGTAATGCATCACCTCAGAAAAAAAGACAAAAAGAATACTAATTTTTGTTTGAAAATCTCAGTTAATATTTTGACTTTGGTTTAGTTGGTTTTAGAACAAATAGACATGCAAACAATGCTGGAAAATAAAGACAGAATGAGACTAGTATTAAACAAGTATGCACCAATTGTATTTTGGGCACCCACAGAACATAAAACAAAATATATTTTATAATTTATGTATTGGGGGAATTTGTCTTGGTCCCTTTAATCCATGATGAACCCATTTTAATCCCATTAATCAATCAAGAGCTGGTCCTAGTCCCTTCATTTCAAAAAAGGGGCAATCTTACTAAGTTCCAGACTGGCAGAGCTTGGTGAGTGTCCCAGTGTAATGGAAAGGCAACAGGCTGAACCAAAGCTATAATTTCTCAATCTGTCCCACGCTGATCCTATCACCGTCCTCCTCTCCAGTCACCTTTACTGATCTCTGGCCAATTTCAGAGTTCACACAGTCCGTTTAAGTGAGTGATAATAATAGGGAAAGAAGGGCTTACACTGATAGCAAGCTCCTCCACTCCAGATTTGCCGCGGATTTGCCCCGGATCATCTGGAGCCGGGGCAGATCTGCGGCAGATCCGGAGCGGAGGAGCTGGCTATCTGGGTAATTACAGTAACTTTGACATTTTTAAAACCATTATCCCCGTTTACACCTGGCATTAGCATGCGTTTTTGTGATCAGATTGCAATCGGATAGCATTTGACCACATACATTTACACCTGGTATTATGTGGCTCCAGCGTCCCGTCCGTCCCGCAGATGTCACATCCTTCTCCGCCCATCTCCCAAAGTGGTACGCCCATAGATATATGTATTTAAAACCCTAGATTGCTGATAGGCTACAGTCAAGTGAACCATCTGTTTATACACCCAGAAGTAAAATTTGCACGTAGACTCCCATTTATTTTCGCCTACTTAAAAAAAATTACATTTTCAAAAACACTTGCGAGTGAGTCGGTATTATTTTGGTATTGCTGTGCAGCGCAACATTTTCTCCCCTTAAATACGTGCTTTTTGGAGGATGGAAAGCGGCACACTTGCTAAAGGGAAGATCGAAATGTGACTCGATGTCAACGTTAAAGTGCAAGCGGAAAAGTTAAGTTAACGTGAAAGAGCCATTTAATGACTCTCCGATAAGATAATTGTTTTGACGTTTTCACCGCTATAAGAAATGTCGATGAATGTCCGTATAAGGGATGGGGGCGTGACGTCACGGCTGCAGCGCCGCAGGGGTTGATGGGAGAGACGCCATACTGTGAGGCCACTTCTTGTTGTTGCGCACCGTGAAGCAAAAGCCACGGGAAGAACCGGCCATGTGGTCAGATGTAGCCAGTTTTCATTTAGCCTATACTGCATACCGATTACGACTCCAGACTTCTCACGCTTTTCTTTACTCAGGGGTTGGAAGCAATGCTTGCATTTTGTGATTTTTTAAATGAGATAAGATCATTTGAGACGTCTTTAAGCAATTCCATTGCTTCCAACCCCTCCACACACAAGGACTTCAGTTCCACGCAAGAATCTCTAACGTACATGTTGAATGAATAATTGCTGACTACAGCAGATGAACGTAAATATGCCACTTAAACGTAATATCGAATCAGTGGGAGTTGACAGGTTTGCGTTATAAATGAAAACTGGCCACACCCATGTTGAGAGTTTTCGGGGTTTCTGTAAAGGTAATTTAAATGAATGACTAGAAACGGGTTGTTTTTAAAACGGGTTGTCAATTATTCATTTTAAGAGATTGTTTGAGCTTCCCCTATTGTCAGCTCACAAGCTGCCACTGAGTAGCCTAATAATGTATGTCTCTCTAATCACAGGTAGGTAAGCAAGCAAGATGATACACACCTTTGTGCAAACGAAGCTGTTTTCACAGCTCGGTGGTTTGCAGACCTCCAAATCATGGACCCAGCCATTTGTGAATTGTACATGGGCTTCCATAGATTTATAATTCCGAAATTCATCCTCGGTATTTGCACTGACACCACAGATTTAGTATACAAAAATATCGAAAAACGTTAAAGGGGGTAAGGCAGTTTCGACTGCAGTTTCTCACAGATACCTCATGCGGATCCAAATTTCCGATCAACGCAATTTTTTTAAAGTACCATTTTCTTGCGTTCGGTAGAAGCTTGTCTCTTTATAGTATGTTTCTTTCGTTTAATCGACTTCTTAGCATCGCTTAATCAGAGATGCCAAGTCTCACGCATTATGCGAGAGTCTCTCCTCTCAGTGGCATTCACGTTCCTGGGTCAGCAATTATTCAACCAAAGCGCACTGAAGAAATTCACTCGCGGAATTTAAGTCATTGTGCATCAAGTGAACGTTGATCAGTTTTACGTTCATTGTGGTGGATTTCCCCACCAGTGACAAGGAAATCGATTATGACTTGGGAATTTTCAGGCTTGTCTTTACTGAGGGATTGAAAGCAATGGAATTGCATTAAGACGTTTCAAATGGTCTTGTTTCATGAAAACAATTTAAACGATCGTAAAACACATGCAATGTCTCCAATCCCTGAATAAAGAGAAGCACGGGAAGTCCGGAGTTGCTTTCCATGTTACTTGTGATGAGGTGCACCTTTACGCAATTGAAACGGAAACTTCAATGCACAAGGATTTTACTACCATGTGAGAATCTCATTAAGTGTTCAATGAATAAATGCAGAATACGCTGAATAAGCCTAAAAAATGTGCGAGGCTTACGCCGAATGCGTGAGACTTGGCATCTCAGCGCTTTCGACAAGTTTACACCTAGTTACTGTGTCTCTTTGGCTCTGTTTTAATGTAGTCTCGCATGATATGGCCTCACAATATGGCGGCGCGCTATTGTTTACATCCCAGAATGAATTGCGCAGTGACGTCGGTTGCCAAGCCCCATATGTTATTAAAATGCTCTGATTTCCTCACTTCATTTTGCCTTGGTTGACTATTTGCCGTCAACCGAATTGTTAAAATGGCATCATATGGCTATGCCAACGTCGTTAACAGGAAGCACTAGTGAACTTTGGCTACTCCTTTACTAAGCTTCATCTTTGCCCCTGCCCCGCTTAAACACTGCTGTCAGAAATGATCAGAGCACAGCACGATCTACACTCCATCTGTAGTGGGTAGGTTAACTCCGTCTACCCACTGCACGCTTTCGTACTCTTTCATAATAATGGACACTAGGTCACATGATCACAGCCATCCAATCAGCGCACTCATCCTGCTTTAAGCTGAGAATCTATAACATCGTTTGTCATTGGCTGTGGGTGACCCACGTGATTTCACACATCGTCTTCCACGTGCGAACGTATTACCTAATCTTATATCGCACTGACATACCGCGCACAAGCACGAAAGCCCTTCGGCACAACGGTATACCCTTTTTATGGGAGTATTTTCTGCCATGATCATCGCGGATTGTTCACCGTTTTACATGTTGTTTCCGCTATTCCGTCTGCTGCTGGCAACGCATTTGTGAGCTCGGCGCTGATTGGTCCTCAGTCGTTGTCGACTTGCGGTTGCCACCTGGTGGCCATTATTATGAAAGCGAACGAAAGTGTGCAGTGGATAGACGGAGTTAACCTACCCACTGCAGATGGAGTGTAAGCACGATCAAGGGGATAGAGAAAAGTTTTCTCTGCTGATTTCTAACAGCCAAGCCTATCTCCCCTCCCTGTCTTTTGGAACTATGTATACACAGGCAAAGCGACTTGCCCACTGTTTTAAATATTATGCAGGTAAGACGAACTGTTGTTGAATGTCATTTACAAATTGCTAGTTAGTTAGCCACCTTGTTAATTTCATCAACTGCTTAGTCAATGAAGTCCCCGCGACAGCACGGATACCAAGATAGCTCGTTGGTGACCGTTATCAATCGCTCGCATTTGCTTTCAGTCAGCGATCTGTTCAAGTCAATGGGACGATTAGCTAGCTAGCACAGGAACGCGATTTTTTTCTATTAAAGTGAAAAATTTGCATTTCTACTTTAATTTACGCATGAAACATTTTATGAGAGCCCTTCACATGAATATTGCTGCAAAAGGCAGTCGCACATCTCGGCATTTTAATGCTTATATTGGCCTTGAAATTGGCCTTATGGCTTCAAAAAACCATTCATTTTTATGAAGAAGTTGGGTGTACCAATATGGCGGCCGGGTGCTTCACTTTCGGTAATGTAAAAGTGACATCATCAGCAATCTAGGGTTCTAAATATAAATATATATCTTACCGTAAACACTGGTAAATAAGACGCACCTTCAACACAATATTTTCACTTAAAATGCGTTGCGTCTTCTAAACGGTGCATCATGTTCCTATATGTACCCAGGAGAGGGTGCTGTGAGCTAGACCTTACTCACACGTCCCAGAGCTTGGATTCAGTCTCTCTGGTCTCTTTACAGCTAGAAAGTACGTAGTTCACCGCAATATAGCGAAAAACTTCAAGAGGGAGTGATACTGCTGCCCAAAAACTTCGCTTCATGGACTTTGTTAAACAAAATGGAAATTGCCTTTTTGTTTAAAATAAATTTAAATAGTTTGGAACAACTTGTGAACAACTTGGTGTGTGAATGGTGTGTGCGCCCTGCGATGGATTGGCAAACTGTTCAGGGTGGGTCCCTGCCTTTGCCCGTAGTCAGCTGGGATAGGCTCCAGCTCGCCCCGTGACCCTAGTGAGGAATAAGCGGGTATAGAAAATGGATGGATGGATGGAACAACTTGTTAACACATTTTTATAAATGAATAGCTTCTATAATACAGTCTTTGATGAAACCCTTTTTACCGATGGGACACCCCACAAAATATACTGTGTCTTACATACCAATGCGACCTATCTTCTGAGTTTTACTGTAAGTGTTTACACCCGTGAAGTTGTTGTATGTGGATTAGACACATTTGCATTTACACTTGTGTTCAATGTGGCCAGAATCCATATCTGACCACCTTCAGAAGTGGTTTGAAAGATCAGATCACAGTCTGTCCTCAATGCATCTTGAGAGCATTTACAGTGCCTGACAAAAGTCCTGTCATTTATCCAAGTTGTAGGAGCAACAAATAATAACCTGACTTGCAGTTGGAACTGCAATTGGAACAAAAAATAGCTTATATGAAAGGCAAAGCCCTCTAAATTATGCGAAATATACCTAAATAGAGTTTTGTGTCATTCATTGAGTTGTATCATTTAATTAGTACCGAAATATCAGATTTTGCTTGGACGAAAGTCTAGTCGCATTGCAAAAAAGGTGGAAATTATACATACACTTTATTTTGAATACACAAATATGCCACCATAATATTAGAACAGGGGTTCCCAAACTTTTCCAAATCAGGGCCCACTTGAAAATCTAAAAAATGTCCTCGGCCCACCACTTTTAATCTGTGGTGTACACACAAGACAGAATTAATTATCGAACACAGTACGTGCTCCTCCGATATTGACCCCCGGTCATGATGACCAGAAAGCTACGTTCCGATCATAAACTATATAAGGTTCCTAAAATATTGTGAGGTCAATAACACTAAATAGGTTATTACTTCTAAATATTTTTTAAAATCGTGCAATAAATATTTTACAATAAAAATAATCAAAAATCATATTTGCAAATATGAATCATATTTTTAATGGCCTCTCACGGCCCGCCTGCAGTACCGCCGCGGCCCACACTTTGGGAATCACTGTATTAGAATATAAATTCATGGTACTTTGGAAAAAAGAATTAATATCGCGTAGACTCCCATGAGCTTGGAGGACTGTATCCATGCGTCTTGGCAACGACTGAAATAACTTGATGATGAAATCATCTGGAATGGCAAAGAAAGCAGTCTTACAGGACTCCCAGAGTTCAACAAGATGCTATGGTTTCATCTTCCAAGCCTCTTCCTTCATCTTACCCCTGAAATACTCAATGTTCATGTCAGATGACTGGATTGGCTAATCCTGGAGTACCTTCACCTCCTTCGGTTTCAGGAACTGTGATGTGGAGACAGAAGATATTTCAGGCTGTTGATGTTGCCATCCACTCTGTAGATCTTTCTCACCCCCCCCCCAATCCTCCCCCCTTACTGGTTGTAACAACAAATCATGATTTTTCCTCCACCAGACATGATTGTTTTCTAGGAGAATCTTGGGTCCATGAGGGTTCCAACAGGTCTTGTACGGCGATTGGGATGCAGTTCAATGGATGATTCATCAGAAAAATAAACTTTCAGCCACTTTTCCAGTATCAATCCTTTCTGCAAACTTGTGGGCCTTGGCAAATGAAATGCAGGTTATTTGTTTTCTGTTTAATGCAGGCTTCTGTGTACTAATTCAGCCATGAAAACCACTTTGAGAGAGAATTTGACAAACTCTTCTTGTAGATACTGGGATCTTTGGTGACATTTCCTAATGTAGCTTTGCTGTAGTTGAAGAAGGGGTAGCCTTATACAGTTCAAGCAACAAACGGTCCTTCCAAACAGTTGTCATACCGGGGTCTGTCTGACCTGCACTTGCCATGAACATCACCAGTTTCTTAAAATATTTTTCTTATCCCCTCCACTTGACATTTGGATACATTAAAGATGTCTGCCACCTCAGCAGCAGACTCAGTCTTCGGGCTCTTGATGATCAGCACTTTCGTCTGTGGTTGAATCTTTGGCATGTTGTCAGAGGTCTAGTCGCACCTCATATGAAAGTCTGGTGCGCTGAGGTTATTTCTATACACATCTGGGAATGTGTTAATTACAGTATTTGTCATGGGTTAAACACAAATGTGTGATTTGTTGCATCATCTGAAGAGACGACAAGACTTTTGTCCCAGCAAAAACACGTTATGGGCTTTGCCAGGCTGTGAACATCAGAGCCCTTTTTGACAGTTTCATTTTGCACCAAACTATTAATGTGAAAGCCCTTGACATTAAAATGAACCATTTATTATAACAATTGATTGTTTAGAAATAAAGTTATTAGCTATTTTTAGTTACTATGTCTTTATGCCACAAGACTTTTGTCAGGCACTGTACACCCGCAGGTTTATGAGGTCAAACGCTATCCGATTGCAATCCGATCGCAAAAAACGCATGTTAATGTCAGCCGTAAACGTATATGTTGCCAACTTCATAACCCACTATGATTCAGTGGTTCTCAACGTTTTATCTGGGGACCCCTTGCATGTTTTGTACCCCCTCCTGAATATAGTTTTCAATCATATGGTAACTGCAAGTAGTATATTTAACAGCTGGTAATTTTCATAAATAGGTTGTTTGTCATGTTTCATCGTTTACCCACTTTATCTACTTTGTCCAAAATAGCTATAGCTATACAACGTGTAATATAAAAACATTGTTTTACTGCAAAAAAGGGACCCATTTTCCATCCATTCATCAATCCATTTTTGGGGCCCAGGTCATGGAGGTAATGGACTAAGCACTGAGGCCAAGCCATCCCCCTCCCCTGCCACTTCCATCAATTCTTCCAGCTAGCAGATATAATCCCTCCAGCGTGTCCTGGGTCTGCCTCAGGGCCTGCTCCCCGTTGGACATGCCCAGAGCACCTCTCAAGGGAGGCGTCCAGGAGGCCTCCATACCAGATGCTTAAACCACCTCAACTGACTCCTCTCAATGCAGAATAGCAGTTTTACTCTTAGCCTCTCCTGGATGTCCAAGCTCCTCACCCTACCCCTAAGGGTCAGCCCAGCCACCCTGCGAAGAAAGCTTATTTCGGGTGCTTTTATTTGCAATCTTGTTCTTTTGGTCACTGCCCAAAGTTTGTGACCAGAGGTGGGGGTTGGAACATGAATCGACCAGTATATTGAGAGCTTTATCTTTAACCCTCTATTAACCACCGTTGCATATCTGCGACATAAACTGATAGGGTTAACAGCCTGGACGCCCTACTGGTTTTGTTTCTTATTGCCAAATAAACATTTGAGAATAACTTGAATGGTCCGTCACTTTAATTTTTCCATTTGCATTATTACCCAGTGTAGCAGATCTGCTCCATTTTGGAAAGGTGGGCCAAAGGGTCGAATTTTCTTTAAAAAACTATTTTTCCAAATATCGGCCCATAATCAACATATTTGCTTAGGGAAATGATTTTTACACAGTTGGAAAGGTACTTGGTTAACACAGGGTTAAGCTCAGCTTAGAACTTCTTCTCCATGACGGAATGGTACGACGCCTGTGTAACAGGGTTAGAAATGTCCTCTAATGAATTTCTTCAAAATTGATGTGTTGTCCCAGTGTGAAGATAGTTTTAGGGCCACCTGATGGTCTTAAAATGGAATTACATGGGTAAGTCTATTTGAAGAGCTGGAATGCAAAACCCACTAAGGGCACTCAACCTCTTTTGTTTTATATTGTGTTTTTTTACTCAGCATAATTTCGGTGTTTAAAATAATCCTGCGATTCTCATTTTCTTCCTTTGTCTCTCTGTTCTGATTACAAACAAGACTAACATTTGTATTTTGTATCATAGTCGACTAACACAACTAATCCATGTATATAAGATTACTAACTTACTAACGAGCATTCTAGTTTAATATGTAAAGTTGCACCGCTACTAATTTAGACTAATTCCCTCTACGCAATCGCCCTGTTCTAATCTCCGCCTCTCAGCTGTTTCTGTCCTCTCCTGAGTTTCAGCGAGATTGCGTTCCGAGTCCCTGCCTCCTCCCGTGTGTATATCTGTGGGCAGGAGAGACGAGACCATCAGACGGAACTTTGTTAGTCTCTGCTCTGCATGGTGAAACCTCAGCTCCTCGTTCCTTCCGAGTATTTCCTTTGTATGATTCCCAAGTCTTGTATTTTGCTGCGCCCACGTCTTGTCTGCCCCTTGCCTAAGTCTCCCAGTGTGTCCGTCAGTCTAGTTAGGGCCAGTTTTTGTTTTTTCTAATTTATCCAATCTTGGAGTGTGTATTTCTGTTTCCCCCTGCCCTGGGCAGTGTACCTTAGTTTCTCCCATTTGTTCAGTGCATGTGTTTGGTGTTTTGTTTCTGGCCTGTGTGCCCATTTTCTCCTTTAGTGTTTGGTGTTCTAATAAACACTTTGGATCCTGCATCTGGTTTCCCCCTGACCTCTTCTTAACATGTTTTAAAAAGCACCATGAATGCTGAGAGGTATATAAATGTTTTAGAGCAAAATATGCTCCCCTCCAGACAACATCTATTCCAGAGAAGACCTTGTGTATTTCAGCAGTACAATGCAAAACCACATACTGCAGTTATTACAACAGCATGGCTTCGTAGTCGAAGAGTCCATGTGCTGAACATGGTTAGGTCAGTCTGCTTCTCATTATCTCTTCTTAATCATTGTAGGCCACATTTTGGTTTTGATTTGTCAGTTGGCTGAATAAATGGCTTGATTGCAAGTCAGGCAAAGTACACGGGAATTGATTAAGGTTAACAAATTATGCCAAGGCGATGGAGGCTGTCCAACCTCGCTGGTAATTAGCCAGTTTTATCACAGTTTTATTCCCGGAAGCATTTCAAATGACTGCATTTGGTAAGTGTCATAGAAAAGGTAATGAGCAATCACGTCTGTCTGCCTTATAGTGGCAGTTACTTTTATTGCACTTAAAATAATCGCGATTAATTAACGCAACAGCCCTAGTTTTGATTTTATTCACAATTTACACTTTGTCCCAACTATTTTGGAATTGGGGTTGTATTTGGGACTGTGAAATCCTCATGATCTAGGAATGACTCTGGGAAACCTGGTTGTTACTGTACTTCTTAGCCTGGTTTTGAGTTTATTTCATTGTTTTTCATTTTACTGGTTGTTTGTATTGTAAGATGGCGAGCAATTTTCAGTTTAGCGATAAGATGGACCAGTCTCTACCCTGTTGGGTGGGGTACAGGAGTTATGGGCATTCGTCTATCGTCTAGCGGGCCTGTTGGGCGAGATGCAGCTTTGCCTGCATTGCCTGCAAGGGACTGGGATTCAGGGTCAAGTCGGGATCTGAATGGGTCAACTGCAAGGCAAATGTCATGTTGGCCGCATCATTCCACACAATTTGGTGGAATTGACTCATTAAACCAGTTCAGTGACATGATCTGCCAACTACATTCACAAATAGGTGAATCTATCGCTGCCAAGCTTATGTCTACTGGCACTATGGGTAATGCTAACCAGAGTAGTGTCCCTTCACATATTGAGTAGTCCCCCCACGAATCTGCGGAGAAAAAGTGTTGATTCTGCGGAGAACATTCCTGATTCTGCGGAGAGCAATTCTTGATTCCGCGGCTTGAAAGTTGATTTTCCGCGGGCATTAAAAGAAAACCTAAAATGACCAGTTATAAAGCAAATTTATGTAATAATGAAGCAAAATTCTCTTATGAAATTATTTGCAATACCAAAACACTGCAAAACATTGTGGTTATAAAATAAGCAGCATCAATATTCTTTTTGTCCCTCTTGAGCAGATTTATTTGCATAACTTAAAAAGTGCATAACATTTCACCAAACTATGGGTGAACGAGGCTTAGTAACTGAACAAGTGCCAAAGATCAAAGTAAAGATTTAAACAAAGTGTACACTATTCACTGTATCCTCAGGATATTGTAAACGTTATTGCATACCATAGACTGTATAAAAAGATGGATGAAGCAACCGTGATGTCACCCACTGGTTCGAAGATGAAGAAGTGAATCGAAGATCCGAGAGGAACTGACCATATCGGACGAGGACCAGAGGATAGCGACGCCCCAGAAGCATATTCTGGCTTTATATTTTATTCTAGTTTATATGGGACCATAATTCACGAAAATGAATGTCATAATATATCGAAGGAGACCTGAAACTTGCTATAGCTAACATAAAATGAAGTGAAAAATCATTATTTAAATTAAAAATCAGGTCGGAAAGTAGGATCATTTTCTCATAGACTTCTATTGCGTTGAACTTCTTTCTCCAACCACTGATGTCGCCATCTGCTGGCCATTAAATAGAATGCCATTCTACGGTACTTCCACATGGGCTTCTTTTTTCAAATCAGGGTGCTGCGTCCATCTTTTTATATATACTCAGCAACAAAAGTTTCTGTGACACCAATATTGTTAATTATTTTTCATAACGCAATTATGAAATTGTCATACATGGTGATATCAGACTGAAACAGTACACGTAAACACAACATTGAAATGGAAATCATGAAAATGCGAGAAAATGACTTTGCACGTGAAAATGTGCGTAAATCATGCTTGTGGATGGCAATAAAAGAGGAGAATTTTTGGAATGTTCACATTGTGCCTGATGAACGACGGAAGCATCACTATCGAAAACACAGCCATTTCGGATCAGGAACTCTACCCTCTAAATGCCAAGACTGTCTGAAAATGATCGGTGGAGGGCCATTGGGATGATTGAATCCGGAACCTCGCAGAGGGAAGTTGCTCATCGCCTGAATGTCCACTGAAACACCATTTGGAACTTATGGCAGCGTCATCAGCAGACAAGACATGTCAGAGACCGTCCTCGCAGCGGCCGTCCACGAGTAACCACTCCCAGACAGGACAACTGGATTCGAACAACCCATCTCCGAAATCGATTCCAACCTGCAACCATAACTGCAAGAACGATACCTGGTTTGAGGCGACTGTCTGCACAGACAATCCGTCGCCGTCTCCGTCATTTTGGCATTGTCCCACGTCGGCCAGCAAGACGTCCAATACTCACAGTACAACACCGACGACTGCGTCTACAGTGGGCACAACAACATCGACGGTGGATCCAACGTCAGTGGGATCTTGTACTCTTCACTGATGAATCAAGATTCATGCTTAACCGATGTGATGGTCGTTTACGTGTATACCGTCGACGTGGAGAACGTTATGCTAACAACTGTGTTCAGGAATTTGATCGTTTTGGAGGTGGTAGTGTCATGATTTGGGGAGGGATCACGGCTAGAAACAGAAGAGATTTGCTTGTTATTGATGGAAATCTGACAGGTCAAAGATATCGCGATGAAGTGCTACGGCCATTGGTGGTACCGTTTTTGATGCAACATGGTCCCGGAATAACGCTGCAACATGATAACGCCAGACCACACGTTGCAAGGATTGTACAGCAGTATCTGATGCAACAACATGTCAATGTCCTGCCATGGCCAGCCAGATCCCCAGACATGTCCCCAATCGAGCATCTTTGGGACGAGATGGATCGACGTTTGCGGCGGTTGGATAACCCGCCAGCTACACTCCAGGAATTGCGACAACGTCTACGTCAGATTTGGAATGACATCCCACAGCAATTTCTGGCACATCTGATTCGGTCCATGCGCCGGAGATGCGTTGCTTGCATCATGGCACGAGGAAGTCACACCCGGTATTGAAGTGTGAAGGTCACAATTGGTTAGACGTCAGACAAGTGCTTCATGACGCATGAAAATGACATTTTTCGTTTTGAGTGACGTTGGCACTGAAAAGTCAGTGTTTCTCCTGTTAAATAAACATATTGATTGCATTGAGATCTTTGCGTGTCATTTATAACATACATATAAATGGTGTCACAGAAACTTTTGTTGCTGAGTATAGTTTATGCTGCATACAGCAGAAAAAAAATCAGTTTCCGTAACTGGCAGCACCAGCTGTGAGTCTTAGATCCCGATTATCTGACCGCAAAATCTAGCGGCCAGGATGAAAAATACATGTAAAATATAAAATTCTGCTCCTCGCCCTATATTCCGCGGACTGCTTTGATTTCCACGGAGGGCTTTGAAATCTGCGGTAAATTCCGCAATCGCGGAATCGCGGATTCCTGGGGGGACTAATTGAGGCCTCTCAGCCTTGTGACACTATGAATACACTTAGCAAAAATACACAGTTTTATGTCATTGTAAGATATGACAGGGAGCCCGTTATTTTCAGGGGCGATAACACTGATAAGAATTCAGTGACTGACCAGATTGAATTGATGAAGTCATACCTCAAAAGGCAGAATTACGATGTTTCAACACAGGTAGAAGAAAATATTGGGAGCTTGATGGGGAAAGCCAGAGATAAAGTTAAGATAGGCTTGAGGTGCAACACCGCGCTTAACACATCATGCACCCCAGAGGCGATACACAACATCCTGATACAGTATTTCAGTAACACATCTTCATGCCTGCCCCTTCAAGATTTCTACTCAACTGAGCTAAATCAGAGGGAGAAACCCATTGACTATTCGATACGTCTCAATGAGGCTGCCGACATGGCCAAAGCGGGTTTGAAGCATCTGGGTAGACACATGGAGGGGGAGAGATTGCAAAGATTTTTGTGAAGCATTTCCCAGATCCAGAGCTCGCATCTGCGTTTAATTACAAGCCAATACATGAATGGACGCCAAAACAGATTCAAAATAGAATTGATGAGTATCAGTGAGAGCGGGCGTCGCCAGTTAAAGTAAAAACCTATATGAATCATGCAGCACCACTATTTTGCAATGAATCACATAGTAAGCCTCACAGCGCATGTAACAGAGAGATATCCAATGCTATCACTCTCACTCTTGCAGAGTGGTGCCACCCCTCCCACCCTCATCTGTGGTGCCCCTCAACCAGCAACTATCTCTCTTCCCAGTTCCTGAAAGCTGCAGTTATGCTCTTCTCTACCACAATGTCAACAGCAGAGTAGTGATGCAATGCTTGGAGAGATGAAGTCAATGCTCAAAGAACTTTTGGATAAAATGCAGGTTATAGACAGCCTCCCCGCGACGTGGCGGTAGACAAGCTCGAGACCACGAAAGAGTCAGGATCTGTTATGATGGTAACCACACCCACTGTCGTTCCAACAGTCTCCGTTTCCCTCGTCTTCCAGTCGATGTCCTTTTCAAGAACATTCTGAGAGATCCAGAGATCAGTAGTTACGACAACTATGTGATTTCTCTGACGAAAGATCTCCAGGAAGCTATGGCTATTGCTCAGGGACCAATTGACAGTGAGCAGAGCCAGCAGGCCGAGCTCTACAACATACATGCAAAGGGAAATCCATCGCTGTGGGTGATCAGGTCTTAGTCTCAAAAAAACTTGGAAGAGGGAAAAGAAAGTCTGCTGACAGATGGGAATCCACAATATACACTGTAGTGGGTGTGAATCCAAATAAACACACTTATCAGATTAGACATCCTTTGACTGGAGAGGACAGGGTTGTGCATCGTAACCTTCTGATGCTCGTCAACTTTTTGCCAGTGGAAGGAAACGTTTCCTCAGATAGCATCTTTTTGTCCCCCTGTGAGGATGAATCTGAAGATGTCGCTGACATGGATGGATTCATGCCTGTCATGGCAGACGATGATGAACAGGACTCGAGAGTGGGTCAGCAGTCTGATGAATGCATCTGCAGATGTTCTGAGTGTGAACGATGACCCTGAACAAGCTGGCAGCTCACACCCTCAGTCACAGACAGAGATGAACTCAGAGCAAAGTTCCACGCATACATCCACAGCTGACACTCTAGCTGTACCTGTCAATTCTGAGGTTTCTCTTCACTTGGTTGATGCGCTCAGCATCATAACACCCTCAATTCACTCAGATTCAAGCATTATACACAAAGTCAGAACTGGAGTTGGACACATTGTTAAGCCAGTCAACTGTCTGCTTCATGTAATGTCCAATCAGGCTGTCGTTAGCGATGCTAGTCACCTAATTGACAAGTATACCAGTGAGAATTTGGGATTTCCAAGTGTGACTTGATTTCCTTAGTTGTTTTTTATTATGTTTTGATATGTCATCATGTATTAGCCCAAGTTCAGGTACAGAGGCTTGTACTTGCGTATGGAAAGTGGTTTGCGTGGGGTGTGCACTGCATCCTACTTTCTGAAGATGGTAGAGGGTTAGACGCCACTCTCTACCCTCTTCATCTTATTGTAGGACACTTTTAAGTTGGTCAGTTTGTATAACCATTTCAAGTTGGTTTATTTTATGGGATATTTTGGTGACTGTTATGCTTTGCACATCTGTAATGCTGGTGTGAAATTCAATGGGAGTGGGTGTAACAGGGTTAGAAATTAATGTTTTGTCCCTGTGTGAAGATACTTTTAGTGCCGCCTGGTGGTCTTTAAATGCTATTGCACAGGCTAGTCCATTTCTTACTCTTTTTAATGGTGGATTTACACTGGTCCAGCATGTCAACTAACACCAATGCCTCCCATTCATTTTTTTAAAATAATAAATGTAAATTTGGCTTCTCCATTCCCACACAAATCTTGAATGGCCAATTCGAGAACTATGTACAAGGCTTGCTCATATGCAACCCCTTTTTGCCAGCTCAGGAGAGAGGAGCTCTCCCCTTGAAGGACTTGTCTGTCAGCCTTGCATCTTCACATTCATTGGTCAAAACTTTCGCAAGTTCAGAATGAGGACGGAGGATACCCGAACATGAGCATGCTTAGAGTCTCCCTAACGAGCGCCCGGCTGGCCAACAGGAGGTGCTTGAGCAATGAACTAGGCCACTATTTTTAATATCCCTCCCTGGCAGTCCCCATAATTTGCATTCCCGCAGCGCTTTCGCCAATTGTGCGCTGGTCAGAAAAAGCTGCCATCCAGTTGCAGTTGGTATGACCAGGGTTTCGAACCCGCGGCGTGGTAGTCAGTACTGCTCTGCAAATGCAGCGCCTTAACCGAGTGAGCTAACCTGGCACCTATCTCCAATCTCCAATTCATTTTTAATGGAGAGCAGCGAGAGCATCCAAAGCAATAGCACAATGCATGATGAGATGGCGCGTCAAATGTGGTCCTTGCGGCGCATTGAAGAAGGTAATTCAGCTTTATGGTAATAAATCCAGCAAACCTGAACCGAATATTCAATCAAGGGATTGCAGACAGAGTGCACATTGTCTTCCTGGCCACGGAGCCAATGACATTGGTTTCGCTTCTCTCAAGTTCCCTGTGAAGATATAAATGAGAAACTGTTTATGGTAGTATCATATTTTCCAATTTCATTAGAGGGTTCCCTGCGAAATTATGGGGACAATGACAAACGAAACAGCGCGAAGAGGAAGGTGGCAGAGATTGTTAGTGTCTCCGGTAAGTTTTTCGTTTTAGCTAAAGAATAAATCCTGTAGGATGCAGCTCAATGCTGCCAGGGGAGGGCCGCATAATTGCGTTTCTATTCGGTGAGATATGCACTGCGTAGGAATCTTTCGGAAGCATTAAAACCCATCACTTTGATTGCAGGTCTGTTTACTTTTAGACACAATTGCAGCCCCTACTAAAATCAAAATCCATTTGGGAATGAGTAATAATTGGTTGAATTAATATAGTTAGTGGTGTCAATTTACTTTCGCCAACATTACATTAGACAGTTCTTATTTTAGGGCAGCATTTAACAAATGGCGACATCACTGGGAATGCTGAACTGTTCATAAGCGACCGAACCATGGGAACGAAGCGTCTGCAGGTGTTGACGTGTCTGACGATTGTAAATCCACCATAAGTGCCTTGGCAAAAGAAAATGTACAACCCCGATTCTGAAATAGTTGGGACAAAGTGTAAATTGTGAATGAATTCAAAATGCAATGACTTTCAAATCACACCAGCCAGTATTTTATTCACAAAAGAACAGAGATAACAGCAAATGTTAAAACTGAGAAATTTTACAATTTTATCCACAAAATTAGCTCATTTCTAAACTAATGGCTGCTACAGGTCTCAAAAGTTGGGACAGGGGTCTGTTTACCATGGTGTAGCATCCCCTCTTCTTTTTAACACAGAGTGGAGGCGTCTGGGCATTGAGGAGACAAGTTTTTTGAGTTTAGCCATTGGAATTTGATCCCACTTTTGTTTAATACAGGCTTCCAGCTACTGGAGAGTTTTGGGTCTCCTTGACGGACTTTTCGTTTAATTATGCACCAAATGTTCTCAATTGGTGAAAGATCAGTACTGCAGGCAGGCCAGTTCAGCACACAGACTCTTCTACTATGAAGCCATGCTGTTATAATAGCTGCAGTATGTGGTTTTGCATTGCCCTGCTGAAATTCACCAGGCCTTCCCTGGAATAGATGTCGTCTGGAGGGGAGCATATGTTGCTCTAAAACCTTTATATACCTTTCCCACTTTATATGCACTAATGCATCCCCATACCATCAGCGGTGCTTGCTTTTGAACTGAACACTGATAACAAGAGGGGTGGTCTTTCTCTTCTTTAGCCCGGAAGACACGACGCCCATGATTTCCAACAAGAATGTAAAATTTGGACTCGTCTGACCACAGGACACTTTGCCACTTTGCTACAGTCCATTTTAAATGAGCCTTGGCCCACAGAACACGGCGGCACTTCTGGATCATGCTCAACAATGGCTTCCTTTTTGCATGATAGAGTTTTAGGTGGCATCTGTGGATGGTACGGTGGACTGTGTTTAAAGACAGTGGTTTCTTGAAGTATTGCTGGGCCCATTTAGTAATGTCAATGACAGAATCATGCCGGTGAGTGATGCAATGGCGTCTGAGGGCCAATCGTGTTACACACCTGATGCCAGTTAATGTCATTACTTGCTAAATGTTCTTTCAACTGATTCTCTTATGTATTAATTGCTTTTTCAGCCCTTTTTTTGCATGTGTCCCAAAATTTTTGAGACCTGTTGCAGCCAGAAAATTTGAAATGAGCTCATTTTGTGGATAAATCTGTAAAATGTCTCAGTTTCAACATTTGAAATGTTATCTATGTTCTTTTGTAAATAACATATTGGCTCATGTGATCTGAAAGTCATTGCATTCTCATTTTATTCACAATTTACACTTAGTCCCAACTATTTCCTAATATGGGTTGTACTACAGCCAGAGGTAGGTACATGTGAGCTATGCAGCAACAGATTTTATATTGTTTAATGGTTTAAAGTCACTTCAGTATCGTTATATGACATGTATTTTGTGAATGAGTGTGATTAAAGTTTGCTGTGAAAGTTACAGGCCTTGTAACAGGAGATGCGATCGAATACAAATGCAATAATAATAATTAAAAAAAAAAAAAAACATGTAAAACATTCTTTTTGTCACAGCCCAATTATTTGCGTGATAATGTGTTCGTCTGTATATCTATGTCATGTGTGTAATGTCCTTTATGTCGGAACCTCCCAGCCTGGCTGTGTGTGGAATGTTTTTTTTTTATATATATTGTTTGGACCCAAATATGTGTCAGTAAAATATAACTAACTGTGGTTATCAGAAATGAAGTTTGATTGACTAACATTAAGCATCGGCAGGTGTGCTAATGAAGTGATAAGTGCAATAGGCGTATATAAAGTGCTGTGCACATGACATATGCGTGTTTCATTCCTTGACTATGGCGTGTCCGTTTTTGAATGAAGTTGCAGGACTTGATGAAGAGGCACTCATTGTGTGCAGGACCTTCAGGTGGGAGAGTGCGCTGCGGACAGGTCGGACCCGTTGCTTCTCCGCTACCTGTGCAGGCTGCTGGGTCCACACATCCAGTCTGACAGTTTGTGCATTCTGTAAAACACGTATCTATTAGCACAGCAAATGTGGACACCGTGGATGTCTATCAGGCAATACTCACTACATTTCCAGGCAGGTTGTCAGGCTGTTCATCTGTGTCCTGTTACAAATACATTTTCTATGAGCACCACATCACTGACTGCTGACACATTAAGATGATAGAATTGAGACATTAATTTATCTCCACAAGACTGGCAAGTTACCTCAAACCTTCTGGAGTCCAGGGACAGAGTCTCCTCAACATCTGCTGCATCCACTGCTGCATCCATTCATGCTGCAGATGCAGATGTGCCTTGACTCTGCCACATTAAATAGAATTTGTATTGACCTAATGTAAACTTGCAAGGCATGTCAAGCATATGCCTCTAATGAATAACACTCACACTCACTGGAGGCTCCAGAAGGGTCAGTGTGTCACCTGACACTGCAAGACAATTCAAAGTCAGACAGTCCACATAACAACAATGGTTGATTCATGAATGAATGAATGAATTAAATGGTTGAGTCAATGTACAGTCTACTGGAATAATGTACCTTGTATGAAGTGGGTGGTTTCTGTGGGTGGGACAGAATCTGTGGCTGTTCCCCCCTCTATCCTTTCCATCGGCCTGCCTCTGTTCTGGTTGAGGGCGACCTCCTCCGCTGGCGAGAAGTCAGCGGTTGGTGCCCCCCGTGCCAGACGCATGTGCCTTTTTCTTCACTGCTAAAATCAGTACAGACAATCCAATGTGGAAAGCACCTTACAGATAATTTATACAAATAATTTAATTTATATATATAATTTACAAAAGTATATATCTCATTTGTGCATTGTTATCAGTAAATTTTATTGAGGCACTTACCAGACAGCAGGATGTCCTTATATTTTACTTTGACCTGTTGCCAGGTTCGCATTTGGCCAGATGTATTTGTGACGTATGAACATTAAATGTGATAAATTATAGTATAAGAGATAAGTGATGCACAATGAATGAAAGATCATCATGGTACATTTCCCGAGGAATATTAACTTCCACTGCTCACCTTTAAGGTGAAGTGTAAAGATGTTAATTTGTGGAAGGGACTTTAATTGTAATTATGACATTCATTTGCGCGGCAAGTGCATATTTTTAGATTATTTACGCGTTCAATGGGTCCGCAATTTCTTGCCACGCACCCTCTCTCTTCTTGATTATTGCTGCGGTGTTGCCTTTTTTGGTTATAATGTGCCTGAATTCTTCATACATTTCTATAATTACACGTTGCTCGCTTGGCGAGAAGTAAGCCGCACAATCCCTCTCCAATGTTGCATCAGCGAATCTGTGATCGATCTCAGGGTCTATTTAAGAACTCCATGGACACGCTTATCCGGATGAGTTACACCTGGCTTGACAAAGCCGCGCCTCTTCAGCCTGGCTTAGCGTTCGAACAACTAATTAAGCTAGGTTGGACTTATTGGACTTTGTCCAGGCTCGCTTATCCACTTATCCTGGATAAGTTGATTCCACTTTCGAACAACAGTCCCAGTGCTCTATCGCAAGCATTTCTACTGAATTAGTACTATGCATACAAACGATACCTCAAATGAAGAACAGTCCACAGATTCCAACGATATAAGCCTTGTCATTTTAAATTTACACCTCACTCAAAAAACAGCAGGCATCCACTTTAAATGCTACAGAGATGAGCATAAATTTTCTTACCTTTGACATTTTGTGATTAAAGCTGTTTGTGAGTAAATCTGCACTTGCTATTGTTTAAGCCAATCTATCGGGGAGTCCGCTCTCCATTATGCTATCCACTGGAAGACCTCAGCAGTATAATCACTTAAATGGATTGTTTTTTGTATTTTCGCTGTAATTAACTGCTAAATATTCAACTGTTGTTTTCAAAGCCAGTTTATGACCGAAAATCCTTGTGCCAATATACTCAAGTTCAAACAGAGCACAGCTATACAACTGCTAAATCAACCAGTGGACATATAGATGAGTCATTGTGTCATTTAGTATCTGAAGGGATATATTTACAATAGTATAAAGAAACTGGCAAGTTTAGTTGGGCTGAAAGGCCTGTTCTTGCCATTCATGTTATGTTATGTTATGTTATGTTAGTCTATTGGGTTAGTGTCGTGGATAAGGCGGAGCATTTGTACCTGAGGTTCAATATCCGGTTATATATGCGACATTTCAGAGCAAGGAAATACATTTTTTCATGTATATGATAACTGATAATTAATCGATGAATTCCCATCCCATCAAAGCCACTTACTTCAGGGATCATGTGACTTGCACTACGGTTTCTGCATTCAGAGCAACGCCTCCATTAAGAAAGCCCAGACTCTTCTCCCTGCGTTAACTAACCGCAGTACAAAGCTTCTGGGCGTTTTTTATCACGGTATCTTGGCAAGCGTTCAATGTTGCAGGACTATGTATAGGATCAATGAGGTGATCTAGAGGGCTGGTCCAGTGATTAGTTTTACCCCAGACTCGCTCAAGGTCACTGTGGAGAAGAGAATGAAGTCTAAACTTCAAATGGTTCTGGTCTATAAGGGCCATCCACTCCACTGTTTTTAAGGGACTTAGCAGCTCTTTCAGTGAGCGGCTTGTGATGCCTTGGTGCTCTACTGAGCCACTTAGATGGTGTTTTGTTCCATCAGCAGTTAATGGCCTGCTGCTTTTTTTGCGTCTATTTATTTTTATTTTATTTTTTAATCTATTTATTGACTTTATTTGACTACTGTCATCATCATCTTGCTGTTCTTGTGATTACGTAATTGATTGTGTTTGATTGGCCTGAAATCATGTCCTATGGGTTGTTAATCATGCTTGATGGTCTCTTGAGGTCATATTATCTGTTGTGTTGGTTTGTGCTGTTTGTCGGCTGTATGGTCTGATCTGGTGGCAAACCAGTTTCCCTACTGGGATTAATAAAGCTTTCTAATCTAATTTAACAGGAAGCTTAGACCTACTCATGGGCATAAACTTGCAGAGATTTCCCTTGGTGAAGCCTGACTTATACTACAGTGATTGCACAACATCGCATTCGACTCACAGGTTATGTTCTGCACTCTTCTCACACAGTTGAGCATGTTTACATAAAGTATGGCATTGAATCGCCCAGTAAATATAGGGAGTTTTTGAAGAATGATGCTTATCAACTTTAACTTCACTGGAGACACGACAGAAACCGTTACAAATGAAACAAGTAGGCTTTCCAAATCTTATGTCAGCTTATAATTTGCCATTGTAGTTATACCTATTCACAAATAATTAATCGGACAAACTCTTCCTTACAGTAGTCATGTTTTATTCAGTGGCGCTGAATAAAATTGTTCAGTGGCGCTTAAAATCTGCTAGGGCCCGGAACATCCCTTTACAACAATTATAACTCTGGGTTTTTCTCAGTTATTTTCCTGTATTGACACTTTTTCCAATTATTATAATAATCCAGTGGCAATCAAAGTTGCAGCTTATCACTCCCTGCAATCTATCAGCAACTAAGTAATTGGCTAAATTCAGAACAGAAAAAGAATGTACTCAAAAAAGCGGTCTATGCTTGATGAAAGACTGTTCTGAAACTTCTGCATTTGCTTTCCCGCATATCGGGTCATTTAACTTGCGCTTTATGATCATTTAGATAAAAGATCATTTCAGACGTCTTTATGCCATTTCTCAGCTTCCTACCCTGAGAAAAGAATAGCGTGGGAAGACAAGAGTCATAATTAGTTTCCATGTAACTAGTGGCCGAATCTAATGATCTTTTTCAAAAGCATTTACATCCTAATTTTTAAAATGTAGTCACATCTCCCTGTAAAAAGTATTCACACCACAGTTTAATAAAAATTCACACCCCATACTGATTTCATAAAACTTAGCACCAGCTTCCAAAAGTATTTGCCCCCTATTTGAAAATTTATTGACATCATTTTATCATATTAACATATCTAAAAATATCTAAAAAATATTAGCATACCTTTTATTAAGAGGATTCACTATGAGAAGAATTCACACCCCTTTCTGAATAAATTAAATCTTACCGCCCTTTCAAAAATATTTTCAGCCCTATTAAATAGTATTCGCACCTTCCAATAAAAAGAATTAAAAACAACATTTTTGTAAAATATTTACAACCCTTCAATCAAAATATTCAAGCCCCTTACTAATTTAATAAAAATGATATCCCCTATCAAAAGTATTTGAAAAGTATTCACACCTCCCTGTAAAAAGTATTGACCGTATCATATCTTGTCGTTTTATATCATATTGGGATCTTATCGCATTGTATCCGTGTCGGCATATTGGTATCATTTTGGTATTGTATCGGTATTGTATCAGTGTCTTATTGGTATTGTATCGGTATTGTTTTGGTATCATATCCATAAGGTATCGGTATCTTTTCAGTATTGTATCAGTATTGTTTTGGTATCGTGCAGGTATCATAAGGGTATCTTATCGGTATCTAATCATTTTGTATCGGTATTGTACCACATTGGTATCGTATTTGTATCATATCGGCACTATATAGGTATCATATTGGTATTGTATCTTATCGATAACGTATCATATCATATTGGCATCATATCGGTACTGCATCTTATCATATCGGCATTCGATCGGTATTATATCGTATCATGTCGGAGCTGTATCTTATCGTATCAGCACTATATAGGTATCATATTGGTATTGTATCTTATCGGTAACGTATCATATCGTATTGGTATCATATCGGAGCTGTATCTTATCGTAACGGTATGTTATTGTATTGTATCGGTGTCTTGTCATATTGTATTGGTACAGTATCAGTATAGTATTAATCATATCAGAATTATATTATATCGTATCAATATTCTATCATATCATCGTAAATCTTACCGTATCGTTTTATACTTTATCATATTGTATTGGTATTTTATCTTATCATATCATATTATCATAACATATTGTATTGCAACATATTTTAGGGGGATTATTTTAGCAGGAGTTGCTCAGACTAATTGATAGAACCGACGAAAGTCTAATTTATTTTTGAAAGCCTTGTTATACATTGCACTATCAATTGTATGGCATTTCCTTCCACACATTGATGACTACGAAAAAAAAGTGGATATGTCTTTAGAATTTCTGTGCTAATGTGTCTCGGGAACAACACAGATTTGTGTAGATTCGTTTGCGAGGCTCATAGAGCGATAAGCCATGAGAAACCGTTCTATGGTCTGAATGAAGTGACAGCTAAATAGCGTTGTCAGGTACGATGCACGGCTGAGAGATTGCGAAAAAATGCTGTGAAGTCAGCAAAAGTTTCTAATTTTGCAGATTGTCATCCCCGCGGAGTCGCATCAATTACATCGACACAGGCAATCGCTTACCAAAATGCCGAAGCTTAAAGCGAGATCGAGAACGAGTGAAAGGTTAACATTCGGTTCTTGTCTTCAATGAGGAAAGAACTGGAAGATTAGTCTTTAGCCTGAGAAACAACGCAGATTCCTGTAAGTTGGTTTGCGAGGCATATAGAGCAACGAGCAGTGAGAATCCGTTCTACAGTCTGAATGTAGTGACAGCTAAATGGCGTTGTTAGGTACGATGTGCGGCTGAGTGGTGGCGAAAATATTTGCTGTAAAGTCGGTGAAAGTTTAGGATTTTTATCCCAACGGTGGGATACCGTGGGATATAGTCATCACCCTGTCCGTACGTCCGTCCATAATCATTTTCATTTCCAGATCAGAACTCAAAAACTTTACCACTTACAAACTTCAAATTTGCTATGAAACTTACTCTTATGGTGTAGTTATGCCTTTTGGGGGTTTCAGTTCCATGCTGCCCATAACTTACGAAATTTTAACCAAAAACAGCCCTGAAATTGGACTTTGTCTCGTTTTCGGGACAGAACTCAAAAACTATGCCACTTAGAAACTTCAAAAACTCCAAAAGTCTCGGCTCACACAGACCAAGTGAAATAAAGTGAAATGTCCTTGTTGTATCTCACATCCGAGCCATGGAATGAGGAACACACAGAACTGTCAACTACCTAGGACCAGCCATCGCTATCGAAAGAGTATGGGTTACAGAACACTGTCAAGTTTGTGGTAGGCAAGATATCACTATGGAAGTGACATCATTGATTATTTATAAAGGTAAGTATGTGTTGACATATCCCACCGGTTCCACATAATGTTATCTTCTGATGACTCTTGTTGCAAATTGTCATCCTTGCGGAGTCGCATCAATTACATCAACGCGGCTAACAGGCAATTGCTCACCATACCACCGAAGCATAAAGCGAGATCGAGAACGAGTGCAAAGTAAATGTCCAGTTCCTGCCTGCGATGTGAAAGGGATTGGTGGATTGTGTCTCAGTAGAGTGATGGGGCAAATACGACTCTGGCTGTTGTAAACTCTCTAGAATGAGCGAGGGTCGGATGTTTGAGCTGGGCGGGGTCGAGGACGGCTTGGATTTTTTTTTTTTTTAGACTAAGATCTGGAGGCAGAAATAGGATGGTTGGATGATCTGGGGCAGATTGATGTACATACCTGATGAATTCTGGTGTCTAAGTCTGGGGGATTATGGCGAAGGGTTTGGAATAGGCAATGAGGGGCGTATGGGAGGAAGGGCGGAGGCTAGTGTGTACTGAAAACTGGGGTGAAGGCAGGTGCATTCAGCCGGCTGAAGTGGGAGGGACAGACTTGTAGGAGGAAGCACAGAATTAGTAATATGGGAGACGGGGGAGGGAGGGAGCAGGAGAGATAATGCAGTGGGAGGGAGATGAGCACATGAAGCAACGGTGGGTGCTTCTCCGAGTATTGGTGAGTTAAACACCAGAACTGCTGGAGCCTTGGAATATTGGTTGTGGTGCTGATGGAGTTGGAGAAGTCGCTTTTCGTGAGGCAAAAGGGATGTGGGGAGGGAGGGGAACGGGAAGCATGTGGCTGGGGTAGAAGCGCAGCCTGCGAACACAGGGACGAAAAAAGGGGGATGAAAAGAGATGAAAGGGGCGTGAACAACAGGAGCAGGGGGGAAACTGGCTGGTTGCGGAACGAATGGGAAAGTCACCGAGCATGGTGACGTTGACGCTAGGGGCGCTGATGGCGAAGCCCGGAAGAGCTGTGTGGTCTGCTGCAGACAGACAGGGCGGATCAGCTGCATTGCCGAGGGAGTCGGGGTTTAATTTTTAACACTCTGGCATTGCTGTTGAAGAGGTAGAGGGGGATGTTCTTCTGCTTGAGTGCCCGATAGAGTCTGGCAACGGTCCAATGCGAAGCCTCGTGTGAGTCTGAAGTGCGAGCCGTGGTAATTCTTGCCAGGGTACCGCCAGCTCTCACCTCTGCGTGGCTCGATTGACGAGAGGCGTTTATGCTGTGAGTCTGTTGTTATGACCCCAATGTTTAATGGCAAATCGGGCAGCAAGGCTTGACAGACAAAATTTTAAAAACTTGAACAGATTTAATAAAATAAAGCACTGACCAAGATTGATAATATAAAAAATTCGAATAGTTACAGAGATGGGGTTGCTTTGGGCGATGTTCTGGGACAGGGAAATGCTCCAAAACAGGCAAAAATGCACAAAAAGCTTCCCAGGTCTCGAAAAGAGTGACAGTTCTGGTCAAATGTATCCTACTCCTTGCCATTTCTCCTACTACTTTACTCTCTCAATTTTTCTCCTGATATACTCATTTGCAGTCCCCTCCCACCTTTTAGACTTTTTTCAATTCTCTGGGACTTCCCCTCTCAGAGAAGCCCAGGACATGCCTAAACCTAGCTCCAGACTGGGCTTAACAAAAAAAAAAGTCTACATTGCCATCTTGTGGCTAGTTTTCCCCCACATTACACTGTGCTGAGGATTGTTTGTTGGTTTCCCTTCGACTCGAGGCTCAAACGGGAGAACGGCCTGGATGGTCACTGCAGGGGGAGCATCAGAGTCTTCAAATTATTCTGCGTTGGAGGGACTGAGGGATTTCGGATTCCATGCTTCGGGTGAGCAAAGTCTTGCTGAGCATTTAGGCTGTCTGGTTATGCATAAACCATGTAGAAACGAGACAAGCAGGGATTGTGGGAATGAAGATGGTATATGTAGGATTGCAGATGAATAGGAAGGCGCATTGGGAGGGGTCTTTTTCTTAAAGCCCCACTAGGTAGGAATCCCAGTTTCGTGCTCTCTAGCGGACACTAATGGCCACTAGAACAAGTAGAAGCGCAACGCCACTGTCGTAAACACACACAGTGCTGTTGCTGGCTGACGTCCCCCTTGAGAACGTGCATTTTTTTTCACCCTGAGACTTGTGGAGCTGGAATCAATAAAGTTATTAGTTATGATTGTGTTTGCATAGAAGTCTTCAACAGCATTGGTTTAAAACTGTTGCTCTACAGCAAAGTATGCGCAAGCACCGCTCCTAAGAGTAACATAAGCAGACGTAGTAGGTATTGCCACCTCAAAAACGGGACAATATCAGTATAAAGACGGTACAGTGCCAGCCTACAAACCTGATGTAGCCTGCCTTTGCTTTCAAACAATAGTTGCTAGTAAGTCAACAACTTTTCTCACCGTGGAGCATTAAGTTCGCTATAAAAAACACTCCGAAAAGGGGCTAACTCTGCCGGTGAAATGCTAATGCTACCTCGACTAACCATGTTTACATTATTTGAACACGCTTGCAATCAGTTACGTTTCGATAACCAAAATTGTGACATCAAAAACAATGTGTGATAAATACAATGCATGAACACGAGCATATAACTCAATCAGCAACACCGCCAGCTCAGCGTCTGACTTGCAGCCCTCTTTTGCCATGAGCTCTTTCCACTGTGAAAAAGCTGGTCCAATATTAACTCTGGTTTTGTGCTGTGCACGGTCACTCTCCCTTTTTTTTATCCTGGCTTTCACTGACACCATCCCTTTTCGCTTCTTTGCCTCAGTCACCTTTCGAGACACGATATCGGGCTAGCGGGCTAGCCTAGCTGCCTTCTACTTATGCTCCTTATCCAAAAGCTTGTGTGTGCCGTAAAGCAGAACGAAAGTCGCATGAGAGTGCGGGACCCACGATCGAAAGTTACATAGTCCCAGATGCGGGCCACCAGGTCCCTCTGTGGTAATTGGAGAGATGCCATTCTTACAGTAATAATCCAGCCCGCCAATAGATAGACTTTGAAACTGATATTTTAAGGTGAAATTCCTACCGAGTGGGGCTTTAAAGTTTGTTATCGGAAAACACCCTTTATTGTAGTAGTATCTTATCGTATCCTATCGTATTGGTATCTTGTCGTATCTTACACTACTGCCCAAAAGTTTGGGACCACTTGCAAATTTCTTTGTTTCCCGAAGAAAAATACATTTTCATGCATTTCACAAACATTTTTTCCATTTCACAAACGATTAAAATTAATCAGATGGTTTTCAAAGAATGATCTACATTTTTGCATAGAGGCCTATTATCAGCAACTGTCAGACCTCTGCATCAATCTCCTGATATGGCTGCTTATCCAAGTTAAGAATTCATAAGGCTAATTGATTATTAGAAAACCCTTCTGCAAATGTGTGGCACAGCTGAGAACCGTTGAACTAATAAGGGAGCGCAAAAGGGAGCATGGCATTCTTGAGGTTGGTTTAGTTTCTGAAGCATCAGCAGTTTTGTTTGTTTGTTTACAGACTCAAAATGGCCAGAAAGAAAGAACTTCCTTTGGAGACCCGTCAGTCTATTGTTGTGCTCAGAAAAGAAGGCTATTCAATGTGAGAAATTGAAAACTTAAAATCTCTTACCATGCTGTCAACTACTCCCTTCAGAGAGCAGCACAAACTGGCACTAACAAGGACAGAAAAAGAAGTGAGAGGCCCTGATGCACAACTGTGCAAGAAGACAAATATCTGAGAGTGTGTAGTTTAAGACAAAGACGCCTCACAGGTTGTCAACTAGCTGCTTCGCTAAATAGTTCCCGTCAAACACCAGTTTCAGTATCAACAGTGAAGGTGGTTTTTTTGATGAAGGCAAAGTTTGAAGTACATATTCATCATTTTCCATTAAAATCATTATTTCCAACTCGGACAATGTCAGCATGTTCTGTTCATTTGCTATATTTCAGACTAATTTCATGTGTGTTTCCATGGAAAACAAGAAAATTTCCAAGTGATCCCTAACGTTTGAGCGGTAGTGTATATTAGTATCTTATCATATTGTATCGGTTACTTATATCAGTTTTGTATCGGAATTGTGTCAGTATCATATCGGTGTATTGTTTTATCGTATTATATCGTATCCTATTCTATCCTATCATATTGTTTCATATGTTATGATATTGTATTGGTACCGTATCGCTATCATATCATATTGGTATCGTATCATATTGTATCAGTGGCATACCAGTATTGTATCAATATCCTATCATATCATATCGTTATAGTTTCGATATTTTACCACAGCATATCCGTAATGTATTGGTATTGTATCAGTATCCTATCACATCGTATTGGTATCAAATTGGTATCGTATCGGTATTGTATCTGTATCCTATCATAACATATCGGGATCATCAGTAAGGTGTCAGTATTGTATCGGTGTCGGTTCATAATTGTGTTGGTATCATATAGGTATCGGTTAGTATTAGTATTGTATTGTTATCATGTTATCGTAGAATCATATCAGTATTGTATTGTATCTTATTGGAATCCTTTCTTATCATATTGTATCAGAATCGTATCGATATCTTATTGTATTGGTATCTCATCATATTGTATTGGTATTGTATCAGTATCAGTACAGTATTTTATTGGTATTGCATAGGTGTTGTGTGAGTACTATATTGGAATTGTATCGTTATTTTTTTTATATTGTTTTGGTATTGTATCAGTAGTGTACCAGTAGCGTGTCTGTATTGCGTCGGTATTGTATCAGTATTGCATCATATCGTATCGGCATCAAATGTATCGTGCCGATATCGTATCAGTATTGTATCGGAATTGCGTCATTAACTTATTGGAATCGTATCATGTTGTTTCCGTATTGTATCGGTAATGTATTATTTCAGTATTGTATCGTATTATTGTATTGGCATCTTATAGTATCTAACCATATTGATATCTTATCATATTGTATCGATTACTTATATCGTATTGGTATTGTATAAAAATTTATTGCATCGTATCGATATCTTATCTCATCGTATCATGTCGTATTGTATCCTATCTTATCGTATCAGTATTGTATCGCTATCTTATCATATTGGTACCTTGTCATATAGTATTGATATCTTATCATATGGGTATCATATCGGTATGTTATCGGTATGCTATCATAGCATATCAGTATCGTGTTGGTATTGTATTGGTATCCTATGCAGCCGTTCTATTACATTGTTACTGATGAAAGAATTTCTTAAAACTTTGTGCAAACGAACTTGGCATACTACACCTACTTTTTATTAAATATTTTGTGTGGATCACTTTGGGAACTATATTAATTTTAGTGTTAAACTTTCAATATGTGATGAAAAATGTAGCCAAATTATGCTTTTTAGGCTTCAATTCTTCCTGGGTCTTAACCCCCTTGCGCAGAAGCCAAATCTGGCTTTTTAGGTGTTACCTGATTTAAGGCTTTATAATTTAAGATTGCAGCTTTACAGACAGGAAAACTTTGGCTCAATTGAGTCTAGACACTTGAAGCATTTAGACTCCCATCAAATTATAGTTTATTTTTATGATTTTGTTGGAGAAAAGGGGCCGCAAACATAAAAAATCTTCATGAGAATTCACCATTGAAATAGAAAAAAAAAAATAATGCTGACAATTGAAAAACTGCTGGGGCCTAAAACTATACATTTCTGGGATCATAAACTTCTTGACCACAAGTACAATTCATCTTTAACATTCCATTTTAGATTACCCGTTTGCTATGAGACAAATTAGACAGCTATCCAGGTGTCTCTCCAAAGTCTGACATCCATCAACATTTATAACTGTCAAATCAAACATTAATCATATATTTAACACAAATAAACTTTTGGGGCTTGAAATTCGGCATGAACTAATGATTTTCTGGTTGAGTTTTGCATGAATTAATCAATATCAGTGCAGTGGAACATCATTGGTCACCAGTAACCTCTCAAAACATGCCTTTTCTCCATAATAAAGTTAACAATATTGTCCATTTCTCTTCGAAGTACCCCAAGCATTAAATGAAGTGCAGATTTAACAGCTATAACATTCACGCAAGACCAAACATGATATGAATAAAAAGCTAACCGCTCTCACATCCGAGCTCATAACCTTACACCTTATAAGGGTGAAAACTCACTAACTCAGTAATATCTGAATTCTGAAATACACCTTATTTTAACAGAACAGAAATTTCACTTTCAGGAAAAAAATACAACGGCATATGCCTCCATATTCATCAGAGTGGTGTAATGAACGTACCGAGGGATCTACCGACCTGCGTGGGATATATGCATTTGAGAAACGAAAACCTCGGCATTCGATGTCTTTAAACGCGGTATAGATTCTACAGCAAAAAGCCAAATTAAGCAAAATGCAAACAGAGTAGAAGTATAACCTGTTTTCTTCACTGATGCCCTCCTCCAGAGACAGATGTATCGGGTAGAAGGAACGTTCCAGTTCTGTTTCATTCGGAATAATTCCCGTTGACCGCATCCATACAACATTTAAATCTCGTAAATGAAACTGAACACTTCAGAACGGTCTCGAGTGTCTTTATTTCTTTGATATCGCATCATTTTCAGCTGCGCAACCGCGGCCAACATTCGAAGAATACAACCGACCTTACTTTTACGCTTAGCTTTGTATCCCATTCTTATTGTCCGATCAATGTATTTCAGTTATAGAGGAAAGTTAAGACACTGGGGAATGGGATAAGAAACGAGTCTGTCAACACATCGTTACCGGGGAAGCTTCACGAGGACGTGAACTATAACTGTAGAGTTACGCAGATGAATCTGAGTATATCATTGAGTGACTGGCTATCGACACCAGTACTTCGGTGGATAGAAGGGAGCGCTGAATTTGTCGATGGAGGGATCTAAGCGTTAATCCATGGGAGGGAACTACGCATATTTTGTGTGTGATGATTGTAACTGACAGTAGAATGTGAGAGAAGCAATACTATGTCGGATTTTTTTCTTCACAAAACGTATTTTTTTAACCACTAATTGGAATACTGTTGGCTCACTGTAGCTAAAATGGTTGCTACAGAGTAGTATGTTTTTTTTCTGTCGCAAGTGATAATTTTTTAAAACTACTGGATCGATACTATGGGCAAGGATATTGACCAGTTTGCACATCAGGCTTAGCTGAGGAGTTTAATCCATGCTACTCCTGAAAAACAGGGATTGGAGGGAACTTCTCCATACTATAAATCGCGTTTCAGCTCTGCCTGCTTGTGAATATCCAATAGCTGATCCGGGGGTGCCATCTTGTGGTCGAGTACTGTAACTTAAGTGCTTACATTTGCATGTCTATAGACGCGAGCGTCTACATCTGCAGAAAGGGGTTAAGCAATTAAGCCATGCTCCTTGGGATGGTAGCAACAATAACCGTTCTAAATTTTAGAACTTGCACTGTGATAATTGGGAGTTATTCATTGATTTATCCCCATATGTTGCTTTTAGGGAGGTGCCCATCTAAATTTGGCCCACTTCTGTCCTAGCACGCATGATAAAAAAACAAATGCTCAAGACAGCAAACTTGAGCAGCTAAACTTTCGCACTGCATCCTCCACTTTCGCCATTGCATTTATTAGAACAAGTTAATTGCATTAGATCTATACACTGCTGCCTTGTCCGCCCTCCACAGAGCTGCCTAGTAAAAAGAAAGTGGGCACACGGGGAGTGGGGGCCATAGCGGAAGAGCCGCCCCAATGAGGCGTTTCAGGCAGAGACGACAAATGAGGTTTTTTTAGAATGGGCGTATGAGCTAAATAAGGACCCTTTTTTGGACCTTGAACGATCAGGAGTACTCTAGGGGAGTCCAAGATCAAAATATAAATTTGCAAATGTAGCATAATAGGTCCCCTTTAAGCTGAAACTTCCAGAGCATACAAGGACAATGGTGACATGTGAAGAGATTGGGCATGACCGATCAAAACCTGTTCCAGCCCGTCTCTTACCACAGACTGGTCGGCCGATGCTTCGAAAGTCTGGTGAACAGCAGCATCAGATACAGTGCTGGTTTTTCCAATGAGTTTATTGAAAGGTTCATGGACTAGCCATGACTAACACTCTTGGAAAAAGGAACACTGCTGAGAACGTTGACAAAATTTTGCGTGCTTGGCACATGTTTAATGTCAGAGTTGTAACTGGATAATTTTGACAGCGCTGCTCACAACCGACCAGTTTAGTCGTGCATTAGCAGTTTGTCAGTCCATGCAGTAAAATCATGACCTTTTAGCCAATGGCTAAACTTGTCACTAATCACCCACTTCAGAGTGAGAAACTCAATGGGTTTAGCCACTGTGTCACTCTCCCACACAACAGCCCTGAGGCCATCCAATGACATGGAGAGAAACCGTGTTTTCAGTTGCCAATTATGATAATTGGAAAACACGTCAATAAAAGAAAGTGATTGAGAACTAGCCAGGACTAATTGATGTCATAAAGGGACATGTTTTGGCACACCCGGTGGCTATGCCACTGCTGCAATTAAGGTAGTTACTGTGATGTTCTCGCTTCTGGTTCCTGAACACTACAACAATATTCTTTATTGGATCTGGGCTGGAAACCCCTGCAGGGCAGTAGACAATGGTACCAAGTCCACAATCCAAAATCAGAATCCTGTAGTCGTAATCCAATTCGTAAACAGAGCAGCAAACAAAACTCAGGGTCGGTCAAAGCAGATCCGGTACACGGGCACAGGAATCAGAGATGAAGCCAAAGCCAAAATCCAGTAGATGTACTCCAGTTCGTAAACAGGGCAGCAAAGACAAAGCTCAGGGTCGGGCAAAGCAAGTACAGTACTTGGGCACAGGAATATCAAAGGTAAAAGTAAAGCCAAAATCAAAATCCGGGACGTTCCAGTCAGAAGTATAACACAAAGGATACAAGGCACAAACGATCGCAGCACAGGGAAAATGTTCTGACAAGAGCTGGTACTGAAATCACTGCTTAAATACACATACAGGAAGTCACATGCTATAATAGGGAACAGGTGAGCTGGATCAGACTAATTGACAAAGGAATGAATAAGAGGAAGTACCTAACCACATGAAATTGGCGGAAGCCAAAACACGGACAGGGATTACCCAGACAACCTATGACAAACAGACGACTCCGGC
This sequence comes from Gymnothorax reevesii, assembly GCA_029721435.1. Taxonomy (NCBI): domain Eukaryota; kingdom Metazoa; phylum Chordata; class Actinopteri; order Anguilliformes; family Muraenidae; genus Gymnothorax; species Gymnothorax reevesii. Next base: position 99,460,315 of record CM056578.1, read on the forward strand.
TAGGGAGTTCTAAAGTGCACAGAGTAAGAGGCAGAACAGCGATTAACTAGGTGCGGAGAATCCGCTGAAGCACAGCAAAGTAAAGTGAGTGAAGGCAAGGGGCAGAGTCTAGAGCAGAGCCAGTGCTGAGAGTTTGTTAGTCAATTAGTAAGGTGCAGCTATACAATCCCCAGTCCTTGCTAGTAAGTTAGAACTATAAACAATCTTTGTGTTAGTAATTTATCTAAAATAATAAACTGTTGGTATTTGTTAGTAAAGATAGAACAGCAAGGCGAAGGAAGCAAACAAGATTGGAAGGAATGTTTGGAAACCCAGAAACCATGAAATCACCTGAAACTGTGGCACACAAGACTGGGGAATAAATCTGGTTCAGAACACATGACAGGACTGTTGAGACAATGTGCAATGCAGGGCATGAGAAATAAAAGAACCAGAATGATAATCTAGACTAAATATGGCAGGCAAAAGACATGACAAGGTAAGACAGGTAAAATACAAAACATGGCATGGACTGAATCAGAAAACATGACATGTAATCAGGGCCATTACAAAAATGTGGTCGGGCAACAGTAGAATCATAACAGGTTACATGAGAAAATATCCTCATAACGAGTAATAGGGTCAACAAACTTACCTTTACAATCTGAAGACATATCACACCGGCTGATGTCTAACTCATTGAGACCAACGGACTTCAACTTCTCAGCACATTTTGCATCAGGATGGATGGAAGCAGTTGGCAAAGCCGAAGGGTTCTGATGACAGCTGACTAAATCTAGATCTTCAAAAACAGCACAGGCCACCTGGTCTCAAAAACACAGGTTTATCAGAAACATCCATCACTTTCCACAGAACCGATCTGTCTGCCCATAAAGTTGTAACAACTCTATCGACCATTATGCCTTTGGGTGTGGATCGTGCTGATGTAGGCTCTGTCATTACAGTGCTACCAGGAGATACCTGACAAGCTTTTGGCAGCTTTCCTTACAGGAGACATTCACAGCCAAGTTCAAAGCTCCCCCGTCACCTCAGGTGTCCCAGGGCTCTGTCCTGGGGCCCCTTCTCTTCAACACTTACCTCCTTCCCCTTGGAAATGTTTTCTGCAAATTCAACATTCATGTCCACTGCTTTGCAGATGACACCAAGCTCTACCTATCCAGCCAACCAATTTCCACCCTCCCACCCTCCTCTCTCACCACCTGCTTATCTGAAATAAAATCCTGGCTCACCTCAAACTTCCTAACACTAAACTGTGACAAAACTGAAATCCTCCTCATCGGTACAAAAGCTACATTATCCAAAGTTCAGTTTTTCCCTCAAAATTGATAGTTCCTCATTTTCGCTCTCCCCTCAGGTAAAGAGTCTGAGTGTCATCCTTGATAGCTCATTATCATTCCATTCCCACATCAATAATATTACCTGTTCTGCATATTTCCATCTACGCAGTATTAATTGTCTCCGCCCCCACACTTCTATCCTTGTTAACAGCCTCGTCTCTCCTTGTCGGTCTCCCTTACAAATCCCTCCATAAGCTTCAAATGATCCAGAATTCAGCTGCTCGCATCACCAAAACCCCCTCAAGACGAAGACAATAGCTACACAGGTAAACAAGGGAAACCTTCTGACAAGGAAGTGCTGTGAAAAGACTCCTAATATACACTCACAGGAATTCACATGCTTAACAACACACAGGTGCAGGAAGTCAGACTGATTACAAAGGAAGCAAACATGAGGGAGAACCTAATCACATGAAATAGGCAAAAGCCAAAACGCAGACAGGGATCACAAGACAGCCTATAGACAGAACAAACAGATACGGTTAGGGATTTCTACATGCACAGAGTGAGTGGCAGAACAGTGATTAGACAGGTGCAGAGAATGACATTGGTTTGCTTGTCTGTCTGTTTGTGTACAAGATAACTCAAAAAGTAATGAATGGATATCTCAGATATTTTGTGGGTGGGTTGTTATTATATGAGTGATGGACCCTACTGATTTTGACCGCGATTGGTCGAACAATATGGCCGTCATGGCGGTTATCTTGAAATCATATGACATGCGATAACTGAACTTCGTTCCCAGTGATATCACTCAAGTTTTGTGGGTTAATTAGTCTTTCGGTCGGGGACGGAACCTATCCTTAAATTTCTGGTGAGCCATGTTGACTCAGCAAGATTTTGACTGTGCTGCCTTGATTGTAAATCATTTCCTGATTTAATTACAAATCAATTTCCTCCAAATCAAGGTTTCACTGCTTAAGGGCACCCGTAAAGAGTATTGTAAATACTACCATATACGACCAAATACCAAAATTATATCAGGTATTAAATTGAGTCGGGGAATTCAACAAGGGCCCAACTCCATGTTGTAAAAGTGTGGAGTTGGGCCCTTATTGAATTCACCAATTCAATTCCACTTAAGTTTTATCTAAGGAACAATATCGAGCTATTACATCTCTTCCTGTTTCACAAGGGAATATAAAAATGATGTAACACACACACGATATCCCTTTTTCATCCAACGCAATGAAGAAAACAAAACAACTGTCTGTTCAAAAGAGACAGATACTCATAGACCTTCATAAATCTGGTAATGGCTTCAAGATTCACAAACGATTGAATATGCCACTGAGTAGTGTGGGTTTTAGTATTTTAAAAATTGCAAAGATCTGAAACTGTTGAAAACCCCATGAGTAGCGGATGTAACTGCATTTTTGATGTTTTCAAGAGGGCCTGTAAAATAAGAACAGCTACTAAGAGCTTGATGACAGGTCGTGCACGAGTTTGGTTGTCCAGCTGTTGCTCCGACTGCAACAGTTCGGCCAATGAGTGTGTAGTGCGTGCTCGTTCCGGATTAACAGCTTTGCTCGTCATTTACCCTCGAACACATTCGCCAATCCGCACAGACGACACATTTTCTTGGCGATTTGTGCTGTGTAATCAGATTGGCAATTTTATGACATGTATAAGCACCGATGGAACGCCGTTTTTGTAGATGGCGTCGGTCAATTCCGTACTTCCTTGGCTGAAGTAGCTAGCCTAGCATCTCCCATTGAAAGTAATAGGGGTGGTACTTCCTCGCTCTCCAGTTCTATTATAGTACCTCCATGGTTTTAATTCAAGAGGTCCAGGGGCACTGGTTAAGATAAATGGCGTAATGAATTACACCAAGTCTCAAGATATTTGATACTTGTCCCACGACAATACCCCTCCACTACTTTCGTTGACTGAGGGGTAAAAACTGAAAATAATTTTACTTGGAGTTTTTGGCATTGATAGGGTTACGGTTAGGGGTTTGGTTAAGGGTTAGGGTCAGGGATTAGGGTTTGGATTAGGGTTAAAAATGTTCAAACTGATGCCAGAAATTTCACAATTTACAGCAAGGCGCAGTTTCAAACTACAAAAAAATTGGTTTCAACAAATCTCTCACCTCAACTGTTTTTAATAAGTTCCATTTCAGTGCATTGTCACTAAAGTCATAAAACACAAAATTATTAGTATTATGATCAGTACCAAATCAGCTTGCTGCATGGTCCTGTTTGGAATAACTAATTTCTTAGGTTTTTTTTTTTTTGGAGCAGTGTTAAAATTTTACAGTTTGAAAGAGCGGATCTAATTAATGACTTTCACCAAGACTGGAGGGGATAAGCAGCAAGGCTGTAAAATGGGAATTTTTGTCTGTGTTTTGTCTGTCTCTGTTTAGCGAGTAGTCACATGCTAGGTCGTGCTTTTAAAGCTGTTAATTTGTTTTTCTATGAGCATTATTGTGAAACCTTTTGTTCCTTTCCATTATTTCAGCATTATTCAATATAATTACTTTAGGAGGGCAGAATTTGTTGAGAAGTGTATTATGTCGCAATCTGTCCTCATTTCTGATGTTGAGTTACCTTTTTCGAGGAACCTCTTTGTGAAATTGAAGTCAGTCAACATGGTAAGCTTGCAAATGCGTTAATTTACTTTTGTAACTGCTGATTTCCAAATCCAGCATTAAGATTCATTCAACGCAGCGCTAATTGCTAATGAATACTCAGCCAATGCGTTTTTCAGATCATGTTGTAGGCTGTGCCGGGTAGTGATGGTGTGAATGTATCAAATCTTTCCAGCCAATTGCTTCATGAAAAGGCTGATCATGAAGCCCCATTTAACAGCTCATTTGGGAGTACTGACATCTGCTGGTCATTTGATGTACAGCAGTGCTAGTGTGATGTTCACATGTGGGCTCCATACCAGTGGGTCTGCAAACATGGTATTATGTCAAAATCTCCATTTAAAGTATTCTGACACTAGATGAAATAAATCTTTAATGGTTGTGGTGTAGCAGTGAAGTACTACTGGTGGTATTTCAATATAGTATCATTCAACATTCATGGCATATCAATTATGGTATTTACACAATGCGTGTATATGTGGACAATGGCTATAGGACGCGCTTGTGAGACTGGGTGGGGGGGCGGTGCTTTATTGATTTTTGTTCAGGAACAGAAGTTTGTTGACGGTCTTGGGATTGAGGCGATTCCTTCTCTTTGAGATAACTTCCCCAGCTTTGGAAAAAACCCTCTCACAGGGGAGTGAAGAAGCAGATGTACAAAGAAACTGCAGTGCCAGTTTGTAAAGGTGTGGATACACCTTGGGCGGCACGGTGGCTCACAGCAAGAAGGTCGTGGGTTTGAATCCGGCCTGGGTTCTTTCTGTGTGTATTTTGCTTGTTGTTCGCGTGGGTTTCCTCCAGGTACTCCGGTTTCCCCCACCCACAAAAACATGCAATATAGGAACACTCCTGTATGGCTGTGTGCAAATGTTTGGTGGTGGTCGGAGGGGCCGTAGGCGCATACTGGCCCCAGGGCAGCTGTGGCTACAAAACGTAGTTTACCACCATCAGAGTGTGAATGTGTGAGTGAATGAATAATGTATCCATTGTGAAGCGTCTTTGAGTGCCCAGAAAAGCGCTATATAAAACTGATGCATTATTAGTATTATTATTATTATTATTATTATATACAGATGTTTTTGTGTGTGCTAGTACAAAAGTGGGTCTTGCTGTCTTGGAAGGTTTTCTTCAGCCATGTATCGCTGGACTTCCACTATGGCCTCTGCTTCAGCATTGGCGACTCCATGTTTCTGAGTCACAGTGGTATCCAGTAGGTGCCACAGGGTACGACCACCTACAAAAGAATACATGACGGTATTGAAGCAAACGCTCACAAATATATTCACATCATATGAACACTTACCTGAGCTTGGTGTTGATGCTGTTGAAGTGCCTGGTGCAGGGTCATCATCAGTGGCTGACTGAGGCATCTGTGGTGCAGGGTCATCATAGGTGGCTGACTGAGGCATCTGTGGTGCAGGGTCATCATAGGTGGCTGACATGCATGACACGCCCACGTTCCATCTGCAGCCGTTTCACAGCCTCATTTGCTTTCAATGGGCTGTGAAAGCCCAGGTCTTTAAACCACAACATTGCAAGCATTCATGTATACACATGTTGTGCTACATCTGCAAACACCCATCTCTCTCTCTCTCTCTCTCTCTCTCTCCGTCTCTCTCTCTCTGTGCATTTGTATCTATGTAAACACACACACCGCTCATCCTCCACGTGATTGATTTCAGCAGACGTATATTATGTTTTACCCTATTGGGAGATATCATATGAAAATGTTCCCCAATGGATGATGTTCTCCTTCTTTTTGTTGGCTCCATTATCTCCAGTGTTCTGCATGAACCTCACCAGATAACACAGGACACGTCTTGAATTTCTTGCGGCTTTTTCAGTGAATCTAATCACACAACGAGGCAATCACTTGATTTCAGAGAACCGGGGCCTCATTTGTCTTTGGTCACGTGATATTATGAAAAACAATACAGGCCTCGAAACAGGCTTCATTTGGACATGCCAAATACATTAAAACTCAAGTTTATCTTATTATACACATACAATTTATGCATGTCTTTTTATTTTGCACTTACAGTGCCGTGAAAAAAAGTATTTGCCCCTTCCTGATTTCTTATTTTTTTACATATTTGTCACACAAATGTTTCAGATCAGCAAACAAATTTTTATATCAGACAAAGACAGCCCGAGTAAATACAAAATGCAGTTCTTAAATTATGATTTAATTTATTAAAGGGAAAAAGCTATCCAAACCTACTTGGCCTGGTGTGAAAAAGTAATTGTCCCCTAAACCTAATAACTGGTTGTGCCACCCTCTGCGACAACTGCAAGGAAGTGTTTGCGATAACTGACAATGAGTCTTTCACATCGCTGTGGAGGAATTGTGGACCACTCTTCTTTGCAGAATGTTTTAATTCAGCCACATTGGAGGGTTTTTGAGCATGAACCGCCTGTTAAAGGTCATGCCACAGCATCACAATCGGATTTAAGCCCGGACTTTGCTTAGGCCGCTCCCAAACCTTCAATTTGTTTTTTTAAGCCATTCAGAGGTGGACTTGCTAGTGTGTTTCGGATCATTGTCCTGCTGCTTAACCCAAGTGCGCTTGAGCTTGAGGTCACCAACAAATGGTTGGACATTCTCCTTCAGGATTTTCTTGTAGAGAGCAGAATTCATAGTTACATCAATTACATCCAGGTCCAGAAGCAGCAAAGCAGCTCCAAACCATCTCTGTCATGCCCTCTGCTTCCAAGTCCTTCTCTTTCTGTGTGTTGTGAGTGAGTTTACTGATTGGCTAATGAGGAGCTGCTGTGCTGGAGTTAGGGCCTCAGCTACACAGCTGCCACTCATCAGATCATCAGCCCCTGCCTACTTAAGCTCCTGGTCCACAGTCAGTCAGCGCTGGATTATAGACTCAGCTAGTTTCTGCTCCAGCTTCCTTTACATTTATCCAGCTTTCTTGTTTGTTGCTCAGTTGCCATTTTTTGTCAGTTCCTGATCCTTTCGTTTCCCCTGTCCAGGATTACCTGTTTCACTCTCCGCCCTGACTCCAGCCAGCTTACTCCTCTTTGGAACCACTCACCTGCCAGCCCTGCTCCATCAAACCTCTTCAGTGTCTCTGTCTAGACTACTGCAATAAACTCTCTGTAATCAGTCATCTGCCTCTGCCTCAGTCCCTGCCTACTGAGTCCACATACCCAGGCTTAACAATCACACTACCACCACCATGTTTGACCTTTGGTATCATGTTCTTCTTATGAAATGATATGTTAGTTTTACGCCTGATGTAATGGGATGCACTCCTTCCAAAAAGTTCAACTTTTGTCTTGTCAGTCCACGGATCATCAAGATGCATTTTGGCAAATGTGAGACTAGCCCTTGTGTTCTTTTTTGTCAGCAGTAGTTTTCGCCTTGGAACCCTCCCATGGATGCTACAAAAGTATTTTTGCTCAGTCTCTGTCTTATTGTTAAATCATGAACACTGACGTTAACTGAGGCAAGTGAGGCCTGCAGTTGTTGTTCTGGGTTCTTCTTTTGTGACCTCCTGGATGAGTCGTCGATGCACTTATGGTAATTCTGGTGGGCCGGCCACTCCCGGGAAGGTTCACCACTGTTGCAAGTTTTCTCCATTTGTGGATAATGACTTTCACCATGATTCGCTGCAGTCCCTAAGCCTTAGAAATGACATTGCCACCCTTTCCAGACTGATAGATGTCAATTTCTTTGTTTCTCATCTGTTCTTGAATTTCTTTAGTTCTCAGCATGACATACTGCTTTTTGAGATCTTTTAGCCTACTTCACTTTGTCAAACAGGTTCTACTTATGTGATTTCTTGATTCAACAGTTCTGGCAGTAATCAGACATGGGCATGGCTAGTGAAATTGGACTCATAAATGTGGTTAATCACAGTTAATTCATGGTTTAACAAGGTGGGCAATTATTTTTTCACATAGGGCCAGGTAGGTTTGGATAGCTTTTTCCCGTTATCAAGTGAAATCATTTCAAAACTGGATTTTGTATTTACTTAGGTTATTTGTTTTATATTAAAATTTGTTTGATGATCTGAAACATTTAATCGTGAAAAATGTGCAAAAAAGTAAGAAATCAGGAAGTTGGCAAATACTTTTTCACGGCTCTGTATGTACTGAAAATACTTCATGAAAAAGAAATCTTGAATAAACTCAGAAACATGAAGATCATGTGAAGCAGTTTGTCTGTGCCCTCTCCTCCATGTTGTTCTTGTGTATAATCTCCACCATGGTTTGCTGTGCTGCGTGGGGATGCTCCAATCGCTGGGGAGGTTGAGTACAAATGTACGGTTTCTCCAATGACGTGAAGAAGAGAAAAAAATTGTAAATTGTTGGCTCAATTCAGCTGGAGAAATCAAAAAAACATACAAATCTACAACAATAAAAATGTGAGATGATTGCATTCAAACACTGCACTTGCACTTTTTCACAACCAAAGACCACATGATTTGGAAGCTTATTGTCCAGTTTATTAAAAGTAAAGAACAGGGAAAGGGCTGCACAGCATAGGGAGTTAAGACTCTGGGTGTAGGGTGAGTGTCCTCTGTCTTATTGCAGGGAGGCTTTTATTGAATCCCCTGCAGCTCTTCAGCTGAAGGGGGGGGTTAAAGGGTTACACACATCTATATGGGCTTGTATGGGAAATTGTGCTGAGAAATGAGGTTTGGTCTTTGTTTCCCTACTTAGGTTATGGACTCAAGTAGCAGTGATAAACAGCTTTTGCTGCTGATGTTTAAGTACGGCAAATGGCATCAGTTACAGATGTGACAGGAATTAGCATAATTGGATCATGTGCTTTGCTGTCTTTCAGACCAGAAATACAGTACACACTGCTAAAGAATGAGAAGATAAAAATGCTACACTGTAAAAAAAAAGTTGTCTCAACTGAAAAAAGTCAGTGTCCAGGCTGCCTTAAAATTTCAAGTACTTAAGATTATAAGCTGAATATTACCTCAACTTATCATCTCAAGTTCAACGAGCTTAAAATTTTAAGGCAGCCTGGACACTAACTTTTTTCAGCTGAGACAACTTTTTTGTTTTTTTTTTTACAGTGTAGGTAAGATGAATTTACTTATTTAAAGACTTAAAACACTTATTTCTATCACCGATTTTCTTAGTAGGACAAAAAAAATTTCTTGTTTTGAGGTAATTTTTACTAGCTTGCTAATGGGGTAAGTAAATTTCACTTGTCGAGTCAAATAGAAACTTGCTTTAAGTTTTTTTTCTTCAAACAAATTACTATTTGACTCGACAAGCAAAATTTACTTACCCCATTGGCAAGCCAGTAAAAATTACCTCAAAACAAGTAAATTTTCCATGTTGCTTGGGGTGAGGTCCACCTTTATGCAAGTGAAACTGAAACTTCAATGCACAAGGATTTTAATTCCGCGTGACAATCTCATTAATAAGCTTTCATTGAATAATTGCGGACCACAGAGAATAAGCCTGAAAAATGCGTATGACCTACGTCGAATACGTGAGACTTGGCGTCTCTGAGATCCGTTCACGTGCTTACTCCCCCACTTGCTCAGCTGCTACCCCACTGGGCCCGGCGGGTTATCCCACGGCCCAGCCCCGCTGTACGGCTTCGGTGTAAATGTGTATGTAAGAGCGCTGTAAAGACGAGTTGAAAAGTAAGCTTGTGTTTACGTTGCTTTGTTAGTAACTTAGTATCATTGTTCATTGTAGTTGTTGAGGTTAATATTCAAATTTTGCATTTGTGTTAGTTTCTAAAACACCGGCCATATTGTGATCCTAGTCACGGCACATATCCGAAAGCGAAACCCAAACATAAACACAAGCGACTAGTCCATTTGAGTATGAAGTTACCGTGTTTCTCAGTCGCTTCTATGCTCGAAGTACAAAATTAGCACTCATTTTGTGTAGTATACAATGCAAGATCGCGTAAAACGACTGTACACGTGTTTACGACTAATGCAAAATTTTTATTTTGCAATCCCAGATGAGATCACAGCTTTGCTCGCGGAAAAGTTAAAAACCCACAAAATCTGGACAGTTTGGGTCAAATCATTTCATTGGGTATGAAGAAAATGTATCAATAAGAATACTCTTCCCAAATAAGATAACTGTAACTTGTCTTTCTCTCACAAATTGGCTGTTGAAATGAGGAGTGAAACAAGTCATTTTCTGCACTGTCTCTGGTGCAACTTATTTCTCACATGTGGCAGCCGATTAGCCAATCTCTCGTGAGTTTTAAGGAGGTCTCAAAGTGTCTAGTTTCTTCATTTTTTTGCCAATATGACATACAATTACGAAAGTTAAATGCTGGATTTGTGAATTACAGGCAATAATGCATGTCTACAGTGTTTTTTTTTTTTTTCTAACTTAGTAGACCTTCAAAATGGCAACAATCTTTTATCCTGGTTTTTGATGCTAAATGTATGAACTGCACGGTATGAAACAACGCACCCTATTTTACAAACGGCGCCCCATACACTAGAAGTTCCAGAAGTAATGGCAGAGCAAGTATTAGATCCAGCTGCCTCACTGCAGGAGTCCCGCTGACCTGGCCCTTCTGTTTGCCCTGTGGCGCCATTGGGAGAGGGAGAGCTTTCACACGGCAGGTTCTGGAACACCCCGCTTCCCATCCCTTTCGCTCCTTATGTGTTTTCAACTGTTTCCCTGCAGAGACCGGCTGGGAAAATTGAGTATTTGATTGATTGAGATTCAAGATTCATGATTCAATACTTTATTGCCGTACCAACACGATAGATTGGAATTTGTCTCGGTGAGCTCACGTAAACAAAAACAGAAGACAAGGCTTTGAGACCACTCAAACATGAAGAACATGATAAAACGAATTAAATTCATTATTAGATGGAGACACTATCTCTATCCAGTCCTTATCCAATCCACACTAAATCACAAATACAAGACCGATAAATAATATCTAAACCATAAAATGATAACAAAGTAAAATAAGATAAAATCTAACACCTACATATGACATTTGTTGATAGGACTCGAGAACTAGCGAGTAAATTAGCAGCAACAGCAGATGACCACCTATAAAGCCCTTCAGTGCATTAAAAACTTACCCTATTTCAAAAACATTTAGACTGCCCAGATAGCCTGAAAGTGTATGCTTGCGATGATCAGCAGGCAGACTGCCTCAGGATATGTCCTGTTACAGAACCTGGACTTTATGGCCCTAATGGCCCTTCGTCTTCTGCGAGATGGGAGAGGATTAAAAGGGTTGTTGGCTGTGTGAGAGCAGTATTTTAGGACTTTAAGGCCCGTCTTTTGTTATCTACTTTTATAGATATTTTATAGAGACAGCTGCTCAATAAAACTGCATCATTCCTTTAGATTTTAACTTAAGCTCAATGTCCGTCAACATCTAATGATCGGTTAAGTGCACTTTACACATAGAAACAGGAGACGTTAACAAACTGTCCTGGAACATTACTAAGAAAACGGAGCCAAGTCGTCAGTCATTTAAGAAGAGGAATAGAAAATTATTTAAATGGTAGTGAGGTAGTGAATATCTACCCAATATTGGCCCTATCTACCAGACTTATGCATATACATGTATTTATTATTGAAAAACCACAGCGGGCCACAGAGATCGGCAGTGCCTTCTCCCTCTGCATAGCTTCGAACATGAGCAGGAGCACTGCGACGGACCGCTCAAACTTCCCCTGGAGGAAGTTTGCAGTAGAAACACTTTCCATGTCGGCCAGCAGAGGGCAACGTGAGACCAGCACGTTTCCAAGTATAATGATATATCTAGTAAAATACCACAGCGTTAAAACAGCACATTATGCATACAGTTGCAATCAAAATTATTCAACCCCCATTGCAAATTGGGTTTACTGGTAAAATTAACTAACTTTCAGCTGTTTGTGATCAACAGATTAAACAATAACATTTTGAATAGGTCAACAACTAATATCACACGTGGTTTCTCCAAATTTAACTCAAAATGCCACTTTTAATGACTACTGCAGTCTCAAAATTATTCAACCCCCTGAATAGAATCCATCATAAGAGCATATTTGCAAGTCAGGTATTGTCTCATGCACACCTAATGCAGGTAATCAAGAGCTTAATTAGTTGCATCAGGTTTGCTTGAGATCACATCAAATACCTGCACTCGCTTGTGGTTTATTGACAGTGACATATGATTGCATATCAGAAATATGGCTGTCAACAAAATTGTCCCGAGAGCTAATAGAGAAGATCATTGCCTGGCACAAACAAGCAGAAGGGTACAAAAAGGTGGCACAGGCACTGAATGTTCATGGAGATAAAGTTGGAAGCACAAATCGCAAGTTCAGAGTAAAGGATGAGTGGCTACAGTACCAAGATGTGGCAGAAAGAGGAAGCTATGAATGGCTGCCACCAGATTCTTAAGGAGACTGGTGGTCAAAGAGAGCGCATACTAAATGATGAAGGTCTCCATGACACACACCACAACTGATCCAAAATCACAAGCTTCCAATATGCTCAAAACCATATAAATAAGCCACAGATGTTTTAGGATACTGTTCTGTGGAGTGATGAAACAAAACTGGAATATTTTGGGTTTATGAATCAGTGGTATGTCTGCTGGAGGAATGAAGAAGCATATACTGAAAAGTAAACCATGCCTACAGAGAGGAATTGTGGAGGCTTTTTGATGCTCTGCAGCTGCCTTGCTTCCTCTGGCACTGGAAACCTGCGAAGTGTGGAGGGCAAGATGGATTCAGTCAAGTACCAGGATATTCAAGGAGAAGATGTCATGCCGTCTGTAGGGAAGCTAACGCTTGGGCATGATTGGACCTTCCAACAGGACAATGATCCTAAGCATACCTCAACATCCACCAAGGCTTGGTTTCAGAAGAAGTCTGGGAAGATTCTATAGTGCCCATCACATTCGCCTCACTTGAACCCCATAAAAAATCTCTGCTGGGATTTGGAGAAACCCTTGAATATTCGCGAACTGGAGGCCATTTTCCGTGACGGTTGGGCTAAGATTCCTTGGGAATGCTGCCAGAAGCTGTTGTCTGTCTATGCATCACATTTCCAGCAGGTCATAGCGGCAAAAGGGTGCTCTATTAAGTATTAAAGATGCTTGTCATGAAGGGGTTGAATAGTTTTGTGCCTGCAGTAGTCATTAAAAGCGTCATTTTGTGTTGAATTGGGAAAAGACACGTGTAATATTTGTTGTGTTGAACTATTTAAATTGTTCTTGTTTGATTTGTTCATTGCAAATAGCTGAAATTTTGCTAGTAAACCTAATTTGCAGCGGGGGATGAATAATTTTGATTGCAAATGTAATATATATATCAGTGACGGCTGGTGAACTGGCGATAGGGGAGGCTCAAAACAATCCCTTAAAATGAATGATTGGTCACGACCTGCTTTCAATCATTCATTTTAATGACCATTACAGAAACTCTGATAGCTCTCTACATCATCAGATGTGGCCAGTTTTCATTTATAATGCATGCCGATTATGACTCTGGACTTCTCACGCTTTTCTTTATTCAGGCACTGGAAGCAATGCACGTGTTTCATGATCCTTTAAGTGAAATAAGATCATTCAAAACGTCTTTATGCAATTCCATTGCTTCCAACCCCTCCAGTGTGCAAGGACTTCAATTATGCGCGAGAATCTCTTTCATACACGTTGATTGAATAATTGCTGTCTACAGCAGAGGAATGTAAATATGCCACTTAAACTCACACCGAATGCGTGAGAGTTGACAGGCATGCTTTATAAATGAAAACTGGCCATATCTGATAATGTTTAGAGTTTCTGTAATGGTAATTTAAACGAATGATTGTAAACAGGCTGCGACCAATCATTAATTAATGGTCGTCCCAAAAACCAGACGAAAAACCAGGGGCGACCGCGCCTTCTCAGTTATAGCCCCCAGGCTGTGGAATGAGCTACCCCTCCATGTCAGAACTGCCAAAACCTTAGAAAATTTTAAATCCAGGCTCAAAACTTATTTTTATTCCTTGGCTTTTAACCCAGCATGAGAGTTGTGTGGTCACTGTTTTAGTTTTTAACTCTCGTCCCTCTGATTCTGAGCCACCTTTTCTTTCTTTGTATGTATGCCTATGTGTTTTATGTGTTAAGTGTTTTATGCATTTTATAGTCCTTTTTATTTTGAGTATTTTGTGTGTTCTATTTATCTATTTTATTTATTTATATTTTGTGCAGCACTTTGGTAACCATTGTGTTTTTAAAATGTGCTATATAAATAAAGTGGATTGGATTGGATTGGATTGGATTGGATTGGATTAATTATAAGGAATTGTTTTGAGCCTCCCCTATTGCCAGTTCACCAGCCGCCACTGATATCTGCAACATGTTTAGAAAACTTTGACCCCCAAAATCACAAAGCTGCCATTTAGTTACAGGTACTTATTGCACCCTGATCTTTGCTGCAACTTTGCCGCACCTCTTTATGCATTTTCCTCTCTCCAATTAATTTTTGAATCAAATCACGTTATTCCTTCAAACAATGTTTGGAACCGGTCATTTTACTTTGCAATTCAGAGGGAATTGTTATATTTTATAACAATAAGCGAAACATTTGCTTCCCTCCTTCCTTTATAAAGGACAATTAATGACACCCGTTTATTTAAAGAATGAATGAATTCTCTAATTAAACTTCACACTGCTATTAGTTTGAACACGCCCCTTTAAATAAATGAGTCAGTTTCTCAGAGCAAGCAGCACGCATGTCATCACAGTTGGGTCTCTTGTTTTTCTATTACACAACTACATCTTCAAGTAAATGCCATGCAGAAATATCAAAATCACTAATAACAGTGGTTCATCATGTTACACAGCTAATATTTTGAACACAACTGTTCTTTGAAAGTAAAGAAATCAATTTCCCTGAACTGGTGATTTGCATGACATCAGCAGGTTGTGACACATCTCGATGACAATACTTGTGTCTAAAGTGAGTACGCGTACTACGCGCGTCATGCCTTAAGAAGAGCACGTGCATACACACACACACACAGAGTGAAACAGTTGCACCCATCAGGAACGTAAAATGTAGTTTTTGATGAAAAGGATCTTATGCTTTTATCTGTTCAGTATCACTATTTTTCAACTCTGTTTCTGTTTCTTTTTCTGTTTTCAGTTTATTTGAAATGGCAGGTTCAGCTCAGCCTCCTTTTTCACTCTGTGGCAGCTTTTAGTCTGTGGAATATTCCTCATGTGTAACCTGCTCCTCATTGGTCCTCAAAATATTTTCCCATTATCTAAGTGCCTCCATAGTTCAGCTAATCAACTCACTAACAACAAATAGACAAAGAAAATAGACTCAAAATGTGCGCACATTATCTTAGGGAATTAATGTTTTGTATTGTTAAGGTAAAATTACCATTTACTTGAATGAGCTAGACTGAAGCCGACTGCAGTGGCCCTGATTGGTTGTTCCTCAAGAAGGCCCACAAATGAGACTCCAAAACAATGTCTGATTATCGTGGCCGTACGATCCATCCATCCTCCTGAACGGTCCCTTGATAGAATGAATCATAAATAACCCCCTTCGGTGGCCATCTTAGATTGGATTATAGATTTTCTCAGATTTCAAAATGGGTGGGATAATTGGCTCTCAAGTTTGGGCTCTTGTTGTCAATATACAAGCTTGTGCTGTCGGTTCACTGCAGTTCAGCTGGTTATGCAGCATTGGTATGGCCCAGATTTGGTACCAGACTGTAGGACCAGTCCATACACTGGGGCTTTGTGTCGGTTGGAGAAAGTCACCTGTATCCCCACCAGAATAGCCGTGATTGTGTCTCTTTAAGAAGTGTTATGAAAATGTAGTATCTTCTACTTTTGGCTTGTCCTGAAGTGTGTGTGTGTGTGTGTGTGTGTGTGTGTGTCTGTTTTTAACTGTCCACAAGACACGGTGCTTCTACTAATGTACTGTTTTCCAGTGTTGTGTAGAAGTGGTGACTATTAACAACATTCCACATTAGAGAACATGGGGCCAACATTTGCTTCATGGGCTACCTCTATTCAATATTAAACTTCATAGCTGGTTGTTAAAATGTCATTGACGGCAAACTGTTTCATCTTCCTGTCAGCTTGGACATTCAGATTTGACCTTAACGTGTCACCATTTGCATGCCTCGCCCATCTATTGACGACACTAATTTGAATCCTGTCCACGGCCCCTTATTTGACAGTCTAATGCCATCTCTGTTGACGCGTAACGTTTTCTGAGCATTGCTGCAATGTAATATGGTTGACTTTGGGGTAGCAATGTTGTGACTGTGTACGGCTGGACTGATGAGTATGATGGCGATGGATCTGGAGTGATCTTCTCTCCAGTGAGTGCTTTTGTGTAGGGGTATCTGCTGTGCTTTGTTTGCGTTTGCGCTTGTGTTCATACATTTTGTTTTTTCTCCTCCCCATGCCCCTTTTAAGAAATCTCTCGCTCAGAGTCTCGGGAAGGTAGGCATTTGTGATAATGTACCCACCGTCAATTCTTTGCCAATGTTTTTTACATCTCTTTTGTGGTTCTATTCGGTTGTGCTTTCAGTTCTCTTTGCACTGAATTTTTTTTGTTCATGAGTTGTGGTCAGCTGTGTGGCCGGTACTAACGCCAGTCTCTCTCCATCGCTTCACTCACCCCTCCTCCTGTCCTTCTCTGTCTCGCTTGTCAAACAACAGCTGACCTCTGCTTTCTCTTTCCTCGCATTACATCACATTGCCCTCTCCATTCATCAACACCTGAGATGGTCCTGAACTGCATGTCCCAGAATGCTGTGCACAGAAGCAACCATTGTGTCATACTCAACCAACATCAACTGCACAACCACTGCCATACCTTGACTGCACTGACGTGGAACATACAAAATGTTCATAGAAACAAGTTTAAGAATTATGTGCCATCGTTTCACTGGTGAATAGAGAGGATATCCACTGGCCACGAGTTTAGTTGGCTAAAAAAATGGATGAATAAATCAAACAGGCACCATTTCTAAAAATAGATAAGGAGCTATTGGCTACAACTCTTGTACATGCAAGGAAGGATGAAGCTTTGACACGACTTCTTCTTTTATTTTGGTGATGTATTTCCTCTGTCGCATCATGCCACACAACACCTTTTTTATATTTTACTCCTCATATGTGATGAGTAGGCTAAAAGTCTTTTTTTTTTTTTACAGTGGGATTGAGATTGCTCATTTCTCTCACCCTGCGCTATGAAGTTGATGCCTTCAGTATTTTTAGCATCACGTTGTCATTTCAGTGCATAGTGAAGTGGCTACATGACATTTTAGAGCCACACATCGAGCTATCTAAAATGTAGATTTGTTGAAATGTAGAAATGATTGTGATATTGCTATTGCATTATCATGGTCTGACAGTTGAGTGGAAGGGGAGGTGTTGCGTTCAAAGAAATGGGAGAGAACTGGGGTATATCAGTCTATCATAAATACAGCATGTTTCCAAATAGCAACCTCATCATGCTGTATATCCACTTATCGGGAAGAAACTCTTCAAAAAGCTTGCGTTGTCCATTTTTACCTCAACCGAACACAATTCAAGCACCAAGCAAGTACAACCCCAATTCCGAAATAGTTGGCACAAAGTGTAAATTGTGAATAAAATCAAAATGCAATGACTTTCAGATCACGAGCCGATATGTTATTTACAATAGAATATTGTTTCAACATTTGAAATGTTATCTGAGACATTTTACATTTTTATCCACAGAATGAGCTTATTTAAAATTTTCTGGCTGCAACAGGCCTCAAAAAAGCTGACACTGGCAAAAAGGGCTGAAAAAGCAATTAATAGATAAGAGAATAAGCTGAGAGAACATTTATCAAGTAATTAAGTTAACTGGCGTCAGGTGTGTAACATGATTGGCTATAAAAGGGATGTCTTAGAGAGGCTGAGTCTCTCAGAAGTAAAGATGGCCAGAGGCTCTCCAACCTGTGAATGTTTGTGTAAATGTCATGATTGACAGTGCATAACATCAAAAGATTCAGAGAAACTGGAAAAATCTCTGTGCGTAAGGGACAAGGCCGAAGACCTTTACTGGATGCCCGTGATCTTCGGGCCCTCAGACGCCACTGCATCACTCACTGGCATGATTCTGTCATTGACATGAATAAAGTGGCCCAGGAATACTTCAAGAAACCACTGTCTGTAAACACAGTCTGCCGTGTCATCCACAGATGCCACCTAAAACTCTATAATGCAAAAAAGGTAGCCATTGTTGAGCATGATCCATGTGTCACCATGTTTTGTGGGCCAAGGCTCATTTAAAATGCAGTGTAACAAAGTGCCAAATTGTCCTGTGTTCAGATGAGTCCAAATTTGACATTATTGTGGGAAATCATGGGGGTCTTGTCCTCCGGGCTAGGGAGGAGAAAGACCACCCCTCCAGCCAGTTCTGTACAATTCTTGAGTGAAATAAAGGAAATGAGCACCATGCAAAAGTTTGGGCACCCAAAAAGATTTCAGCTTAAGTAACTTTGACTTTGGTTTCAGACCGTATTTAGCTTGTTAGGGCTATGGCTTGTTCATAATCATCGTTAGGAAAGGGCAGGTAATGCAATCAAAGTTTATAAATACCCAGACTCCTCTAAACTTGGCCCAACAATCAGAAGCCACAGGGTCCTCTTAGCAGCTGTAAGAAGGCTATAAGACGATAGCAAAATGTTTTCAGGTTGCGATTTCCTCAGTTCATAATATAAGAAATGGCAGTCAACAGAGACAGTGAAGGTCAAGCTGAGGTCTGGAAGACCAAGAAAACTTCGTGAGAAAACATCATCGGATTACGAGAAAGGTAAATCAAAACACCCTTTTGGAAATTAAAGACCTCCAGCAAGATTTAGCACACCATAGAGTCATGGTGCACTGCCCTACGGTTCAGCGACACTTGCTCAAATATGACCTTCATGGAAGAGTCATGAGAAGGAGACCTTACCTGCATCCTCACCATGAAACTCAGCATCAGAAGGTTACTAAAGAACATCTAAACAAGACTGATGCATTTAGGAAACAAGTCCTGTGGACTGATCAAATGAAAATAGAACTCATTGGCTGCAATGAGCAGAGGCATGTTTGGAGAAAAATGGATGCGGAATTTCATGAAAAGAACACCTCTCTAACTGTCAAGCCCATGAAGGATCAATCTTGCCTTAGGCTCCTGTTGCAGCCAGTGGCACGGGGAACATGTCACTGGAAGAAGGAAGAATGGATTCAATTAAATTCCAGTAAATTCTGGAAGCAAACATTACACCATCTGTAAAAAAGCTGAAGATGAAGGGGATGGCTTCCACAACAGGATAATCCTAAACACACCTTAAAATCCACAACTGACAACCTCAAGAGGTACGAACTGAAGGTTTCACCATAACCCTCAAGGTCTCCTACCTCACCATCATTGAAAATCTGTGGATGAACCTCAAAAGAGCAGCGCATGTATAGCAGGCCGAAGGAGGGCCCGGGCGGGAACTTGAACCTCCAGACTCCAAGGTGATAGTCCAATACGCTTACCACGTCACCAAAGAGCCAAGCACATTGATAAGGTAGTCAGGGCGCGTACTTATTAGGAGACATTTCCAGTGACAGGACCCTTCAACTGTCACACATGCAAGGCAACCAAAGAATCTCACAGAACTAGAAGCCTTTGGCAAAGAATAATGGGCAAAATCCCTCAAACCAGAATTTAAAATCCCTTGGCTGGCACTGAAAAGTGTTTACAAGTTTACAAGCTGTGATACTTGCCGAAGGGAGTGTTACTAAGAACTGACCATGCAGGGTGTCCAAACTTTTGCTTCGGACCCTTTTCCTTTTTTGTCATTTTGGAACTGTAAAAGGATGGAAATTAAAAAGTAATCTTGTTTAAAATATAAAGGAAATGTGTCCTCTTTAACTATATGCCTTTTACTCGCTTAGGTATTCACAGTAATAATAAAAATTTTGATCTAGGGTGCTCAAACTTTTGTATTCAACTGTAAATTAATGTTTTAAATATGTGTGTTTGTCTGGTATAAATGCCATTACCATCCAGTGCCCATGGGGTCATCTGGGGGTCTGAAGTCATGGGTCTGAAAGGGTCACCAATGATAATAGTGTTAAGAAAGTGGGGGAAGACGCCAGGTGCGGGAACTCAGGAATTTATTTCTCATGAAACCAAGGCAGAGCAGGGAAAAAACCAAATGGGGGCGCACAGGCCAAACAAAACACCGTGTCACACAAACACTGAATGGGGAGAACTAAGGCACGGGACTAAAGAATTACTAAAGGCACTGAAACTGGACTGGAGCACAGGGAAACACAGGGCTGGAGATGTTGCTCAGGAGAAGACGGCTTCGCAACGAGCCAGCGGCTCGGAATGGATCAAGTGACTCGGACCAAACATCACGGGGGACAGCACACAGCTCGGAATGGATCCGGTGACTCGGACAGGAACGTAACGGGAAACAGCACACGTCTCGGAGAGGGTCAGGTGACTCGGGCAGAAACATCACGGAGAACAGCACACATCTCGGAGTGGGTAAGGTGACTCGGACGGGGACATCACAGAGAACAGCACACATCCCGGAATGGGTCAGGTGACTCGGACGGGAACATCACGGGAAACAGCACACATCTCTGAGAGGGTCAGGTGACTCGGGCAGAAACATCACGGAGAACAGCACTCATCTCGGAGTGGGTAAGGTGACTCGGACGGGGACATCACAGAGAACAGCACACGTCTCAGAATGGGTCAGGTGACTCGGACGGGAACATCACGGGAAACAGCACACATCTCTGAGAGGGTCAGGTGACTCGGGCAGAAACATCACGGAGAACAGCACTCATCTCGGAGTGGGTAAGGTGACTCGGACGGGGACATCACAGAGAACAGCACACGTCTCAGAATGGGTCAGGTGACTCGGACGGGAACATCACGGGAAACAGCACACATCTCGGAATGGGTCAGGTGACTCGGACGGGGACATCACAGAGAACAGCAAACATCTCGGAATGGGTCAGGTGACTCTGACGGGAACATCACGGGAAACAGCAGGCACAGGGGACTCAGAGATCCAGCTGGCGCAGAATGGTACATCGCACAGTGGCAACGGGAACGCGGGAGAACCAACTGGCGCAGATGGTACAGCGGGCACAGGGAACCCGGAAGATTCCACCGGTGCAGAAGATGCAGCGCGCAGCGAACACCGGGAACTCGGGAAATCCAGCTGGCCAAGATCGTTCAGGAAGCACAGCGGAGACAGACGGCGCGGGCAAATCCCAATCACGACTGGGCGCTGCCCGCACAGCGTCCAGGCCCCGGAACACACGCATCTCGCAGTGAGTGCGTGGAAACTCAGAAGGGCATAGGCAAGGTGTGCAACATAAAGTCCCGTCTGCCTCTGTGCCTGCTGCATGGGAATATAACGGGGAGGTGGGAGACACACAGCTCGACAACAGGTGCTGAAAATAATGCAATAAACAAGGGGTAATCACACGAGGGAAACTCAATTACAAAGAACGGAAAACATTAACACAAAGACGCGGATCACAAGACTCCCCCTCAACGGGACAAATAAACTGAATAAATAGACTCCTAAGTGAATAGGATAAGAAACAGAGTAGAAAATAAAGATGCAGAGACTCTGCAGAAAGCATAGCTAAGCCAGTAAGGAAACGAGATACGGAAACAAGAATAGAGCGAACGCGGAGAGGTAATTAGTCAATTAGTAAGTGCAGCTGTACAATCCCGGGTGCTCGTTAGTAGGTTAGTATAATATACACAATATTAGTTTTGGTTAGTAATTTTAACAAAACAAACTGTTAGTACTTTGTTAGTAATTATAGGAAAGCAAGAGGATACTAGCAAACGAGACGGAAGGAAGGCTGAAACCCAGAATCCATTAAATCATCCGAAATAGTGTCACAATCAATTAAGACAGAAACTGACGGACTGTGATGCGACCGGGGAAAAAGCAAAGACAGTACCTGGGTAAGACAAGAACTGGAATAATACCGGGGAAATCTGAAATGTGCAACACTAGACATCAGACTCACATCACTGAATAAATAACCTAAAATTAACTAACCAAAACACACAGAACCACGGAACCTTACAAATAGTATCTCAAAACTTAGTTTGGTGGAGGGAAAGTTTCCAAATATGAGTGAGAACCACATTTCACGGAACTGCATCCAAGGGACCCCCAGAAAGTAAAAAATCACTTTCCGCCTTGAAAACATTAGGATTTTGGGGGCTCTCCTCTCACCCCTCTGATGTCTCATGGTGATTCTGGCCTCAGAATCCTGATATATGGGCCAGGATACACCAGCACATCAAACTTCAGCTTGCTATCTCTATTACGTGAGACGTTATAGTCCTTTCAAAATGCTACAAAACAAAATGACCAATTCATGTTAGTCAAAAAGGGGCGTGTCACCCAAATTTCAAGAGGGCACCACACGAAAATCGCAAGAGACACTGGCACAAAGCTTGGGATTCTTTTGTTTGGCACCATAAAGTATTTTTGGACAAAAGTTTGAGCAAAATTTGAGAGGTGTCAGGTACACGGGGTGGCTGAGTTGACATGGAATGACCCTACTGTAAACAGTTTAGTTTAAAACTACATGTGGTACAGGCAGTGACTTAATAGGCAGTGTCAACAAAGTTAATTTACTTGAAATAATTCTCAATTAAATGGAGAAGTGTTTCCCTCATAAAATACAGGCAGAGGCAATGAGAAGATGCCTTGGTGCTCGGATACCAATTTGCCTTGTTGCCTTAATGTCCCTCCCAACGCCTGCTGATTGCCTCGATGCCCTCAGTGCTTTGTACCCATCCAAGACAAAGTGTGCTGTGCTCCATCATGAATTTCACACCCTGTAATTCACACCCACAAAAAAATAACGAACTGTCCCAAAACACCGTCTCATTTTGTGAATAAATATCATGGTATGTTTGATTTAAAATGTTTAATTGCATTTATATTTGTTTGTAGCATTTCCCATTCAAGTGAATGTGAAGGAAAATTTGGAACCTTTCCCGCTCGCCACAGAGGAAATGGATCTCATTGAGTCTATCGGAATATTTATTGGACAGGCTCATTGCTACATTTTCAGCCACATATTGATTCTTGTGAAAATATCGCTTTAACCGTTGCTGCCATGCTTCTCCCACATTCTGAACATCACTGTTACTGGTTCACAGCCTTATTCCAGGAACTTACCCCCCTTCAGCATTTAAGCACTTCTCCCTCTACGGGAGGGTCAGTCCACCTGCCGCATGCTAGTCTTGTGATGTCGATGAATGGAAAAGGCGCTAATGAGCTTTTTTAAACTTTGGTCCATCGACTTCTATAAATTGTCAGCAGACGTTTAGCGTGTAACATAGAGTGCCCTTTTAAGAGGTGTCATGTTACACAGGTGACAGCTCTGGCCTTCATGGCACTCCAGCAGGGAGCAGCAGGATGGTGGGAGTTGATCAGGTACAGCCAGCCTCTCAGACATCCCACAATTCCCTTTTCCATTCAAACAGGAAAATTTTGGGTGCTAATTTAACACCTGACAGGGTACATTTGGAGCCACTGGTCTCGTGCGCACTGTGGGGTGTTAAACCCAAAATTTGAATGTGTTTCTGCTGCTGCCAGAGAGGTGTTGGCAGGTTTGTGAAACTGACAAAAATGTGTATTTAAAGAAATGGCTCTGTCAAGTGCTGGTGTAATTAAGAATTGTTACCACAGTCCATCCTTCAAGGGGTCTAAATAGTCCAGTTCTCTGAAGAAGAGGAATGTGTAAATGAATGGTTCTCTGCTGCAGGAAGTTGGTCATTTTGGACCAGTGAAGGGATGGCCACTTCAGTCTTATCCTAATTCTACTTCTGTCGCTCACTGATTAAGTCTTTTCTTATGAGAGTATTGTCACTCAGCTAGTAAACAATGGTTATCAGTGCTGTGAGAATCACAATTTCCATTTTAGCCTCAGCGTCTGTACTTCTGGTCTTACCCAGCAGGTGGTGCGACTGTTTCTACCGTAAGGTATTAGCAGTGTTGCAGCGGTAGATGAATGAGCACGTGCTCACAGTCTGGCAGCCTGAGGTTGTGACGCTTTTCCTATCCACCGAATTCGATATAAAGATCCAGTATTTTCAGCAGATTACTTCAGTAGTTTAGGACACACTATGTTTTTTTTTAAGCAAAATTTCTGTTTTCATCCAGGTTTTATTAAAATAATTGGCAATACACAGAAGTCTTTTATTTTTTTTAATGAAGCCATGCAACTTCTAATTGTTTTGAGATTGGCTGAGTAGGAACTGGCTCAAAGCTGAGCACCCTTTTTGTTTTGGTTTAGTGGACCGACTGTCAAAGCTGTTTCAGCTTCGGAAGGCCCGCTATGTGCTCTTTAAATTACAGAACCATTCGACCCCTCAGTATTTCTCTTCTTCACTGGCTCTTCTGATGTCAGGGAGTATCTGACAGCACCGCTCATGCTGGGAAAGTGCCGATCTCCTGACGTCACCATCTTGACAACATATCATGGTTTAACATGATGGGTTATTTGTGAGAATGTTGTGGAGCTGTTTATATAGGGCTAAGGGCGTGAGTGTGGTTTGAACACTGGGCGTTGCAATGGACAGATTGTAGCTTTTATTACACCCATGTGTGGTTTTTTTTTTTTTTTTTTTAATGAATTACACCCTTGGATAGTGCAGTGTATCTGAACGTCACAGTTCATGATGTGCTGCTGCCGCAAGGTTCTAATTCCTGAGTCAGTCTCCAATCTGCAGCCCCAAATCCCTGACATGCAGCCTGGCTGCAGGCAAAACCTGGCTTCTGGACAGGAGTCGGATCTTCCACAGAGCGTGTCGTTTTGTCTGTCTGACCGTCTGTCTGCCCGTCTCTGTGCACGAGAGGTGTGTGTGCTGGTGCTATGCAATTGTAGTGGGTGGGTGTGTGTGTGTGTGTGTGTGTGTGTGTGTGTGTATGTGTGTTGGGGCTAAGCATGGGGTATGGCAGGTTATGAAGGTGTATATATGTATAGTGAGGATTATAACTGATAGTCATGTATGTGTGGATATGCATGTCGGGGCTAAACTGTGAGAATATTAGCTGATGAATACACTGAACCCAACTCGTGAGGTGTGTTAAGGTGTTGTCTGGCATATTTTAAGCAGTCTTTTTTGTGGGATTGGTGCGATAATGGCTTAGTTCTAGCAACTCAACCATGCAGCTCATTGTTGTTTCAGTACCTCTTTATTGTGGTCCTTGAAATTACCATACCATCTTTTTCCAGAGCATCCTGTATTTCTCTTGAGGTAGCTACTCATGGATTTTTCTTTGTGTCCCAAACAATTCTCCTCGCAGTTTGGGCTGAAATCTTTGTTGGTCTACCAGACCTTGCCTCATATCAGCATTATCCTCAAAGTTCCCACCTCTTAATCACGGACTGAACAGCACTGACGGGCATTTTCAAGTCTTTTCATATCCTTTCCCATCGTTAAAGAGTTGAACTACCTTGTTATGAAGGCCGTTAGACAATTCTGTCATTTCTAAAAGCATAGGCTGCTTCCTTGGAAGGCTGCATTTTTTTGGGTTGCCACTTATTTCCATCCATCAAACTGACATTCAGGGTTAGGGACTTAGGGTTAGGTTTAAGGCTAGGTTCAGGGTTAGGGGTTACAGTTAAGGTTAAGGTTAGGGAAACCAGTGACGACTTGCTTAAACCAAAGCTGTCTAACGGAGATGAAATAACATTACGTCATTTTGGCGTTTGAAATTAAGCGATGACCCCTAAAAATGCAGCGCTCGAATGATGCAGCCTATGCTTTGAGATGCACCATTCTTTTCTGCTCCCCACGGCTCAGTTTCTAGCCAAATCAGTGTATCCCCTCAGAGGATATCTAACTGAACGATTATATACTCAGACACTCATAATACAAAACCCAAAACCAGTGAAGTTGGCACGTTGTGTAAATGGTGAATAAAAACACAATACAATGATTTGCAAATCCTTTTCATCCTATATTCAATTGAATACACTGCAAAGACACGTTACTTAATGTTCGAACAGGTAAACTTTGTAATTTTTTGCAAATATTAGCTCATTTGGAATTTGATGCCTGCAACATGTTTCAAAAAAGCTGGCACAAGTGGCAAAATAGACTGAGAGAGTTGAGAAATGCTCATCAAACACTTATTTGGAACATCCCACAGGTGAACGGGCTAATTGGGAACAGGTGGGTGCCATGATTGGGTATAAAAGCAGCTTCCCTGAAATGCTCAGTCATTCACAAATAAGGATGGGGCGAGGGTCACCACTCAGTGAACAAATGCGTGAGCTGATTGTCGAACAGTTTAAAAACAACATTCCTCAACGAGCTATTGCAAGAAATTTAGGGATTTCATCATCTACGGTCCGTAATATCATCAAAAGGTTCAGAGAATCTGGAGAAATCACTGCACGTAAGCGACAAGGCCGAAAACCAACATTGAATGCCCGTGACCTTCGATCCCTCAGGCGTTACTGCATCCGTGTGTAAAGCCGACATCAGTGTGTAAAGGACATCACCACATGGGCGCAGGAACACTTCATAAAACCACTGTCAGTAACTACAGTTCGTCGCTACATCTGCAAGTGCAAGTTATAACTCTACAATGCTAAGCGAAAGCCATTTATCAACAGCACCCAGAAACACCGCCGGCTTCGCTGGGCCCAAGCTCATCTAAGATGGACTGAGGCAAAGTGGAAAAGTGTTCTGTGGTCTGACGAGTCCACATTTCAAATTGTTTTTGGAAACTGTGGTCGTCGTGTCCTCTGGACCAAAGAGGAAAAGAACCATCTGGACTGTTATAGACGCAAAGTTCAAAAGCCAGCATCTGTGATGGTATGGGGGTGTATTAGTGCCCAAGGCATGGGCAACTTACACATATGTGAAGGCACCATTAATGCTGAAAGGTACATACAGGTTTTGGAGCAACATATGTTGCCATCCAAGCAATGTTTTTTTCATGGACGCCCCTGCTTATTTCATCAAGACAATGCCAAGCCACATTCTGCACGTGTTACAACAGCATGGCTCCGTAGTAAAAGAGTGCGGGTACTAGACTGGCCTGCCTGTAGTCCAGACCTGTCTCCCATTGAAAATGTGTGGCACGTTATGAAGCGTAAAATACAACAACGGAGACCCCGGGCTGTTGAACAACATGTACATCAAGCAAGAAAGGGAAAGAGTTCCACCTGAAAAGCTTCAAAAATTGGTCTCCTCAGTTCCCAAACGTTTACTGAGTGTCGTTAAAAGGAAAGGCGATGTAACACAGTGGTAAAAAGGCCCCTGAGCCAACTTTTTTGCAATGTGTTGCTGCCTTTAAATTCTAAGTTAATGATTATTTGCAAAAAAAACAAAGTTCTCAGTTTGAACATTAAACATCTTGTCTTTGCAGTGTATTCAATTGAATATAAGTTGAAAAGGATTTGCAAATCATTGTATTCTGTTTTTATCTACGATTTACATAAGGTGCCAACTTCACTGGTTTTGGGTCTTTTAATTTAAAAAGCCACAGGTGTGGAACCCTCAATATCCATTTAAACCTGAGTGTGTCACCTTGTGTCCATAAAACAAAGTGAAACATTCAAAGGTATGCAAACTTATGATCAGGGCCGTTTGGGTGATTTCAGTTACTATTATGATTTAAAAAGGAGCCAAACACCTATGTGATGATAAATGACTTCACACAATCACTATCCTTAAATAAAAGACAAATAAATGGCAACATTTCACAAATTCAGCTTGGGTATGCAAACTTTTGAGCATGACTGCATGAGCCACCTCAGTTAAGTCAGGACACATTAAGGGGGAACAGTGCAGTTTTAAACTGCCAAGTCTGTATATGAGGCTATTCTTGCTGTAGCTCGCAGTGTGTGGAAAGGGTGTTATGGCTGCTTGGTTGAGTAAGTCACACTGTATGATTCAAGCTCGCAATAGTATGTGAGACTATGGGTTGATTAATTATGTGTGAGTGTGAAATTGTGATTGAGGGAGAGAGGGAGTGATTGAGAGGGAGAGAGAATGATTGATAGAGAGGAGACTAACTAACACCGGCTTTGTGATTTTCCTTTCAAAGAATGTGCTCTGCGGTGCGTGAGATCCTGGTACTGCACAGAATGTTCTGGACTCTTGTTACTCTTGTGTTCTCTTCCACCATCACCCTCCATCTTCCAGAACAGCCATCCCTTTCCCTAACCATCCTCTTCCTCCTCCATCATTGTTTGTACCACCCTTCCCCCTTTCCTGCGGTTTCTAATCTTTTCTCTCCGTCTTCCTCATCTTCTCCATTGCAACTCTTTCACACTCCTTCTCTCCCTCTCTGACCCACCTTCTCTCCCTGCTTTATACCCTCCTGCACCCCTTCTGTCTTCCTGTCCCTCTATAACCCCCTCTGAGTCGACCTCTCTCTCCTCCCTGCCTTCCCTTCTCCCTCTCTCGCTCCCCCTTTCCCTCTCTCTCTCTCCTCTCTTTCCCTCCCTACCTTTTTGTCTTTTATCCCTCTCCCCCTCTCTCTCCCTGCCCCTTCTGTCTCTCCATCCCCCCTCCCTTCCTCCCCATGTCTCTCTCCTCTTTCCCTCTCTCCCTCCCTCTCCCTTTCCTCTCTTCTTGTCTCTTCCCTCCCACCTCTCTGTCCCTCCCCCTCTCTCTAACTCCATCCCTCCACTCTCCCTCCTTCTCTCTCTCTCTGTAGACCGATGCTGAGCACAGCAGATGAGCATGATAAGACCTTAGGTGGGTTGCTGAGGCCGGTCGAGGACGAGAACAGGGACTCCCTGTACACCTCGTCCAACGTGCCGAGCGCCCTGACCCCGACGTACCCGGCCGGGACTTCTAGCCGCACTCACTGCGTTTCACCTGGAGCATGCAGACCACGTCCTCCGTGGAGCCCAGCCAGATGATGAATGAGATCCGCAAGGTGCTGGATTCCAACAGCTGCGAGCACGAGCTGCGGGAGTGCTGTGCTGTTCTGCATGTCGGGAAACCCGCCGTGCAACAACTTTGTGCAGTGGTAGATGGAGGTGTGTTAGCTGCGATGCCCGTCGCTCAACGGCATGCGCTTCAAGTGCATTTCAGGCCCCTCCATCGCTCTCAAGACAATCGCCTCCAAGGTGACCGACGAGCTCAAACTATGAGCGGGGCGTCGGGTTTGAGGAACAGAAAGGGACAGGGAAGGACTCGCACCTCGGGGAGGGGCCATAGATAATATACATTTAGAACACTAGATTGCTGACATCATATTAACATTACACAAAATGAAGCACCTGGCTGCCATATTGATACACCCAACCTCTTCATTAAAATGGTTTCCTATGAGGTTTGGTTGTTCTGAGCATATTGGAGGACATGCCGTAATTCCTCTGCAGGCTGACAGTCTCCCCACGTATTCCCTGACAGCCTTGATGATGTTGAGATCAGGGCTCAGCCACGGCATATTTTTGTATCAACTGTATTCAGTGAAATACAAAGTTCTTTGGCAAGATCTTTCTAAAATTAACATTTGATGCTTCACATGTGCTTGTTGTTATCTACAGTATTACTGAGAGAACCAAAATAAACATCCAACATCAAATTTAAATAAAAAACAATGAATGGTGCCTAAGACCTTTACACAGTACTGTGTACAGTATATATATGTATCAATGGGAGGGGCTGAAAGCTCCCTGCAGAAGGACTAGTATCGTGGAAGGGACGATAACAAATAAAGGTTCCTGTCCCAGGATAGCAAGAATTTGATTTGAGAACTTCAAGGAGCAGAGGAGACCGTAATCGAAAGTTCAGTATAGGGCAGCGATACTGTTCAAGAGGTTTCGCAAACTTCACAGGGCAGTAATGTTCTGGATGAGTACAGATTTTGAGGGGCTGGATTGTTTCAAAGAGGCTTTTTTTTCCGCCCAATTCTGGGAGTTCCTCTTCCACCTCTGCTGCTCACTACTCCTTTGGGATGTCCTCTTGCATGGATATTTCTAATTCTCGGTGGTCTTCATTGCACTTCCATTGTGTTTAATTTTATAAATCATGGATGAATGTGTGGAGTAAGGACTGCAATCTTAACTGATCAAAATCATGATGCGAGTTTCCCCTTCTGCAGTATAAACTCAAACTATCCTCTGTTTATCAGCATTTCTCCTGCTTCCCCCTTTTCCTGCTCTCTAACCCAAATTACGGTAAAATACAGTCATAGCTGATCATTCCACCCCTGAATCCAGATCTCCAGTGATAAAGCTGCAGATTGACATTGAATGTATGACCATGATAGGCCATTACTATTGCTGTACACTCAGGGCAGGAGATGGGAGGAAGTGAGATTATAAGATTTTCAGAGCTTTCTGTGCCTTTGATTGGCTCAGGGTGGTGATTGACAGCTTGTTGCAGCTCCCCCCTTCTTAGCGATCTGAAAAGCCTCATGTGATGCCACTACAGCCCAGGAACAGATGCTGGCAGTTTGGATTTTAATTCTCGAGCCTCCTTTAATCCTCTCATCACTGTTTCGCCCTTCTTTTTCTCAAAATATTGCTTTTCTACAGCAGGGGTTAATTTATTTTTTTCTTTCTGATTAGTTAAGGGCCAATTAAATAACTATTGGTGTATTGTGTAGTAATTAAGACTTGTCAGTTGGTTTCAGAGTGCTGCACTGGAGCAAGACAGCTCTGTTGCCTTTCTGGAGAAAACTGCTAATATTATGAGAATAAACAGGTTGAATGATTTCTCTTCCTGTTTTTGTGTTATGTTTGGTTGAGTCATGCCTCTGCATTGGATGTGCCCAAATATCATTCAACACTTTCCAAAGCTTTGTTAACAGAAATTGAAATGTCTATATCACTGGAAAAAGAGGGTCTTCTGTTTATGGTGGAATTTTGCATGTAGAATCCATTGACTGAACTCTCGACTGCTTCATCCAAAAAATAATTGACTACAGTTACTTGCACTTTGACAATCCACTGTTCTTCCTAATATGGCAATATTCAGAATTCCATGTGTAAATAGC
This sequence comes from Gymnothorax reevesii, assembly GCA_029721435.1. Classification (NCBI taxonomy): domain Eukaryota; kingdom Metazoa; phylum Chordata; class Actinopteri; order Anguilliformes; family Muraenidae; genus Gymnothorax; species Gymnothorax reevesii. The sequence goes on from CM056578.1 coordinate 99,491,215, forward strand.
ATAATCTTTTTAGATATAATAAATGTGGCCTTATTCCTATCGTAGCATTTTCAAAATGAGACAGGATATGCAGAAATTATTGGATTTTAGGAGTATTCTTCGGACATCTATACAGCTCATTCAGAATATTCCTCTAAATTGGGGCTTTTAACCACAGTTTGGGACGTAGGCTATCAATTTATGATCAACAAGGCTCACATTTCTGGTGGAAAGGAAAGACAAACATACTTTTATGAAAGACTTGATATCGACAGGTTATTGGATATGCAAAAATATAGCAAAGCCAACCTTTTCACGAATGGGGTTTAAAGAATGAATGAGGGAGGAGGTGTTTGCACAGCTGAACAAGTTAGCCACTAGTGAAAAACTTAAGATAATTGCAGTTTTCATCAGAATAAGCATGGCCCCCACATCAAATTTAAGACATCTCATTTGCCCACAAACAATAGGCCTTATTTGCCTTTGGCTATGTTAATTGCAATTTGCGGAGTTAATTACCTCCATCATTGTGATCACTTGCCTGTGTTTTTGTTTGTGTGTGAGTTTGTCTGCAAGATTACTATTGAATTTTATGAGAAGTTAGACTGAATGAGTGGTAAGCGGTGATTAAATTTCAAAGCCAATTTGGATACAGATCCAGATTCCACAGCAAATTTTAAGTGCGAGTGGATTAAAATTTGCTGGCTGAGGTATGTAGCTCTCTGAGTGCCCTCTAGTTTGCACATGCGTCTGTAGAAATATTAGTCAAACCAGCGTTTGAGGTTGGGTTCTATATTTAAATGTGCTCTCTGTTCCAAAAAAAAAAAAAAAGCCTGAAATTGTGGAAAGGGAACTCATTATAAATGTTGATTCTCTGTAAGACAACACTGAGCAATGCTGAGCAAGTACACACACATTTTACAGAGACTCGGTTCCGAGGCCCCCTTGGTTCTTGTTCCACCCATAATCGTAGGATTTTACCAAGCAGGTGATTTCTTTTAATTAGGTGCATTTTCTGTTTAAAGTAGTTATTTACCATCTTAGTCCACATTTTGACAGAAATATCCATCTATATCATTAAGAAGTTCATAATTCATGTGCACTTCCCTCCGTGCGCAAATGCTGTCAGCATCATCTGTCCTTCGAATGTTCTGATTGTAGCATTTCGTCCAGTGAACACACCATGGATTCATGATTCCTCTCCCCTGTGTGCTATTGAGCCAGTTAGAACAAAGTGACTTTTTTTTTTTTAAAGACTGACTTTCTGGTGTGTAAATATGTGAATGAAAACCATTTATTGTAACCTCAGTTTCACTGCTGTGGCAATGGGTGGTTTTGACTCCAGTGCGGTTAATCACCTGCGCATATCTGAATATCTACAGTAAGATAGCAAAGGCTTTCAGAGTAAAGCTGTGAGGATTTTCCACAGGATTGCATTTTTCTCCTCGCAGATGATTTTATCTTGGTGCATTTCCAAAGGCAAAACTCCTGTTATTTTGCCAGAAGAAATGTCAATTCAACCGTAGCATTAAATGGATCGCATCATGGAAGGTGGGCATGTTTAATCGACAAACATCAATGATTATGCCAAGTTCAGTCCCAGAAATGAGCCAATAATGCAAAAGTGAAGGTCAGCAGATCCAAGATGGCTGCCGGCCTGTGTTGTCATAAAGCATGAGAGGACCCCCATCATGTAGATTTTTGAAACAATTGATGTCTATTCCCTGCTGTCTGTGAAACGAGTTTTGAAGCTTATGGGGAAAAAAATAACATGGGCTTGACCTAACAACCAGTGTAGAGCAGTGCCGAGCGTGGCGCAAGTGTCTTTGCTAGTTTATGCAGTCAGGCACAGTCATAGCATGTCGCTATCTAGAGGCCACAGAAAGTGATTGCACGATTGACCAATAAAAACCTGGCCAAAAGTCAATTGACAGTTTTTGACTGCCATTTTAAGGGCGCATTATAAGACTGTATTATGTGCCTTTGATGGCAAGTACACGAGGCGCATAAACCCTGCTCGTTACATACTGCATAGGGAGTATGAGCAGCAACGCCCACACATGCAAACAACTGAAAAAAGATTACACTGTAAACGATTATCGGAATATTTAAAATGTACGTCATAATGGTTTGTGCAACTGACATCCATCGGAGAATTCTCTGATATAGGCCATTTGTATTTTAAGGGAACCTATTCCATCTGTTAATCTGTGATTCAACGAGTGAGGACGGACATGTAGGTATTCCCAAATTATTCTGCATAAAGCCACAACTCTGGTTCTTCTGGTGAAGTCTACCATTCCTGCAGTCTTCCATGGCATCCACTAGGAGGGGTGGCTGATAAGGGAAAATAAATTGCATATATTATTTGAAACACATGGCATATCATGCCTAAAACTGCATGAATTTTCGTTCTATCAAAAGCACATTATGTAACAAAGTCTGTTTGGAGTTCTTCAGACGTTTGGGTAAGTTGGTCAGAGCCTGGCACAGATCGACCCATTAGCCGCTGTCATCTCAATATCAGTTTTGAATCCATTCTAATCCATTAATACAATTGCCAGCAACCTGTCCACCCCGTTCTATCTAAATGCATAACTCCACATTTTATTTCAGATGTGCTTATTATAATTCAGTTTTGCTGACAAACAAAGGAACCTTAAAAGACAGCATTTTTAACAAGCAACAGAGGGACAAATGACATTATCATCACTGGCTATAAGTAATGCAACTTCTCCATACATCCAGCTTGGCCTTCTAGGATTATGTCAACAATCTTAAATTAACAGTTATTTTTGTTCGTATGTTATCCAGGTAGATTTGTGTCTTTCCCAGCCTCATAGCCAATGAAGCAGAAGCAAGTTAAATTCACTCCTGCTGGATATTAGTCAAAAGGTTACAGAAGAGTCATGGAAATAACATTTAGTTTCGGTCTCCCTAACGGTTCTTTTCTGACTAATTTCTATTTCGCTCGGTTGTGCCTCACCCACACAAAATCATTTTCTCCCCATGACCCTAAATTAAAACGTTAATCTCCCTCTTAATTTCATTTGCTTCTACGATGCACTCATTCAAATGCGACCCCGTGATTCACTTGAGTATGATGATTTTTTTTCCCGGATACAGTATTTTGAATAACATTTTAGGAGATTAGTGCTCATGTTTCCATACATTTAGCAGTGGTTTGCTCGCGCTTTCACTTCCCACACAAGTAGACCCGTTTGCCTACAGAGAACCATTACACTTGGCAAATCCACCCTTATAATAGCAATTCGTCGAGGTGGAAGCACACCTGGCTTTTGTACCGAACGGGAGATCACACTGGTTTATTTAATGTTACGCCCAAAACCCAACGAAGAATAATTAAGAGATTCAGTACAATCCCTTTGAACCTTGCACCTTACTTGGCACCCACATAACCTGCTGTAAAACTAGCAAAAATGGATTTAGACATTCTCCAAATTCAATTTCACCGCACGCTTCAAACTGTGCACTTAAATTGTTAAAATACGGCCCAAAGTCAGCATTTTACAGCCAGTCTCCAGTCTCCCCATTTCTCTTCTCTGTAATCATGAGCAGTTTTTGGGTCTGAAAATGAGGCTGCACTGATAGGCTGTCAACACTGTGCAAAACAGGCAATAGCTGCTCAAACAAACTCATCTATACTGAGCTGTACAGTGCAAATGACTCCACAAAACATCAGAGGGTCCCTTCAAGAAAATGCCTTTCTCAGTATGTCAGCAACAACGCTGAGCCAGTCTGGTTTCGCGTTTCGTCAGATGTTATGCAGACTAAGGACCAAACTCTGCATCTTAAGCCCAAAAAATAATGTGATTTTCATAATCAAAGTCCTTCATTATACAGTGCTCATCCAAGAGACTGCAAATAACTGCTCCTAATGTGCCTAAACACACAATATATTTTTTTAGCTCACAAAGAAAAGACTGCATCATTCAGTTCAGTAAAAAAACACATCAAATTTTTATTAAATTCAAAAACATTCCAAACAAATGTATAAGAACAAATTCAAACATTCAAGGAGAGGAAAATGTCTTGATCTATTTTCTTTCCTAGTGCCAGTGTTCACATTTGCAGTTTTCAGTGCCTGCATGTTCAATCATGTCAAGAACCGTCAAGTATTTTACCGCTTTAGTGCTTAGTCCTACTCTAAACTACAAGAAAAGCAGCTATAATGTGATTTCCTCTCTGTAACCTGCTAAATAAATGGCTCCTGTGTGCGACTATGTGGGTAACCACTCCCCGGCTTTTGGTCAGAAGGACTGCTGCCTACAGATGTGCACATCCACCCTTCACACATTCGCAAGCATACCTGCGTTCCTACCACTGGAACAATCCCAGTGTTGCCATGGTGACGAGTGGGGGGGGGGGGTGAGTGTGTCAAGGACCCAAACTGTCAAGGCAGTTGAATCCAGACACTCCAGTGCACACGGCGGCAGCTGCTTGTAGGCTAACCGATTTAAGTGGAAACTGGGAGAGGGTTCATTTCAGGTAGCATTTGAGTTTTCAGTGTAGTGTTCCCATAGCTAAATGTACAGCCGAACCATGCGGAGACAGCCGCACCAAGTTTTGGTGTGTCATGAGGCAGAGTGCGTGTGTGGCTGCGACAAAGGAAAGTTTTGTACACGTTGTGTCGTGGTCCCTGTGCATTAATGCACTGTGTTCAGGAGTCAGTGGCTCAGCGACTACGGCAGGGTCCGGCAACCTTGGCTACAAAAGCCATGAGTTCTGCTGGGTTATTGCTACTGCGTCACAAATTTGATTCATAAATTACACAAACCTTAAATGATGAAAAAAAAAAAAGAAAAAAGAAAACTTTCCAAGACCAGGGTTACAGACCCTGCACTCAGTATTAGGGGGGAATAAATGGACATCAGTAGTATTTGCCCAATGAGGCTGCCCCATCTGACACCTCACTATTCTCACGATACCTGCAACCTGTGCGTCTCCTGTCCGCAGCCCCCTGTCGCTCCACATCCGGCATGTCCAGTCTTATTTAAAAAAAGCAGGTGCAAAAATTGATTTTGTCCTAACCTGGCAACAAGATATTTGATCCTACGTCTCGAGATCTTGACTGAAGACCAAGATTGGTAATTTAGTGAATGAGGTATTGAAGCGCTGGGCCAATGCAAAAAAATAATCTGCACCAAATAAGCTGGGACGCCCCTGCCCCTGGATCTTCAGAGAGAATGAGGCTGCTCCACTTTCAGTCCCACAAGAGAAGGAGGCATCTGACCAGGGGACGAGGCGGACAACGTCAAGGAGGCGGCGGTGCTATTAGTGCCCAGAGAGTTGCGCAGCCCCTGGTGGCGGGAGGACGCAACTGCGGGTCGGATCAGCGGCGGAGGCGGGTGGTTGTGGGGGGTGCGGGTTTGGATTGGGCGAGTTTGCAGGGGCGGGGGCTGCCGGTGCAGGCTCGGGGGGGCCAATGGAGGAGCTGGGCGGAGCAGGGGCGGAGGCTGGGAGAGGGAGGGGGGGCCCTGGTTTGCGCCAGAGCTGCTGATGTTGTTAGCGGAGGGAGGAGAGGCGGCCTCGGTCTCTGCAGCCATCGGCATCTGGGGGAGGTAAAGATGAGATTCTGCTTGAAAACGACCCCAAACACACAATCTGTAAACACTCACTGATTTCAAACATCTGTCAGTATCTACTCTTAAAACTTGGAATCCCAAAACATTCCTGACGAGTGTGGTAATCACGTCACTGAGGTTCCAGTGAAGGAAGTTTTTTTTTAAGCTTGTGTTTAATTAATGAACCATTGTATCGTTTAAACTGTTAAAATCATTTCTAAAATGCAGAAGATAAAATGTGATTTTAGTTAAAAATAAAGAAGATCCGTATCTAAGGCATTATGTAGAAAGATAATATTGTAGCTCAAGTATGAAAATTTCTGTATTATGCAAATTGATTCATCTGCCCAAATATGTATTTTTCTGTGCATTTTGATTGCCTCGGGGTCCTAAATCTAGTAAGGTCCAGTGAGGGTGCAGGCTTTCGTTCCAACTAAGCTATGACACACTGGATTTTACTGATCACGGTCTTTACTAAAGATTCAAATTCAAAATGATCGTGTATCTTTAAATATTTGCTCTCGTTATGCAAAATCTGCTACATTTTGCAGTAAATAAACACATCCAACCTAACCCGCAATGTATAAGCAACATTAATTTCAACCTTTTATTCCATGAAATATTAGGATTAACTCAAAAATGAATAAAAACTTTGAGTTTATCTGAATCTGATGAGTGGTCTAAACAGAGCAGTCATGTTTATTTTTGTCCTAGCCAGGAGTCAAAAGGTTGTCACACACTAATGTACATGACAGGAGATCCAAGTCTAACATATCAAATTCAGCTTCATGGTGCAAGTTGCTCCAAACCTTCAACACTGAAATTTGAAATGAATCAACATAGCCGCATAACATTATTTAAAATGTTTCTTCCCTTAATTGGTGCGACATCTGAGCATAAGAAAGCGCAAAAAAAAAGAAAAGTGTTTGTTACAATGGAGCCGCAGTACAAAATAGAACTTCACACACAAAATGACACCTTCATTTTCACATCTGTTCAAGTGCTCCCAACTCCCCCTCCCAACTCCCCTCCCTCGCCACCTCCTCCCTCACCTCCTCATCTTCTATACTGCCGTTTCCCCCAGACACCCCTCTCTCCCTTGCCACGGCCAGATCCTTGATGTCCTCTGGGCTCCCAGCATGCCCCTGGAGTACTTCCTGTTCCGCCTGCCACTCCTGCAGTACTTCGTCCAGGTTAAACCGCCTCCGGTAGCTGACGAAGAACGAGCTGACCTGCGGGATGGTTTTGTTGCCGATCACCTCGGCAATGGCCGCAAAATCTTTACCGTAGCGCCTGATGGCTGATGGGGTGGGGAGGGATTGAGAAAGGAGGGCGGGGAGAGAATGAAGGGGTGATTCAAGGTTCATCCCTCTAGTGCAGGGACTGCCCAACCAACTCCCACAGATAAACAAGCATGATATACTCCCACCCCCCTCCATGGGATGGCTGGTGTCTACCCTAGCAACAAACCATGGTAGAGGGATGGACTGACGGACGGAAGTATGAAAAGGCACATCTACACAATAATTTTGCGGAGAAATACTGAACAGTTTAGGAGTTCTGGCCCGAAAAAGCGGCATGATAGACAGACACATGGACGGACACAAGAACGAACAACTCATTCCTATATCCTCCTTCAACTTTGTAGCGAGAGACAGTTGGAGCTACCCAATATCCAATACGGCGCATCGCAAGGCAGATTTGATCGTCGATAATGACGGGTCAAAGTTCAAAATGGAGACGAATGTAATTCCGCCCATAACCGCGCACGGTCGAACGCTAGCTAATGTAATTGCGATTTATAGCGTTTACCTCCAAGACGTGGACTTCGGCTTTGACTTGAATTTAGCTTTTTTAAAAAAAAAAAATTTGCGGTATTTTTCCATGTATCTGGGTATCCACGACAGTTTTCGAAGCTGCGAAGCTGCACAATGCTCATCGCATTCGGTCAGGCATGCACTGGCTTGGCGAAGCTGGCTCTATAACCAGAAGCGTGGATGTCTACAAGACATCCTGTTCATTCATCTCGTCTCGCGATTTTCAAGGATTTTGCGCTTTATCAGGTCGCTCCAATTATCCTGTTTATCCAACCATTACTAAACACACTTCAGTCTCTAGAAGGAGGTCTCGCTAAAGCTGCTAATTAGTAAAAACAAAGTGTGCTAAACTAGGGTTTAAATGAGAGCCAAAATGATGGCAAGTTCTCCAGGAGTACCATTGGGCAGCCCTGTTCTAGCATGTCTGCATCTTCAATATTACTTTTCAATCACTGTTAAATACAAAAAGCGCCGTCTATCTTACCCTGCACGGCTAGAAGCTGCTCCTCTGTGGTCCAGCGGGAGTTGATCTTAGGAGCAGGCTAGTGAGAAACAATGAGAAGGGAGTAGGGTGTGTGATGCTGAAAGTCTCAGAGTCTCCAGATAATGAGTCTCCGTCACTAATTCCATATGTACACTCACTACACAATGGTGCAGTGCCTACTTGATGATTGCATCTGAATTCTTTTAGCTGGGAAGGCCGTCAGAATACAGTCTGACAGTTATAGCATGCCTCTTTGCTGTATCAGCATGCAGTTACATTTCAACTGTGCAAGTGACCCATGTCATTGAGCTCGATCAGTGTGTGGCCCAGATCAGTGTGTATCTGGAGTGTATCAGTCCATCCCACAGTGTGTCTCAGAGCTGTATGAGTGCATCCCTCAATTATTCTCACAGCTGTATCATTGTGTCTATGGGGTGATGTATTAGTTGGTGTATGGGTTGTATAAGTGTGTATCTGGCATGTCAGTGCGTCTATCGGCTACATCAGCCATTCAGGACTGTATCAGAGCATCTCAAGTCCTATCAGAGTTCTATACCAGAGTAGGCCGCAGGGTGTCTATGGTTTATATCAGCGCGTCCCTGAGCTGCATCAGTGTGTCTCTACGCTTAAAGGAAACCAAACCCCCAAAAAATAAAGATATTTCAATTAAAAGAGGAATTTTCACGAATTATAATGGAACCACCCCCCCCCCCCCCCCGCCAAAATACACTAGAGAGATATAAATCATGATTCTCCTGTCATAATTTCAGCCCTCTCAATGTGGGCTAGGGGCTTCCATCATTAAGAAACTCCCCCGATTCTGTGATGTATCATGTATAGATGTGTTCCTCTGGCCTGCATTAGTCAATGTTACTTTAGGATATAAAGTGATATACGTTCGTAACCAAAATTACTTTGTTTTGCAGCAAGACAATGTAATTGGGTCATTCTTAAACATTTTATGACCAATTTTTTTTTCCAATATCAACACAATATTTAATGGGATGGGATGAATACTTTGCTAGCTAGAGCGCTAACTATTTATGCCATTAAATTAATAAATTCAAGTGTGTACCGTAACAGTTAATCTCATAGACTTGGCGTAAACCATGATGATAGCTTGAACAACATTCTAGTTCTACGCGAGTTACATCACATTTTTCGGGGGGGTTTAAGGCAAAACACAAGAACATGACCGCATCCATTCCATATGGAGCAGATGACACAAGCAGTTTGATATTTTTGGTAACGTTCTACAAGCTCTAGCCGCGCAGCACCAAATTTAATTATGTATACATCAAATAGTTCTCTGTCCATGAGAATATGATTCATAGAAATTTCATAAGGTTCGGTTTCCTTTAATCAGTGCATCCCTCGGTGTATGTGTGAGGTGCTATATCAGTGTGTCACTGAACTTTATCAGTGTGTCGATGTACTGTATCAGTGGGTCCCACAGTGTGGCTCTGTGCTGAATCAGTGTGTCCCTGGGTGACATCAGTGTGTCTATGGGGTGCGACATCAGTGTGTCCCTGAGCAGCATTAGTTTGTCCCTGGGTTGCATCAGTGCCTGTAAGATGTACCAGTGCGTCTATTTGGTGGCGCATCAGTGTGTCTCTGAGCTCTATCCGTGCCTTTCTGAGCTTAATCAGTGCATCCCAGAGCTGTATCAATGTGTCCCTCAGTGTCTCTGAGCTGCATCAGTGTATCTACGGGGTGTGTATCAGTGTGTCTGAACTGTATCAGTGTGCCTATGGGGTTCTCTATCAGTATAGCTGTGTTTGAAATCGTCCACTCATTCACTCCCTATTCCCTACATTGTGTATATGATATAGCGCACTACACAGGGAATGACCAAAGGAGATTTTGGACACTACACCGGAATTTTCTGAACATGATTGCGTCAGCAAATGCGCTAGATATTCCTGCGATGAAAGCGGACGTGGCGAGCATCATGTAAACAAACCGGACAAGATATTTTTTTCCCATACCGTTAATGCGTCGCTGTTCTGAAATTCTGGTCCCCCCCATGTGACTTTCGTTCCTTAATACACGTCACTTTGGGTCATGATAACGCCGACGAAATAAGGCTACAGTTTGAGTCTTACTCGCTAGCAAGCTAGATGGCTACCTAGCTAGAAATAGTATAGCTAGCAAGCCAAAGTGATATCGAACTGTGTGTCATAATAAGCACGCCAATGTATTCAGCTACATGGCCAACTGGCTAGCGAGCTAAAAAGGCTACAGTTCGCTCACGATGGAATACTCGCGAGCGAGCTATATGGCTAGTTCGATAACTATAATGTTATGGCAGTTGCTACGGGTACGGCAGTTTTTCAATGCATTTCAATGTGGAGTACCGTAGTGGAGAGGTACAGCAGCCCCATTTCAAGCCCTGCCCTAACCCAACTCTAACCTCTAACCCTTCTCCTAACCCTAACCCTAACCCCAACCTCTAACCCTTCCCCTAACCATAATCTCAAATCCTTATCCTAATCCCTTGAAATCGACTGCCATACCAATAAAAACTGCCGTGTCTCTAGACACTGCGTAATGTTATAGCTAGCATGCAAATGTATTTCACATCCTAAAGTCGCCTTCACACCAGATACGAAATGAATTTTTCGCACGACAGATTACATTCAAAGTCAATGCTAAGACGAATACTTTCGAAAATGCGTCTTTGCATTGACTTTGAATGTAATCTGTTGTGTGAAAAATTCGCTTCGCGTCCGGTGTGAAAGCAGCTTTACGGGAACATTGAAGAATGTATTTCTGGAGGGCAGATCCACCTCGCACTTCACATTCTTATTCTGTGGAAAAACATGACCGCAGTGCATTGTGGTATACGGCACTACAATGTAGTGTACATCGCTTGCTCACTCGATTCCGCTGTGCATTATGGGTATTTTATAGTCCAGTATATAGTGGATGAAAAGAATTTTAACAACACTACAAAATGGCGGACACAATATATAGAGCACCACATCCCTGATAGGGGGAGATTTCGAATACAGCTTATGTCTCTGAGCTGTATCAGTGCGTATGAGTCTGCGCTGCATTAGCGCATCACTCAGTGGGTCTCTAAGCAGTATCTTTGTGTCAGCAGGGTGATGTATAGAGTAGTGAAGTGCTGACGTCACGCTGGTGGGGGAGGTAAAAGTTCCTATTCATTTAACACAGACTTTTTAAAAAATTCTCTTTTGAAGCACTTTCCCTTGTTTTCAAGCCTGCATCGATTTCAAGATTTCGCGTTATATTTCTGGGTAAAAAATGTTGTTTTCCTTGATCGCAGTCAGCTATAACTTAAATAATTTAAATTTTTTGCCACTATAAAAATCCTCCTTGTAGTCTAAAAACAACATGTCCCATCATCCTCCTGATTCCTGAGCAGAACAAGTTCAAAATGCATTAGAAATTTTCAGCACCATGCCATTGCCATCTGTATGCTTAGCCAGCCGAGACTATGCTAATTAGTTTGCCACTCCAGATTCACTTATTTATGCTTACCTAGCTAGATATCTAGCTTTGCAACTAACGCTAATTTATTAAAATGGACAGGCTTCTTTGGTCAACGTTTGTTTGCTTTTAAACTCGGTAGCTCGCAAACGAGCTAACCAGCCTCGTCAATGTATAGCTGACCTAGCTATTCGGCTAATTACTGTCTACTTGCTCATTTTACGCTACTTAAGTACCAAAATATTCACTATTCACCATTTCTAGTGATTAATATTCACAAAGTAAGGCTAGCTGAGCGAGCGAACTTTTAGTTGGCTAACCTAGCCAGCGAGTTAGTTGACTGACTTTGTGGTTGGCTAACATCATATTTTGTGCATGTAAATGCCAGCTTGTGAAATGCTCGCGGCTAAGTAGCCAAATAATGGCTATTCAATTTTTATTGATTTAACTAGCTGGCTAGCTTAACTAGTTATATTAGGTGAACAATAATGCTCGCTAGCTTTATAAATGACAATAAGAGACAGTGAACTAAACATTTACTGTTTTGCATCAATTTAGCTATGAGCAAAATGTAATAAGCTAACTAGCTGGCTAGCTAGGTAGTTCGCTGGCGTAGCTAGTCATATCTGTTATACATAAATGCTTACTAGCTAGCTGAATGGGAAAATAATAGCTATTCACTGTCCTCTCTTCTGTGCATGTAGCTAGCTAGCAAGTTGATAGTGGCCTGCTGAGTAGTTACGGTTGAATGGAGATGGCCAACGGCAATTTTGGTCACTGATTGGCTTCCGTCAAGTTAGGTTATGAGTGTTTGCTTAAACTGTGGTACCCCATTGGCTGGGAACAAATCACAGGGCACTCGCCCGTTTGTGTAGTGGATATGCAGTTCGCAAAAGTGGACTATAAACTGGACTACAAGTGCGAAAGCATATCATTTTTGGCAATAAACAACAAATTTGTTGTGATCATTTATGGATGGCATCAGTGAATTACTTAACCATATCAGATATGGGATGTATCACTAAGGCTATGAGCTGCATCAGTGAGTCTGCAGGTTGCATCAGAGTGTCTAAGGGCTGCATCAGTGTTTCTACAGGCTGCATCAGTCAATTACTGGACTGTATCAGTGGGTCAATGGGCTGTATCAGTGAGTCCCTAGGCTCCATCAGTGCGTTCCAAGACTGAATAAGTGTGTCGCAGCTGTATCATTGTGTCACTGAGCTGTATCAGTGTGTCTTTAGGCTGAATCTGTGTGTCCCTGAGGTGCATCAGTCTGTCTATGGGCTGAATCAATGCATTCCTGGACTGTATCAGTCTTCTGTACCTCAGTGGGCCGCAGGGCATCGATCCCTCCCACTATGTCACGTTTTCGGCTGCTGTTATTCTGCTTGATGCTCTGAACCTGCAACACATGAGTTGGGTTGTCACAGATTTGAAAATATCAGAAGCATCCAGGAATGATGGCTTTAATTTTGAAGTCTTTAAACAGCCATCACAAAAGCATCTACCAAGGTGATTCCTATTCATTTGTCCCCTTATATACAGCATGCGTCTAATTGCAAGAGGTCTAACCAGCCGCTCTTTACTGGGTAAGTGTCATAAGCAAGATAAAGAGCCTGACAGCTAAATAGTTTCTGCCCAATTCCAGATGAGCTGGTCACAAAAACGGCTAAATTATTCATGAAGGCATGGGGAACTAGGTCAAAAATTATATGAATTTAATTCCAAACACCAAAAAAAAAATAGCAAAAACTAAAAAAGAACAGCGGTTGCATGTCAGAGTTCTCAGAAAGGGTCAGAGGAGCACTTAGTTGGATAGGTGGTGTTATTCACAGAACTCTGGCACGAAAAATCACCACAGATTCAATCAATCTATCTCTGAGCCAGTCTCAACAAAGCTTCAGGAGCTGCTTCAGAAAGCTGGCGTTTAAGGTGCTTTTCCACTGCATGGCAGCGTCTCTACTCCTCTCTATTTTGGTACCAGGCACTCGTTTCTCACACTGCAAAGTACCTGACCATGGAAAGTGCTGTGACATTACTGTCAATGCGACATGAAGCACATCACCTCTAGCAAAACAAACTCGGGAACAATGGAGTCTGTCGAAGGGCTGGTGCTCTTGGTTCTTGGTAATGACGTCAGGTGGCCGCTTACCCATTTTGGCCTTATTGTTTTAGCGCCATAAGCAGTCATATATTCCATTTCCAGCCAGTGCCTAACTCACTTGAATTTGGCTGCTAATTTGTTGGCGAGTTGTCATTCGTTTGACAACCAAGCGTTCACAACTTCCTTTATTCGTTAGGTTATGATGACAAAATTGTCTTGCCTGAAAGCTGTGATCTTGTCAAGTGACTCTGAAAGGTTTATTTCACGATAGAATCAGCTTTCAAAAAAGCTAGCTAGCTTGTCGCATCGGGTGCATATTTACTTATTTGAGTCACATCTCGATGTTCAAACTTTAGATTGAGTTGCGGTGAAAATCATATTCCACGGTAATGTCAGCTTGGCCCCCATTGTGCAAATGATGAAATCCACTGACCAATCAGTGGTCTGCAATGCGTTGACCTCATGTTTGAGTATTGCCTTGGCTTGCTAGGAACCTCAGCTGAAGTGTTACTTTAAACAGTACCGGTGACCACGTACTATCCACAATGGAAACGCATAGAAAACTGAGAAGCGCTGAGTCGAGTACAGCTGTACCATGCAATGGAAAAGCCCCATTAGACCCTGTTGTCACAGACTAACTAAAATCTGGACAAACTAACTGGTTTGAATCTGAGCAAACTATGCAACATGCCCAAGGGTATGAGGACCCTCCTCAGTTTCCGGTGGCTTCTCATGGCATGAGTTAGGCCTCTTTGATCCACAGCGTGAAAATCTTGACACTATAGCATTCACCCACATCCCATATGATTCTGTACTTCCATTCATTTGGGGACAGCAGTCTCCCATTTCAGCTTGCACCCTATACTGAGTTCTATAAATGCGTCCAGATTGGAGCTGAAATACTTGGCAGGCTGCGCAGAGTCCTGACCTCAGCCTCATCCACCACCCTTTGAGATCAACAGGGACACAGTCTTCATCGCAGGCCTAATCACCAAACTTGACAATTTGATCTTGTTAATGTTTTTTTCCAGTTGTAATGGATGCAAATTTCCATAGAAATATTCCAAGACCTGGCATGAGGCCTTCCCAGAGGAATGGATGCTATTACACCATGAAAAGGGGAGACTACCTCCATAATCAATACCCATGATTTTGCAACGAGATGTTTGATGGGCATGTTTACGCATTCTCTAGAGGAGGACTGCCCAAATCTGGCCCTCAAATCCAAATCTCGCCCTGGTTGTCTCTTCTTCCCAGCAATAAGTGAACAACAGTTGCCACTAATTGGCCAGACTGGCATCACCCCTGCTGATGACACAGACATCAGGTCGTGGGATGTTTCTTCATGAAGTGCTACACTGAGAGAAGGTGCTCACCTGTCTCTTGAGGGACACCAACTGTCCATCCAGCTGTTTCAGGGACAGTGCCCCCGTGTCAGGACTGGCAGACAGTGAGGCCAGGTCCTCCTGGATGAGGTGCATGCCCTTTGGGGGGCGTCGGCGAGCTCGAAGGGGGTGATGCCTGTACTGCGACCCCAGGTTTTCCTTCCGGACCGGGCCCGGTTTCCCAGAACCGGCCTTCTCTCCTCTGTTGCTCGAGCTCTGTTTCTGAGGCTGAGAGAGTGAAAGAGGGAGCACGGACAGGAGAGTGAGAATGTGCATAAACACTCACCGAGCTTTAATGACTGATTGTTTGTTTGTTTATTGTTTAACGACACTTTAAAGCAGTTTTTCAGCTCTCGTGTCACCTGCCATATTCTTATAAGCACATCTTCAAATCAAAGCGCACTTATTTCATTCCTACCTACAGGAAATTTAATGTCTCAAATTAGCCTAGCATGCATGTCTTTGGACTTTGAAAGGAAACTGGAGCCCTCAGGGGAAATCCACACAAACACAAGGAGAACATTCCAACTTAGCTCAGAAAGGCCCCAGGCCGCATGCTTATTTTATCTAACCAAGTTGTGGTACTGCTTTCGCTCTGAGCCACACTTCAGCCAATCAGATTGTATCCAAATGGAATTGTGAGCCAATCAGATTGCACTTACGTACAATTTTTCCCCAACTTCGTTATGAAAAATAACCTGGCCCCCAGGCCAGATTCAAACCCAGGACTTTCTTGCTGTGAGGCGGCAGTGCTACCCACTGCACCGCCGCACCGTCCCACAGCACCGAGTGAACGCCGTCAGGTCCGAACATAGGTAGTGGATGCTCATAAAACGCAAAATGCAAGCAACGTTGTTGAGTGATATTCATCAATGTTTTTTTTTGCAAACTCTACAGCATCACTTTTTCAAGGAGTACCTTCATCTTCAACCACTTCCTGAACGACGGCCAGCGAGGCCAGACATAGCCGGACGCAAACATCTCGAATGGATACTTTAAAAAAATTGAGCTGAAATATACTATGAATTCTGCCTTTTTTGCAAGGTACAGTAGGGGTATGGCTATGACAAACCGCAAGATAAACAATCAATCTCTACCAGCGATGAACTTTGAACAATTGGCAAATTTATTCAACCTCATAAAGCCCCACTGCAGATGCGCCAGTTTTGTGAGTTTACCTCTTATCAAGTGACCAGAAAATAATAGCAATAAACAATAATTCCATCAAAAGGCTACATCTCGGTTCAGTCCATGATACTACTGGGAATGGAAGCATAGCTGCACAGGATCTCAGGAAGTCTGAGAACATGCAGAATAAAGGAAGCCGGTAATGTCATAAAGGCCCCTGCTGCCCTCACTCCTCCATCCGCTGATCCGAGCCTTTCCCCCCACAGACCCGAGGCTCAGCTCCATGCACATTTCTTAACTTACAATAATAAAGAAATGATGAGTCATCACCTGGAAAGACTTCCTACATACAGGCCTGATATGAGAAGGCAGGGTACCGGCTGTAGTTAGCTGCATCCATCATACATCACTGCTATTTTAGAGCATTTGTAGCCAACCCCGTTCCTGGATGTTCACCATTCTGCAGGCCTTCATCACAACCCTGACTGAGCACACTTCAACAGTCAGAGATCCAGGTTATGTTTAGCTGCTAATTGGTAGAATCAGTCTTTCCAAATTAGAGTTGAAATGACCACATGGAGGAACTCCAGGGCCATGTTTGGGAACCACAGGTCCACTCGGTGTGAAACAATCACCTCTTTCTTGGCTTTAACCTCAAAGTCACTGTCGCTGCCTCCGTCCACTTCCTCCGCATCTTCATTACTGACGGTAGAGAAGGCAACAGGGTAACTGCTTCAGCTCCAGTGAATCCATTCTCTACATACAGCTCCAAACCATGATAAAAACTATGGTACACTCACATATGCACACAGACATCTTACTCTCACAGTACACACAGACACACACGCCTGTTTCGCTATACACATACACACACACCAATATCTCAGTTTCACAACATGCATACACATGCCTACAAACATCTTAGTCTTACATTACACTCACATTTATACAAACATTTCAGTCTCATGGAAACACACACACTCTCTCACCAACACGCACACTCTGTTTCAGTTTGGCTCTTTCACAGTCCCACAGACTCAACACCCACACAAGGCCACACTTACTCAAACACCAAGACACACACCCACGCCCGTGCACACTCTCTCTCACTGTTGTGCACACACACAGACACATACAGAGACACTCATACACACATTCTTCTCCCTCTCTAACCTCTCATCTTTCTCTCTCTTGTTCAGCAGTCGTCGAGCCTGCCGGTCCATCACACTGGTGCGCATTCTTGTTTTCTTCCAGGAGTAGTAGTACTTCACCAGGCTGGAGATCGGCTTGTCAGGCAACTAGAAAGGAGTCCACTAACAGGTTAGGAGTTATTCTGCACCAGGTTGTTGATTTTCATAAAAACTACATAATCCACAAAAAAAAAGGTGCTGGGAGAAAGTATGTGCCCCCTTCCCGATTTCTGCTATTTTTGACTACTTTTCACACTAAAATGTCACAGATCAAACCAATTTTAATATGAGACAAAGATAATCTGAGTAAACACAAAATACAGTCTTTAACTGATCATTTATTGAAGGAAAAAAAGCTATCCAACCCCATCTGACCCTTTGTGAAAAAGTGATCGGTTATTTTTTAACTCAAGCAATTAAACAAATTTAACTGAAAAATTGGGTTCAAGTCCACAAGACACACCCAAGCATTATTACTGCCAGACCTGTTGAATCTAAACACTTAAATAGGCCCCGTCTCGTGAAATGAAATAGGCAAAAATCAGCACCTGATGCCGCGATCTACAGAAATTCAAGAATGGATGAGAAACTATGCTGTTGACATCAATCAGTCTGAAAAAGTTCACTAAAGTCATTTTTAAGGCTCTGGGACTCTACCACACCTCAATAAGAGCCGTCGTATACAAATATAGAAAACTTGAAACAGTATTGAACATCCCAGGAGTGGCCAGGCTACCAAGATTCTTCCAAGAGCGTACTGACGACTCATCCTAGAGGTCAAAAAAATAACCAGACAAACATTTAAGGTAAGCGTTTACAATTCCACAATAAGGAAGAGCCTGGGCATAAATGGTAGCCTTGGGAGAACTTCAAAGTAATCAAAAAGAATACAAATGCTCAGCTTGCATTTGCCAAAAGATTCATGACTTTTCGGACAATATTCTGTGGATTGACGAGTCTCAAGTGTATATTTCTAGAGAACATGGGTCCCATTCCATCTGGTGTAAAGCTAAAAGAGCATTCCACAACAGGAATATTAACAATCAAACAGGGTGGTGGTAGTGTGATGGTCTGTGGATGCTTTGCAGCTCCTGAATTCTGCTCTCTACCAGAAAATCCTGAAGGAAAATGTCCTGCCATCAGTTTGTGACCTAAAGCAGCAGGACAAATGAGCTTATGAAGCTCAAAAGCAAGTCTATTTCAGAATGGATCTTCAAAATGAAGGTTTTGAGTGGTCTTGTCAAAGTCATAACTCGCATTTGACTGGGATGTAGTGGCATGACATCACACAAGCAACCTATGTTTGAAAACCCTCCAATATGACTGACTTAAAACAACGCTGCAAAGAAGAGTGGGCCAAAATCCCTCCACAGCCATGCAAATGACTCATTGCCAGACATAATAAATATTTAATTCAATTGTTGCTGCAAAGGGTAGCACAACCAGTCATTTGGTTATGAGGGCAATTATTTTTCACAGGGGGGATATAGATTTGAGTAACTCTTTACACTATCTTCATAAATGAAATGATCATTTAAAAGCTGAATTTTGTATTTATTTCCATTTTCTTTGTCATATATTCAAATTAGTTGGATGACCTGAAATCTTTATAAATCATTAACCGCATAGCATAATTGCCCATCTCATAATTTAAGTTTTTTTTTTTATTTCTTTCTTATTTTAGAGATTGGACTTTTTTTATTTACTTGTTTTTTAAGTTTTGAGAAAAAAGGGAAAAAAAAACCCCTAAATTTTTCGCCAACACGAAAGAACATGCAGCCAATATCTTATTTTGGCAAAAATATGACTAGGGCAATTATGCCATGAGGCTAACAAAATGGCAAAAAAGCAAAAATAGAAGGAATTAGAAAAGGGGCAAATGCTATTTCACAGCACTGGAAACAACCAACCCCCCCCCGTTTTCTTTTTTCTCAAAACAAAAAAGTCCAGTGACTTCAATTGTTCGCAATGACTGTGTCATAAGATGGAAACAAAATGGGATCCTATTCTCGAGTTGTTGCAGCTTTCTATCGAAGGACTCAAATATTGGGTTTCACTGCTGAGTAACGCTCTTCAGCCATTGGCTGACAGACCAAACAGCAGCACTCAGTTTTAGGACTGAAGTTCTCTGCTCTGAAGAGATATGTAGAGTTTGAGAATACCGATTTCTTCACTTCCCAAAAAACACAGTGAGGTGATAGTATTAGGCAGTGAAGCAAATTGAAACGGCTCCAATTCCTAAATGACACACGTAAGGATGTACACACCCTCGAACCAACACTGAGTGAACTACTCAGGAATTAAAGCCCTTCAGGATAGTCTCACTGTCAAGACACGCCCAGAGCTCGCAGTAGAAATATCCGGAAGCTGCTGCCATAGAGTGTAAAGGACAGTGGAAATTACCATCTGCTGTATGCGATGGAAGCTCTTGCCGTGGAAGCTGAAGGCCTGCTCGAACAGCACCTTGTCCTCTACCGTCCACTCTTCGGGCGAGGGAGTGAAGTTGGCCAAATCAGCCAGAGACTTTTCAACGTCATGCTTGTGCCAGAGGAGCATTCCCAGAGCCTGCCGGGGGGAGAGAGGAGGGGGTACGAGACAGTTATGAAACCATGGAAGGCCGTCGATTGCAGGGCTCCCCAAATCTGGCCCCCGAACCAATTCCAGCCCTAGTTTTCTCTTCTTCTATGCAATTAGGTGACCAATTATTGCCAATCTGGACACTATAGTGCCCTGGATTGGTTTGATAGGTCTAGGCGTGACAGACACTGGTTCGATGGGCCTCACGATCAAGGATGGAACCCGAACCACGACAGTGAGTTGAAAGTGCGGCAACAGCTGCTAACATCTTTGCCAGAAGAGCTTTTCACCATTTTGTATCTCCCCTATACAGCACGACTCAGTCTGCCGTTCAGTGCAGCCCCAGGACTATATTATGAAGCCAAGCATTAGAGACACAACATGGTTTCAGAGGACAGGCCCAGACGTTTCCACTCTCCCATCTGAGAAATGCAGTCTGCACATGAAGAGGGCTACTCATGCAGCTAACTGCACCAGATTAACTCCACACGAGGTACAAAATTTATTTCAAAAATAAAAAGTAGCCATTATAGATGTCAGAGCACACCAGCAATTCACACATTGCCAACTCTTAGCCTGTAGCATGAATGCGCCCCCCCCCCCCCGCCCCAATTCCTTATGTGTGAAAGGTCATCCATCATGAGTGCAGCACAGAAATGAGGAAAATGAGAAAAGGGTAGTTGGTGCAGGTCAGTTCACCTACAGAACAATAATGGCTGCAGAGCACTGAAAAACATCATGCGCCTGCAGTAAAGAGCAATATAGGCCAGCTAAAGCCATGGTCCAGAGCCTGCTGCGAAGAGCACTGTTATGATTTTAATGAGCAAACCTCTGCAGTACGGACATGTCTCTCCACACGATAGTGCGGTCAGGGTCAGTCCTCTCAACAGAAAGGCAATGTTTCGCCGAAATACTATAAATTGGAGTGCACCGTGAAAACGTCATGATGTTCTCAGGGGAATACGTTTTAGACGTGCGTATGTGTGAATGAATGTAATTTTAGATGTGAATAATGGCAGTGCGACAGAGAGCACACTCTACCTGTTCCATATTGTATCCATGCTTTTCTTTCGCCATCAGGATGTATTCATCCACTGAAAGAAATAAGGGGAGAATGAAACTGCTTCCTGGGTGTATCAAATTACTGAGCGGCGATGTACGAATGAACATTAATAACGGTGTCAAAGGAAGCTCTATTTAGAACTGGGAAGTGGAGCATTTCTTACGCTCTGCATCAGTCACCAGCTGGTTGGGCGACCACACTAGCATGCTCCTCTGATCCTTCTCTGCGTATCGAGCAGGGCTGTCTGTGAAAACCCAGAGACACCGTTTCAGGCCCTGCTCGCTCGCAGACCTGCTCTCACAGATCCACCGCGTCTGCAGTAACACCCACCCTACTCCATCTCCCTCCCTCCCCCTCAACTCCCCCCCCCCCCATCTCCCTCCTGCTACTCCTCCACTATTCTCTACCTCAGTCTCGCACACACAAAGGGGTACCACAGAATTTCTATGCAGACATCTGTCAAGCATAACTAGTCCACTTTTTTTGGTAAATGTAAGATAGACCTCTAATGCAAGATGGTCAGTTATGTAACTACCTTTCCTGCCATTCCCTTCTTCATTCCCTTCCCTCTCTCCATTCTTACCCTGCGGATCCCCTCATGCCCCCCCTCCCCCCCCAACCCCACCCCCCATTTCCTACCACCCTGCCCTCCCACCAACTGTCCTCCGCATTACTCTTCTGCCCTCCGTACCTGGTTTGTATTCAGGTATCTGGGCCTGGTAATCTCCACCGACTCGAATCATACTGTCTGTGGAAACAGCAGGAACAAGTGTCTGAAACAGCATCCCATAATGCCAAAAATGGAGAACGAAGGTGTGCATGCACAAAACAAACAACTGCTGATGCAATACTTTACTCACATTGCATTACATAACTCTGGAAAGGGCTCCCAGGTTTGTCTTTGTGGATATTGTTAAGTTGCTGAAGATTGACTTTAAAGCTAGAGTGAAAAGTAATAAAGGTGATGTATTGCGCATAAACTGCAGTGGATTGACTGCAACACTGCATGCTAGAAAACTAGGGCAGTGCAAAGGGGTGCCCACAGTCCGACGGAACTTGGCAAGAGTTCAAGTGGCGTGGAATTAAGAACGATCAACAGCTTGTCACAATGAAGAGAGCAGTAATAACGGACAGACCGAACACCAGTGGTCCCAGCGGGTCCCATGAGTTTGGGAAAACGCTGCAGTACCGTGAGCGTGTTCCTCGTCGCTGCTCTCCTCCTCCGAATGCTGGCTGTTTCCATTGGTGACCGTTTTGGCTCTGCTACGGGACAGCACACCCGAACCGGAACGTTCCATTACTGACGGCATGGTGTCCTGCAACACAGTCACTGAATTTGAGTTTACATATGTAAACTTTTTCCACTCCAACTTGACTTAGCAACACTATGAAGACATACAGCCTATTCACATCCAATGAGGGAGAAGGATGCACTCAGGAGAAGCGCCCAGTGCGCGCACTCGGCAAGGTTTACACATGCAAAACACAGCATACTTCATCAGTTCAACTGATTTAAGAAAATCATGAACAGACTATTGGAGTAAAAATTTCATACACAAAGATATCACTGGATATCCTCCAAGCCAAAAGGATCACTATCCATAATGCCCCTCTTCAGTTTTCTCCTTGTCCAATTACATTTTCATTTCTCCGAAAGGTAGTAAAAAATGGTAGCCATTACACAGCACAAGTTGCATTTTGCACTGAGAATATCATGGTCAGTGTACTCCAGGACCATTCATCAATCTTCAGGCATAGGAAGAACAATATATTTTGCAGCATGAACTGTGCTAAACTTCAGGGGAAACAATTCCCCGTTCATCTTTTGTATAGCTTTAAATACCATCTGTGACTTTTTTGTGAGTTTTGATTTGAGAGCTCACCAAGTGATCTGAACGTCGACACAAACTCTGTTCCCGACGTTGACCCCGATCACACAAGATGCACCGTACCAAGTTGACGTTTGATCTCAGTCTTTACCTTGAGAATTTTAGCACTCGCCAACAGAAAAGGCAATTCAAGAAAGGTTAATAAAATACTTGAACGTCTACAAAGCGTGCGCATTTGGCAGTTAGAACACCAGCACTTGTGTTTATTTACGAGAATTCAGAGAATAACAAGCTACGCTACCCTTTGTTAGGTCACAGCCTTCGGAACAGCTGCACAGCGTAGCCTCCCGTTTTTAGTTAATCTTGGAGTGAAACCCAAGAAATAATTCAGTTTTACAACCATATTGTTTTCTTTAAAAACTATGATCCAGCTCACCAGAGCGCTAGTAAAGGGGCACATTTAACCATCGCGCTAGTTGGGGGGGGGGATCGCGACCGAAGTTCCACGACTTTCCCAATTTTAACAAAGGGTTGATGTGCAAGTTAAAAGAATGAGCCAATCATTACTGACTGTGTCATGAAACGTAAATACTTGATCTTGAGCAAACCTGCCCAACGTAATAAGTTCAAAGAAATGTAGTTTTTGGCTCCTGCATCAGTCAAATGAAACCGATTTCATTCTTGAGACCATTAACAGTCACTATTGTAGCAAGCAGACGGACGTTAGTTCCCTACTTACGGGTCTTGTGAAGAATACATTAAATATAAACCCTACGTGGATTTGAATGTAGTCAGATATACAAAAATAATGTAAAACATTTTCCATTCATGTAGTACTCTGCATTTGAAAAATGTGAGCAGAGCCAAATACGGATTTAAGTTGCGACTTTACGGCCAGTTATGTTCAAGTGGATGTTTCCACTGAAAGTTTGAATGGGCTCCACACATTATGAAAGAAAGGATTAACATAAATCCCATTCTCTTGGCAAAAAACTGAGTACTAGTACATCACTTCTGCAAAATAATAATCTTCCATCAGATATATATTTTTTCCAGCTAAATATTTTCCAAGCCGGTGCAATTGGATATTCTTTTGTCTTTTCGTTTACCATTCTTCTTTCCACCGTACTCCCAGCCATTGTTTTTTTTTAATTATTATTGTTTTTTTTTAAAAGACATGGATTCACGGGAACCAACAATCCAACGTGGGTCACTGCAGGCGTGCCAAAAACAAGCGATGCAAAAAGTCACCTTTTCTCGCCCCCCTCCAGTCTCCTCCGGATGGCAGCCTGTTGTGATAACTTTGAATCCTTTTGTTTCTAATCTTTAAGTTCTTCTGCTCCTATTCGCGTTAGCCACGCTAGCTAGGCTAGGTATGCTTAGCCTCTTTAAAACAACATTATCCTCGACCCCGATATAAAACTTGGCTCAGTCGATAGTAAAATGTGTCTTGGAAAATTCATACAGACTTTAAATATACAATTGTTTCATATCAACGGCCATTCAGACAACTCATTCCCGCACAATGAAATCTCTAGCATAAAGCGTGCGTAAAAGGATGACCGTGCCGGGAGCCTAACCACTCTCTTCTAAACGTTAGCTTGCCGCCTGCTCAACTTCGTTGCCAAAAAGTAGTTCTCTCTAATTGCACAATAAATTTCCCAGACAAAATTCTGCAGTGGTTAGGGTCCCAATTTTGCCGGAGTACAACTTCCGTCTGCCATTGTAGGCAATTTATTGTGAATATACTGCATGGAAAATGCAGATTATAAATACAATTAAATTTGGAGGGAAATTATGATGCGAGGGCACGTACATCTTTTGCACATTGTTGAAAACCAAGCGTGAAAGCATAATTCAGCAATACTTTTAAATAGTGCAATCCAATTAATTTATCCTGTAGGACCCATTTCAAATTAACCGGCCAGGTGGCCGGAGCTACTTCCCTCCACAAACGCGAAAGGATAAGGCAGCTGCAGAGCAGTGTGATGAGGTCGGTCGACCTGCCCTGATCCTGATGTGACTGTGCGAGTAGAGAGCAAGAGCATATGAGGCGACGATTGTCATCCTAGAAAATGAATGAAACATTGGGTTGCGGCCGTAATGTCCAAACTCAAAGTATGAAAATTAGCACGCATTGCTCATACACCTGCTTTTGAATCGCTCCAGTCAAATTAACGAACATGCTTCGCTCATTTTATACGGCACGTTTTTTTTCTCTCTCTCTCTTCTCTTTAATGGTCTAAAAATTATAGGCCGGACTAAAACCAAAGTAATTCGCGTGCTTTCTTGAAAACAGATTTAACACGAATAACTATTAACCCATAAAGTGAATGATCTCTAGTACGTGATAGAATGTTGTTCGTGGAGCATTCAGGTGATGTAACGGTCACATCTAGAAACGGAAGTGAGAGGAATTCTGGACACACGGATTATGAATTTTGTTCTCATCTGCAAATCCACAACTTACTTTTTCGTTTGTCATGTTGAACATAGTGTTTTCATGGAAAAATAAATAGTCTACGACTAAATCAGCCCCCCCCCCCATCCTCCTGCACACACATGCTCACACTCATTCACACACTCTCTCCCTTTTCTTGTGCATCTGTGAGTATGATCCTCTTGCTCTATCATCTCTTGGACTGCTATTACCTTGCACCAAGCATGCACCATATTATTTATATCCTCCAGAAAGCAAAACAGTTTTCATACTGGTGAAAAATTCCCAGGATATTATGTGTGAGAGTATGTGAATGTGTGCGTGCATGATGACGAGCGTACGTACGCAGGCACAAAAGCAAAGACAAACGCCATATATTTATACATTTGCAACCTGTATGCCTGCAATTGGCACAAACAAATCTAAGCTGTACATTATACCCAATGAAGTCTTCAGGCATCTACACGATACAACCATACTATTGAGAATACTCAATGGAGTAAGCGCCCTTGAGGGAACTCGTTGCCCTCCATGCACATGTCACCACTTCCTAGCAAGACATATGACCGGCAGACAAAGGATGTGGGGCTGGGCTGTCGGGGGCCCATCTGTCCCGGACTGTGATGTGTGGGTGGGGGAGATAGGTGATACGTGGACGTTGGTGAGGATGTATTAGTTAAGCTCTAATTTTTCACTTGAGTTTCCCTTGGGTAGGTTCAAAGTAAGAAAAGGCGATTTTTTTTCATATTTTAGGAAAATGCCACATACATGTCCTGTATCCGCTGATTGCAGCACTTCACTGAAGCAACATCACACTGATGCTGTCAAAGTTGAAGCATTTCACAGACATAAATGTGGAATGCTTCAACTTTGGAACAGATTTATGAGGATGTCAGATCAGTGACTGAGTAAAAAGATATTTAATTGCGACATGTTGCATGGTCTCCCCTGGGCTGATGAGATGAAATCCTTATTTTATCTGAATGATTCATTTATTTTCCAAAACAGGTAACTTTGTAATATTCAGGAAATCAGGAGTAATACATTTTGTATGTACAGATAGAAATGGTCTGCTGATTTATGGTATAAAACATTACAAACTTACTGTCTTACAAAAGAATTGTTATGAAGTAGAATCTTATGTGAAACATAATTTAAACAGCGGACACAGATTTTTATGTACACAGATACATTCAGAAACATTGCCATTAGCTCTGGAGACTGGCAGGTTTGATGCCATCCCAGAGGAGGATAGACTTTGCTTGTAGTGTGAACTTGATGAAATTGAGAGTGAGATTTGTTTTTTGTTGTCCTATATTTATGTCCTATATTTATATAAATGTCCTATATTTATGCTGATTTCTTTTGGATTGATGAGCAGGCCAAACCTGAACTTTGTTTCAGAAAGGGAACCTTTTTTGCAGCAAATTTCATTTGTCAAGCTCGAGAGAGAAGACAAAATATTCCGTTGAAGACTGACTTGTCAAATGGGCTGTAATTTTGGATCGAAAGTATGTATGAACATGGCAACTGCATTCCTTTTCAGTGTCTTATGAACCCATGAGGGGTGGGCACTTTTTGAAAGACACGAGAATAAAAACTAATCAAATCGATCAATCAATCAATATACTGAGAGAAATATTCAAACCCAAGATGTTCTATTTTTATGGCCACAGCATTACAGTAAATGGAAAATATCAAGCTCTCCTGCATCATTTCATTCACATTTCCTTGTAGTCCAGCAGGATATATTTGGGATTGTTAGAAACCTTTGATCTCCAGTAAAATTTAAAAAGGCCTGAAGTTGCACAGCTTTGAATACTGCAGATACATTTTACAGACTCAGGAGTCAGTGGGTTTTATGGAGTTAAAATTGAACACAATACCAATGCAACAAGACCAAGCAGTGAACTATGCAATGGTCACAGAAATGCATAGTGATATGAGTGTTTTGACATTTCCTGCATAACTCATTGGTAGTTTTTATTTAAAGGCCATATGGATGTTTGTTACCTTTGAATTCAATTTCCCAATGATTAGCCTAATTCAATATGCTGTTTAGTTATGCACATCACTTTATTTCTTAAAGCACATTAGCATTGTAACTTGTGGGCTGAAAAGCTCACTCTACCAGTAAAGT
The DNA here is from genome assembly GCA_029721435.1 of Gymnothorax reevesii. Classification (NCBI taxonomy): domain Eukaryota; kingdom Metazoa; phylum Chordata; class Actinopteri; order Anguilliformes; family Muraenidae; genus Gymnothorax; species Gymnothorax reevesii. The sequence continues at coordinate 99,518,392 of CM056578.1, forward strand.
GTATTGAGATGACAATGAATTTTTTTTGATGATTGTTTGAAAAAGAATTTTATTACTACTTCAACCTAAAGTATTGGACATGTTTTGGCTTGCGTGGGAGCTGACTACAGAGCCGATGGAATCGAAACAGTTTATTAGCGTCGGTTCTATGTCAGATATTTTACGATCATCATACAAATACAGGGAATGATGAATTGAAGGGGGGGGGGGACAATGAAAGGTGTCTTTAAAAGGTGTTGCATTACCACGTGCATTCAGAACTGCTTAAAGGCGCTTTGAATTATTCTACAAGATGGAGCAAACAAATATTTCCAAACGGTTATTCCTTTTGGTTTTGATGATGGTGGTGGAGAGCATTGAGCAGCAGATGAATTCAAAATTTCCCTCAGCTGCTTGACTGGGTTAAGGTCAGTTGACTGGGGCGTGCGAGTGGGTCTATGCTAAGACGTTCGTTTGGGAGCCCCAGTGGTTGGGTGTTGAATCCTCGCCGGAGCTAAGCCAAATGCTGATAATAGGGGTTAAGCCGGTCAAAATTACATTGCCTCCTCGTTATGTAGTGGCCACTCCAGGTCGGTCACGCATGTGGCTGAACTAGCAAATTATATGCTGACTGCATTACCCTGCAATGAAGAATGGTGGTGCGATTGCTTAAATTAAGTGAGGGCCAGACTTCTTGTGAAACAGAGGAATCACGTGTTCTGGCATTCTCCACCTGAGATGATGGGTGGACGAGACGATGCGGTCGTGCTCAGGGTGGGACAAAAAGGAACCTCCCCCACCACACACACAAACACACACAAATAGATATATATATATAAATTTTTATGAGAGAGAGAGAGAGAGCCCTCCATAATTATTGGCACCCCTGGTTCAGATGTGTTCTTTAGCTTCTAATAAATTCAGTTTTTTTCTAAATAATATAGGACCACAATGAAAAAAAAGAGGAAAATCCAACCTTTAATTCAAGTACATTTATTCAGTGGGAAAAAAAATCCCACATTAAGAAATAATTCTTTTACATCAAATCATTTGTGCCACAATTATTAACACCCCTGATGTTTGTACAACCCCCTTTTACCAACAAAACAGCACCTAAACTTCTCCTAGAATGTTACACAAGATGGGAGAATACAGAAAGAGGGATCTTCGACCATTCATCTTTGCACAATCTCTCTAAATCATCCAGCGACCTGGGTCCTCTCCTCTGCACTCTCCTCTTCAGCACACTCCACGGGGTTTCAATGGGTTTGAGGTCTGGGGACTGAGATGGCCATGGGAGGAGCTTGATTCTGTGTCTGGTGAACCATATCTGTGTAGATTTGGCCACATGTTTCGGGTCATTATCTGACTGAAAGATGACCCATCATCAGCTTACGGGCAGAGGCCACCAGATTTTGATTTAAAATGTCCTGGTATTTCAAAGTGTTCATGATGCCATGTGCCCTAACAAGGTTCCCAGGGCCTCTGGAAGAGAAACAGGCCCACAGCATCACCGATCCTCCCCCATACTTCACAGTGGGCATGAGTTGCTTTTCTGCATACTCATCTTTTGTGTTCCGCCAGACCCACTTCAAGTGATTGTTGCCAAAAAGCTCTATCTTGGTCTTATCTGACCAAAGCATGCGGTCCCAGTTGAAGTCCCAGTACCGCTTAACGAACTTCAGACGTTTTCGTTTTTGATTGTGAAAAAGTTTTTTCCGTGCATGCCTCCCTAACAGCTTGTTGGCATGTAGATAGCGCCTGATGGTTGTTTTGGAGATTTTGTGACCACAAGATGCCACCATTTGTTGCAATTCTTCAACAGTGAGCTATGGAGAAGTTTTTATTTCTCTTACCATCCTCCTCACTGTGCGTGGTGGCAAAATAACCTTGTGTCCTTGTCCAGGCTTGATTACAACTGTTCCAGTTGTTTTAAACTTCTTAATGATTCCTCTGACAGTAGATATGGGCAGGTGCAGGTGAGTGGCTATTTTCTTGTAGCCATTGCCTGAATTGTGAAGGTCGACACATATCTGCCATACTTGAATAGTGTGTTCCTTTGTCTTTCCCATGTTGAAGAGTGGATAAGAGAAATGGCCTCTGTGTCACATCATATTTATACCCCAGGGAAACAGGAAGTGATGAATTACTAATTAAATGATCCTAGATAATCTTATCAACTTTGTAAACTACTGTAGAAATGACAGAAATACTTCAATTACATTTATTTCCTAGGAATTGTTAGGGATGCCAATAATTGTGGAAAAAGGTGATTTTATGAAAAATAATTATTTCTTGGTCAGGGATGTGAACGACACATTTTTCTACAATTTTCAGAGTGAGAGTATGCCTCTGCAATAAAAATTTAATTTATTTTAAGGCTTTTAACACATCTCAACCAGGGGTGCCAATAATTATGGAGGGCGCTGTATTTATAAATAAAAAAAACAAACACACACACAAAACCCCAATTCCAAAATAGTTGGGACAAAGTGTAAATTGTGAATAAAATCAAAATGCAATGACTTTCAAAATCACACCAGCCAGTATTTTATTCACAATAGAAGACATAACAGAGCAAATGTTCAAACTGAGAAATTTTACAATCTTCTCCACAAAATGAGCTCATTTCAAATTTGATGACTGCTACAGGTCTCAAAAAAGTTGGGACAGGGGCTTGTTTACCATGGTGTAGCATTCCCTCTTCTTTTCAACACAGAGTGGAGGCGTCTGGGCATTAAGGAGACAAGTTTCTGGAGTTTAGCCATTGGAATTTGATCCCACTCTTGTTTAATACAGGCTTCCAGCTGCTGGAGAGGTTTGGGTCTTCTTTGATGGACTTTTTGTTTAATTATGCGCCAAATGTTCTCAATCTGTAAAAGATCAGGACTGCAGGCAGGCCACTTCTGCACACAGACTCTTCCACTACGAAGCCATGCTGTTGTAATAGCTGCAGTATGTGGTTTTGCATTGTCATGCTGAAATACACAAGGCCTTCCCTGGAATAGATGTCGTCTGGAGGGGAGCATATGTTGTTCTAAAACCTTTATATACCTTTCAGCATTCATGGTGCTTTTTAAAACACGCAAGTGTCCCACTCCATATGCACTAATGCATCCCCATACCATCAGAGATGCTGGCTTTTGAACAGGAGCGGTGGTTTTTCTCCTCTTTAGCCCGGAGGACACGACGCCCGTGATTTCCAACAAGAATGTCAAATTTGGACTCGTTTGAGTCCAATGAGCCTTGGCCCATAGAACACAGCAGTGCTTCTGGATCATGCTCAACAATGGCTTCCTTTTTTCATGATAGAGTTTTAGGTGGCATCTGTGGATGGCACAGCAGACTTTACAAACAGTGGTTTCTTGAAGTATTTCTGGGCCCATTTAGTAATGTCAATGACAGAATCATGCCGGTGAGTGATGCAGTGGTGTCTGAGGGCCCGAAGATCGCGGGCATCCAGTAAAGGTCTTCGGCCTTGTCCCTTACGCACAGAGATTTTTCCAGTTTCTCTGAATCTTTTGATGACGTTATGCACTGTCGATGATGAGACCTTCAAAGCCTGTGTAATTTGACGTTGAGGAACATTTCAAAGTATCCTACAATTTTTTTACGCAAGCCTTCACAGGTTGGAAGGCCTCTGGCCATCTTTACTTCTGAGATACTCAGACTCTAAGACATTCCTTTTATAGCCAATCTTATTACACACCTGATGTCAGTTAAGTTAATTACTTCTTAAATATTCTTTCAGCTGATTCTCTTATATATTAATTGCTTTTTCAGCCCTTTTTTTTGCCTGTGTCCCAACCTTTTTGAGATCTTTTCCAGCCAGAAAATTTTATATAAGCTAATATTGGGGATAAAATGTAAATGCATGCTATGTGGTATATTTTTTCATGGTCAAAGTTTGTGTTTTTCTATAAAATGCAATAGGCACCAACATAGAAAAAGCTGATTTACTCAAAATGACTAAAATGGATATATTGTTTTTTGGAACCAAACTCTTCATATACATACATACATACATACACACATACACACACACACACACACACACACACACACACACACACACACACACACACACACACAGACTGATCTGACCGCGATGCTGCCTCATCTACATTTTCCATCCACTGTTGCAGCCGATTGTGTTTCACAGGATCATTCCGCAATGAGCGAGAATTCGCGTTTTATCCTGCATTTCTATTTATAATTGTATTTCAGGCAATCTAGTGATGTCCGTCTACAACCCCAGATCAGAAAAAGCTGGGACAGTATGTTAAATTAACATAAAAACTGAAAGCAGTGACCAATAAATCATCTTTGACCTGTCATACAGTGAAGAACAACACAATAGCATGCATTTTATTTATTTCTTAAAATGGACACAATTAAACTTATCTTTGCAACATATTTCAACAAAGTTGGGACAATAAAATATTTATCTCCTTGAAATCCTTGTCATTCCTTTTCACAACACAATAAACATTCAAAGCTCGAAGATACCGAGTAAACATTTTGTTGGGCAACTAGAGCTTAATTTTGGAGGTTTTGACTAAACATCAGAGTTGGACAGAATAATTGATTTGTTATGACTTGTGCATTCCCTAGTGAAAGGAATTCAGTCGGTTCAATCTCTGGTTCATACTGCAGAGGGCTTTCCAATGATGACCCTAATAGGCCCATGAGAGTCGAGCAGAGTGTCATAAACTATGAGTATACACCCCAGCAATTCCAGAGACAGAGAACACCAATGTTACAGCTTTGTGATCACCAACAAGATTAAAGCATATCCCTTTTTCATTTAGTTTAACTTGTTTTTTCTGTTTTTTTTTTTTTTAAATCACTGAATACTGCCCAAGATTTGCCCGTATCACTTACATTTTTTGAAGCAGTGGTAAAACTTTTCAGGGGTGTTTGACAACTGAGCTTCATTACCTCCCACAATATTCATGTTTGGTCTAATTAGAAAGAGACTAAATCCATTAATCTCTTTATAAACATTCTGTAGAGCTCAGCTCTGCTCCTAACAACATAGAGGCATTTTTATACAAGAATGGCTAGTTTCACAAGAGACAATTTACCATTTTTTCTCCTTCCGAGTCCCACATTCAGAACTCCACCAATCAGCGAAACTGCTTTCATCACCAAGAAAGGGGAAGCCATTCCCTCCCCTCTTTCTATGTTGCCATTATGACTACTGTTTTCGGAATGCGTTGCATACCTAAATGGCTGGAATGGACTATGTTCACAAGAGATTGCAGGTGATGTGCTATCATGCCATCTGCCAAAACAATACCAATCCAATACTACACCAAAAAGCCCCCCCGCCAACAGCCATGTACCTCAAACTACACTGTGTATACGGGTCATTCCATGTCAAATGTCCAATTTCAGAGAAACTTCCCACTTGACCATCTCAGATTTGGCTGAAAAAAATTCCTAAAAGGATAAATCCAAAATTTTAGTTCTCAACTCCTGATAAAACTATTAAAAAAAAAGAATTTGCAACTAAGTCCCAGCCCTTTTTGAACAGATTTCTGAGGAGCCACTTTCACATGGCTACATCCACAAAAGCATTTCAGCTAAATCCTTCAAATTTTCAGGGGTGAAAATGTGGAACTATAATTTGAGGAGTATGGACTTATAAAGGTGTCCCTTTATTTTATCATATGTTTTTAGGTGCTTAAAGTTGCTCAAAAATTTTACTTTGCGGTAGCATATTTGAAGGACTGTAAAAAGCCTAATTTCAAAAAGAAGGATTTGGTATTGCACATACAGCTTCCCATATGTTGTGTATTTGGTATTCTAATTCTACCCCTCTCTTATGAATAACCTAGAAACTATCAAGGCTTGAAATTAGAAAAGTTCTATTTTTTAACATTTTATACCAAAAAAATGACACCATCCACCGACATCAAATTGACTAGTTTAGAAAGATTATATGTCTGTTATTAACACATCCAAAATTTGTGCTGGTGTTCTGCTTTATTTTGTCAAAATAAAATTTTGAAAATATGGTATTTCTGTGGACACACAGCATTTAATGGCATCAAAGGCATATTCATAAATAATTTTAGGAAATGCACATAGTTAATGATAGAAAGCTCAAACTCAGCAATATGCTTTATATCATGAATGTTAACATACACTTGAGGAATAACCCATTTGTTTCGATATTGAAATATTACAACTTTACTGTGGGGTGAAAAAATTTGGGCGCCCCTGGTTTAAATGTCTGTTAAAATTAATCTCCGAGTGATTGTAGCATTTAGTGTTCAGCTTTGCTTTCAAAGTTAAACATGACACATTTCATCACATTTTAAAGCAAGAAATGCTTTTTAACTTTTTACAGTTTCAAAATAAAAAAAAACAAGGAAAAAAGGGTCTTTTGCAAAAGTTTGAGAACCCTGTCAGCTCGTACTTTGTAACTCCTCCTCAGGCAGCTAAAACACTTCCCGTAGCCAGCTAAGAGTCTTTCAATTCTTGGGGAAAAATTCCAAAGACATTTTTCCTGACAGAACACCTCCAGTTCAGAAAAATTCTTTGGCCTTCTTGCATGCACAGCATGTTTGAGGTCTCGCCACAGATTGTCAAGTCTGGGGACTGTAATGGCCATTTCAAAACCTTTATTCGCCTTTCCTGGAGGCACTTCATGGTGGATTTTGAGGTATACTCTGGGTCATTGTCTTGCTGGAATACCCAACATCTCTTCAACCTCAATTTCTGGACTGAGCTTTGAACATTAGCCTCGAGAATGTCTTGATATTTGGTGGAATCCATTCTTCCTTCCACCCGCACAATATTGCCTGTGCCCTCAGCTGCTACGCAACCCCAAAGCACAATGGGTCCACCTTTATGCTTAACAGTTGGCAACGTGTTCTTCTCCACAAATGCTTCACCCTTTTGTCTCCTAACATACTTTCTTTGGTTGTGGCCAAAAAGTTCAATTTTGGTTTTGTCAGTTCATAGCACATTGTTCCAATAGGCTCGAGGTTTTTCAAGGTTCTCTTTTGCATACTTCTGATGCTTAATTTTGAGTTGAGGTCATAGGAAAGGTTACTTTCTTGCAACTCTGCCACGTGGGTCTTTGTTGTAGCTCTTTTGCAGTGATGTGTGGTTCTGAGAATTTCTCACAAGATATTGAGCCATTCTATCTGAAAATTTTCTTGGTCTTTCAGATCTTGCCTTGACTTCAATTGTTCCCTTTTTTTAAATAGAAATATATTTTCTTTCAATGTTCCTGACAATACAAATGGGTAGTTTGAAACGTTGCGAGAGTTTTTTTGTAGCCCTCTCCTTTTTGGTGGAAGTGAATCATCTTGATTTTGACATCCTTGGACAACTGTTTAGAGGAACACATGGTTTTTAACACCAAACACAACAGCCACCACAGTCGGATACCTTAGAAGCCACGGAGTTACTCCAGAATATATACTTCAACCATGGAATTATATTCACCTGACTCATTGAAGCCCTAACAAGTAAATCACCTGGGTCTGGGCCTTAGTAATTATCTTCTTAAAAGGTAACAAAGAATAATCCAAAATGGTTCCCAAACTTTGGCACAAGGCCCTTTTTCCTTTCTTATCATTTAAAAACTCAGAAAAATTCAAATAAAAAGAAACCTTGCTTTTAAACTTTGTAGCATTTAGTGCTTTCAATCACTTGGAAATTAATTGTAATAGACCTTTAAACCAGGGGTGCCCAAATTTTTGCACCCCACTGTAGCAGGGCCAAAAATTCAAGTTTGTTCTGAATTCGGAAGTGTTAGAATAATTAGTTATCTTATACAATAAACAGTAATGGAAATAAGTATTGAAGGAGTCAACATTTTTCTCAGTAAATATATTCATAATGGGGCTATTGACATGAACTTTTTGCCAGATATTGGTAACAACCCAAATAATGCATACATACTGTACAAAGAAATCAAAACAAATTAGTTCACAAATTAAGTTATGTAACTTAAAGAGGAATGACAGAGATAAAGTTTTGAACAAGCTGACTGACATTTATTTAATACTTAGTAGAAAAGCCTTTGTTGGTAATGATGGCCTCAAGATGCCTCCTGTATGGGTGAAACTACCAGCATGCATTGCTTAGGTGTGATTTTGGCCCATTCTTCCTCATAAACGGTCTTCAAATCTTGAAAGTTCTGGGGTCCTCTTCTATGAACTCTGATACTCAGTTCTTTCCTTAGATTTTCAATTGGATTCAAGTCAGTTGATTGACTGGGCCATTCTAGTAGCTTTATTTTCTTTCCCTGAAACCTATGGAGAGTTTCCTTGGCCTTGTGTTTCGGATCATTGTCTTGCTGTAATGTCCTCCCTAGTTTCATCTTCAGCATCCTGGAAGATGGCAGCAGATTCTCATCAAGAATGTCTCAATTCATCTCTCCATTCATCCTTCAATTATATGAAGTCTGCCAGTATCATATGCTGAAAAACAGCCTCACATCATGACGTTCCTGCCTCCAAACTTCACTGTTGGTGTGGTGTTTTGGGGGTGATGTGCAGTGCCGTTTTTCCTCCAAATATGGCATGTGCTATAACATTTGAGTGCATTACTTATCGTTTTCTTTGAAACAACTGAACCTTCTAATTCCAGGTCTTTCTGAAGCTCTCCGCGAGTGGTCCTTGGCTCTTGGACAACTATTCTGATTATTCTTTTGACACCTCGTCAAAAATCTTGCGAGGAGCACCTGGTCATGGCAGTTTTATGGTGAAATGATGTTCTTTCCACTTCCAGATTATGGCCCCAACGGTGCTCACTGGAACATTCAGAGGTTTAGAAATACGTCTGTAACCAATGCCATCAGTATGTTTTGCAACAATAAGGTCTTGAAAAAGCTCTTTGCTTTTCCCCATCATGAGATGCTTCATGTGACACCTTGGTAATGAGAATTTTTTTTATAGGCCATCAATTAGGAGTAAAGCAGCTGATATTAATTTGCACTGATAAGGGGCAGGATTGTTTTCTAAATACTGACAGATTTCAGCTGGTTTCTTGGCTTTCCATGCCTTTTGGCACCTCCTTTTCTTCATGTGTTCAATGCTTATTCCCTGTGTCGTTCCACTTTATTGCACATAATCAGTTTATGGACTTATCTGTTTTGATTTCTTTGTATATGTGGATTACTAGGGTTTTTACCAACATCTGGTGAAAATCTCATGTCAATAGCCCAATTAGAAATGTTGACGCTTTCAATACTTATTTCCCCCACTGTAGCCATCTTACAGAGGATGTGTTAAGAATGCCATTTTATTTGATTACAGATTAAATGATTCATCATACAGCACCCTCCATAATTATTGGCACCCCTGGTTAAGATGTGTAAAAAGCCTTAAAATAAATTCAATTTTTATTGCAGAAGCATACTCTCACACTGAAAATTGTAGAAAAATGTAACCTTCAACTCAAGTGAATTTTACGGGAAAAAAAATCCCTGACGAAGAAATAATTTTTTTCAATAAAATCACCTGTTACACAATTATTGGCACCCCTAACAATTCCTAGGAAATAAATGTAATTGAAGTATTTCTGCCATTTCTACAGTAGTTTACAAAGTTGATCAGAGTATCTAGCAACATTTAATCAGTAATTCACCACTTCCTGTTTCCCTGAGGGATAAATATGACGTGACACAGAGGCCATTTCTCTTTTCCACTCTTCAACATGGGAAAGACAAAGGAACACACCATTCAAGTAAAGCAGATGTGCGTCGACCGTCACAAGTCAGGCAATGGCTAAAAGAAAATAGCCACTCACCTGCACCTGCCCATATCTTCTGTCAGAGGAATCCCTGGGAACCTTGTTAGGGTGCATGGCATCATGAACGCTTTGAAATACCAGGACATTTTAAATCAAAATCTGGTGGCCTCTGCCCAAAAGCTGAAGATGGTTCGTCACTGGGTCTTTCAGCAAGATAATGACCCTAAACATGTGGCCAAATCTACGCGGAAATGGTTCACCAGACAACTTGTGGAGTGAGGACCCAGGTCACTGGATGATTTAGAGAGATTGTGCAAAGAGGAATGGTTAAAGATCCCTCTTTCTGTATTCTCCCATCATGTGAAACATTCTAGGAGAACATTAGGTGCTGTTTTGTTGGCAAAAGGGGGTTGTGCAAAGTATTATCAGGGGTGCTAATAATTGTGGCACACATGATTTGATGTAAAAGAATTATTTCTTAATGTGGGATTTTTTTCCCACTGAATAAATGCACTTGAATGCAAGGTTGGATTTTCCTCTTTTTTCCACTGTGGTCCTATATTATTTTGAAAAAAATGAATTTATTAGAAGCTAAAGAACACATCTTAACGAGGGGTACCAATAATTATGGAGGGCGGTGTATATAATCACACTTCATATTAATATATTTATTAATAAATCAACCTATGAAGTAAAACAAAAATTAATTAAAGCTGCAAGCAGCGTTGAAAGGGCCCTCGCACCCCTCGTGCACGTTGGGGTGGCACAAGATCTTGATGGGTGCAGGTGTCCATTCAGAGCCATTGGACACTGCGGGACTGTGTACAATGTGATTTCCTGAGGGGAGTGCAAAAATTTTCTGCAGGGCGCTATGATACCATTTTGAGATGCCAAACACCCCTCCCCCTCCCCTACCTGCCCTGAGACCAAGCAGCTCAAATTACACAATGACTGCTGCTGCAGCACTCACTGTCATCTTTACATCATATCTCATGAACCGTTTGACAGAATCAAACGCCGTTTTTGTGCACTTCATCAACACAACACAGGGAACATTATTACCAAGTTTGCTAAAATTTGAATCAAAACCTTTGGAAATATTATTACATTATGATTATCAAGATATATTGAAAAATTTAGAGACGGACTTCAAAATACAGTATGGCTTGCAGCGTACCAAAGTTTCGCCTCGGTCTGATGGTTAACTTGAGAAATTTTCAGCTCATTTGGACTTTCTGGTGAATTTTGGGAATTTCTTTTTCATCCATTTCCTGGGTCACGGCACCACCTCAACTTTGATGGGCCGCCACGGCCGCGCCGCGTGACGAAAGCGCACAATATTCACTGAAGTTCATCAGCAAAGCCTGTAGGCTAAGCAAGCCAAGTTTGAGGAGGATATGATGAACTGTCTGGGAAATCTTCCTTCATATGTTGGAAGTGCACATAAAAGGCTGAAACATGACATTTCCTGTCGCCAGCAGGTGGCGCTGTGACTTCCACCGAATGTTGACAAACAGACGTCTTCAGGACAAGACTGTCATCACACGTGCGAAGTTTCAGGTGGATCAGATCACGTATGGCCGAGATATAACAACATATTTCTCATGGCGATCATTGAAGTTTGCCACGCCCCCACGGCCACGCCCTAAGACTTCTGCACAAGTTTTCTGCAACTTTTGCTCTCACAGGTCTTATGAAGGCACAGATCGAATTTGAAGTTGATCGCATTAAATCTGTAGGAGGAGTTCGTTGAAGTACGACACTTGCACATTGCCCAAACATGACCATAAAATTCAAAATGGCTGACTTCCTGTTGGTTTTACGATATGGCTCCAAGAGGTTTTTTTGTACATCTTGGCCTCCTACAGGTGACTGGCAATATTCATAAATGTAAGTGAAATGGTATGCAGGGGCTGCGTCATTGAAACACTATCGGCAGTGCCTAGGGGGCGCCATTCAGCCAATTTGCCACGCCCATGCCTGCGACCCCCTTCAAAAATCAAGTCCAGTACCTTACAACATACGTGCCACGTATCATGCGCCCACAAGCTACCTACCATCTGTAATATCATAAAACGCGTTAGGGGGCGCTACAGACCTGGTCTACCACGTCCGTGGCCAGCTGTGATATATATCAAATTGCTTAAGATTTCAAACATATGCGCAAAGTTTCGTGAATTTTTCCACATCCTAAAGGCCTCAAAACTGCGATCGCAAATTGAAAATTTCTGCAGGAAATGGTCCACAGCTGACTTCCTGTCAAGCCAAAAAATTTTTTAAAAATCTCATGATATCAAAACCATCTGAGCTATGATGTCATCAAATTTCGTGCACCTCTGATGAAATATGCCCAAAAACGGCCCTACATTTGGGGGCGCTGTGGAGCCCCCTGACCATGCCCGAGGCCAGTCACTCCAGAAAATGTTGAGTTACACCAGGATTGAGGTCTGTGCCAAATTTGGCGTGGCTCAGAGCGCAAGACTTCGATGAAATACTTTTCTAGATACAGCCATGTGAAAGTGGCTCCACAGAAATCGCTGTTCAAAAAGGGCTGGAAATTGGTCGCAAAAATATTTTTTAATGACAAAACTATTAGGAGTTGAGAGCTAAAATTTTGGATTTCTCCTATTAGTAGGTGAATGCATCCGCTGGAATTTTGTCAGCCGAATCTGAGATGGTCAAGTGGGAGCCATTCGGACATTTGACATGGAATGACCCATATACACCATGTATTACACCGTAAATAAGCAATTTGCATGGTTGTACTTTGATTAATAAGGTAATCTAAAAAGTTCACACTCAAACAGCAAAACCAGTATCCCTAAATAAGATATTCAAAGCCGACAACATGACAATACTGCTTCTGCCTTTTATTTTACAAAACTCTCACACTCTCAGCAGCATTATCAAATACAGAAATGAAACAAACCATAAGAGCCATTTTGTGAAAAATATGGAACCTGAGCCTTTAAAATTTAGGAATTATAATTCCGCCATCAATTTACAATCCCATTTCCTGGAAATTTGGGACCCTGGGTAATGTAAATAACAAAATGCCATGATTTGCAAATTATTTAAACCTTATATTCAACTGAAATTACGTTGTAGAACAAAAATGATATATTAAATGTTCAAACTGCTAAATTCTACTGGTTTTTGAAAAATATGAGCTCATTACAAATTTGATGCCAGCAACATATTTGTAAAAAGTTTGGTCACTGGCAACATAAGCCTGGAAAAGTTGCAAGATACGACAATGACGACGACGACGACGACAACACCACCAGGTGGAACTGTTCACAGCTAAATAGATTAATAGGCAACAGATCAGTAACACTATTGGGTATAAAACAAGCATCCCAGAGAGGCTGAGTCTTTCAGAAGAAAAGACGGCGGGGGCTTCATCACTCTGTGAAAGAGCGTATGGGTAAATAACTTAACTATTTAAAAATAACATTTCTCAAGTAAAATTGCAGAAAATTTGGGTATTTCATCTGTACAGCACATAATATCACTCACAGATTCTGAGAATCTGGAGAAATCTCTGTTGCGCAATGGACAAGGCCGAAAACCAATATTGAATGGCCATGATCCTCAGGCGGCAGTGCATTAAAAAACGGTCGGGATTCTTTAGTGGAAATCAATACATGTACTCGGGAACACGTCTGAGACCCACTGTCAGTAAATTCAATTCATCCATGGATCCACAAATGCTAGTTCGAAACTCTGCCATCTTCTTCGGGCCTAGGCTCCTTTAAGGGGATTTATAGTTAAGCAAACATTTTTCCAAGATACTGTAATTCTTAGTTTAAAAATTGAATATCAAAATAATTCTATTTGAAATTGCAACTTAAAACACTGAGTTTCTGTAGTATCACATCAGTGGTTGCCATGTCAATGGCTGTTTTAATGAATATTAGGGTGGTCCAAAAATGTGCCGAAATGTTTATATATAGAGTAGAAGTCAATTCACCATTTCAAAATGTTCCAATTATCACTTTAATCTAACATGCACAATTTCAAGTTGATATATGAATATCAATAGTAAACCTTAGTCAAATAGTAAATTGCCATAGTCATCCATTATTCAATCAACGCAATGCATGTCTCCTGTGATCTGGAAAAACCAAGTGCAAATGTCACTTTTGGGAGAAGCACCATGAAGTAAATTTTTATGAACCACCTGTTATGGCCCCAATTTGTTATTACATTACAACACAACAGCAACAGCAACAGCAACAGCAAGGGATGACAGACACAGTTTTAACAACTAAAACACATTTAATTTTTAACAAAGACAATAATGACTAAACAACTAACAACTAAGACCAAGATTTAACACAACAAAAAAGAGAAATATTTACAGTCCCTTTTTGTGGGGTTGGCTTGGTGATGTCCTGGGTAAGGGAAAATGCTCTAACACGAAAAAAAATCCACAAAAGAAATTTCACAGGTCTTGAACAGAAATGACAGGTCTGGTCACACGTATCCTTCTTCTTGCAATTTCTCCTACCACTTTACTGTCTCAATTCTTTTCTTTATATACTCTTTTGCAGACCCCACCCACATTTAGACCTCTTTTTTTTAATTTTCTGAGACTCGCCCCAGACATGTCCAGGACATGTCTAAACATGACTCCAGTCTGAGCTTAACAAAAAAAAAGGTAAATACTGCCATCTAGTGGCCTATATTCACACTATAACCCTAATGAATATATAGATACTTAGAGAAACACAGTTATTGAGATAACTAAACAGTGTTGGTTATAATTTCAGCTTTAATGTGAAGTAAAAAACATGCCTAATGTCACTACAGAGCTATTTTCCAGGTTTCTATGTTCTAGTATTGATTTTGACCCCCCCCAAATCAATTTTGGCGGGAAACAGCTAATTAAATATGCATATTTTGATTTACTCATATTCAGAGGTACATATTGCAAAAAGAGCTCTGTACAGACATAGATCACAAAATGAATAAAACTGCCAAATATGAAAGTTAATTGGATGTACAGTTGCGGAGAAATCAGCATTTTCTTGTTGAAAAATCAAGAAAAACTTAATTATAGTTCAGCAGTAATAATGTGATTGAAGTTTGACAGTAATGTTCTCAGGAGGAATACATTTAGTATTTTGTTTCTAGTGGTTTTTAGGATTTTTTTTTTAACCTCCTTAAAAGGCACCAGCCTCATAAGTAACTCCCTCATCTCCAATCTGTTTTTCTTCCCTAGTTTTACATGCTTGTTGAGCATCCATTTGTTTCTTTTTTCAAGTTCTACTGTGTGTTTTTCACTCTGTTTCATGCGTTTTCTGTACATTTTATGATAGCCTTTTGAGAGTGCCCCTGCCTTTATGCCAAGTTTCATAAGAATGGAGGCAATTCCTCGTTGGCCATCATTGAAAGTCCCCACACTCATAAGTGTTCCAGCCTTCAAGACAGTGTTTGTGACAAATGTTTCCTTCGGAACACGACTCCATATTACGGACTATTTGAAGGGCCACTTCATGTTTTTATTTCAAAACTAAAATTTTGAACCAAAATTGGCATTTTGCTTAGCTATAGGTCCACTTAAAATGTACTGAGGCAAAGTGGAAAACTGTCTTGTGGTCTGACCAATCATAGTGTAAAATTCTTTTTGGAAATTGTGGTCACTGGGCTAAAGAGGAGAGGGACCATTTGGCTTGTTATCAAGGCACAGTACAAAAGCCAGCATCTATGATGGGGGCACTTGCACATGGGTAATGGGTAACTTGCACATCTCTGAAGACAAAATTAATGCTGAATTATATGTAGAGGTTCTTGCGCAATTATACTGCCATCCAGAGAATGTCCTTATCAGGGAAGGACTTGCTTTTTTCAGCAAGACAATGCAAAACAACATTCTGCACGTATGACAACACGGCTCTGTAGTGAAGGAGTCCAGGTGCTAAACTGGCCTGCCCGCAGTCCAGTCCTGTCACCAAATGAAAATATTTGCCTCATTATGAAACAAAAAAAAGGACAACGGAACGGAGGCCCAAATTGTTGAGCAGCTGGAATCTATTATGAAGCAAGAATTGGAAAACATTCTTCGTTTGAAATTACAGTCTTTGACCACCTCAGTTCCTAAATTTTTACAGTGTGTTGTTAAAAAAGAAATGATGCACCACAGTAGTAAACATGCCCCTGTCCCAACTTATCTGAAATGTGTTGCTGGCATCAAATTTTGAATTGGCAGATATTTTCAAAAAACAATAAAATTTCAGTTTTAACATTTGACATGTTGTCTTTGTACTTTTTTCAATTAAATAATGATTTAAGTCATTGTATTTTGTTTTAATCTATATTTTACACACCGTCCCAGCTTTTCTGGAAACAGGGTTGTACTTCTACGATCGCATGAATATTACTTCCAATTAAAAAAAAAAAAAAATCCCTAGAATTGAATATACAATGCAGCACATGGATCACATAAAACAAAACATTAAACTCGGCCTCATGTTGCATGCTGAGACAGTGGAAAAGATTTAGGAGCCAAAAGGACTGTTTGTGTTGGTACCATTTCACTCACAAAATGAATGGAGGTTAACAGTTTTCACAAAGCAGTTTGCAATTGGGGCATTAGTAAAGAACAAAATGAAAAGAAGTCATCTTTCTCATAATGGATAAGTTGTCAGGACCTAGTAAAAAGGATATAAACTCGAGTGATTTTGGGTATCCCACAAAAATCAAATTTTAAACGGACTAGCAGACTGAAAAAATGCAACTGCTAAACATTTCGTGAGGTAATTTTAGCCCAGAAGCTAACATTGAGCATTAATATCAGTTTGGTAGTTAAGCAAGATTTGGTAACAGGTCACCTTAGTTGGCTATAAATAGAAATAAAACTTATAAAAGCTATTAGTTATGGTTCTCAACAATTACATATACTTAAACATCAGCTAATATTTAAAATTTATCAGCATATTGCCAATTATGTATTTTTAAAGATGCTCTGGGACTCAAATATGGCAACGTGCTACACAGAATAAATTGCCCCCATTTACAGTATGAATTTTCAAGCCCAAGCAAGTCTGTCTGGTAAAGGGCAAGTTAAGCAGTAACACAGCACCAGAGCAAAGCGTACTATTTATGATGTTTATGCTATTAGGTTCAAGCAATGTATTTTGAGAAAAAAAGAAAAAAAAATTCAATGCACAGAAATCTAATTTGGATCTCGCCAAGTTTCTCAGGGTGAAATTTGATCTGCTTAAAACCCCTTTCTGCAGATATAGATGCTGGCATCCTTAAATTTCTGAAATTTAATCCCCAAATAATTCTGTAAATGAATTTCCAAATCTCTTGCTTCATTGGGAATGATTAGTTTCTATGACACAAATAGTGAATTATAAAGCAAAAACAAATATAAAATCATAAATAGGCTCATGCTAAACAGAAAAAAAAAATTGGCATTATTTGTATTCTGCAAAGGGGTTAAATGTATTAAATGAAATTACTTGCAATATAGAAAAAAGGGCTATGTTCAAGGATCTTTTCATCTAAATGGCATACATTTCTGACAAAAATGTGAGTTTAGTGAATAAATAAATGCAGCGCACATGGAATGCAGCAAATTAAAGGAGCTGTGCCACGATTGCTGCATGGGCTCAGAACCTACATCCTAAGAAAGTGAACCTGCTTGACTGCATGTCAATCTGATTCCATCCTCGCCAATCCATTTGCATTTATATATGAGTTAATCAGGCATTAGGCTTTTTATATGAGGAGTTTTCTATGGAAATTCAAGGATTCAAAGCACTATTTTACCTCTTCAGCCAAGGAATTCAAGCCAATCATCAGACGAAGAAAAATATCTTCCTCTATATGATTATTGGCGGTCGGAAAACCAGTTTACATTATTCCTATCCTTCAGCTAAAGTGATAAAATAGCACTTTGAATCCTCAAACTCCCATAGAAAACTCCTTATTATAAAATGCATAATGCCTGAGTAACTAAAATATGTAAGTACAATGTAAAACAATGACAGATTTGCAGGGATGAAGGTAAATTTTGACAGTCATCTTGTAATTTGTAGTACTATTCAAGGGCTTGAAATTAGTTTTTGAAATCCAAGGATACCCACATGGTCAAATTCTGGGTCAAAAAGGCAACACCCATATGAATGAACAGAAAGGGGTAAATTTTGCTCAGAATAGAAGTATTGCATTTAAATTCTATTTGTACTTTTAGATAACGCTTTATGGATACTTTAGCTGCCACAAACTTAAAAACCCTACAGTTTCGGGATGTAAGAGAATTCCGCCATAAATTGGCTCATTTTAAGGGCGCTTGGTTCGAATTTCACTTTTGATTTGACAATTGTATAGCCTACCAAGGGTTAATGTGGATTTGAGACCTCTCTGGTGAGAGCTCAAGACATAAAAATATTCTGAGGAAATGAAGTTCATATCTTGCTTAGATTTTGTTATAAGGGCTGATGAAAATGCTCGCAAACGGGTCTTAGAGGGTTAACGCTGACACGCCCCCCTTTTCAAACCCCCGTAAATTCTGAACGGAGCCAGAGACTGAACTAAATTCAACTGCTATTTTCTTCTACTGCTACAGGCAACAAAAATATCAAGGAATCAGGTATTTCTGAGACCATCGAACTGGGAGGTTCCCCTATTTTGGGTGATTTCAAGTGGAATGACCCAGTCACCAGAGCATTCCAGTTGCTAATGCTCCCACTGGCATTTTATCTTCGTCCTCCATACGCATGAAACATCCTTTTACCAAAGAGAGGTTTTAGAAAGACAGACGGGCAGATAGAAAGAAGCGAACAAGGTCAGCAGGTGATCAATGCCATCCTCTTAAATTCTACATGCAGAACCTCTGTTCACCGTTAGTCGGCAGCCTTCAGCCGCTGAATGGCTTAACAGCAGAGCGTCCTAAATCCTAATTTTACTTTCTTAGAGAAATGTTCAATACTAGCAGACTCCAGCGTTAAAAAAATGTAAACGAATACCAAATGTGACCTAATCAATTTAAATTTAGCAAAACATATTCACTTCTAAAATAGAGAGACCACATCCAGGTTGGGCTCCTGTAGTACATTCAAATGTCTCTGAGATCGGCGAAGACAAATGTAAACAGATATTGCACCACCAGGAGGAAATGACTGTAACATTTGTATTGCTGATCACATTGCAGAATGAATATAGGAAAAATAAGGCCATACTAGTGATGATCGCATACACTGATAGATTTAACTAGTTTGTTGTCATTCAGCAATAAGAAGCTAAATAAAATGCGAGTGTGTTATCGTTTTCATTTTATATTAACCAAGCTTCAATCGTTCGTACTTTTCAAAAATCCAACAGGCAGGCTTCACAGAGCCCACTCACACGTGCGCACCGCGGTTTATTACAAACTTGACTTCAGTGCATCCAAAAAAGGCGATGGATCTCAAAAACTGTTGGGTCACAACCGACTGTAACCGTCAGGCTCAACTTTTAAACAGAATTTCCGGGATTCATCTAACCCGACCAATACAGGTATCAGTGGGCATGTTACTAATATAATACTATTCGAAAATATTTTAGCTCTGGTCGTGGGCATAAGATTGGAAATCGGGTACCAACAAGCCCACCAAGGCGCAACTTGACCCCTCATAGCTCGTGACGTATTTCCCCAACTAGATTGAAAGAGGAAACGCTTTCTCTCTCGATCGTGCTCTTGCCGACGTTCATCGAGGTGCTGGAGAAAGGGAGAGGAGGGAGAATAAGGGGAGAGGATTGGGGGAAAAAAAAAGGAATTGAGCGTATTTTGATCCCTCCTCCTGTCGCCAATTTGGAGAAACAATAAAACGCGATTGAAGGGGCGATTTGTTGCAAGCTCCTCTGGTAGCCAGCAGCCACTGTAGTTTTTTTTTCTCTTTTATTTTGTCTCGATAGCCAGCAAGTCAACTTTTATTAAGACTCGTAATTTTTCAATAAAAACTATCCCCAACACACAAAAGAACTATTGAATACAAGCCATACATGGTCTTTCGTGGAGGCAATCGTTCGTATACCGCGATATGGGGGTGAGTTTCTCTTGCTGTGCTCGTGTGGAGGGAGACTGAAGACGCGTGCGGGAGCGTGAACAAAGAACGCGCTCTCAGACATGATCTGCGGGAGTGAATGCGTGAGACAAAGATGGCAAAGTAGCACTAACCCCCCTTTAAGGTTTTCTCCGCCCGCCTCCTTTCGCATCGCTTTCTCTTATTTCCCACGACTCAATTCTCCGTTTTCTCCTCATTTGTCTCGATGTTCTTTGACTTCTTATGCCGCTCATTTTGGTGGAATCCATTTTTTCTTAAATAGCGCTAGGCCATTATTAGAGGCGCGCTGTTGGGGGTCAGTGGGCGATTATGGTGGACGCTATCTTTCAGTAAACTGGATGCTTTAACTTATGAGAACTGGATGATTAGTGAGAAATTAGGTTGTGTAGCTAAATGCACATCACCTGGATGGCATGTGAGGTCGATAATATGGTATGCCTTGTCACATTCTTCCTCGTTAGTCTGATGAAGCCCTATTATTTCAATCCATTCAAGCAGTTCCCTCCGACCGTGGTGCATAGTTCGTAAAATTCTATTTGTGAGCAACGACTGGCTGATTGAACCTAAACGTTTAGTTATTAGCTACTGGTTGTGTGTAATTTTTATTTGGTTGACTGATAAACGAATTGACCGTAAGTTTTGTCGATTAGATGAAATTCTTATTTGAAATTTGACTCGTCAATCCGTCTCGTTATTCATTACTGTGGGGTATAAAAAGTGTTTGCTCCCTTCTTGATTGTTCCTATTTTTGCATAAATTTCGCTGAAAGGTCTTTGATATTCAGAGCAAATCTAATCTGACTGAAAAAGGACCCTGAATTATTTCTAAATCCACTTATTTGAATTACAGTTTGAAAGATTGACCAGACATACTGACCGTGGCTGAGGCTTTCCTCGATTTATCTGTCATTCTTGCATCTTCTCTGGCTACCTGGATGAGTTGTTGGTGCTCCATTAGTGCATTCTTGGCAGGCCGACCACTCCTTGGGAGATTGGCCACTGTTCCAAGTGTTTTCCATTTGTGGGTAATGGCTCTTACAGTGGTTTTCTGAAGTCCTAGGGCTTTGGAAATGGTTTTATAGCCCTTTCCGGTCTGAAACATCGCAACACATTTTTTCCTTATGTCTTCTGGAATTTCCTTGGATCGAGGCATAATGTGCTTATGGAAATTCTAGTTTTCAGTACTCAACTTTGGTAAGATTCAATATGAATGAGGTTTGGAGTCAACTGAGGAGTCCAAACATGACTGCAATCAAGTCTGGCTGCTTTCAATCAGCTGAATCTTATTTGTCAATTGATTTTGATTGTTTGACCGAATATGGGGGCAGTTACTTTTCCTATTGGTAATCTAGGAACCCATTAAGTGTTTTCATTGAATATATGGTTTAAAAATGTGTTTACTTAGCTCTCCCTTGTCTAGAATTGCTTTTCAGTAAATATCTCTGTGGCCAAACAAAGTCAGGGGGTGGATCATTTGTGCGAATATTTTTTGGCGATACTCATGTATTAGTGTAGAATTATTGTACTCTCTTTATACACACAGACACGTGAACATGCAACAAGTGTCAAGCTTCAGGTGCTGTGAGGCAACTGTAGAAGTAGCCATTGTCGTAATGAGACATACACCATGGGAAGATCATGTCTGAAGCAAGCTGTGTACATATGACATTGTGTAGAGAGGAGCACAAATTTCATATTTGATCATCCAGAGGGAATGCTTATGAGCATTACTACTTTAGATTGCTAGAGTTTTAGCCTGGCCCCCCAGCTATCTTTTGCATAACACCTATTTAGTACTGCCTCATGTCCATCTTCACTGATTACCACTACTATTACCAACCTCAATTTCAGTGAAGTTGCGACGTAGTGTAAAACATGAATAAAAACTGAATACAATGATTTGCAAATCCTATTCGACCTATATTCAGTTGAGTGTACTACAAAGACAATATATTTAATGTTCAAACTGATAAACTTTTATTTTATTTTTTTCCCGGAAATGTTCACTCAATTTGAATTTGATGCCAGCAAGACATACCGAAAAAGCTGGGATGGGCATGTTTACCACTGCGTCACATCACCTTTCCTTTTAACAAGGCTCAATAAGCGTGTAAGCATTTTGGAACTGAGGATACTAATTGTAGAAGCTTTGTTGGTGGAATTCTTTCCCATTCTTGTTGATTTATGACTTCAGTCGCTCAACGCTCCTGGGTCTCTGTTGTCATATTTTGCGCTTCATAATGCGCCACACATTTTCAATGGGAGACAGGTCTGGACTGCCAGCAGGCCAGTCTATTTCAGGCACTCTTGTATTACGAAGTGACACTGTTGTAACGTGCGGAATGTGGCTTGGCATTGTCTGGCTGAAATAGGCTGGGTCATCTCTGAAAAAGACGTTGCTTGGATGGCAGCATATGTTGCTCCGAAACCTCTATTTACCTTTCAGCATTAATTGTGTCTTCACTGATATACAAGTTATCCATGCTATTGGCACTTGCACTCCCTCATGCCATCACAGATGGTGGCTTTTGAACTTTGCGCTGATAACAATCTGGATGGTCCTTTTCCTCTTTAGCCTAGCGGACACAGCGTCCATGATTTCCAAAATAATTTGTAATGTGGACTTATCAGACCACAGCACACTTTTCCATTTGCATCACTCCATCTCAGATGAGCTCAGGTCCAAAGAAGCCAGAGGCGTTTCTGGGTGTTGTTGATATATGGCTTTCGCTTCACATGGTAGATTTTTAACTTGCACTTGTAGATGTAGCAACAAACTGTGTTAACTGACAGTTAACTGGTTCTCCAAAGTGTTCCTGGACCCACATGGTTATAACCTTTACAGAATGATGCCGGTTTTTAATACATTGCCGACGGTCACAGGCATTCAATGTTTGTTTTCGGCCTTGCCGCTTACATGTAGAGATTTCTTCGGATTCTCTGAATCTTTTGATTATATCATGGACTGTAGATGATGAAATCCCAGAATTCCCTGCAATAGCACATTGAGAAAGGTTGTTCTTAAACTGTTGGACTATTTGCTCACGCAGTTGTTCAGAAAGTGGTGAACCTCACCCCACCCTTGCTGGTGAAAGACTGAGCCTTTCGGGGATGCTCCTTTCATACATAATCATGACACTCACCTGTTTCCAATTAACCTGCTCACCTTTGGAATGTTCCAAACAGGTGTTTTCCTAGCATTCCTCTCAACTTTCCCAGTCTATTGTTGCCCCTGTTCCAGCTTTCAGGAACGTGTTGCAGGCATCAAATTCAAAATGAGTGAATATTTTCCAAAAAACAAAAAATGTATCAGCTTGAACATTAAATATCTTGTCTTTGTAGTGTACTCAAATGAATATAGGTTGAAAAGGATTTGCAAATCATTGTATTCTGTTCTTATTCACTTTCTACACAATGCCCCAACTTCATTGGAATTGGGGTGCATACATTTTACCATGTTCTTAGGAACATAGATCTTTGGTGAAATATAGGCCAGTTTGCTGGTCATTTCTTGTAGCAGTGCTGACGTGATTGGTTATTAATGAACCTTAATTAACTGTTCGGTGATCTTGGTGCACATGGTGGAGTGTAGGTCAAGAACTAGTTTTACTGATAACTTGTCAACTTTATTGTGAGTCAGCGTTTGACTCAAACAGTCTTCCATCAGAGTTACGCTGTGTAGTGTTACAGCATGGACAGTTATTATATGCAAACACCGATTTTAATGTAGCAGTTATTATGTGGGGCCTGGTAGACTAAACAAGACTTCTGAAGTTCCCAACTGTTCTTTTGATGGAAAAACCCTCAAAGAAAAACCCTCAAACACTTGTCCAATTGATTTGAAATTCTCTTCAATTGTCAGGCGTGCATGTTTGGTGATGACTGAAGACATCACAGACATACTTGAAGAGGCTACGCTACAAGAAGCAAATGATTAGTAAGCTGCAGGAACCAGGCTAGCCATACTGTGGGATGATGATAGGGTAGAGAACTGGCTTATGATCTATGGAAAAGAATTGTGTGTTTATTCCACCTCCACCAATATCGCTTGCAATCAGTACTTTTTCGACTTGCCTCGAGGTTTGGGTACCAAGAGAAACATTTTGGTGTGTAAAAACGTGAAGCGTACATCCAATCAAGATGTTACTGATGACATACTGGGTTGCTAGGGCATGCGCAACATATGCATTATCAATATTAAACATGAAGTCTAAATCCCCTTCTCACTAATTAAAACCCCCCAAATATATATTGGTGCCCCATTTCGGAATCGTTCTGGCTAATAAAAAGTCGAAAAATGTGGAGGTTAGTTGCAGAATTCTTTCCGCTGACCCTTTTCTCCTTACATTTTGTCTCTAGAGGAAATCGAACCGGGCGAAGGAGAAGAAGCAGAGGCGTTTAGAGGAGCGGGCGGCTATGGATGCCGTGTGCGCCAAGGTGGAGGCTGCGAATAAGGTGAGCAAAACCGTTTAACCTAGGAAGATAACATAAAACATAGTCTTTTGTAAGTGCAGTTCTGGAATATTGCTGTTTATGAAAATCTGTGTCGTTAAATTTCCGTCACGATCTGTGCTTTACATAGTCTTTGTATATGGGTCATTCTATACTAAACTGTACAAATGTGTTAGAATGGTGATGAAATTCAAATACACCTTTCCTAAGTTTTTCATTGCAGTGGTGAAACCCCATCCATGGGCATCACAATGAAGCAAGCAAGAGGATAAACCGAGTGATCACTTCATTTCAGTGACCCAGTAATGTGCTAAGGTGGCAGGCGTTGTGGGTGTAACAAGGACACAAAACAGATATTGAATTCCTGA
The DNA here is from genome assembly GCA_029721435.1 of Gymnothorax reevesii. Taxonomy (NCBI): domain Eukaryota; kingdom Metazoa; phylum Chordata; class Actinopteri; order Anguilliformes; family Muraenidae; genus Gymnothorax; species Gymnothorax reevesii. Next base: position 99,542,965 of record CM056578.1, read on the forward strand.
AAATCGGTTTCAAAGATAGGTTTCAAAGTCAATTCTTTTGTATGGTAAATGGCCTCAGTCTATCAGTAACATTTATGGACAATTATGCCCAGTCAATGTTTTTCATGTCTATTGTCCTCGATGTTTGTATTCCGTTCACCTGGTAAGCATTGTAAACATTTTGTAACTGTTTACCTGTTGCTCCAAATCACCAAAGGAATATATTATTTTATTCACAAGAAGTCATTTCAAAGAGTAAGAGTAATAAAGAGTAATAAACTAGAAAAGCACTCAGAGAGTGCAGAACCTCCGCCAGGGGGCAGCAAACCCAAAAACACGGCGATTGGAACTCCGGCCCATTGGAAAGACTTGAAATCTTGAACTTTGGCGTATATCTCAGCAGTACTTTGGCCTAGATATGCCAAAATTTAATCAATCACCTCTTCCTTGAGTTAATACCCACCTACCCTGAAAATTTCGTCAATATCCGGCCATACGTTTTTGAGTTATGTTGTACACAAACAAACCAACAAACCAACAAAAAAACATCACCGAAAACATAACCTCGGCAGAGGTTAATAATAAGGTGGGAAAGTAGGGTCATTCATAGACTTCAGTAACATTGAACTTCTTTCTGCAACCACTGACATCGCCATCTGCTGGCTATTAAATATAATGCAAATTTTTTGAGATTTCCGCATCGACCTCACTTTTTAAATCCGGGTGCTGCGTTCATCTTTTTATACAGATTATGCGCTGGGCACGATCTACGCATAATTTCTTTATGTGGTTATGGATGTAAGACGATATTAGGACGTGGAAAATGTATCTTTTTTCAATCGTTATTTTTAAAAACATGGTATAAATGATTATCTGACGCCTTGTGAAATTCTGATGCTGGAAGTGAGTATCTTAGTTTGCCGGTGAGGTCGCGAATGGTTACGCCCACGACGGTCATTTCGATTTGCATTTCTGATCAGACGAGTCCGGGTAATTTAGTGCAGACAATTGAAACCGTTATTATGGGTATTTCTTTGCAATATTTCATTTTACTTTGTTTCGAAGTATCAACAGACATGTCATGAGCATTTCATGAAGTTGGCTGCCAAATTTTGTCACAAAATATGGCCTTCACAATGCCTTGGTTGAGATCAGGACACCACTTTTTCTGCTGTGCTGTTGGACCGATGGCTCTGTTTTTTTTTTTTTTTCTTATGTATAACTTCAATCCGGGAGTAAATAAATATGAACAATGCAAATCATTTAGTTCTCTTCGAAAAAAATTTATTGATCATTCTTATGCAACACGGTGAATTGTACAGTTTAGTATGGAATGACCCATATACTTCGAAATTGGCCAACTAGTCTGCTCAACCCAATGTTTTCATATGCTTATGCGTGGAAAATAATCGGAGGACTGCGATTTGAATGGCCATTGCCCCCTTCCCTCACCTGTGTTACTAGCATTCATTGTTATGATGATTATTCGTTTAACCACATTTCATAACTGTGGGTCAAAAATGTATGCATATCTCAAGGCATATTCAGCCAAAAGCACCACCTAACCTGTGTTGTTTACTTGGTTGTTATGTCTCCATGTAAAACGGAAAGTGCAGGGGGTGAACAAAATATTAGAAGCAGCCCTGAAAAATGGCTTGAACATAGTCTTTGAACTAAAATTAAAGTAGTTATCAAGCAGGTCGTTCTCGTTTATTTGATAGTTGGTAGTTTGTGTCTAACTAAAAGTTGTATATAACCGGCAGTGGTTTACAACATCTGTGACTGCAGGTGAAAGCTTTTCCAAAGGGGAGATGGACACTTGGTAGAATAGTTGCTGACAGCCTCAGAACCATAGGTCTAACAATCAACGTAGAATTGAATAAATGTATGTCTGAATCAGTTTCTACAAAAACAGCAAGTTGTGAGTTTCATAGCGCTGGTATTTTTGGCGGTGTTTCTGATTACTTGGCTGCCCCCTATGTGTAAAGTGCGAAAAATGCGACTGATTAATTGATGTTCCTCTTGCAGCTTGAAGATCCTCTGGCTGCATTTCCAGTTTTTAAGAAGTATGACAGAAACGGGTAAGAAACAATGCCCTGAAATCCCCAAAGTTTTGGGAGGAGACCTGAAAAGGGAGGATGTTAGACTGCTAGAGCCCGTGCTGATGTGCTTGTTTTTTCAGGTTAAACCTTCATATAGAATGCAAGCGAGTCTCGTCTTTGGATGACAGTACCGTGGAGTGGGCCTACGAACTGACCAGGGCCAACATGCAGAGTCTGTAAGAAAGAAGCGGGAGGGGGGGAGGGAACGGGGGGCGGGGGCAAATGCCTGGAGGTTGTTGAAGTCAGAGAAGTGTGAAAGCAAACCAGTGAAAGTCTGGTTAAAGAAGAAAATAAACGAGACTTTGTTTATTTGCTCTTCTGTCTGAAGGCTGTGGAATGGTGCACCTGGCAGTGTTCTGATGGTTTGTGCCTGGGTATCTGAACTCTCTTTCCTGTCCTGTCTCCGTAGTTATGAACAGAGTGAGTGGGGCTGGAAAGAACGAGAGAAGAGGGAAGAGTTGAAAGACGACAGAGCGTGGTATCTCCTGGCTCGTGACCATGACTCCGCCCCCATCGCTTTCTCTCACTTTCGATTCGATGTGGAGTGTGGAGAGGAGGTGCTCTACTGGTGAGGGCCGAGGCTGCTCCGTAAACTTGGGGGGGATGGGGGGCTCTAACCGAGAGTCTCTGGATGGTCATGACGACCCAAGGTTGGAGCCATTTTGCTTTCATTGCTCAGAACTGTGCCGTTTCACACATTTGAATTAGTTGGATTTTTTTTTTGGTTCATTTCTCGGATGGGAAACGACGGTGGCCCGCAGTCCGATGTTAAGAAGGCCTTCAGTAACATCACTCTTTACTGCATAATTTCTCTTTAACAATTTATTGACTGAAAAACCAAGACCATTTGATAACCCGTCATGATTAAGAAGTGCTTCTGACAAAGCGATTGCCTTTTGGCTATGTTGATATGATTGATAGGACTCTGCAAGGATGACAGTAACTGCATGAAATCCAAAACTTTCACCAACTTGGATTTTTTAATTTATTTGGATCATTACACTGTCACTCCACTGTGCCTTATGCCTCACAGCGTCCTTTAGCCACGACTATATTCAGAATATTAAATGAACTCCTCTACCTTATTGTTAAATCAATGAGCCTCGCAAACAAAGTTATGCAAGTGTGAGCCATTTTGTGAGCTAACATGACATAACTTCAGGATTTATTAAGGCATACGGACATTTTATGTTCTCATTAATGTGCAGAGGAAAACTTCATGATGCGATATGCAAAAATGCTATCGAACATAAATTTCATGGTCATCCTACCAATTCGTCTTAGCAACTGCTGCTAATCAGGCAAAGTAAACTGCGATTAAGCAATTAAATATTGAAAGGTGAGGTAATAGAAGGCCTTCAATCCCGCTGACGGACCACTACTGGGGAAACCTGTTAAATTTTGGGCAAAGAAAAATAAACCAGCTAGCAATGGATTTGACAAGAATAAGAGTGTCATGGTTTGTGAATGTGCTTTTTACTTTCTTTGTTACTCTCGTCCCTGACAACATTGCTTTCTTTCCACATTGGATTCTACCCAGCTGGCTGATTATTTCTGGGCGTTCCTTCCCCGGAGTCTATTTAAGCTGGAGGTTGCCACGCCTCCCTCGCTGGAGTGTTTGATATGACTTTGCTCAATTCGGCTCAATATATATCTTTAGACTGGGGTTTGCCGATTTATATATGCGTGTGTGTGTGTGTGTGTGTGTGTGTGTGTGTGTGTATATATATATACATTTTTTTTTTTTGGTAAGCTTTCCTTCTTTAGGTTTTGGCACTGTTGTAAGGTGCCTTGTTAGTTTTTCTCTTTTATTGAGATTTCTTTTCTTTCTGGTTGCTCGGTCCATTTCTGGCACTTAAGCCTTTCGTTTGTTCAGAAACGCGAGCTCCTTTCCTCTTTCATCTCGTCCAATCACTTTCAGCTGCGTCGGCTCTGTGCTCGCTGCTGCTTCGCCTGCCGCGGTATCTGAAACTCTACTCTAACCAGCCATTACAAAGAGGGGGAAAATATTCAGACATGAGAGAACACAGTATGGCACAAAAAAAAATACTCATTCACTTTGAGATGGTGCCTGACATTGTGATGGAGAAAAAAAATGACACCATCACCAGATTTTCTCCTCACATCACATTCACTCCTCACATCACATCTCTCTTTATGTAGTCTCTCTACGTTAGTCTGGTGGCTAAGGTCAGCTGTGGCTTGCAAGGTCAGTGGATCAAGCCCCAGGGTAGGCCCAAAAAGATTGAAGCCGCTTTCGGGGCATTTTTAATTCTGTCGGAGATCGCCAGGTTTCCAAATATGTCCTGTGGAATTACGGGGAAACGTGTCTAAAATGATGCACAGATGTTTTCTATTGGATATACTGCTGCAGCCATAGAAGCACAGCCTCCTGGGTTAGAGTGTTTCACTCAGTGTAACTGTGATGGAGATGCAGTAAAGCGCTGCAACTAGCAGATACAGAATGTGTATGTGGCCTTGTCATACAATGTGGAAAAATGTTTTTTCTTACTTTGAACATACTGGAGGGGAAATTCAAGAGGGAATCAGTGTTTCAAGGGTTAAAGAATGGTACCAGAGACTTAAAAAAAAGAGATGAACCAATTAGGTGACCAAGTATGAAGGAGTTGAGTGGTAGTATGTATGAAGAGTTTGTTTCCAAAGTGCGGTATATCCAATTTACTAATTTTGAGTAAATCGGCTTTTCCTATGTTGGTTCCAATTGCATTTTATAGAAAAACACAAACTTTGACCGTGAAAAAATACACCTTATAGTATGAATTTCTAAAAATGGATTTCTGCGCCATGTTTAAGAAGCACAGGGCTATGACTCTATGGTATTACCTCAATTTTTGTAATTTTAGCACTTATTGTATTTTGGGAACAATCACTTCATATGTAAATCGTGCTGTTAGCTGTTACATTGCAGTAATAGGAGTTTTGCTCACTAAAACATGTTCTGGGGGCAGAAACTGTTATGATTGGTTCAAATACAGTGGCCGTAAAAAGCCGGGAAGAGACGGGCCAATTTAAAACTTCACGGGGCCTGTAACGGGCAGAGCTACGATTGTATAGGGCTGATGCATGTTTGCTGCTAGATTGGCTCAATGGGGGGGGTAAAAGGTTACCATCATTGTCATGGATCAAATCCTGTTGTGCAAGGTATTAAAATTTTTCATTATATCATACACTTTTTATATGGAGCGATAATAAATCATGTTTGAAGGTTTCTACATTATATGTTAATAACATAAGCAATTTTAAAAGAACGCATAAAATAACTAGCATAAAATAAATGAGAAATAATACCTCTGTCTTTGACAATAACAGCTCTGCCTGTCATGGTCTGGAGGAAGTTTCTATTTGGCCTGCCTCTTCATTGTTTTTATTGGTCGCCTAATTCAACCAATGAAAATGGAACATGTCTCTGTAACTTAAACTCCCACCTGCTGATGGTGCAGATTGGCTTCAATTCTCTGTTTCAGTTACGAGGTGCAGTTGGAGAGCCGAGTGCGAAGGAAAGGACTGGGGAAATTCCTGATTCAGATACTGCAGCTCATCGCCAACAGGTATGGCTGTTAACTGCTGGAGGAGCCCCATATTAAATAACCTAACTGCATTGATTGCAGCTATAACGCAAGTGGTTAAACCTACACTTGGTGCGGAGTTCACACGGCAGAATACTGTGCTGACCCCTTCCTTGTTGTCTCTCTCCAGCACACAGATGAGGAAGGTGACGTTGACGGTCTTCAAACACAACCACGGCGCCTACCAGTTCTTTAGGGAAGCCTTACAGTAAGTCAGTGCCCAATTCACTTTCTCTATTCCTCATGCGCTTATGCCCATATTCATAAAGCCCATCACTGATCTCAGACCAGTTTTGTCAACCCACCCCTATACCGCATCCACACGGGGGGGAACTGATTCTTGATCAGTGCTCCCTCTGAGGACTAGCAGGAACTGGATTCCCTGTCTTTTATGCACATTACTGTGGCACTGACCCCTTCTTGTCTCGTTTATTTCATTGTGTTCTCCTTTTTTTTTTTTTTTTTTTTTTAAGTCCGACAGAATGAGCTGTTTGTGAATCGGTAATGCAATTAAACATGGCCACCCCAACCCCTCTCTGATTCAGGTTTGAGATCGACGACACCTCTCCCAGTATGTCTGGCTGCTGTGGAGACGACTGCACTTACGAGATTCTGAGTCGACGGACAAAATTTGGAGAGGCAGCAGGGCACGGGCATGCAGGAGGGCACTGCGGGGGGTGCTGCCATTGAGGGAGAGGGGGGTTCTTTATTTCCCCAATCAGAACAACTCCACCTCAGACCCACCCACAGCTTCTTTGTTTCCTTCATAGAATCTCCCATCTATAGTAAATATGTTTTCCAGAAAATCCTCTTACAGCCCTTGTAATAAATGTAAAAGTTTTGCAAGCCCCACATGATGACCATCACTTCCTTTAAAGGTAGACATTTTTTTTTACCTTATTTTTCTTAATCTACAATAGTTGTCAGTTTCTTGCATTAGGGGGAGTTGTAGGATTGGTAATCATTTTTGAAAAGAGGGGTATTGTCATCTCTCTGTGCTAAGAATAAGCCCTTTTTAATGCATTTTTACAACAAAAATCAAATAGCATTTTCGTTACTACTGACAGAACTGAATTTTTTGGTCAGGAATGAAAATGTATTCCCGTTTCTCTCCTTGCGGTTCTGTCATAATAGAGAGCTAAAAAAAAGCAGATGTCAGTTGCCTGATTATGTGGAATGATTCTGGGTAATTCTGGGTAATTTTTTGTTTACCATTCGTCACGACTGAACAACTCAGTAAAGCAGGACTCCTCTTTCAGGTTATGGAAATGCAGGGTGTACTTTTTTTTTTTAAACGCTGACGAAGGAGATTGATTGTGGGAATCAGAATCTGGGGGTTCATGGGTATTTGAGGACAGAGCGATTAACTGAACGACTTGGAGAAGGAAGTATACTATTCAAAGTTTGGAAAAGAACCTGTTACATTTTTCCATTTTATATTTTTATATTCATATTATTTTTATTTCGTGGAACTTCGTCCCTTGTTTCGCCATTCTTTTTATATAAATGCCAACTCAGTTTTTTGGTGCGTAAAGAAAGAATATTCTTATCTGACTGGCCTTTGTACGTGAGCAGTTGACTGACAGTAATGTGCTTTTGTTAAATGAAGGGAACCAGAAATGTCTGCCGTGTAGGCGTTTTATTTGTACGCTACGAATAAAAGGAAATTGTTTAAATCCTAAATGGATTACTGTCCTCAATGCGAATGCAGAGGCTACATTATTGTTTTCTGACGTTTTTAACTAAGTGCATTTTCAAGCAGTATGCTGGAGTGTTGCTGTTGGCATCATGTAAAATACATTTTGAAAAGGTAAATTATTTTTTTAACAACGTGTTTAATCTCGGACAGTTACCCAAACCTCTTCTGGACAGCCACTCGGCTGAAACGCAGTTAGGTGTTCAAATGATGTGGCTGAAAATTCAAGTGCCTGATATTTTAACAAGGTACTTCCTTATTGTACCTTCACATCCTGGGATTATTAGTCCATATTTTTTTTTCCCTTATTCAATCAGGGGTTTTTTTTTTTTTTTTTTTTTGTTGTTTTTTATATCGATGCTTGAATAAGATAAGATAAGATATTGGGGGACCCACAGACACTACAGACAAGGGTCATAATACCATAAACAGTTCAACACATTTTTTTAAATTTACAAACCAACATCAAATCACTGAAATATGCATTTATGGACAACTTTCAAGAACTACAAATTGCTAGATGGCACATAACACAATGTGTTCGATAGGTGCTTCAGATCGGCACATAAGTCAGTGTTTTAACTGTAACATCAAACTTGACAATGTTTTTGCGGTCTGACTTGTGCTTTCATTATATACTATTATGCACATGTTGGTATTTATAGCCCATGAACATTTTGGTTTCATATCATGATGTATTAATGAAGGACATTATACGGACACTACTGACAACATCTTGCACAATCACCCAGAAAAGCAATCATATCAATTTATATAACATGGTACATATATTTATTACTAATATAATTATGTACACAATCACTTTATGCATGTAGCAACAAGCCCACAGATTGATATTGTGGTATTTTAACACATTTTACAACTGATCATTTTCACCTACGGACACTACAATTATGTAATCTGATATTTCAAATTGTAACCATGTCCACTGACATTTTATAGTCATTAAAGTTAAACAGGATCTTGATCTGTATATCCAGTGTTGTGAGCCTTTTTTATAAACACCAGACAGTGTGTACAATAACGGGGCCTACGGACGGACACTACACTCAATGTCTGCACTTCAACACACCAGACGTACCTCTGTTAATAACTGCTTGGTTTTGTTATTGTAACAGATAAATGACTGGTTTTGATTAATTACACTCCTGACTTGAAAGATACGATAATATTCTGGTTTATTATCAAATTGATTATTTGCAGAGCATAATTCTGTGTCACTTTTACAAAAGGAAGAATAATTATAACATGAATAAATTGAAAGTCGTTGAAGCTATGCAGAGATTCTCTTGAAACGCCCGCTTCGCCAACCTGAAAAATAAATTGAACACATTCTATAGGTTGCATAATTTTGGTAAAATACACACTTACTGAAATATATGTTGCTGAAATCATTCATCAAAAATGCCTTCAGGTATCAGTGCAACATAAATATATTTTTAGTGGGTGATATTATCACCATTTAATATATTGTAACTTGGAGATTGTTCAATGGATTTCCACAATTTTTTCACCATTACAAATTCTCATAGAGACACATTCTCAGCCCATGAATATGATGATATGAAGAATCTAACATTCGCTCTTAAGCACATAACATCATGTATTATAAATCATTTTACCTGATTGTGCTTTAACCGACTCTCTGTTTTGGATGCCTCCCTGCTTCAGTACAGATGATTCAAATGATCCACTCATTAAGCCACTCCAGCACGACCCGATTATTTGAACTCTTGTACAAGAACAGGAAGAGATCTAAAAAACATGCAGGACAAGTGGTACTCTAGGAGAAGTTTGGGAAACTCTGATGTAGAATCAAATATATGTAAAACTGGCTAGGTTGACTGATTTCCTTCCAAAAATTAATTGAGTTTTGAGATAATAGATACAGGCCAGAGAGAGAACCAACCTAGTTCTTGAGTGTTATGGAAAAACCTGGTAAATCACATTTTGATCGAGACCGAGTTAGGACCATTTTTGTGCTTACTAGACTTTGCCTCATCACATACAGCCTGATTTCCCATGTTTTGCAATGGTAAACCCTAGAAAGCCATTGGTATATAATCATTTGTAAAGCAACAAACTATTAAGTTGATCTTATTGGCTTTTCCACATTTTTTTTTTATTGTTATGGCTAAACCTACCAAGTCGAAGCAGCATGTATCACATGATCTGCTGGCTCAGTTCCTATCCAGAGCACTGGTTGTGCAGGACATTCATGGTCTGAAATCAATCATTCACACAATTCACACGCTAATGACTGAAAAATGGCATCAGGAGGGAAGCAGATGGTGGAATTAGCACTGGCAGTACTGTCAAACGTCACTGTAACTACATAAGTGCTAGGGTTTTGTCCATTTTGATAATTGATATTTTTGAATGGAAAAAAAAAAACTTCAGCCATGATATTGCCATGGATACTGACAAGAAAGGTTCTCTCTGAATATTGCTTATTATGCAATGCGTTAATAACTGCCAAGTCAGTTTCATTGTCGGACAAGAGCGTGACCCCCGAGGGCTATAGCTGCCTGTCTTTTTCTCAAAATCTGCATTTTGTTGCATAGTAGGTTTTTCCAAAACGTTCAAGAGTTGGCGCTCTCGGTGTTCCACTTCCTCTGATTGGCCAATCCTCTTGCTCCTTTGAGAATATCATTTCCGGGGTATATTACGTAGGCGAATAAAGCTGAATGTCCTGCGCAAGTCATTCATTTTGTTCCGGACTGTTGACAGGAGGTGAGTTTCGGGTTATGTGTATTAAGACTCCCGGTATTTAATGGCGTGTATGCATTACCAAATATCGTACAGAAATGTGCAGAAAATTAAGCCTTCTGTCACTGATTTTTTTATGTAGTTTGTGCTCATAACAACATTCTGCCCTAGCTAACATCCGTTAAACAGCGACACTTGGAGAAGCAGCGTCAGTAGAAACGACGTTCTGCATCGTGCATGTTATTCGTTCTCAATCTGAATCAATCTAGTGATCTAACCCCTTCTGTTCTGCCTTTTCTTGTTGTAAACACATTTAGTGCTCTCGGTGTAGTTTGTTTTTTTCTGTATTTTCGTGTTAAGTCTTCGGAGTGAGTAAAAAATGAAGTGTTCTTGGTCACGTTGTAGGTTTTACGCTGTCATGCCGTTTCCGTGAGGCTTTGACTATTGGCGTTTCTCTCTGATTACTTGGGTGCGATTTGAACTGAAAATTTGTAATTGAGTTTAGCTAATGGAAAAACCACAGTGCGTTGTCGTTACTGACCGCCCCAACTGTTCCCAATTGGAATAGTTTTTTTTTTTCCTCGTTTGCATGCAGGAAGGTGTCCGTGGCGATTGGAAGTGAAAATGCAAGTGCGTCCCCCGGGGACTTAATCCGTCTGAACCGTTTTATTTGAGTTGAAAAATTAGCTTGGTGTGTCTACTGCCTAAAAATTCACAATGAACTTCAATCTGACTTCAGATGAAGTTAATGTCATTCGTCGTTAAAACCAAATACTAACGAATATGAAAAATTGCGCAAAAATTACCGGCGGGATTCGATCCATGCAACGGGAAACGACATCTGCACGAAGAACAGCGACGGAGCCCAGCACGTAATTTTAGTTGCGAAAAATAGTATGTTCAGGTGGGGGTTACGGGCGGAAATCTTTCAAATTTGAATAATTGTGCTTCTTTTCGGTTAGTCAAACTTTATAACGTATAAAATCAGTTTCTTATATTTAAGTGACTCATGATTTGTTACTGCAGTGCCTGGCAGTGATATTGCAAAACTCTAGAGAGTGTTGTCTGTCATTTAGCAAATGGCTGTAGGGTTTCTTCACGGGAATTTTGTTCATATTTTGTGTCTGGAAGTGATGAGATGTGATTACCGCCCCAGTCTGATGTCTGCTGACTGAGTGGTAACCCCTCTGATCTATGTAAAACAATGGACATTTTAAACTGGTGCATTAGTTGCCAACTCGGAATTTTATACCTCCAGCAGGGTAACTGAAGGAAACTTGTGGCCTAAGTACTTGTGCCTTTTTTTTTTTTCCCTGCAATTCTTGGTTAATCCATGAATGGAAACCGTACGTAGTGTAGGTAGTAAATGTAGGTAGGCATTGGCTCTCATGCTCCGAATGATTGTGTGGAATTGGATAATGCAATTTTTTGGCACCTCTGATTTTGCCTCTTTCTTTTCAGACTTGTTCCAGCATGTGCAAAATGAATTGCACATTTGTTTTCAATGCCACTGCTCAAAGGTAAGCTCACCATCTCATCTCCTGCTGGCAGTGTTTAAGGCTTAGAAATTGGATGCAATATGCAGTTGGGGGGGTGGGGGGGGAGGAATTTATCTGTGATCAGGGGATTTTTTTTCTTTTCTTTTCTTTTGTTCACCCTCACCCGTTAAGCTGACATTTGTTTGTGAGCATCTCTGGGTACAGTCTCAATGATTAAAATAACTAGCTCACTTTGAATTAATCTGAAAAGAGATGAACATCTGAGTGACTGTACTAGGCACCAGACTGCTCTGCATTTGCAGTAAATCAGTCACTTCCAGAAGCCTGACTGTCTTTCAGGTGTGGCTGCGAGGTAGTTGGACTGATGAAGAGGATGATGATGATTATGATCCAGGTAAGCCATGATTTCTGTTTCCAGCTTATGGTCAGTCTCGGGCCCTGGCCTTGAGGTGTGCAGTCCATGTTTGTTCTGCAAGTGTGGGTGCAGTTTGACTCCTGTGCTGATATGGATTAAGATGGTCCTCTGCATGTGATGAACTATCTTTTGGAATCTCGTTCGTCTGAGCACTTGATGAGATCCTATTTTTTTTCTGACTGGTGCAGGGTGCGGTATCTGGTAACAAGGGAAAATGGCATCACTTGTGTTTAATGGTAATCTTTTTCACAGGAACTCTGTTGCCCTGGCTGAAAATGGTGGTCTCATGGTAAGTAAAATATAATTCTGGGTGCATCTGCATCTCAAAGCGTAGGCTACTTCCCGGGAAGGCTGCGTTTTTAGGGAGTGACACTTGCTTCCATCTGCTAGACTAACATTTAGGGTTAGGGATTAGGTTACATTTAGAGTTAAAGGTGCACTATGCAAGTTTGTGTACTTTCTGCGCAATTATATTTTTGTCTCAATTCGCCAACATCTCCAAGATCTGCTAACTGCTTGCCCCTAAATTCACTGTAAAAATCTGCTGTATCAACCAGATGATACATACTCTGCTCTGCATCAGCAGTAAATCGCTGTCCATTCCTAATGCTTGACTCGGTTCTAGGGGTGGCTGCGAGGTAGCTGGACCAATGACGACGATTATGATCGGGGTAAGCCATGATTTTAAACTTCCAGCAGATAACGGTGAGGCTTTAGGCCAGATCTTGGAAGAGGTGCCGTCAGTTACACTTTACAATAAGAGTACATTAGTTGATGCAGTAATAAGCATTAACGTCCAATTAACTGATGCAGCACACCGCTAAATAAGCATTAGGTAACCTTAACTTAATATTTATTAATGCCCTTTGACATCCTTATTATGAAGTTCAAAACATGCCATAAGTAACACATCAAACTGTTCGATAATGTATGAATTAATATCTTAGTTAACATGAACGCCATTAGTAAATGATTAGTAGACCTATTAGTTTGCTGTTAATTTTCTGATGGTTAATGCTTCATACTGCATTAGATAATGTTAATGTACCCTTATTCTAAAGTGTTCCTGCGCAGGCCATGTCACACGACATGACATGTCTGAATGCAGTCTGACTCGTGCTGATTATGAATTGAATTGAACGGGTTACATTGGTCAACTGCATATGGTGAACAATCTTTTTGCATCTCCCTAACCTGAACACTTGAGACAGCTGCCAGTAGATTGGTTAAATGGTGTTATTGGTGTCTAACTAATATTTTGGAATGTAGTTTAGGCTGGAATTGGTCTCATGCCATATACATTACCCTCCCTCCAAAAGTAATTTCAGTCACTCATTCACAGTTGTGAAAAATGTTTAAGTGCTCGGGCATTAATAGAATTTATGGTACGAAGGTTGTAACATTGGCTACCCATCCCAGTTCTCTTCATCAATGTCTGGAAGTGATGAGATGTGATTACCGCCCCAGTCTGATGTCTGCTGACTGAGTGGTAACCCCTCTGATCTATATGTACACATACTGGTGCCCATTTTATCCATTTTCTACTGAAGTCCACAAATGAATAGAAGTGCCATGAATAGTTGCTGGGCAAGAAATCCCTGTGGAAAAAAATAGCTGACTTTTCTGTATTTAAGTGTTCGGTATGGATGGGCTGTGCGGTCGTGTATTATTCGTTGAAGGGTTTGGTTCAAATGACCATTGGGCACAGGGCTTGGATTTCACCGAACTGGTATCTGGTGGATTTAATTGGATTAAACCCAAATAGAGGTTTCCAGAACAGCAAATGTATAGATGATCCTAATAAGCAGATCTGAATACTCAGGGTTCAATAGGACTAAACATGCACTGATTCGTCCCTGTCCCGAATGGTGGTGTGAATTGGTGGGTCAGCTTGAATTTTGGTCCTGCTGATGTGTCTTAAAAGATGCTTATAACTGCTCCAGACAGATTTCTAACGATTCTGCCTGCTGAATTTTACTAGTTTCCTTATTAATCTGCAGGATGAGCAGTGCTGTGAGTTTCATTGACTTCAGTGGAAGCAGGGCTCAACTATTCAACAAACTGGTGGCATGACAGCTGATGGTGCTTTACCTGCGTAAACCATGGTAAGATCTCCAGCAGTGGCTCAAATGATTATCTGCTCTGAGGATAAATGATGAATTTTCACATGACAAGCATATGCCTGAATTTTGGTGATGCTGATTTATAATCTGAACCTCTAATCTGTGGCTATAATGAACTGCAGTCTTGTATGCTGTTATTTATGGCTGTCTGTTTCATAAATGTTCTAGGTTTCCCTGGGTGTACTGAAGGATATTGGTCGTTTTCTTCTGACATGGAGTGTGGAGGGATGCCTCTGACGGTAAGAGTTGAGAGCTGTGTTTCCACAGATTTCATATGCAAATTGCTTGTAGAATGTTCAGCAGTCTTAAAGGAGCAGTGCACTGATTTTAGCATTTGAGCAAGGTGAGGCATGTTTTCATAATTTCTCACGTCTCATGGCATAAATTTTGCCTGACGTCATAGTAACTGATCATAGTCAAAGACTATTGGAATAGTAGGTAACAACAGGCTGAAGTGAAAGGACAGTTGGAACTTGGTAATTTATTTGAAATGACGACTGCAGGATAGTATGTCAGTGCCTCAGTTGTGAAATCAAACGTTACATTTTGTGGTCAGTAGTCATAAGTTTGTCTGATTATTGGAGGCCATTTTACATAAAGTAGAGGCCTCCACAGCATTCCATTCTTAAGTCCTTGATCCTGGTAGTTGAAAATGTAGGTTTCTCAAGAATACTCTGAATAACTCAAACTGTCCATCTTTGAACATGTACGAGCTAAATATAAATCCCAAATGTGAAATTTGTGCTCCGGTTATTTAAGATTATTGAAATGCTTTAAATCTGACTGATCTGAAAATGACTACATAGACATTATTAATGCAAAAAAAGCCTGTTGTGTCATTAGGTTTAGCACAAATTTGACGGCTTGATTTAATGCAATGGGGTGAGTATTTTTGGGCTAATTGGTTATGTGGCGCAGAGATGATGAGTTGTGATTACCGCCCCAGTCTGAATTATTTGCTGACTGAATGGTATCCATCTGATCTACATGTGTGTACTGACTGCTAGCACAGAGGTAGAACAGTGTTTGTGTTCATTTTGATGAACCAGTGTGTTCTTTCTGCAGGATCGCCAAGGAAAACTCCTCTGCAACAGTAATCCGGAAAGAAGACCAGTCCAAAATGTGACTAATTTTCTAAAGTTTTGTGATTTGATCATGAAATTGCTAATTATCACTATAGCTGTAATTGGTGTGGGGCAACTGTTTTGGTGTGCCGTGCTTTTCATTCTTTCTGGGTTTTTTTAATTTGCATCTGGAATATTCAATCGCTGAACTACACTCAACAAAAATATAAACGCAACACTTTTGTTTTTGCTCCCATTTGTCATGAGATGGACTCAAAGATCTAAAATTCATTCCAGATACACAATATTACCATTTCTCTCAAACATTGTTCACAAATCTGTCTAAATGTGTGATGGTGAGCACTTTTGCTTTGCTGAGACCATCCATCCCACCTCACAGGTGTGCCACATCAAGATGCTCATCAGACACCATGATTAGTGCACCTGTGTACCTTATACTGCCCACAATAAAAGGCCACTCTGAAATGTGCAGTTTTGTCTCAGCAAAATGCCACAGATGGCGCAAGCATTGAGGGAGCTTGCAATTGGTATGTTTGAACCGAAAAATCGCTTTATTTTATACTTTTCACTTTTCTGGAATCCGTTACGATGATATGCATATTTTGTGTGTACAAAATGAAGTGATTTTTCTGTTCAAACAAAACAATTTTCTTAGAACTGGGAAAAGTCAGACTTTTGCTCTCAGCCACTCAATTGTTTTATCTCTGAGAAATGTCCTCTCAGCTTTCTTGGTTCAGGCCGCAATTCTCCAGAGTAATTTTTAGTGTTACTTTTTTTTTTTTTGGATCGGTTACTATGGCTGTTTTTACGCCCTCGCCATTCGTGACAAGGGCATGTAGTTACTCTTGTCTGTACATTTGTACATGCGGCAAATTGTCTATCTGCCTCAAAACTACTGGTCAGAATTCAACTAGCTTTGGTAAATTCTTTCTAGATCGATGGTGTGCATTTTATTTTGTTTGACACAATTGGATAATTTCACAATTCTAGGGGCTTCAGAAACTTGGTGGTGGGGGCATCTGTATCCATGGACATTCATTATAAATGACAAGAAAATGTATTTCTGGTTATCCACAGGTTTGATGGATGCAATGAGAGACTAGGACCAATCTGAAGAGTCTGCGACCAGGATGGGCCAAATAGTATGTCAGTGATACTGATCAGATCCAACAGATTTTGGCTACAGCTTTAAAGGACAAGCCAACTTCTTATAAGAATATCGCCATCTCGTCACAAGCTACTGTTTTTTTTTTGACGGACATGGATTCCAGCCAGTTAAATTACAGATTTTAATATTTGATTGTCCGGTTTTCTTATAAGGGAAGTGCGCTTTCCCTCTTTGCGTAAAGACATGCATGGACAGTCCAGAGAGATTCTAGCAGAAATGCTTCATGCCACAATGAAGAAGTAATCTCTGGGACTGAGTTGGACTGCAAGTTTGACTCCACTGCTGAGGTGATTTCCCCCCCAGACTTGTTCCAGCACATCTTGTGTACATCACACTGATCTTTTAGAGACTATGATAGTCTAATAGTCTCCCCTATGTGCTCTGTGTTTAAGGCTTAGAAATTTGAAGCGTAATGCAATCTGTCCTGAGTAAAATGACTCGCTGTGTGGAATTTGTCTTCTCCCTCACCCTTTTTGCCAACATCAGTAGCTTGAGAATATCTCTGGGTACAGTCTCGATGATTAAAATAACTAGCTCACTTTGAACCAATGTGAAAAGAGATGAACATCTGAGTGACTGTACTAGGCACCGGACTCTGCTCTGCATCAGCAGTAAATCGCTGTCCATTCCTAATGCTTGACTCTGTTCTAGGGGTGGCTGCGAGGTAGCTGGACCAATGACGACGATTATGATCGGGGTAAGCCATGATTTTAAACTTCCAGCAGATAACGGTGAGGCTTTAGGCCAGATCTTGGAAGAGGTGCCGTCAGTTACACTTTACAATAAGAGTACATTAGTTGATGCAGTAATAAGCATTAACGTCCAATTAACTAATGCAGCACACCGCTAAATAAGCATTAGGTAACCTTAACTTTATATTTATTAATGCCCTTTGACATCCTTATTATGAAGTTCAAAACATCCCATAAGTAACACATCAAACTGTTCGATAATGTATGAATTAATACCTTAGTTAACATGAACGCCATTAGTAAATGATTAGTAGACCTATTAGTTTGCTGTTAATTTTCTGATGGTTAATGCTTCATACTGCATTAGATAATGTTAATGTACCCTTATTCTAAAGTGTTCCTGCGCAGTCCATGTCACACGACATGACATGTCTGAATGCGGTCTGACTTGTGCTAATTATGAATGGAATTGAACGGGTTACATTGGTCAACTGCATATGGTGAACAATCTTTTTGCATCTCCCTAACCTGAACACTTGAGACAGCTGCCAGTAGATTGGTTAAATGGTGTTATTGGTGTCTAACTAATATTTTGGAATGTAGTTTAGGCTGGAATTAGTCTCATGCCATATACATTACCCTCCCTCCAAAAGTAATTTCAGTCACTCATTCACAGTTGTGAAAAATGTTTAAGTGCTCGGGCATTAATAGAATTTATGGTACGAAGGTTGTAACATTGGCTACCCATCCCAGTTCTCTTCATCTTATGTCTGGAAGTGATGAGATGTGATTACCGCCCCAGTCTGATGTCTGCTGACTGAGTGGTAACCCCTCTGATCTATGTACACATACTGGTGCCCATTTTATCCATTTTCTGCTGAAGTCCACAAATGAATAGAAGTGCCATGAATAGTTGCTGGGCAAGAAATCCCTGTGGAAAAAAATAGCTGACTTTTCTGTATTTAAGTGTTCGGTATGGATAGGCTGTGCGGTCGTGTATTAATCGTTGAAGGGTTTGGTTCAAATGACCATTGGGCACAGGGCTTGGATTTCACCGAACTGGTATCTGGTGGATTTAATTGGATTAAACCCAAATAGAGGTTTCCAGAACAGCAAATGTATAGATGATCCTTGTAAGCAGACCTGAATACTCAGGGTTCAATAGGACTAAACATGCACTGATTCGTCCCTGTCCCGAATGGTGGTGTGAATTGGTGGGTCAGCTTGAATTTTGGTCCTGCTGATGTGTCTTAAAGATGCTTATAACTGCTCCAGACAGATTTCTAACGATTCTGCCTGCTGAATTTACTAGTTTCCTTATTAATCTGCAGGATGAGCAGTGCTGTGAGTTTCATTGACTTCAGTGGAAGCAGGGCTCAACCATTCAACAAACTGGTGGCATGACAGCTGATGGTGCTTTACCTGCGTAAACCATGGTAAGATCTCCAGCAGTGGCTCAAATGATTATCTGCTCTGAGGATAAATGATGAATTTTCACATGACAAGCATATGCCTGAATTTTGGTGATGCTGATTTATAATCTGAACCTCTAATCTGTGGCTATAATGAACTGCAGTCTTGTATGCTGTTATTTATGGCTGTCTGTTTCATAAATGTTCTAGGTTTCCCTGGGTGTACTGAAGGATATTGGTCGTTTTCTTCTGACATGGAGTGTGGAGGGATGCCTCTGACGGTAAGAGTTGAGAGCTGTGTTTCCACAGATTTCATATGCAAATTGCTTGTAGAATGTTCAGCAGTCTTAAAGGAGCAGTGCACTGATTTTAGCATTTGAGCAAGGTGAGGTATGTTTACATAATTTCTCACGTCTCATGGGATAAATTTTGCCTGACGTCATAGTCTCTGACTATGATCAGTTACTATTGGAATAGTAGGTAACAACAGGCTGAAGTGAAAGGACAGTTGGAACTTGGTAATTTATTTGAAATGACGACTGCAGGATAGTATGTCAGTGCCTCAGTTGTGAAATCAAACGTTACATTTTGTGGTCAGTAGTCATAAGTTTGTCTGATTATTGGAGGCCATTTTACATAAAGTAGAGGCCTCCACAGCATTCCATTCTTAAGTCCTTGATCCTGGTAGTTGAAAATATAGGTTTCTCAAGAATACTCTGAATAACTCAAACTGTCCATCTTTGAACATGTACGAACTAAATATAAATCCCAAATGTGAAATTTGTGCTCCGGTAATTTAAGATTATTGAAATGCTTTAAATCTGACTGATCCGAAAATGACTATACATAGATATTATTAATGCAAAAAAAGCCTGTTGTGTCATTAGGTTTAGCACAAATTTGACGGCTTGATTTAATGCAATGGGGTGAGTATTTTTGGGCTAATTGGTTATGTGGCGCAGAGATGATGAGTTGTGATTACCGCCCCAGTCTGAATTATTTGCTGACTGAATGGTATCCATCTGATCTACATGTGTGTACTGACTGCTAGCACAGAGGTAGAACAGTGTTTGTGTTCATTTTAATGAACCAGTGTGTTCTTTCTACAGGATCGCCAAGGAAAACTCCTCTGCAACAGTAATCCGGAAAGAAGACCAGTCCAAAATGTGACTAATTTTCTAAAGTTTTGTGATTTGATCATGAAATTGCTAATTATCACTATAGCTGTAATTGGTGTGGGGCAACTGTTTTGGTGTGCCTTGCTTTTCATTCTTTCTGGGTTTTTTTAATTTGCATCTGGAATATTCAATCGCTGAACTACACTCAACAAAAATATAAATGCAACACTTTTGTTTTTGCACCCATTTGTCATGAGATGGACTCAAAGATCTAAAATTCATTCCAGATGCACAATATTACCATTTCTCTCAAACATTGTTCACAAATCTTTCTAAATGTGTGATAGTGAGCACTTTTGCTTTGCTGAGACCATCCATCCCACCTCACAGGTGTGCCACATCAAGATGCTCTTCAGACACCATGATTAGTGCACTGGTGTACCTTATACTGCCCACAATAAAAGGCCACTCTGAAATGTGCAGTTTTGTCTCAGCAAAATGCCACAGATGGCGCAAGCATTGATGGAGTTTGCAATTGGTATGCTGACAGCAGGAATGTCAACCAGATCTGTTGCTCGGGCATTAAATGTTCATTTCTCCACCATAAGCAGTCTCCAAAGGCGTTTCAGAGAATATGGCAGTACATCCAACCGCCCTCACAACCGCAGACCACGTGTAACCACACCAGCCCAGGACCTCCACATCCAGCAGGTTCACCTCCAAGATCGTCTGAGACCAGCTACTCAGACAGCTGCTGAAACAATTGGTTTGCATAACCAAAGAATTTCTGCACAAACTGTCAAACCGTCTCAGGGAAGCTCAATTGCATGCTCGTTGTCCTCATCGGGGTCTTAACCTGACTCCAGATCGTCGCCGTAACAGACTTGAGGGGGCAAATGCTCACATTCGATGGCGTCTGGCACGTTGGAGAGGTTTTCTCTTCACAGATGAATCTCGGTTTACATTGTTCAGGGCAGATTGCAGACAGCGTGTTTGGCGTCGTGTGGGTGAGTGCTTTGCTGATGTCAATGTTGTGGATCGAGTAGCCCATGGTGGTAGTGGGGTTATGGTGTGGGCAGGCATCTGTTATGGACGAAGAACACAGGTGCATTTTATTGATGGCATTTTGAATGCACAGATACCGTGATGAGATCCTCCTAACCCCTGTTAAACTCCTCCTCTAATTGTTGGACTGCTTCTGTTTGGTTTGGTTATCTATGCTTGGTGCAAAGAGATTTCTCTCTCTCCCCCCCCCCCCCAAAAAAAAAAAAAAGTTTTGTATTAGCTCAATAAAGCCTTTGTTCAAAGCTGGTTTCCTGTTTTAAGTGTGTGGGGATTTTTTTTTTTTCGGTAGAGCAACACTGGGCGGGGAGCTGATGGTTGTTCGGAACGGCGGTGATTTCGCATTTTTCTGGAATGGAGATAGTGCGGTGTAACGGCTGTCTGGGTGGACAGGTGGGGCGCTTAAATGTTCAATTCGGGGCTGCTTAATTTGGTGTGCAAGTACACTTTTAAACTTGGAAGTATCCTTAAGCATAGGTCCGTATACATTGAAGACAGTGGTGATTACCCTTCCAGTTCTCAAATCGACAATATCGTCAATACAAAAAAAAAACGCCCTCGTTGTAGTCACGCCCCATTTCCGATGCTTTATTTTTGGGGTGGCGAGCCTTACCGGGAAGGGCCGGTGTGGGTACAGGCTTTCATTCCTAACAAGTGTTTGCTCACCTGACTCTTCTAATCAAGGTCTTGCGCGCGGTTTCTACACCTTGATTAATAGAATCAGGTGTGTGTCGCTGCTTGGTTGGAATAAAAGCCTGCGCTCACGGCACTTTCTGAATAAGGTTCCCTCCGATTTATGGGATAGTTGAGTGGCCAAGTCGCTTCCAGTCTCGCAGAGCTTTGGGCAAAAGTTGACTTGGCGTGCGTGGCTAGAGGTGCTTGGCCGTACGATGCCGAGCGTAGAAGTCGTATTAAGGGGCTCAGCTGGGGAACGATAATTTTCTCTAAGTTTCGAGAAGGGTCTTCCATGGGGAGATTCAGGTGAGCGATATTTCCGGTAGAAATTTTGGCGTTGCCGTCAATCACCGATGTCGATCAGTGCTTCTCAGACCTCTCCTGGAGTGCCAACTCTTCTGTGTGCGTAAGCTCTCTGCCCGCTTGCACGGATTATTCTAATGATGCGCTCATTGATGAGCATCTTCACGGGTAACAAGCAGATCATTTGAGTCACCTGCGCAGGAGCAGGCAGAGATCTAAAACATGCAAGAGAAGTGGTACTCTAGGAGAGGTTTCAAAAGCACTAATGTAGATAAGATTGCTGTCGTTCAATGATATGCGCATGCAATGGACCTAAGCAATAGCAAGCTGCGCAACGGAAGTGAGGCAGACTCAAGTGTTAAGAATTTCGACCAAAGGTCGGAGATTTTTTTTTTGTCTCCCTGCATTTACGATTGCCCGAATAGTACCCAGAACAAATCCTTGAAAGGCCTATGGTCCAGTTTTACCATGAACCGGGCGAGTTGACTTGCAGTTCACTCATCATCCTTGGGAGTGTCATTCCATGCATTTTCCATTGGGTGGAAAGAGGCAAAATGATGTGAAGGACTGATCCTAGGCATGGGAATGAGCTGTAATCACGAGCCTTTTGTTCAATGCCTTCTGGTGTTTATATTGGTGAGCTGGTGCAAATGTAAATCCTGAGATTCGATGCAAGGTTTTGACGGGTAGTGGTTCTTGAAAGAGAAACTGGTTGGAGGTGGGAGTTTATTCTTTCTTGAACATTTGTATAGGCTTAAAGGTTCTAAGACCTGGGTACCATCAAAGTTTACCCAGTGCTTAGTTCATTGTATCACAGAGCTGCCCAAATCTGGCCCTCATATCCAAATTCAGCCCATGTTCTCTCTGCTCGGGTAGCTCTCAGCAATTATCAGCATTCATTGGCCAGGTTCTGATCATGCCTGACTCCCAGGGGAGTCCTGGTTGGAATGAATCTCTGTTCCTGGCAAGGCTGTTGAAATGTGCTCTGGTTCCAACGAAAGGTCATGGAGCTGGGGTACGTTTTGGATTGTTGGAAACGAGGTACATTGTCATATGTTGCATAATATCCTGGGTACACTTCAATGATACCCAGGTCGACGGTGATTTCATTTGCCTTGGTTTGATATTAGCTATTGGAAGAGTTATTGAACTACAAGATGGGCAAGCCTGGTACAACTTGAAGTATCTTTAATCTGTATCGGTACACAGTTTTATGGGTTGACGATGGCAATGGTGGCTGATGTTTTCAGCTCTGGTTACGGAGTGAAGCTCCTGCCCCCACCACAGTGCTAGAACAAGCCGAAGATGCGTGCGGAAAGCACGGCCTTGAAGAGGGATGGGTGCTGGTGCTTCTGAGATAGCCAAGCAGAAGAGGGATTGGACTGATGCGTGCGAAGGGGAAGCCTCTTGGTTGCTTGATTGGAGAGCGCCAAGATTTAAAATTGTATACCCTTTTTTTTTTTTTAAGAAAGTAATTGGGGGTGGTGATACAACAATGTTTTGTAAATTGGGGTGGGCTTGTG
Source organism: Gymnothorax reevesii (assembly GCA_029721435.1). Lineage (NCBI taxonomy): Eukaryota > Metazoa > Chordata > Actinopteri > Anguilliformes > Muraenidae > Gymnothorax > Gymnothorax reevesii. Next base: position 99,566,134 of record CM056578.1, read on the forward strand.
GTACAACTTACTCCCTCAACCAGTTTGCAGTGGCCTTGACTGATATGCAGTGTAGGGTTAGCGGAGAAAACGGTAAGCACTGTGAATGTTATATTGGTACTGAAGGACGTTTAATTTACAGGTCTGTTTGCTAATACTGGACACTAGAGGGCAATAAAGGTATACTGCTGCTTGGAACTGTCAGTGTTCGTATGAAGTATAATTGCTTCAGGAAAACTGGCATCTTTCACTGTCCTTGGAGACGTGAAGGTTGCTCTTGAAAATATTGTATTGGGCATGTCTTTCATGAGGTTATGCTTGGTCTTACTGAAATATCATTCTATTATGGACTTCCATGGACAATGTAAAGGAGAGAATATTAAGAATTACCCAAAGCAGCAGACCATAGTCATGATTCATATACATCAGGAGATACCTGTTGCTGAACCATATCCATCTATCGTCAGAAAACTTGCCTTGGGGGGGTAATATTACGGCCATTGCATACTGGCCCCTAAAGCTTATTAGTTCTATCATAGCCTCAAAAGACTAACCTTTGGTTACATTTAGCTACTCAGTGAGGTTAAAACCATTGACTTAAGTAATGCACATTTTGGGCAGACAAAATGTTAGAATTCCCACTGATCATTACAGGATAAATGTACTTGGTAGCTGAGTGAATCGGTGATTGCTTGCTTTTATACTGGACCGCTAAACCAAGCACCATTTCCACTTGAGTGTCTTGTAGCTAGTGCGTTAAGTCAGATTTTGAAAAATGTGAATTCTGATTTAAATTGGCACGAAATGCATGTGGTGCTATACCACAGTGAGTACCTGTTTGAGATAGCTACACTATCAGGGCAGCTCCTCGAATTAACTACACTCCCAATTCCTAAACTGGAACATGATTGAAAAGTCCATTCACTCTATTATACTGAAAAATCATACAGAACATTGTTTGATGTTCTTGCATGAATTTAATTTCTTATTGAAAATCCCTAATTGGCTGGTCATTGAATGCAACTATCCAAAAAAAGTTGGCACAGTCTACAGTTTACCGCCATAACATATTTTTCAATCACACGTTTGGACAGTGATGATACCAGTTGGAAGTCTAGCAAGTGGAATTCACCCTTTTCCTGTTTTCAATACCTCACCTGTGCAATGTATGGGGCCTTAGTTGTCAAATATTTTGCTTCATGATTCATTGTAGATGCTCAATCAGAGACTGATTGGGACTGCAAGCTGGCTATTCCAGCTCTCATAATGCTCACGGAGCCACGAACTTGCAACCTGTGCAGAATGTGGTTTTGCATCTTGCTAGGAAATGTGGGGACATCCCTGAAACGGACAATGTCTTGATGGCAACATTTGCTTCTCAAATGAGCACGTCTTTCTGCATTCATGGTGCTCTCTCAAATGTGCCCTGTGAGACCTCCATTCCGTGATAGATGCTGGTTTTTGGACTAAACCCTGGTAACTACTTTGGTTGTCCATGTTGCCGGTGGTCTTGAATGCACGGTAGTTGTTACCTCTGCCCAACGAAGTTGGAGAAGGATATGTGATCATTACCTTTGTCTGTTGGTTGGTTTGCAAGCAGGATTACGCAAGCATGGATGGATTTATCAAATTAAGTGGTTGTTCAAGGAAGCGGTGATTCAATTTTGGGAGGTCAAGGGCATGCAAAAGGTCAAAAACAGATTAAAAACATTTGCGCGAAGACGGCAGGACTGCATAAACACAGGGGTTGCTAGATAATACTGGCAAAAAATAACATTGAGCACATTGGCGGAGGTACTAGTGCTCTCTATGCGCAGCTCTAGTGTTCTTTTTTTTTTTTTTTCTTTCTTTCTAAAAATGACTTAATGTTGATTTAAAACATGCTTCTACTATGCTACTGTCAATTCCAGATGACACCAAGCACAGAAGTCAGAAATGTTTCTGGACAGTGTTGGTACAGTATATGGCTTCAGCTTTGCGTGGCAAAGCAGCAAATGATGTTGACTGACTGAGGTTTTCCGCAGTAGCCTATGCTGTAATATCCATTATAGTGGCATAACTGATCTGAAGACCGTCTCTCTTGGTGATCAGAGACTCAGAAATTGTTACTGGCCTTGCCCTTTCTGCACAGAGATTCAACCAGATGTTTTCCTTATTTCAATTATAATGGACACCATAGAACATGAAATGCCCCAAATCTGATGGATTTGTCTTTGGGGAATGGACGTTGTTATCAAGGTGATTGATTATAAGCTAATGCAGTAAAACACGCCTGTTGGCAAATAGTTGAGGCTTACCAGATCTTTGCTTGCAAGCGACTTGGCCTTTTTTGGAGGCTTTTTAACCCTCCTGCCATGTTCACCGCCCTCCCCTTAAGTGTTCCGGGTCAAATTTGACCGGTCTGTTTTAACTGCTCTTCACACAAAAACCATTAATCGCCACCAATTTTTTAACACTCTTTTTAGCTGTGAACAATGTCTGCGTAGTGGTTAACATGAATGACTCCAGTGAAAATACAAATGGGCACTGAAAATGTATTCAAAAATGAATAGGTAATGTGAAAAAAAAGGAAAACCAGAGACCAAACTCCTCAACATGAAGGAAGGTGTGTGTGTGTGTGTGTGTGTGTGTGTGTGTGTGTGTGTGTGTGTGTGTGTGTGTGTGTGTGTGTGTGTGTGTGTGTGTGTGTCTTTAAGTCAGCACAGCTATCCTTGTTAGGACATTGCATTGACTTCTATGCAATATGGACAGCCTAACCTTAACCAAATCATACCTGACCTTAACAAAAGCTCAATTCACACCTGACCCCTAACCTCAAAAATAACGTTTTGCTGTATTTGGACTAGGCTTTGGTCCCCACAAGAACTACTGGTCCCGAAAATGTCAGTGGTTATACTGGAAATGGTCCCTAATGGGTAACAAAAATGTGTGTGCGCGTGTTGGGGTGGTGAGTATTGGGATGTTTTCTCATCTGATGGATGAATATTATCTGGATACCCATTCATTTCCTATGGCGGTCGCTTTTGACCGGGAACACCACAGGTGTAACAAGGTTGACTAAACCACTCAAAACTCAATGAAAGTGCTCATCACTTTTATATGTTCAAGTGCCCAGTGTGGAGGATATCATAAGGCCTTGAGGCAATCAGATGTAAAACACAATATTTATGAGTGTTTTAAGTTGTAAATCGGTCATATTTGACCCAAACACGACAGGAAGGTTAATTGTGTGACATTGTTCGCTCACTGGATTAACATCTGTTTGACATCATTTACTTCTATCAACTTGTCACATTTTTAGTCCTAAATTTCCCCTGTGCAAACTTTTGAGTGTGTCACTGTCATCCGATTTGAATGAAGTTCTTTTTCAAGAAACAATTCACAAGTTTAAGTCCCAAATAATGTGTTTATACTGTGTTTTTCAGTATAATAGAGGGTGAATGGACTTTTGAAGTCACTTCTTGTTTTAATTTGCATTTTCCATAAAGTTCCAACTGGTTTAATATTGGGGGTGTATGACTAGTTGTTGCAATAGTGTTCTATCTAGCTCGCTTTTTACGAAAGTGATTGATATCCTGACCAAGCTAACTCAGAAATCTGTTCTATCCCCTGGAGTAATATCTACTGCTTGTGTTCTCTTGCTTTAACAGATTGTTGGTTTTACTATCATTTGTAAAGTTTATGTAACTTTGAAGCTGATAAGCCAAAAGAGTAATGTAGTGAATTGCATCAATTCATATGGTGTTTCTCTGGAATGAGTTTGCGTATACTTTTAAGAAATATTTTTGGTCTGGACTGCAGTCACTGCCAGTTGAGTGATTTGTATTTGGAGACGAGACATGCTTAAGCCTTTAATTTATGCTGTAAGATCAGCAGTCAACTGTAGAGGGAGAGAAAAATAAATTCCATGAGTCCCAATAAATTATTTTTATTTTTCATTCTTTTTTTGGCATCATTTGATTTATGGTTGTACCCTTGTTGCACAATAGCAGGCACACACCCCCAATGTTTGATGTGGGATATGTTTGCATATGGTGTCAAATGTGTTTTTGATATGCAATGCAAAAACAAGTATATTCCTGTAATGCACAGACTTACTGGTAATAGAGCAAAACTGATAGTAAAATTAATGATGGCTCTGTTTGGCTGGCTCTGATAGGAGAGAAGCTATGGTCTAGATGGAATACATGTACAAATATTATTCTATACAAATATTATTACCGCCTTGATGCATATTTGATTGCCACATGCAGAAGCTTTTTTCAGAGCAGCAGTTCTGTCCACTAGATGGCGCTGTTTCCCTTTATCGTATAGGCTACAACCAGATGGAAGTATGTTGCAGATCTCTTGCCAATCAACCTTTGTTCCTTATGTGGACCCTTTTGCATTGTATTTCTCAAAAATCGAATTAATTTATTTTTTTACAAAAGTTCCTATCTGCCTTAAAACAGCCTTTGTTCTGATTCCTCATTTCAGTTACTAAAACCACAGTGGGAGCTTATTTTGATCTGTTGACATTTGTCTGCAGCCATCCAGTTGAAAATGTGCTTGGGTTTGAGATGAAATGGTTTCACCTGGTCATGAGAACCGAGGTTACAGTCCCAACACTGGTTTGCGGTAATTTGCAATTCCCAGAGTTTGCGAAGGAAGCTCAAGTGGGTCACATTTTGCGAAGCTAGCTCAAGCAGTCAACTCACAATATCCCCTCATTCTCACAGACATTCCCATGCATATTTGCCACTGTCCTGCCCCAATATTAGGAGCGTTATTTAAGCTGCTTTCCAGCTCTGCCCCTCTGCCTGCTGCTGCACTGCATTATTTTCTGCGGCTGCAATATCATCTTTGCCTGGATCTCCAGACCTCCGTCCCAGGATCCATCTATGGGCCCTGAATCCCAACCCCCCCCCCCAACCTTTATACTCCCTGATCCTGCTCATATCTTCCCAAGCTCAGTAGGCCGTAGCGTGTATCAGGGTCAGCACCTTGATGTCAAATTTTGCCGACTGAACTGGTCTTTATGCACAGCAAAGGCATGTCTACAGTGAGGTATTCATTTCATTAATGCAAGATTACTGCATTTGCCAGATAACTCCACTGTGAAGAGCCCGGATGCCATCTTAACCTGGAACATGAAGTACAACCCAAAGTTGGAGCAATATGATTAATATTAAAAAAAAAAGTGAATTTTTGTTTACTTTGACTAGCATTACATTGTTGACTGTTTGAAGACCAGATATTTAACATTTTGTCTGGTCAGCTTCATTTTATTTGTAAATATACATCTATTCATGTCATTCAGGCCTGCACTCCCTGCAAACAATTAGTATGGAGCGATTTAGAGTGACTAAAGAGGTATAAATTTCAAATTGTGATTTGAAAGCGCTGATCTCAGCAGGAATGACTGTAGTTGTGATTTGGTGCAAAAGCAGCATCCAGGAAAAGCTTCGTCCTTCAGGTGCGAATATGGGCACAGGATCGTTAGTTTGCCCACAAATGCGTGAGAACATCATGGCAAGATTTAAAAACTGTTCCTCAAAGAAAGAAGGGGAACTGGGTATATCTGTGACTATGCGTTCAGGAACCACTCGCGAGAGAGAGAAATCCAAAAAATGTATGCCTTTATTGGAGTCCGAGTCAAAGCCAAAAAACAGGAATTGCCAAGCCACAATACGAAATCCAAAAACAGTATCGACTAGACAGGCAGGGTCAGAACCAGTAAGACCGATGAGCGAGGTACAAAAACAATAGGCAAAAAGTCGTAGTCGTTGAACAAAGCCAAGGGTCATACACAGGAAATCCAAACACAGAAATCATGGTCATACAAAAATGGGTCGAAATCCAGAGAGACAAAAATAATACAAAAAGGGCAATGGCAAGAATCAAAGTTGGACAATCCAGTAGAAGAGAAACAATATTCAATGGCATACAAGGCGCTCTGCTCAAAGAAATATTGATCTACGTTCTGACAAGAGCTGTGAGTGAAATGACTGCTTAAATACTCACCGGGGAGGTCACATGCCATGCAGGAATCAGGTGTAGTGAATCAGACTAACTGCAATGGGAGAATCACAGTAGGGAAGCCCTAACCACGAAAACTGGCGAAAGCCAAGACACGAACGGGAATCACACAAACAGGCTATGACATTTAAACAGCTCCAGTCCAGGAGTTCTAAGTGCACAGATAACAAGCGCAGGAAAGTAATTAAGCACGTGCAAGAGATCTCGCTGAAACTCAGAAGACCGGGAGAGCTGAGCAAGGGGCGAAGATTAGAGCACGGCGACTGCTGAGAGGGAATAAGTCTAAATTAGTAGTGGTGCAACTTTATAGATTTAACTAGAATGCTCGTTAGAAAGTTATAAATCTATATACATGGATTAGTTGTGTTAGTAGACTATGATACCAAATACAAATGTTAGTCTTGTTAGTAATCAGAACAGAAAGATGAAGGAAGAAAACAAGAATCGAAGGAATATTTTAAACACCAGAATTCATTTAAATCACCCGAAGTCAGTGGGCACACAGACAGGGAAGACGGACTGAACCAACTAGATCACAAGACAGGGGAGGCAAGTGCAATGGGAAATGGAATGAACTAAAAACCTGAGTATTACAATAACCAAAAAGAATAAATAAAAGACAAAATCATGAACACACAAAATAAACATGACCAAAAAACCATAACCATGACAGTATCACCCTCTACGGTGCATGATAATGGACATATGAACAATTAATGGATTCTGGTAGAATTTCTGACTGTAGAGGGCAAAGGCCCAAGCTGAAGATGAATATTTGCGATCTCCCAGCAGTTAGATGGCTGTATCAGAACTGTCCCTTTCTGATAAACTGTATAACTACATGGGCTTAGGATTACTTTGGAAAACCTTTAAGTACTACAATATATTGTTCCACCCACAAAAGTCAGTTAAAGCTTCATGGCACAAAAATGACACCTTTTAAAAGTTTACTGTCCCTGAAAGTGTTGTGAAATTCTCTGGGCTCATAAGCATCTGCCATGACCATCACATGGCTGGAAAGTGTATTACTATAGTGTAATGCAAATACAAAGTCTGTGCCCCAAAACACGAAGAAATGGACCATTCAGGTTTTTGTTAACAACAAGCCTGAAAGCTATGCTCTGCCACAGTATGGGGTTGTGTCGTTATCCTCAGCAACAGTAACTTCTGTGAAGTCACCATTAATGCTGAAAAGAACACTGATTTTGTGGCTACCTGTACTGCCTTCAAGAAAACATCTTTCTCTGGGAAACAAAGCCAGTCTCATCCCAACTCATCATATAGTGACACTACCTGACCAAGTGTCAAAATATGATGAAAAAGGAAGCTTTTGGTGTCCTTATTTGATGCCAGTTTAAAATAAACCCTAACTCGAACCCTAATCCTACACTTCAAATAAGGGGATGCCAAAAAGTCATTCCAATTCACATTTACCAAGGACTTCCCAGAAGAGAAACTCTAGCTGATAAACACTTCATTTCAGAAGATGTGTAGACATTAGAAGAATGACGAAAGCACTTTCCCACACTGATAAGGATTTATTTTTCTCTCTCAGGATAGATTTGGATGGATTACATCCTAGAACAGATTGACTCCTCTTTCATGCAGTAAATTAGGCATCTTCTGATAGTGTTGCCTCACTCAAAATCTGGCGTACAGAGGAAAGATAAGATAAGAAGAATTTTTTTAAGATACTTTATTGAAGGCCGTGGAGTAATTTGTCCTCTGCATTTGACCCATCCTATAGTTAGGAGCAGTGGGCAGCCACAGAGCAGCGCCCGAGGACCAACTGCAGTTCTAAAGCCAGTTCCTTGGTCAGGCGTACTGGTTCGAGTGGTCCTATGATGCATATTTTTGTGGGTGGAGGAAACCCACGCGAACACGGGGAGAACATACAAAAAGGCCTTAGGCTGGGATCGAATCCACAACCTTCTTGCTGAGAGGCCACTGTACTAACCACTACGCCACCGCTTTACGTCACCGGTTTTTTTTTCTTCTTCTTCCTTTTCTCCACCTCAGACGCGATAACTTACATTCCCTCCTCAGTGAAGTTCTTTCTTCTTTGCCGTCTTTCGAGAGTCCATGTCGAAAAGTGGGCAGGACTATGCCTCCCGAAGCATGAAGTTATAGGGGCGTGTTATGTAAATTACGATGGTTTCAGCCGCCAGATTTATCAACGCCATGCCAGTTCTATACCGAAATCAGCGACGTACACACTTTTAGTTAGACGTGACACCTGGGGAACGCTGATATTTACACCAGAATCTACACCAGATCCTGCACAAGTTTGATAGATGAGGGCCAAATGGCAGGGCCAGCCAACTTTTCGACATCGACTCTCAAAAGACGGCAAAGAAGAAAGAAGTTCACTGAGGAGGAAATATAAATGATCACATCCGAGGTGGAGAAAAACAAAATAATTTTATTTGGAAGCCTTAAGAGCGGTATAAAGGGAGCCCAGAAGGCTGCAGTTTGGAAAACTATTGCTGCTGCGGTAAACACTGTTGGGGTGGAAAACCAGAGTGCAGCAGAGGATTAGTTTAATTCATTAATAAATTGAAGTGACCATTCGCAGTTATTTAAGTGTGTCCAGGTACAAAAATTGATTGAAATTTGCGTTAGACGCACTTATAAGTGTGGCTAAGATGCACATTTCTCCATTGCCCACACTTATTTTATCCAAAGCTAATTTTTTTTTTCTTGGCCAAACTTATTTTAAGTGGTAGCTACTTTCTATAAGCGGCACTGGAATTGTCATCAACTTGCGCACTTATAAGTGTTGCCAAGAAAAAAATTCAGCATTGGCCGCACGTGTAAGTGCGAATAACATCGGTCTTAATAAATTCAATTTATAAATCCATGATATTTCGGGTTATATAGCCTACATAATTGACAATCCAAATGCTTACATGTAGGTTAAAAAAGTGGTCCGATTTTAAGATCACCACCAAAAAACGGCTTGCGGTGCTCAGGCGCAGCAGCGCACGGAACGGTGGAGGCCAATCAGGCTCAAACCTCCAGCTGTCACCGTTTGAGGAGCACGTGGCAACATTGATAGGTGGGGAGTCCCCACCGCCTCGATCGGAGCTGCATGTGGGTAATTGTTAAAATACAGTCGGCAGGGATCACTCTTCATTGTACTTTTATTAGTATTACTACATGACATTTTATTGGGTGCCACACAAAACGAGCAGCCACTCGTCACTTTCTCGGAGGGGTTCTTCTCTGTGCTGAAAGTTCCTCACACGTTGGACAGAAGCTTATTCCAATAACAATAGAAGATCTGCAATTGTCAAAATGTGATCATGGCCAAAGTGGCCGTAGGCCTATATATACTGAGCAATAAAAGAAACACAAGTTAGCTAGTTAGTCAATGTACTCTTACGGTTACTCAGTCAAAGTGACTGCAAAATAAAGATAAGTTTGATGAAACGAGAGTAAATATGCACGCCCTAGCAAAAAATTTAATTTTCTAAAATAATTACGCGCAAACATATTTTGCAGTCTGCCTTAATTAACTTATGTTTCTTTTGTTGTTCAGTAGATATCTGACTGGATGAGCATCTGACATACCTCACTGCATATCTGCAGCCACGCATTGCGCTTAATCAAATTGAATGTAATTGTCAGCTGTCTAGCCTGACAAGAAGGTTGTCTCAAGATATAAGTTTAATTTCTCAACACAGGTGTCTAGTTCATTCATTCATTCATTTTTCATTTAGCCTATTTATTCATTTTACTAATAAGAGCAAAAACAGCATGACGTCTGCGTCGCTGCATATGGTTTAGTGCTCATTTTGACAGCTGCACTCGTTCCTGCATGTTGTTCGCTGGTTTCAAATCTGCGTACACCTGGTCAGACCTGGCGTGAGATTTTTGCGGACCGTTCGCTCATGTTCAGATTGATAAATGCCGATCCTTGCGGGAGATTTGGCGCACACCCTTTTTCTGGTGTACGCACGTTTGATAAATGAGGGCCACTGTGTTGTCCATAAATGGCTAGATTTACTTCTGACACGCCTGTGGATGGCCAGAATAAAACGGACAAACACAGTGCAGTTTTTTGAAGTGCTATCCAGGAGAATCAAAGAAGGCACCGTATCGGATGGAGAGCGAAGACAATGAGTAGTAGGTGGTTTATGAGGCATCCAGATGTGGTGAACAAGTCCTGTGGGAATTTAAGCGGAACACCAGCTGCCATTTTTAGTAGGGCTATGGGATGTCCATAGTCCGTCATCACAAGTCATGGCCTCCGCTTGACATCAGCTAAACGAAGGCTTCTGCTTGGTTTTTTTTTTGTCCAATTTTAGAATTTTTCCCTCTGGTTGAACTTCACATCCTCCGACACAATCTGCTTTCAAAATAATTTCCTATCCAACTATCTGCAAGTCAACCCACGTTAATATCAATGCTTTCCCAAATGGTTATAATGTGGATTGGCTGCTGGTGCAACTGCAATGAAAATATATTTTCTGCGGAGTTCATCCACTCGATAATTTGTTATTTTGAACCGAGGAAAGGATTTTTGTGCTTAATCCTCGTCGGCAAAATTCCAGCGTTTTTCACGATCAGAACCTGCATAGAGGAATGTCTGGAAAATGTGCCTAAAAGTTGAGTAAGACGTGTTTGCCGGCCATGAATGAAACTGCGATTTCTTACATGGATGTTCGAGTATTTCTTTTCTTTCTTTTTTTTTGGGAGAAATTGGCTTCAGACGATGTTCACAATTGCATTCTTGCATTCTTTTGTGCCACTCCTGTATGGTACACGTCTTAAAGCTCTGCGGGCCTTTTCATCATGGCATATTGATAGCACAGATATTTACTGTTTAAAGGACAGGGTACATGTCATACGCCCTGTGCTTAATCACCTTGTATTAAACATAACCAGTCTGTGTGACGTCTGTGATTGATGCAGTGTAGCACTTTATTTCCTCTTTTCTATCTCCCCGAACAGCTCTACCAATAAATCGATGAAATCAAAAAATGTACCCATAAATGTCACCCAGATGAACTTTTTACCTCTGGTCCTCGTCCAGGTAACCATAAGGCGGCTGCTTTGCTAATTGTATCGCTGCCTCAGAAGTTAAGATGAAATGGTTCACTGTTTCCTGCTTACAGATAACATGAAACTGAATGTTATAATTACAGAGCACAGTATGGTCCTTCCCTCAGAAGTATAGCCCTCAGAAAAGCCTTTGTTTCCTTATGTAACCAAGTTTACAATTTTAAATCTTTCCATTGCAACTGTAATGTGCTTATTGTTTAATAATAATAATAATAATAATAATATATATATATATATATATATATATATATATATATATATATATATATATATATGTTACTCTTTATTTCAGGAAGTAAAAACTGTTCCATGTAAGTCCCATCTAGTGTTACTTATTAATGATTATACTAACTCCTTTTTTAACCTTTTCATCATTTTATTCTCATTCATATTATACCACTATAGGCTGAAGTAATGTCAGTGACTTTGAATCATAAAAATAAGGGATTTGCTTGCTTTATGGGACCGTGGCTGACCTGTAAGTAATTCCATGCTAAGTAACTTTTCCACAGTGAGATTTGAGTTTTGTTAATTTGTACTCATGTCCAACTCCCACTGAGGACAGTTGGGGAATGAAACTGCGGAAAATACAGTGCTTCACTGGGGTTTTGTCAGCACTCTTATCAGGAGACAGACAGAAAGCGAATTCGAGCATAAGAAGATTGGGTTATTGCAGTTACTGTTTGGGGAACGGGGCTGCAGATGGGGTGGGATAGCTTGGACATTTTGTCCCGGTACTGGGCCCAAGGGGGCCAAGGATATGGCGTATCACTATTTTTAATTCGCTACAAAATATGTTTGCGGGGAGCCGGGGAGGGGTCTCGCTATATGTTGCCTTGGGCCTGAGAAATCATTACTGCGGCCCTCTGCAGGAATACAGTCCCATGACAGCGAGGGCGCCAAGTGCAGCCTTGGTTGGCAGGGTATCGGTTAGCCAACTGAGCACTGAAGTAGAATATATGAAGGAGAGGAGACAGACCCTACGGCATTGTGGACCACATTACATAAACAGTTGAGAAAAAAACTGCAAACTGTAATAAACAAAAAATAAGACATTGAACCTTATCAGGTATTTGGACTGGATAAAACTGCTCAAGAGTGCTTTGAAGAGGTGTGAGATAAGGCAGGGCCTGAGCAGTTTGTTTTTGAGTATAAGCAGTAAGCCCAGGGATGAGGGGGGTCGAGGCGCAGTCGCATGAGTCGGCTCTTTGATCTGTCTGGAAGATGGCCAACGCCTCTGCTGTTCCGACTGCAGTGGGAAGCTCACTCCTAGATATTTAGGACCTCGATCAGACAGCAGACGTGACTGAAAAAGGTGCGGTTTCGCATGGGTGGGGGCGGACGGGTTGCAGAACAGAGGAGGCTGGCTGGCTTGCACGGTCGGTCGGTTTATTGAAGGCACGGAGGGTCAGTCCCCTTGGTAGCCTGGCAGTCTAGCACTATGGTTTTAAATTTGGTGTGACCAGTGAGGCGCGGCTGGGGACTGCTGTGAGAAAGGGGTGAGGTGGGAATGATTTTCGAGGCTGTAAACTTGGCAGGCGGCAGCATCTGGGATTAACTACAAAGGCCTGTTGGAAGGCTTGATTGCAAGAGACAGTTTTCCTTGTGAGGACAGATCTGCAGTTATCTAGGTGTGACAGGAACAGAGGTTGAACCACAAGCAGGTTTTAGTTGTTGCAAAGAATGTATTCTTTTCAGAGGACTTATGGCCACAGTATTGTCAATCATTTAACGTAAAATGATTAAAGCAAAGCATTACAGGTGATTTTGACTGCATTTTTTTTTTAACTCCTTCATAGCTGGGATCACAAAATTCAGTCCACAAATCTACATTCAGCCCTGGTTTTCATTTTGCCTGGAAAATTGACTGACTAACTGAATAATTATTGTTTATTTAATTTAATTGATGTATAATTATATGCATTTATTTATTTAAATATTATTTAATATTTGGCTAGACTGCCTTTACACCTTCTACTAGGTAAAGTTAGGTTGGAAAACCAGCAGTTATCAGTTCACAAAGACCAAGATCAGGAGTTGCGGACCCTGGTCTTGATGGTACGCAAGTTTTTTGCAGGATTTTTGTGCTACTCTGAACTTAATAGTGATCAACAACTTTAATTGATCAATTAACTCACCTCACCTGGTTTCCTGGGTATATAGTGGGTGTTAAGAACAAAAACCAAGATACCCTGGGGCCCACCAGAAACAGGGTTGGCTATCTTTGTTATACAGTAGATTGTGGCGGCAGAAAAGGAAATATTGTGCACTCTAGGGGGCAGCACCGAACCAATAAACAGACAGGACCACAGCTGCAGGCTTTGAATCACCTCAGCTGAAGCCCGCTGCTACACCATTTTCCCAATAAAGGGCTCCTCTCCTATATCTGTGGGTATCCATGAAAGTTATTTATAGTAGAGCCTAGAAGAGACTGGTTTGGTCAATAATTCTGAGGGCTGATCCTTTGGATTTTACTTTTTATTGCCTCGTCCTTTTCTCATCTGCGACTTCAATTTTCCTATTTGAAGAATAATCGTTGATTTTTGGGGACATCTTTTGAATTTAGTTTTGAGACTCAATATAGGCCCTGTGGTAAAAGACCTGTTGTTGTATTTTACTTAGGGCTGTCGCTATAATTAATCGCAATTAATTTATTATATTAGTTTAGTTTTGCAAAGTTTCCTCTGGATAGCTAAGTGGGTACATAACATGACTATATAACAGTACAGCTACAGTCACGTGCATGTACTGCATGTATGCAGTACAATCACAGAATAATATACTGTGATTGTATATATATATATATATACAATATACAATATACCCCCCCCCCAGGAGGGGTTTTTGGGCTCAGTTCTCGTTCGTGCTCCCAAACGATCTTAACAAAGATGCATGATCTTAACAAAACTTTGCATACTTACAACTCTGGTCCTGAGGTGGTACCTTTAGGTATGTGCCTGTCTGTCTGACCAGATGTGTTCTTAAACCGTTTGCATGATCTTCACGAAACTTTGCATACTTACTACTTAGGTCCTGCAGTGGTGCCTTTTGATATTTGCCTGCTTCTCTGTCTATCCATCCGTTCGTCTGGTGGGTTAGGCAGGGAAGGGTACTGGGGGCCGGGGGCTGGGGGGGAGACGTATGTTTTTACGAGTAAAAACACATTCTAGTTATTTATATGGCAGGCATGAGAAGTGTGTTTGAATTCTCTAAATCTAAAGAAAAGGTGCTTCAATGCTTCCTAACTTTCCACCTTATGTATAGGGTTCACTGGGCCATCCTTTTCAAGAAGAGAGGATATAACGCTATCCCACAGTTCTATGCTGCAGCTAAGCCATTATGAATTCCTCTTCGCACCTTTCCGTTGCCTCATGACATTTTTCATTGAGGCTAAAGAAAATTGGTTAGGAAGTGTTTTTGCTGTCACTTGCATGATAACATGCTTAATTCTGATAGGACGTCCACTCATCGATGATTCTCATCAAAACAGTTTTCTCGAGCAATAACATTGGAAGGACCATGGGATGTTCAACGGTCATCTCGAGTCAAAGCCTCTGCTTGACATCAGCTAAGCGAAGTTGGGACAGTATTGTATTAACCACTTTGTATTGATGGTATTGTTGTTGTTCATAACTGTTAATAAACATTGAAGACATCAAGTAATTTCAGGACTAATTCTGTTCTGACAAGTTGAGTAGTGTTAGCAGTACAAGATCCCTGTTGTAGAATTTTGCATTGCCAATGGACCTCACATTTACTGTATGGGATATGGGTCTGCAGGCAGGCCAGTCCAGCACCCGCACCCACTACTAACACAACCATGCCTTTGAACTGCATGCAGAATGCGGTTTAGTGGTCTTGTAATATGCATGGGAGCCCATAACACATTCTCATCTCGACTCGTCATATCATGACACCTACCTGAGCCAGTATCGATAAGTGCACTTTAGAGGCCAGTTCTGGGTAGGCAATGCTCAGGGGACTTGTAGACTTATAGCCTAGGAGGGAAAATATTTAAAAAAAACAATCCTGGCTACTGACTCACAGCCAAGTGTGAAGAGTTGAAGATAGAAGTCACGTGAGTATAATTTTTAAATTTAGGATTCTCTTGGCAGCAGTGCTTTGAACAACATGTATCACCTGCAGATGTTTGCTGGAGTACAGTATATAGTACATACGACAAAAAGGTTGAGAACCAAACAGTGATTGTTCCTGAAGATAATCAGATATATAAGCATATGTTAGAAGGAGAATTTAATAAGCACCGTAAGTGATTACATAAGTGTCATAGTGAAACACCATTGGATATGAGCAGGGAATTGATTCATCAAGAATAGAAGTTCAGAAATGGGAAATGATGATGTTTCATAGGCATTTCTTGTTTATATCCATCAGGAGACCTCTTACTGTAGATGACACAAGAATCGCCGACTCCTAGCAGATGAACAACAAATGACTGGAAACCACAAAAAAAGACGTCCTGAGATAAGCCCAGTCAGTATTTCTGGCTGTTGAAACTGGGAAGAGCACAGCCAATCAATGCCATATGTGCTTGACGGATGACCACTGCGCCGCGTAATGCATTACGTTTAACAAAAAGAATTTGTTGGGAGTTGAATTCGACTCGCATATTATGAAATAAAGATTGTCCAGAAGAAATGAGTTCAAAAAGTCAGGGGCCAAATCCGAGCTGATATTAGCAGTCTGAGATGGACAGTGCATTTGGCTGTCTTATTATTTGTATGGAGCACACAGACTCAATGTAATATGTGGGCATTAGGTATAAAACAGGCCGATTACAGAGTCATCACCGCAATGCTAAACGCTTGGCAGAAATGTGAAAAGCTAGAGAGGACTGTGTAATGAGTTTTATGTTTTCAGTTTGAACTGTATGCAATGGCTAGACCTCAAAGCAAATGCAACACACAGGGGTTCTCATCATTTGTCTGGATATTAACAGAAATTTCCGCTCTCTTTTAACAGCCATACCCCTTCACTTTTTTCTGCTTGCTTGAGAGCTGGCCAAAATCTACATTAGATGATATGTGGTTCCATTTTTGAAAATGATATAATAATTGCATAACATCATTACGCAACTGCAGGTTGGTCATCTTTGGCGAATAAGCTGTACAGTGCCCTGATTTGGGAGTGAACGAGCTTGGTCGGACATATTTCCATAATGGTTGACGAATAAATGAACACACTGGCCTTCCAGGACTGGATCTGTGTTCTCCAGCGTGCCCCAGTCACAGCACTGAGATGTGTCTTGACGATGACGGATGAAAGGCTGTTGACTTTGCACCCCTGTGTCCTATTCCTCTATGAGCTGCTTTTAGCAACATAGATCACGCCAACATCTTGCCTTGCCGAAGAGAGTGTGCAGCTTTTGGTTGGGGAATGTGCAGCTTTCAAAAGTAGGACAAAAATAATTTATTTGTTGCCCTACTTTTTGAATGGAAGGCACTATTTTACCTCTCTGGAGATCAAATCTCCAACAGGTGACGTGCAATCCTTTAAGGCTGTGTACAAATCTTCTTTCTTACATAAAACTTATTGCTCCCTGTGGCCCGTTAATTAGGAAACGTTGTTCCATAACTAAATTTGACCGGTAAATCTGAAATATATAGTGAGCACCATAATTGAGTGAACAGTGACAATATATATATATATATCATATATATATATATATATATATATATATATATATATATATATATATATATATATATATTCTTTTTTTTCTGTGCACAGGCTCTTTAACTTTGAAAGGTTGCCAATGAGGTTTAAGTGCAGATTCTCAGCTTTAGTTTGAAGGTGTTTTCATCCATCTCACATGAATTGTTCAGACCATTCTTAAGAAGTTGGCATATTATGGAAAATGCAAATAAAATAAAAACAGAAATGATGAGAATAGTCAATGTACTATTACAATTGGCATTCTAACGCAAATTTGTTTATTGAAAATGTACAATTGTATGATAGCAAAGATGGCACTTTTGGCTTAACCACTGAGAAACATCATCATGTCTTTTTATAACACTTATTAAGCGTTTTGGACCACATACAGTATTCCTATTGATAAAACTCCATGCATCCTCAATCCGTACACTCAGTGACGGCAGGCCAGTCCGCAGTCTATTCTTAGGTGGCGGTTTACTCGTAATATGTGCAGAATGACTGTTTGCATTGTCTTGTTTGCACATTCCAAATTATGAAAAAATTGGCACGTAATGGAAAATGCAAATTAAACAAAAAAGGCTGACTTGGAAAGTCCTTTCACTTCTACACTGATAGCAGTATACCATATGTATGAATTTAATCGTTTTCAGAAAATATGAAATTTTATGACTGTAATAGAATCAATAAAAGTTGGCATATTTGACTGTTTATTACTGTGTAACATCACCCCATCTTATAATCATACTGCACTATTTTGGATCCAGTTTGTCAAATGTAAGTTGCAAAAGTTCACCCCATTCCTTCAGTAAACATATCCTCAGCTGTGCTATTTCACAGGACTTTTGATTGTCATACTGTAAATTCAGTTTTATAACATGCTATACATTCTCGCTCAGCTACACTCTATGACAGATCAGGACTGCAATCATGCCAATCTAGGATCTGCACTCTATTTTTACACAGCCGTGCACTTGCAGATAGGGGATTGGTGTCATCTGGCTAGAAAATGTAGAAATTTCCCAGGAAAACACAACATCTAGATGTCATAATATGTTGCCCCAAGGTTAGTTCATTTCTTTCTGCATTAATAGTGTCCCTGTGCAAGTAACCCATGCCATGCGCACTGATACACCGCCATACATTGACGGCCGCTGGCTTTCAGACCTAACGGTGAGTAAGGTTGGGGTTTTTTTCCCTTCTTTAGTCCGGAGAACATGGCAGCTTGAAATGTTGACTCTTTGGACGAAAATAAAAATTGAAAAATGCTTCTGCTGAGCTAATGTTCATCTAAGATTACACCAAGCCCAAAACAACTGGCGGTTTTTTGGACAGTGTTGGTGTACAACTTCAGCTTTGCAAAGTAAACCTCTGGGTACAGCACTGAATGGTATTGCCTGACAAAGTTTACCGAATATTTCTGAGCCCATGTCCTGATATTTGTCACGATCACACAATTCATCTTAAGACCGTGACATCTGAGGGATTGAAGATCATGTGCATTCCGAAGTAGTTTTCAGCCATGAAATTACACAGGAATCTTACCATCATTAAATTATATTACACACTGAAGAGGGTTAAATGCCCAAAATTCTACCAATTTTTTTGGGATAAAGTTGTTCCCAAAGTTATGGATTGCAAGGACGCACATCTGTCGGCAAATTCGCGGGCCTTGATCAATCTTTGCTCTTGATGGACTCAGCCTTTTTTTTTTTTTTTTTGAGGTTCCATTTACTCTACAACAGACGTGGGCAATGAGGGTCATATCTGTCCTTGGTTTTCGCTCCAACTTCAGGCCTTTAATAAGTTGATTGTCTTAATTAGCCAAAGCATTGGTGAAATCAGGTACTTCTGCCGCATTCCCTTAATTTATCATGACTGACCACCTCTGACTAATCTTGTCTCCCCTAAATATAACATTTTACTTTGGTCTAATCTATGGACAAATCTGTTTGTGTGCACAACCAATCAGGGGTGCGTTTCCTGAAATCGCAGATGCCGACTTGCATAGTTGAAACCATTGACTGTAAATGTACAAACTATGTAAATTGTTAACTTAGTTAGCGACTATGCTGTTGGGAAATGCACCCCAGCTCAATTAATCAGTGATTGATAGAAATAAAAACCTGCATACACTCTGGCCCTTCAGGATTGGAGTTGCCCACCCCTGCTCTACAACCTGTTTCACATCACTGCATTATTAACACTTGTCACGTCATTATTTGTCCTTCATTGTCTCTGCGCCAATTGCTGTCATCACATTTGAAGTAAGTGCTTGTCTTTAATGCAAAGTTAGATTCACAGGTTAAAGCTTATCATTATGTCTTGCTTTAATGTTATCAATAGAGTAGAGGGTGAATTGACTTTGAATCACTCTGATTTCATTGACATTTTCTGTAATATGGTAACTTTTTGAAATTGGGGTTGTAAATGTGTCTCACACACACACGCACACACGCACACACACACACACACACGCACACACACACGCACACACGCGCACGCACACACACACACACACACACACACACACACACACCATTTTCAGGCACCAAGGTATCTCGCCCGGTGTTGCCCTCCCTGGTGTGTACAGCAGCCATCTTCAGTTCATGATTGTTTCAGGGACTTTTTCTCCAGTCCCCACTGCGGCAGATGAAACGCTTGATCAGTTGGATTCAAATTCAGCGACTCGCTCCACCAATGGAACCAAAAATAACAAAAAAATGTGTCTCTGTTCAACATATTGTGGTGCTAACTGTATATTATTGAGACCTAAGTGAAGTCCTGGAAGGATCAGAACTGGAAAATACATCTTGTGTGCCAGTAGAACAGCAGAAATAAAACACAAACATCAAGACTTGCTTAGCTGATGCTTTTACACAAAGCAACTTAGAATTGATCGGACAAAACAGGGCCAAATCTCCCAGGAGCAATGTGGGGTTAAGGACCTTATTCAGGGGCCCACCGGCTGCACAGGTTTCATTGGGGCTCTACTGGGGTTTGAACTACTAACCTTCTAAGTCCCAGTCAAACACTATAGCGGCTAGGCTATTGGCCAACGCGCGTTGCTTATTCAGCTGTGGAGATTAGCCTCCAGACATAGGCTTTGAATCCCTTGTCCAATAGTCTCAAAACCGTTGATGTTTGCTTTACTTAGACTCTCAAAACCTCTCACTTGGTTCTATAAAACTTGTCCATGTTGTTCACTTCTCTAGTGTTGATTAGGGTAGTGTGGACATGGGTGGTCTCTGCAGCAAGCATCTGCACGTGATACAGCTTGTTCAAAACACTGCCGCCCAGAGAATCCTAAATTTAAAAATTACAGTCATGTGATTTCCATCTTCAACTTCTCGCCCTTGGCTGTGAGTCAGTAAGCAGGATTGTTTTTTAGAAAATATTTTTCCTCCTAGGCTGTAAGTCTAAAAATCCCCTGAACATTACCTACCCAGAACTGGCCTCCAAAGTGAACTTATCCTGTGGTCAGGCTCGCAGAAAATGAGCTGGCAGGTTTGAGGATTCCATGTTAACTTCTGCACTTAATTATGTCATTAACCCTTTTGCGCCCACATTCGAAAATTTTCTTCTTATGCTAATTGTCTCTATGTAAAATCTGCTACATTTTGAAGCATTTGTAAAATAAATGCATTCAACTTGAACCAAAATGTTTAAGCCACATTTCATACCATGAAATGCAATGGTTAACTCAGAATTTAATAAAAACTTTGAGCATATCTGATATCTGGTCTTAATTAACATGGGCAGAACAGTCATGTCTAGTTCTGTAAAGCTGGGTGTCAAAGGGTTAAACAAAACATGCCAGAACATTTCTGATGAAATAATCAGCAAAAGTAGCTGACATAGTGAGAAGCAGGTTTACCATGCTTTTACTCGGCACACTGAGGAATAAATTTGTTTTTGCCCCCACCAAAGAGGTTATGTTTATACTCGTGTTTGTCTGTCTGTTAATGGGATAACGCAAAAAGTTACGAATGGATTGGCACAGAATTTAGTAGGATGGTACATGGTAGTCCAGGGATGAGGAAATTCAATTTTGTAAGTTATCCGGAACGTACTCTTGATTCTAGATCCAAGAAGTTAAAATATACCTGAATGGACTGATTACGTAATGAAAAGATTTTCATAAAATTTCAGCGTTAAATAGAAGCTATGCTAAAGTTAAATTGATTATAGTTGTTGGCGATCTGGATGATATTCTTGCAGATCCAGAACCAATAATACTGACATACGGAGTGGCGGAGGCATGCGTTCTGCCAAGTGCCCTTCTATATACTGTATGTGGCTACACAGAAAATGTATCCAGAATGGTATGGTTTGAACAAAGCCCAGCCTATGGCATGTCAAAGCCCTTCCAGAATGAATCTGTTCAACCCTGACTTATTAGCTATGGTATCGGGCTTTGTCCATTTTGCTTAATCTCATCAACTATTTCAGGTACAGGCTCCTTATTTTTACTGGACATGCATCTCATAAAGGCCTTCTCATGATGTGCCTAAAGGTGACCTTGGCCTATTATTTCAAGGTCACTGGCCTAAAAATACCACCAAAACTTCAACATTTTGCTTTATCTCATCAACTATTTCAGTTACAGGCTCCTAATTTTTTTTTTTTACTGGACATGCATCTCATAAAGGCCTACAAATGACGTGCCTAAAGGTGACCTTGGCCTATTTTTTCAAGGTCACTGGCCTAAAAATACCACCAAAAACTTCAACATTTTGCTTTATTTCATTAACTATTTCAGTTACAGGCTCCTAATTTTTTTTTTACTGGACATGCATCTCATAAAGGCCTACAAATGACGTGCCTAAAGGTGACCTTGGCCTATTTTTTCAAGGTCACTGGACAAAAATTTTGCCAAAAACTTCAACATTTTGCATTATCTTATCAACTATTGCAGTCAGAGGTTTATCATTTTTACCACACATGCATCTCATAAAGGCCTAAAAATGACATGCCTAAAGGTGACCTTGACCTATTTTTTCAAGGTCACTGGCCTAAAAATATTACCAAAAACTTCAACAGTTTGCCTTCTCTCATGGACTATTTCAGTCTGAGGCTTGTAGTTTTTTACAATGTATGCATCTTATACTGGACTACTAATGACATGGTGACCTTTGGTCTATTTTTCCAAGGTTGCTGACTGAAAAAATCACCAAAATCTTTCACATTTTGCCATCCCTACCCATATTAAATTTGACCAAATGTAATGATGTTTATCTTGTGCCACAGCAGCCAAGTGGTCATAGAGCTAATAAGAATATCACCAAAAACTTAAACATTTTGCCTTTAACCATTTGAACACATGTTCAATTGATGCAAATGCCAATTTTTTAAAATTTATTTGCCACAGCAGCCAGGTAGACATACAACTTATTGAACTAATATGAATAATTGTGTCATTGTTGTTTTTGTGATGGCAAATGCATAATTTAAAGTTCAGTTGATATATTTCAGGCTTTGGAGACAAATGGCCCGGTGTTGTGAGTAATGAACAGAAAATGAATTCTAATATGTTATTGTTATATTAGCCTAAGAAGGTTGTAGTATATGATTTACACTGCAATAACACAGAAAATCAACTTTTCAAATTCATTTTTGTCACTAACCTACATCATTAAACATTTTGAATTCACAAATTTGTACATTTTTACACAAATTTAAATTATGATAGTATTGTTATTATACAAGCTATAGTATTCACAAAATTATCAAGATACCAGCATTAATTATTGTTAAATTACCCTAACAAGGTTGTAGTATATTATGATAATGAACTGTTTTCAGCTTTATACAAATAATACATTTTTCTGCTGCTGCCATGTATAGTGTTAGCAGGAAAATGTGTTTCTTTGAGGATGAGTTTCTGTGGAACTGGAGACATTGCACGCACTCAGGATGCAAACAAATTCTGTGAGATTTTCATCCTTCTGAATAGCAAAGTAACAAGTAAATTCCAGCAGAGTGGTAAAGGACCAAATATGTCATTTGCTAGAGCGGCGCAGGAGCTATAGGATCGGGCTCCATCCGTGCGCGCGTGCATCCGTCAACAAAAACTTTGATATTTTCCTTTATCTTAACGGCAGGAGCTTCTGGGGCTGCCAATGCCCTATATTGTTGGACTTCATTTGCCTCAGCAATCTCTTTTATACTGATTACAAAGTACATCGACAGTCCATCAAGATGGAAAAAAAAACATGATTAAATCTTCCTCTCTGCGTTAGTCTAGTTTAAAAGAGTAGCCTCAATAAAAGATTAAACCTATGATGAAATAAAGAAGCAGTTTTAATGTAGGGCAGAGAAAATCAAATGGATTAGCGCTCATTTTGCCAGACGCATCCCACTGGCGTTTATTGGTCATTCCAGGGGTCATGATTAAAAGCAGTGACCTCAGGCGGGTCAGTCTTATATGTGACTTCCTGTTTTTATTGTCATATTCCCTGCCTTGGTCCTCATCCAGGTATTGCTTCAAAGAGGCAAAATGGTTTCGCAAGGAAAT
Organism: Gymnothorax reevesii; assembly: GCA_029721435.1. Lineage (NCBI taxonomy): Eukaryota > Metazoa > Chordata > Actinopteri > Anguilliformes > Muraenidae > Gymnothorax > Gymnothorax reevesii. The sequence goes on from CM056578.1 coordinate 99,589,391, forward strand.
CATTCATTTTTATGAATCTGTCACATTTTCCCATTTTGTATAAATGTGGCGTATTTCTTGAAGGCTTTCTGGTGACAAGTACATGCTCAGAGGCGTTCCACCAAAGAATGGGAGAGAGTATTTTTTGATTTTTACAGCACTGCCCTCTTTGACCACCAGTTATGTGTGCTGCAGGAACTTGGGCTGATTTGTCATAAAGCCTCTGTAAGTACTTTGTATTTTTTATTATTTTTTTTGGCACATGCAATCAGACTAGCTGCTGTTGTAGTGTGTCTCCACAACAAAATCCAAAAGTGATTAAATGATTGCATGGCATAAATATTCTGTTTATTAAGCGAAGTAATCATCATCAGGAAAAAGGGGGGTGTCATTGCACAAGTTTAGTGTTGGACCAAGACATATTTCAAGGCATATTAGAACTGTGCAGGCACTGAAATTAATACATTGAACCACAGTATGATCACAGGCTTAGTGCTGTTCTCCTAGTACGGTTTTGTTTTGAAGGAAGGAAAAGTACAATACTCACAGATGACAATTATTTTGTGCGCCAAAACTTCTGATTAAGTTTTGGCATTTGTGATGCAGAGGGTGCCTGACTTCTTTTTAATTTTCTGCTGCGAAAAAAAAAAGAAAACATTGTTCAAATTTCCACGGTCACGTCTTAGCTCATTGCTGCTTGGTGGGTCTCAGTGTCCCATTAAGAAAAATCGTTGACCAAACATTACTCCTCACAGATGAAAAAACTTTGTTAACAATTATGTGAGAATTGAAATACGTCCTTTTAAAATGAAAGACAATATAACAAAAATAAATAATCATGAGTCGCAGTATTACTCCTCATGTTTGAGTCCTGACAAGCTTAGAAAATACATTTGGTCCTTGACCGTGGGCAAGGATAACTTCTTACGATTTTTGGGTCAGGTGACAATGTAGTTCTAAATTACATGTTAGTGGAAATCACAAAAATAAATGGATACGATTGCTGGATTTCATGTGAATGCTCATTCTTAATGTCTGCGCTTTGACTGACTGTTGACTGTTGCATTAAGTCAAACATAATTGGCTATTCCAAGAATCTACGGAGTTACATAAGCACTTAAATTCTGCTTTTACAGGCTGTCGTAAAGCATTTCACGAGAATGTCTCTGTGTTAGGAAGATGCCTCTCAGAGGTAAAATACGAGCACTCTTTACCCTGACCATATGGACCAGCAGCTGGTGAACAGAGAACATGCAGCACTGTGCTTCTAAAAAAGCGGCATTAAGCTGCTTTCACACCGGACGCGAAACGAATTTTTCGCACGGCAGATTACATTCAAAGTCAATGCAAAGAAAAGAATACGATCTGTTGGCTAGTGCTGGTCAACCTCTTCTCCATGTTTTCACAATTTACTGTCCATGTCACGAGATTACGTAAGGGAGGTCTAGCCCTCATACAAAAACTCAGCTGATCTTTTTATTTCTGCGACAAAAATGAGGCTAATGTTTTCGTTGTCACTGTTATAGCTCGATATAAACATGATAATTACGACTAAATTACTTTTTTGTTTTATATCCAACTATTTGCAACAAAGTTGGAGAGACAGACAGGCCTGTGCCTAAAAATAATTGATGACCTCATTTTAAATGCTGCAGAGTGTTATGATAATGTAGTTTTGGCAGTACTGGGTACTTGTCATGGATACACGCTACTCTTCTTTTGCATCAATGATGAGAACTACAATTTTACACGAAAATTTTGCTGTCGGTAACTTATCTGAAATTGAATGTCTAAAACTATCCAGATGTCATATCTTTTTTGGTGGGGATTTTTTCCTTTATTTGGTAGTTATATAGTGGAGATTGGCAGGAAAGTTGGGGAGAAGAATGGGGAAGATATGCGGCACATGACCCAGGCTGGAATTGAACCCGCGTCGCGGCATGAAGGACAAAGCCTTTATGGTGTGCGCATTTACAGTACTGACTGATGAGCCACGTGTCATATCTGACTGAACATTTTAATTCAAAGTTGCAGAAGTTGAAAGATTTCACAAAATTGAAGCAATGGACATTTCTACAGTTTCTGAATAAGGTTATCTGGATCTTCACCCGAAAGCCACTGTTCTTCGTTTCAGAATAAATAGCTTACACCTTCTGATGATCAAAAATAAGGCCACGGAGTCATATGAATTTGAAGAAAAATATTAAATTGTGAACTAGAGAATATTCATTTATGACCATTCAATCAATAGTCGGGCATTTTATGTGCCACAATCTCACGCATATGGTGACAGATACTGTAAGACAATAAAATTGATGCATTAATTGAATAATTTAATAAATATTGATTGGACTTGGAAAAAAAAAAGCTCCTCAAGATTCTTTATCATCAGCATGTAGCGTTTTAAAGTGCTTGTTCATCCAATAACAAGATTTGGACCACAGAATCTTTAATGTAAATATATTATTTGTGCACTGGTCATTTCAAATTGTAATTAGCCATCACAAATTTATTTGCATTTTAATCACTGCAAATCACAATCTTCTCAGGAAGAATTTTTCTTCAGCAATCCTCGGCGAGGACATCGCATGAGGGCCCTAATAGCCAGCGGTAGAGAATACAATGACAATGTCACTGGGCTCAGGGATTTGTAACTTTGGATGATTCCCTAGGGAAAATGTTGCAAAAATAAGGCCGATGCAAGCAGAGCCAAGGTGATCCATAAATAAGAAAAAAAAAAAAAAAACCACAATTTGAAAGGAATGGGTGGATTTTGTGAACAGGAGAGTAGTAGATTTCACTGAGCCCGGATCAGGATTGGCAATCTGCTCTTAACATATCACCTTTGACTATTTTTATCAGACATATCCCAAGTCACAGGAGAAGTTGGTTATCACTGTGGGTTAGTAATTACTGATATCGCCACTTAAGAAGCCATCAATTAATTAGCCGAGCACAAACTGCCCAATTTTCCCCATCTATTCTGTACTCAGAAAAGCCAGCTAATAAGCCCTGGGTGCCACTTAAGCCCATCCTAAATTGAGTGTAGAAGGTATTTTACGCAAAAAAATTACCCAAAACGAAACTAAATCCATCTTCCACCACAAGACCTTGAGTAAAATCAAAACTTCGGCCGTGCTAGCGAGCTGGAACGAGACCAGGTGCTGCAATTGGAGAATGAAAAAAGCGTAAAGCCTCTACTCTGTTCAAGTCAATGGGATGAATAATTCTCTAGTTAGCATGCTAACGCTTTTTGCCATTAAATTCATAAATTTTTTTGTAACTTTAATAGCAAAAAGCATAAGCATGCTAGATACCCAGGGTTGCGTCTCCCAGAAGCAACTTACATAGTTCTTCCATTCAGTCAGTGTAAGATTTCGGGAAACGTACCCCAGCTTTGCAAACAAGGCCTCAATTGGCCTGTATGGGCCGTATTGTGTGTCGAGGGTCCACTGTGGAATCGGAGTTAATAGGCTCTGAAGGTCTCGTGCTGTCATTATGTGCACAGGCTACCCATTTTTGGAGACTTTTCCTTTTCATGGCCTAACAAAACTCTCAGTAAGTAGTTTTGGTGCACCATGCCCTCAGGCTGATTGTCACACTGTTCCTTTTCTCCCTCTGATGTGAAAAGTATTTGTTTTCATCAATTTATGGAAATAATATTCTTTGACAACATCAACATCTTGTTTTCCTGTTGTTTCAGCTTGACTCCCACATTTTGAGCACCTCCCGTTACACCACATCTACTAATTGGCAAATTTAGGTTTTTTTTTCATTTTTTTTCCCAAAAATCTCCATTCAGACCTCAATAAAAGACTAATTTTCAAGAAAAAGTGGCAAATTTGGGGCATTTAATTCATTGGATACTCTTCATGCGCTGTTAGTCAAACGTATACCAGATTTGTTTCTATTTGAGAAAACGCAATGAATATGCACTGGAAGTATTCCAACACAGGGCAACGTAAATAACTTCTGAAAAATTTCAGCTGGACTTGGACTTTAACGAACTGTTACATCAGACACACAGTAAAGTGAACATACAAACCATGTGCTGACCACATGTGTATTTACAATGGGAGGCTCTGCGAATATGATGCATCTCAGATGTGTGCTTTTATGTAGTGCCATTATCCTGCTCGGGGACGGGGGCGGGGGTTAGCGGGCGCTCAGTCTGAGTGATGCTCCGCAGCATATATCACAAAGTACAAAACAGCGGCGCATTACAGGCTCACGTGGCATGTTGCATTTTCCCAGCCCCCTTCCAGGCGCAACACTGGAAAGGTGAAACACATTCCTCCTGTCAGGGGTTGATGGAGATCCATTACTGCAAAGCAGCAGTGAAAATCTTACATTTTCTAACCTTCGTCTCACACTAAATATGTGTCAGAAAAAGAACGAGTAAGAATGCCGGGCATACCTTTGAGTGGCGCGAATTACGAAATCGCCAGCGAAGTCGGAAGCTTCCCAGAGTCGCAAAGACTGTTGCACTATAAGAAAACCACAGGTTGACGGCTGCCGGGCTTTTCTCATTACCGCAAGCATGTGTATCGTAAATCATTGCACTGTACAGGTTATGACCCTGACCCCCAGTGTGAAGCCACTACCCTGTTATGTAACCAAATGTTCCAGATGATAGACCTCCCGCTTCCTTTACATGTTTATCTTTCCTTCCTGCCCCGGGGAACCACAGCCAGCCTAGTCAGAAATGACGGATATTTTATGCTCTCTAACTGAAGGTGTTCCTCGAGAGGATGAGTGAAATATTGGACCGTGCCTTAGAGGCCAGAGTTTCTCTAATGAACTCAGGACGCACCAAAATGCCGTTAGGAGGGCCTCACATAAAACTGTATAAAAAATTTATTTTCTGAATGGTAAAATTACCGCACAGGAACCATTGTGTTTATCAGTGCGACTCTAAGCTGAATTTATAAACCTGAACATGACACAAAATAAAATCAATTTAACGATGTGGACTCCTATGTTAAATTATGCAAGAGTTCTGCAATATTCAAACAAATGGCAAAAGTTAATGAAGAGTGCCAGAACTAATTAATGTAGTCAGATATATTTTACCCTTAAGACATGCACGACCAAGTATAAAGTTGGGTGCACTTAACCCCCATGTAACTATGTTTTGCCTTTTGGCTTTTTGAACGATTACTCTTTCATACATGGGAAGACCTAAAGAAATTTAAAATTCAACATTTCTGGGAAAAGATATTCTGTCTTAAAAATTTACAAACAAACATAAATGTTTCTTTGTTGACATTTTTATGGACCTCTAGTGGTGTCAGGGATATAAAAATGACATTTAAAGCTTTCCCTATTTATGGCTAGGTACATAAAGCCGCAAATGCGCTTACGCAGATCGGAGAACGGAAAATTTGACTGGGGCCGCGCGATGGTGCAGTGGGTAGCACCGTCACCTCACAGCAAGAAGGTCCTGGGTTCAAAGGTCCTGCGCCTTTGTGTGCAAAGTGGTCCCATTGAAAGTACCTTCCAGGTACTTCAGTTCTCTCCCATCGTCCAAATACATGCATGATAAGCTAACTGGAGAGTCAAAACTACCCAACTGGTGTGAGCATTTGTGTGAATTTGTGTGTGCGTCCAGCAATGGATTGGTGAATTGTCATAGATGTGTTTCTACCCCTCGATAATGGGTTCTGGTATGGGTTTCAGGCCCTAGTGATCCTGTTAGCCCAATTAGTCCCCATGTCCATGCTTGGCCTCCAGTCAACAACAGCAACCCAACAAGCAACCTTAATAACAAGACAATATATGTCATGTTAAGGATAGCCCATTCAGCGATTCAAGCTTGTCACTGACTTAGATTTAAGCAGGGCTTCTGTGTCTCCCAGATATTACATAATGTGTAGGAAAGTATAAATGTTAACATTTTACAATGTAACAAAATGCCTGAGGAAATCTGGTGAAGCTGGGGGACTACAAACCCTGAAGACAGGGTGTGGATGGCCAGCTGGGCAGCCATATTTAAAAATGCACTTTAAACACTTATGATGTACACTGCAGGCCAAAAGTTTGGAGGCAAGATAAAATTTGTACAAAAAAAAAGATCATAGTTTCATTGGCATACGTTACAAGAAAATAAACATGATTATTATATAAAGAGTCACTTATCAGGATACATTTTTACTCAAATTATCAGGCCCATATTACTTGGCCCATGGTCCTAGTGCCCGCCGGATTGCTGTTGGCATCCAGTGGGCTGTAAACCATGACATAAAGTGAATAATGCAAACTGATTTGTTTTTTACTTTTTCACTGAAGTTGTGACTCTTGCAAATCTTCTCAACCCAAAAACTAATCCACTCCTTTCTTTCGTAAACATTTATTCAACAATGATCTGGTAGCATCAATGCATACCAAAAGGTAAATAGGGGAAAATGGTGCATATCAATGAAAAAAAAGTCTAATCATGCAGTAAATACATCCCAAAATCCATAGATTTCATACTGGTTTTTAAGAAAGGCATTGTGAACAGAATCTTGAAGCTGCTTCCAAATTTTTTACCTGTATTGGCCTTGCTTCCAAACTTCTGGCCTGTAGTGTACAAAAAGTCATTGGGAGGTGAGAAGACACATTGCCGGGCCGCAGCCATAGCTAGGCCAAGGGCCCCAGAAGTTCAAAACCAGCTCTGTGAATGTGTCACAGACGGTTTAAAGTTTTCATTTCAACTTAATTTATCCAGTCAGGAAGTCCTCTGAGAAATCAATTTTCATGGAGAAACTTGGACAATACATAAACATTAGAAGAAGTAAAACATAGTCTTCCAATCCAAAACCAAGATTAACTTCTCAGGAAACTAATGGATTGAGAGACAGTCTTCACCCGTAAAACATTTACAGAATCTTACCTAAAGGTTTCTTGGATGGTACATTCATTCTTGCAAACTGAGGGCAAGGTATCTGGCCTAATCTTTAATGTGTAAGATTTATTCTGCCAAATGGAGCTGCATGATCCCTGTTGTACCAAGGTTAGGTTATAAATAGTTCGTCCGGGAATCCAGATGGTCAGATCTCAAGTGATCTAAGGAGGTTCTCGCCCTGTCACCTGGGAGCAGTACTTACTGTAACAGCTCGAGGCCACAGGAGGGACACAGCACTGACACATCAGTCAGTTTCTCTGAGGGACTGTCTGTGCGAGTATGATTTGACACATACGTCCTCTTGCAATTTAACCTCCTCAGGGGTGTTCACTGTTTATGCTTGAATTCTTTGAAAACCTACTTCAGCTATTTTATGTAACTGATTTTCATTCTCACTTTCACTGATTTTAACTGGCTTACAATTGAGGCATAGTTTGGTCCATAAATATTTGCACATTGACAAAGGTATTATATTCGCTGCCTACCACAGCACATTGGAATTTAAACTGTAATGTAAATATGAGACTTTCTGCCTTGATTCACAGTTTTTTTTATTTTATTTATTTATTTATTTTTTGATATCCAAATCGGGCAAACGGTGCAGGAATAAGAGCACTTTTTTGTGATGGCATTTTATCCCCTGGTGGTGCCATCATTGACCACATTGAAGGATTTCAAATCGAGGAGCCCATGATTTCATCGCTGCTAGACCACATATGGAGAGAAACCGTGTCTTCAGTTGTCAATTACGATAATTGGAAAGCGCGTTAAGAAAGAAAAATGATTGAGAACTCGCCAGGACTAATTCTTGTCATAAAGGGACGGGTCTGTGTCCCCCAATTACCAGTTCTAGCGCTGCGGCAGGTCCTGTATGTGCCTATTTTGAATCTGTACCATTGATAATGCAGTTTTATTGCAAAACAAAGGCAGACAGTCTCGAGCAGTGCCACTCGAACCTCTCCAGGAGGACCACTTCTCCTGCATGTTTTAGATCTTTCCCTGCTCCAGGACAGGTGACTCAAAAGATCAAGTCATTACCAACCACGGAAAACTGATTGGTAATGAGCAAATCATTTGAATTACCTTTGCTGCAGTCTAAAACAAGCAGGAATTGTACTCCAGGAGAGGTTTGAGGGGCACTGGTCTAGGTGATGTTGAAGATGGGACCAAGGGCTCCTCCAAAGGTGAGGAGACTGTAGGATGAATGTTTTTTTTTTTTTACAAAATTCCTTCAACTAATATTGATACCCTTGGTAATAAATCACTTAGAAGGCTATAAAAATTATGGCTGCTCCTTAATCCTTCCAATCTTTAATTTAAAATATAAATAAATAACTATCCTTGAATGAGAAGAAAATGATTGAAGGAAAAATATTATCATCAAAAATATTTTTCAGAAATGTGCGCCACAATTATTGGCACCCACAGAAAAACTTCTAAGGGAGATCTAAATGTAGTATATACCCTCTCACATTTTTTTTGAACGTTCATCATTATGATAAGGAAAACTTACATAGTTACCAATAACTTCCTGTTTCCAGGTGACCCTACGTGGCCCTACGCAAAAAGGTAATTCCCCCCACCCTCCCCTTACTAAATCATTTATTAACAGTGATTAACCCCATTTTTTTATGCCCCCATAAACAAAGTTTCGGGGGCATATAGTTTTTCACCTGTCCGTTTGTCCGTCTGTCCGCACTTTGCCATGGCTATAACTTTTGATCGGCTCATGATAGGACTTTGATACTTGGCATATGCATTGCTTGTGAGAAGGCATTTCAAATGGGGTCATGACTTTTGACCTTGTGACCTTGACCTTGGAGCATGACGTTTGGTGACAAAAACTTTAACATGGGCCATAACTTTTCATTAGCTAGTAATAGGCATTTGATATCTGGCATATGTACTCCTTAGGATAAGGCCTTTCTGATGAGGTAATGAATGTTGACCTTGTGACCTTGACCTTTAACCTTTGATTGACTCATGATAGGCCTTTAATGGTCAGCATGTGCATGCTATGTACGGGGGCATCAGTGTTTCACAAACACATCTTGTTTTAGTTCAATTTCACTAGCCACACCAAGGCCTGACTACTTTCTGACCTGTCGAATTAAGAAAGCACTTAAATGGAACCTGTCTTACAAAAGCAACACATTATGCCACAATCTAAAGAAATTCAAGAACAGATGAGAAACAAAGTCATTGACACCAATCAGTCTGGAACACCGATCAGTCTGGAAGGGGTTACAAGCCATTTCTAAGGCTTTGGGACTCCAGTGAACCACGGTGAGAGCCATTAATCACAAGTGAAGAAAACTTGGAACAGTGGTGAACCTTCCCAGGAGTGGCCGACCTACCAAAATTACTCCAAGAGCACATCAATGACTCATCCAGTAGGTCATAAAAGAACCCAGAAAAACATCTAAAGAACTGCAGGTCTCACTTGCTTCACTTAAAGTCAGTGTCCATGATTTAACTATGAAAGAGATTGGGCAAAAATGGCATCCATGGGAGAGTTCCAAGGCAAAAACCACTGCTGACCAAAAAGAACACAAAGTCTCATCTCACATTTGCCAAAAAACATTTCGATGATCCCGAAGACTTTTGGGAAAATATTCTGTGGACTGACGAGACATAAGTTGAACTTTTTGGAAGGTGTGCATCCCGTTACATCTGGCGTAAAACTAACACAGCATTTCATTAAAAAGAACATCATACCAACAGTCAAACAAGGTGGTGGTAGTGTGATGGCCTGGGGCTGCTTTGCTGCTTGAGGACCTGGATGGCTTCCTGTGGAACCAAGAATTCTGCTCTCTACCGGAAAATCCTGAAGGAGGATGTCCAACCATCAGTTTGTGACCTCAAGCTTAAGCGCACTTGGGCTATGCAGCAGGACAATGATCTGAAACACACCTGCAAGTCCACCTCTGAATGGCATAAAAAAAGCTAAATGAAGGCTTTGGAGTGGCCTAGTCAAAGTCCAGACTTAAATCCGATTGAGATGGTGTGGCATGATGACCTAAAACAGTCCGTTCTTGCTCGAAGACGCCCCCCTGTGTATGCTGGTTTTTGTTCCAGCCACAACTGCAATTCTAAGATCTTAATAAGCTGTTACTTTGTCTTAATTAGCAGCATTCCATGTTTAGAGTAGTTATTTACCATCTTAAGTCACATTTGGATGGACACATCCATTCTGCTATGGAGAATAAAAACCCTTGAACATCTTGTGCTTAATTTTCAATATTGCTGGGATTTTCAGGTGAAAACTTTTTTAAACAGATCAAATTAGACTCTGAGAAAATCAATAAGCTCCAAATTAGGTTTCTGAATGCAGGTGTTTTGAGTTTTTCCCAAATAACCTGCCTGAACCAAATAAAATCAACAGAAAACACAAAAGGTGTGACTCCATTGTTTGCCAAGTAAATTGTCGGGCTTTACCTCCATGTGTTAAGTGTTTCACCAATGAGGAACCTGTGGATATTTGCATAAATGCACCTAATTAAAACAAATTAACAGCTTGTTAAAATCCTAGAAATGCAGTTGCGGCTGGAACAAAAACCAGCATACACAGGGGGGCGCCAGGACCGAGTTTGAGAACCACTGACCTAGGGCCAGGTAGGTTTGGATAGATTTTTCCCTCAATAAATAAAATCATCATTTAAAAACTGCATTTTGTTTTTACTTGGGTTATCTTTGTCTAATATTAAAATGTATTTGATGTGAAACATTTAAGTAAGACAAATATGAAAATAAAAATAAGAAATCAGGAAGGGGCAAATACTTTTTCACAGCACTGTATGTCTTGGGGCCAGACAGTGTCCAAAACTATGATAAGACTTAATCAACGCTACCAATACAGGTTGGATTGGATTGCCAAAAAAAAAAAAAAGTTCAGTTGACATAAAAAAATTCAGGCACCTACATTTGTGAATAGCACTGGAACTACCAATGTAACTGAGTTGCGCATTTAGATTAGACCAAAATAGAGCTATTTAGCATTGAAGTGGTGGGTTCGGCATAAAAACAAAGATGTCCATTCTGTAAACAACCTCGGCTACTCTGATATATGGTGGTGAATCTTTCACGTCTTTCTTGTTTTTCTTCCAGAGGCCATGGACAACGTGTTTGGATACATTGCGTCATGGATTCCATTAAAGCACCACTAGAGCCTGACTACCTGGACCATAAAGTTCAAACTGGGCCATAGTCAGATCCCCCTGCAGGAAGATGATCCAAATTCTGCATCAAAATCAACATAGAACTGGTTCGACGACCACAGAGTTGTGGGGAAACAGAAATTTGTGCTTTTCAATGCGTTGGGGAGACATACAGATTTGTGTATCTGTGGCCACCTCACGTATACATTAATGACCGCTAGTAGTTACACATTTGGAAATTTTCCACTAGTCCACAGGGTAGAAGATGGCATGACCCTACGAACATTCGGAATTTGACTAATCCAATCCACAGTGCCAAACATGGCATACAACTGCTTGCAAACAATCAGAGGTTAAAACTATTTCACACGCAAATTTGAATATATGCAAATGTAATGCTATAAACAGTGTTTCAATTTACATTTTGGTGGATATTGTTTCCTTGCTGGCTCATATAATAAATACTTTTCTGTTTTTTAATACGAACATCAGGTCTGCTTCTTTTGGACGACAGTCATAATATTTGTTCCAGGGAAAACTTTGCATTAACTCATAGAATCAAGGTTTCGCCATACAGTCTCCTGACCTACACCCAAAAGGGAACCTGTGGGACGAGCTGCGGAGGAGAGTGCAGAAACATGGAATTTGAAGGAGCGATTCTGCATGGAGAAATAGTCTCAGAGCCCAAGTTATGCCTACTCCTACCTTAGGAGAAGACTTTAAGCCATTATCTTGGCAAATAAAGGCTGCAATAATTGTTTCCCTCAGTTTTAAGAGAAATATTTATTTTGAGAATACACTGCAAGCAGCATTGAGGGGGCCAAGCAGTCCAGCAGAGCGGAGTTGCCATGGCTACTTGATGTGATCATGTTAAAAGCATAACTGTAAACACTGATGACAATTTCATAATGGGAATTGAGCAAAGACTGGGGGTAACTGAGATACAGAGCCCTCCATTATTATTGGTTAAGATGTGTTCTTTAGCTTCTAATAAATTCAGTTTTTTTTCTAAATAATATAGGACCGCAATGAAAAAGAGGAAAATCCAACCTTTAATTCAAGTGCATTTATTCAGTGGGAAAAAAAATCCCACAAAATTTTTTTTTACACCAAATCATGTCTGCCACAATTATTAGCACCCCTGATGTTAATACTTTTTACAACCCCCTTTTGCCAACAAAACAGCTCCTAATCTTCTCCTATAATGTTTCACAAGATGGGAGAATACAGAAAGAGGGATCTTAGACCATTCCTCTTCACACAATCTCTCTAAATCATCCAGCGACCTGGGTCCTCTCCTCTGCACTCTCCTCTTCAGCTCACTCCACAGGTTTTCCATGGGGTTGAGGTCTGGGGACTGAGATGGCCATGGGAGGAGCTTGATTCTGTGTCTGGTGAACCATATCTGTGTAGATTTGGCCACGTTTAGGGTCATTAATTTGCTGAAAGAACCAGTGACGACCCATCTTCAGCTTTCGGGCAGAGGCCACCAGATTTTGATTTAAAATGTCCAGGTATTTCAAAGTGTTCATGATGCCATGCACCCTAAAAAGGTTCCCAGGGCCTCTGGAAGAGAAACAGGCCCACAGCATCACCGATCCTCCCCCATACTTCACAATAAGCATGAGGTGCTTTTCTGCATACTCATCTTTTGTGTTTCGCCAGACCCACTTAGAGTGTTTGTTGCCAAAAAGCTCTATCTTAGTCTCATCTGCCCAAAGCACACGGTCCTAGATGAAGTCCCAGTACCGCTTAGCCAACTCCAGACGTTTGCATTTATGATTGTGAGTGAGAAAAGTTTTTTTCCATGCATGCCTCCCTAACAGCTTGTTGGCATGTAGATTGCGCCTGATGGTTGTTTTGGAGACTTTGTGACCCCGAGATGCTACCATTTGTTGCAATTCTTTAACAGTGAGGTTTGGAGAACTTTTTATTTCTCTTACCGGGTGGCACGGTGGCACAGTGGTTAGCACTACTACCTCACAGCAAGAGGTGGGTTCAAATCCGGCCTGGGTTCTTTCTGTGTGTATTTTGCTTGTTGTTCGTGTGGGTTTCCTCCAGGTACTCCGGTTTCCCCCACCCACAAAAACATGCATTATAGGAACACTCCTGTATGGCTGTGTGTGAATGTTTGGTGGTGGTCGGAGGGGCCATAGGCGCATACTGGCAGCCACGCTTCCGTCAGTCTGCCCCAGGGCTGCTGTGGCTACAAAAATGTAGTTTACCACCATCAGAGCGTGAATGTATGAGTGAATGAATAATGTATCCATTGTCAAGTGTCTTTGAGTGCCCAGAAAAGCGTTATATGAAACTGATGCATTATTATTATTATTATTATTACCATCCTCCTCACTGTGCGAGGAGATCAGTCTGGTGGCAAAATAACCTTGCATTCTCGTCCAGGCTTGTTTACCACTGTTCCAATAGTTTTAAACTTCTTAATGATTCCTCTGACAGTAGATATGGGCAGGTGCAGGCAAGCAGCTATTTTCTTGTAGCCATTGTCTGACTTGTGAAGGTTGACACACATCTGCCTTACTTGAATGGTGTGTTCCCTTGTCTTTCCCATGTTGAAGAGTGGATGAGAGAAATAGCCTCTGTGTCATGTCATATTTATATTCCAGGGAAACAGGAAGCGATGAATTACTAATTATATGTTCCTTGGTACTCTGATCAACTTTTTAAACTACTGTAGAAATGACAGAAATACTTCAATTACATTTAATTCCTAGGAATTGTTAGAGGTGGCAATAATTGTGGAACATGTGATTTTATGAAAAAAATTATTTCTAAGTCAGGAATTTTTTTTCCCTTAAAATTCACTTGAGGTGAAGGTTACATTTTTCTCCAATTTTTAGAGTGAGAGTATGCTCTTGCAATAAAAATTGAATTTATTTTAAGGCTTTTAACACATCTTAACCAGGGGTGCCAATAATTGTGGAGGGCGCTGTATGAGCTCATGTCCTGTTGCTTGTCTTTGATTTGGCTGCAAAGGACAAACAGTTTTGAAAATTTGAAATCCATCTGACAAAATTTGTGAAGCTCAGTCTGATGATCATCTTTAGCAAATCTGATGAGAATTGAACAAAATTCTGTGAAAATTTTTTAAAATCTTTTAACAACATCCAAAATGGCAGCCACAGCAATGGGGTTGACATTTGCCATGTCTCGGATACCAGAAATAGTTTATTTTAGGGTTATTATGTCCACAGCTATTCACCAATACACATTTTTGATGATTGCAGTGGCCCCCTAATAGTCAAATGATATAAAGTTTTTGTACTTGCTCAAAATGGGGTTTCAAGTCTATGTAGAAAGATTGTTTTTGAACATCAGAGCGTTGCTGAGATATGACCACAAATCCTGTTTACTCATGACCTCGCTTCCACAGATTTTGATTGCAGCTGAAGGGCGAATGCTTTTGAAAATCCAAAATCCATTGAGTAAACTTTGTGAGGCTTGGTGTGATGATTCTCGGTGCCAAGTTTGGTGAAAATATAAATTTGTAGCCCATGAATAATTTTAACTCTTTATAATTATTAAAAATAATTTTAAATCCAACGTGGCGGAAAACTCAATATGACGGAATTTAATGTGATAGACTGCGTTGAACTTGGCTTGACCCGAGGAACTGAATGGTACCTCATTTTTGAAAGTCGCGGATATGATTCAAAAGTTACACGCATCCAACTTTGACCCCGTGTTGGCGCTAGACTGCTCAAAGTGGAGATATAAAAAGAATGAGGGGACTGTCCACATCAGTGAGCAAAATTTCAGAACTTAGTATGATACGGTTGCAGGGGTTTAAAAACAGGAGAAGTATACAGAGGAGGAATAAATGTTGCTGCTTGGCCCCAAAATGTTTATGAAGGCTGCTAATATTAGTGGAAGGTATTGTATATCCGTGACAGTGCCACACCATAAAAACCAGGGGTGGCCAACCCCGGTCCTGGACAGCCGCAGTGTCTGCTGGTTTTTACTGTTACTCAAAACTTGATTGATGAATTAAAGCAGTTGATTACATACTTCACTTATCTCACCTGGCGGGTTCACTACGAACCTGGCTTTGTGATTAAACCTGACTTCAGCACTTAGTAAAACCAGGAACCTCTTCAAATCTGGAACATGGACTAAACTAAAAGGAGCTGCTCTGGGTTTTACTTTAGCTTAAAGTCAGGATTAGTCACAGAGCCAGCTTTGCAGTATACCCCCCTGGTGTCTTAGGTTTAAATCGGGTGGAGAAAACAAACTCAGCACAGTCTCTGGCTCTACAGGACCAACGTTATCCACCCCTGCTCTATAAACCTCTATCTGTACTCCGTACTTCTACTTTGTCTGCATTACGCTAAATATTCAACCACAATGACAAATCTCGGATAACACGCAGATTGCTGTCACAACCTGCAAGTATGCTTAATTGGCTCTAGGAGACTTGTAGGTTGTTCCTGCTAATTGCTTGATTGGTTCATTATTACCAAATTAAACCTGAGACACCAGGTAAGATCAGTTAAGTGAGTAATCAACTACTTTAATCCATCAATCGATTGCTGGATAACACCAAAAATCAGCAGACACTGCGGCTCTCCAGGACCAGGGTTGGCTACCCCTGATAAAAACAAAGTAAAATTTTTTGTGTAAACTGTATTTGTTGCTTTGAAAAACAATAAAATGTAGTAATCTATGATTTAGTCAATCACATATCTGATATGAACTTCAATTAACGGATGCAGATTTCAGTTTGATTTAGATTTAAATTCTTCGATCACATTCTGCGATCTGTGATCACGTTCTCTCCAAAAGGCTGAGTTTTCCTGTTCACCTAAAATGAACCCACCGTGGAACTCCAGGGACTGGAAAATTTGGTGTGCGCAGAGCCGTGAACACATTTCAATCATGAACTCCCACAGAGCTGCAGGATTTCCTTCCGAAAGGGATGTAATACTCCGCTGAGAGAAATAAATACTCTTTTCCTTGGGCAGTCAGGCCGAAGCCAGAACTGCCAGCGAACAGAGCGCATGCACTTTACTGAACAAGTTAACTGGAAGAACTGATGAAAACTGAAGAAATTTAATCTCTTCTGATGGGACGATGTGTTTCACAATTTAAGTGTCCCAACTTTATGCGAAGTCATTCAGCCAAATAATTAAATTATTGCATATTTAAAGCCACATTGCAGGAAATGTGTATCTGGATCTCCTAACTAAGGACTTCCTAACTTCAGAGGAATAACGGGTAGACTGGAAAAAATGGAGCCCAAACAGGAACTGAAGATATACAAGTGAGTCAGGGTCCACCATTTCATGCTTCTTCTTGTGCATCAGCTTGTAAAAGCTTTTAATAGACAAAATATTCACAAATTAGTAGACAAATTTACGGGAAACTGTCTTTTTGTTCAAATGGTGTCATTAGCAGCCTTTTCTTTTGGAAAATCAGCTATGATCGTTATGAAGCTGAACACGTTGAATCCTGCCCAGAGATTGCTCAGAATTAGATAAATACTTCTTCCAGCGCAGTGATGACCTCAATCCTCCAGCTATGAGTCACAGGCTCCAGACGCATGAAAACAGCCTCAGGCTGTGCAAATGAGATACATTTACTTCATTTTCTTATACCATATCAGACGCAACTTCAAACTCCAGTTTTCATCAATTCCACCTTGATGGCTGAAAATCTGAAGATTCTTGGGCATGAATATGTAGAAAGCCATCGAGGAGGAGGCCCAACTTACATGTGAAATTCCCCTCTTGCTCAAATACTTAGTCGTTATCTTTGTTCATACGCACTTTCTGGGAATAGAATTCAATTAATTAGAAAACTATCTTTAAAAGGGAGTCCTGCCTTCATTCAGCAACCCAAAAAAAAAAAAAAGCATAAATCCAAATAATTTTGTCTGATTCTCCATTTATCAATCTATAGAGGGACTTGAGGGAGGTCATAATTTTTTCCTCAACCTTGAGTGATTCTGTAATTTTTTTCCTTCACTTGTTTAAGTAAAGAAATGCCATAAATTAAAGTAGACATGTATTGAGAAATTAAAATTGGGCAAATTAAACCTCATTGCAAAGCTAGTGTCATGAGATGGGGAATAAATCACTTCCTGGACACTCGCTCCAACAGGGAAAGAGTTTAAGAGGCATTTTGAATGCCCTTTCAACTCGCGCACATCCCCCAGAAAACTGAGAGAAAATATCCCTTTTTGGATCACGTAATTTGCGGGAAACAGGGACGCAGGACTTCTGTACTGCATTGACCATCGTCTGCCTATCCTAATTTGTTCATTTCTTGCTCTCGTTTCATTTTATATTTCTAGCAGATTTGATTCATGATTGACAAAAATATGCTATTGTTTAGCTACCGGGTTTCCTGACCCAGTTAAGGCACCGCTTTGCGGTAGAGTAGTGAGCACCACGGCCCGGGTTGGAGCCCAGGTCGCGTCAGTGCCTGGTAGCCTTTTCAGAGCAGCACACAATTGGCTTTGTGCAGCAGAGAAATAAAGAGGGGAGGGACT
Organism: Gymnothorax reevesii; assembly: GCA_029721435.1. Taxonomy (NCBI): domain Eukaryota; kingdom Metazoa; phylum Chordata; class Actinopteri; order Anguilliformes; family Muraenidae; genus Gymnothorax; species Gymnothorax reevesii. The sequence goes on from CM056578.1 coordinate 99,606,921, forward strand.
GCTGGTTTGGGATTACAGGATTACGGAATTGTTCCTTGATCAAGGGCCTCCTGTTAGCCACCTAATTGCTAATCAGTAAAACTCTTAAGCGTGTACATGTTCGGGTTTCCTCCGCTCTTGCTCTGGGTTTTCGGAGGGAGGTCTCCCCAAAGCATAGATGCTTACTACATTCGCAACATATGTAGCTCGGTCAACCATACAGTATATAGCCAATGATACCAACTAAGTAAGTTAGCAATTTTGCTTTTGGCAACCACACCACAGAGCTTCCTTCCCGCGCACTCACCATTCCCAAGGCTCTGGTTCGTGCTGGTACCCATGCAGGAGCTGTTGGCATTCACTAGCATCCATATTGTCACCGATGTCTTCCATATTTTCCATTTCTCCTACTTCTCGATCGTCATCAACACTTTTGCTAGTTGTTGAACTTGGGGCGGAATCACCCTCTTCAACTTTGATGTCCAAGTCAAGCGAAAATTCTGACATTTTTGGCAGATTTTGACGTCTTGCTTGCAATGTAAAATACACATGCGATAACCTATGTATAACAATTGATCCCAGAAGTAACGTCCACACTCTTGGCCCGATTCTCAGTGCTGATCAAAATCGATATTGGGGGTTGCTATAAGCCTGTTTTACATCCATGATTACTGTATTCACGATAGTTAGGAAGAGTATGGCATACCTTTTCGGACGGTATAAATACGACCATTTTTATTAAGTTTCAAATCACTACGTCTATTTTAAAATAATTTAATCTAATTTGTTTGAGGCGTCTTTCATGAAGCCTGAATATTAAATAAAATTGCTTTGTGTCGTACATGCAATTTTGTTTTTGCTATGAAGTAAAAAATGTGGATAAACATCCTCCAAGTGTGGTGACTCTATAATTATTCCCATGGGTCATACAACATTGTATAAGCTTTTGCACATGTAAGGTCTTGGCTTGGGCTTTATAAATCAAAAACAGTGCATTGGCTATCAAAAATATAAGAAGCACATGGAGGCTTGCACTCAATGACACAAACAAGAGCCAAATTCTTTCCCTCCTCATTCAAGTCGGACATTTTGTCAAATGGCATTGAAGATGGCATAAGCAGAGAAATAATGTGATCACCAAAATCGATGGGACAGTGTCACATTTTTTACTCTAATTCCAAGCTCTGGCACTTAAGAGAACACTCTGGAGGTGAGATTAAAGACTGTCATCTTTAAATGCTTTAAATGTTTTCATCAATATTGGATGAACCATTTAGAAATTACAGCACCTTTTGTTTGAAGTCCCTTCCATTTGGTTTCTTGTCCTTGCATGCAATGAATACGAAGTCGGTGACGCATGGATGTCACCACACATCCTACATCTGCCCAAGTGATGGTCTGCCAGGGCTTTACTACAGCCATCTTCAGTTCCAGCTTGCGTCAGGGGCTTTTCAGATTCAGCATGTAAAATACAATGTTCAATAGGATTCATATCCAGTGTTTGATTCAAAATTTAAAAAAAGGATCAATGTTCAATTAATTATGCTTCTGACTGTACCTGCCTTGAATAAAGGGAAGATTGGTTTGTTTGTAGCATAACTAGCATGTGGTCATCTGCTGTATATGCGTTCCATATACTTCGGACTAATATACTCCACCACAAAAATTGCTCTTGTAAAACTCCAGTGTAGAATCTGCAGTGAGTTGGAGTGAAGAGCTCCTGATGCAATGGCCATGTAAAGGAACTGAACTGGTTTTGGTGAACATATTTGTCAAGTTGCTCGGTGGTTCATTTACGATTTGAGGGTCAGACTCATGCACTCTCTCTAAAATTGAAGACAGGTCAATTCCAACATCAAGTCAGTTTTTCGGTGAAAGAGAAAAATGCCAGAGAAATAATCAGCTTTCAACTGCAGGGATTAAATGCACTTTCCTTTATTTACAATCTAAATGTGTTTGTACAAAACAAAAATCCCCAGTTAATATACCTGCAATCTCAACACCACAAGAACTTTGGTTAAAACATCCAATAATACAAAGAAAACTACGCCGTTTCACCAATTGTGAATATTCAGTCCTAAAATCCTTTCTGCGGTACTTCATAGAACAAATATTTTACACATTTCATTGTGACCTTTCGCGCTCACACCATCATTGGATGTTTAAAACCATTTAAATAAACTACAGATTCAATATCAAAAGGCACACGATACTAACAAAACTAGGCTTTAGATTAATGAAACTATACAATATATATATATATATATTTATAAGACAGACATTGTCACAAAGTGAACACTATAAGGCTCAAAATCCAATGACCGTTATCTGGTATTCACATTACGAATTTAAAAAAATTACATGTTCATCAAACAGTACGTAATAGAAATACAAAAAGCTCACAAAAATATATATAGTGATAAATAGCTACACCCTCCGGCAAACACTATGAACCAGAAACTGTATGTGATGTACAAAAATGCAAATCTATGACAGGAGAAACATACGGAAACATTTCCACAAGCAAGGTGTGGAAAACAGAACTCTCAGGCTGAGAGATACTGGATTTATGAACGCCGAAGTAAAGAAGCCAAAAAAGACTGTCGCTCAAGGTGGTATGACGCCGTCTCCTCAACCTCAAAAAGGCAATGGTTGCACAGATGCTGAAGCCGGTTCGCACAAGCCCCAAAATTCACAAATCGAAACCGCAGGAGACACAATATGAGGGCGTTCAGCAGATTTCTTTGAGCCAACATCAAAAGGTCTCAACTCTGCTTCTGAAATACCCTCGCTCACTGGGAATTTCCAAAGAACTGTTACGAAGTTCCCCCGATTAGTTGTTTTTAAATGACGTAATGAGGAACGAGGCATGGTTTGCCCTCCTAAGAGCCAAACTATGACAGAAACACCCTCGGCATTTACTAATGAACCATCCGCATTGATGAGAGTACTTTCGGTCATTCTTTTTCTCCGAAAATTAATGGTTCCATTTTACGGCGCGGCACTGTCGTGATAGGGTCATACTCCGTTTTGTACAAAGTCACTGATAGACACACACACTGATGTCTTAAATGCTGACAGCGTGGACGCCTGGACATCGAAACTGCACAAAAAAAAAAAAAAAAGAAGAAGAAATCAGGCAATGGCAATCAGCAAATCTGTGCCATTTTCAACAACACAAACTTCTCCAACTTGGGCAGGTTATCAGGAACCTGATAATGGAGACTGTGGCTGTGCAAAAGACTATCTTTCACACAGCTACTCCAGATCTATGGCAGCGAATCACAGGCCTACAAGGTTCGCCATTACAGGCTCTCATGACTGACACAACTGCTCAGTTCTCTCTCTCTCAGTCTCATACCAACAGCTCGGTAATCACACAGCTCTTTCACACAAAAGGGCAAATGTTTGGCGACAAACGTTGCTACCCTTGTCAATTTATTGCACTACATCCTCTAAATGAATTTACTGAAATATTTAGGCCACCTTTTGAAGTAACATGATAATATGACGGTACAGCAGCATTTAGTTAAGATACATGTATAAAACGACCACAAAAGTGTTGCTGACATCAGCAAGGCGAACTTTTGAAAACGTGATCAGATTGCCCCGTGCAATTCCTTACAACAAACAAATACAGTACTCATTGTGCTTTGCTCCCCCACCAAATCGTCAAGGTGCTAATGTAAACCATATCATTAAGGGTCCGGGTCAAATAGATGGAAAATGTTCTCAAGAACAGAAAATATTAGAGGATTTTTCCATCCATGGGTGTTTTTCTGTTAGACATAGAAGTTTCAGTTACATCAGTCCATAGTTCGTATGAGCCTATCAGAGGCCTTAGAAAACCAGAGTACAGCATTCCACACAAAGTGAAGCAGTCAATGTAACAATAATGAGTGAACCGGCGTGGATTCTGGTTTCAATAGTTACTCAACTGTAATCCCACCCCATTCTTGAGGTGAAAAGTGATCAAAACAGCAAATTGTCAAAAATTAGTATGTGCACCTAAGAGCTATAAGGAGTGAACATACAGTAGAAGTAAACGTAGTTCAAGATAAGATGAAAAGAGCAAAAATTTTCAGCATCTGGAAGTGTTTTATATGTATATGCCACGTCTGCTATCCTAAAAATAATAGAGCCAGAGTGACACATCAATAACAAGAAATTCGCTCGGAAAATTGTTATTCTTCATCACATTCTGATTAGTAGTTCCCTACCAACACAGCCTCCGCTCTCCAGTGTATAATCGCGAGCAAAACGTCAAACCATACGAACTGAACAATTCCTGTACACTTTAGTTTTCCACTAGAGGATAGGGGAAGGAAATGTACATCTAAACAAATAAATATTAAAAATCATAAAAGCAAATGCCAGAGGTCATCACTGATAATGTTAGACCAAATGCCAAAGCCATTTTGATGATGATTAACTGGCTTAACAATTAATTCTAACTACAAACCATTCGCAACTGAAAACGAAGATTAGGATGGCCACATTGTGTCTCCCATCCAATTTCATGAAACCCTTCAGTAAATGTTAATGCAAATGTAACGCGCACAACCACTTATATATGTGTGTGTGTGTTTATAAGTGTGTGTGCGCGCACGTTTCATATTTAGTGTGCAGTGATGATTATACACAGCTACTTTTGTCTAAAAGGGGTCCGAATATATTACATTTTCACCAAAAAATTAGAAGTATCGGGAAATACTATTGTAGGCAAAGAGAACAAAGAAAATCATTCCGACATGTACAACCCCAATTCCGAAATAGTTGGGACGAAGAGTAAATTGTGAATAAAATCAAGATGCAATGACTTTCAGATCAGGAGCCAATGTTATTTACAATTGAACATAGATAACATTTCAAATGTTGAAACTGAGACAATTGACATTTTTATCCACAAAATGAGCTTATTTCAAATTTTCTGGCTGCAAGTTCTCAAAAAAGTTGGGACACAGGCAAAAAAGGGCTGAAAAAGCAATTAATATATGAGAATCAGCTGAAAGAACATTTAGCAAGTAATTAAGTTAACTGGCATCAGGTGTGTAACATGATTGGCTATAAAAAGGGATGTCTTAGAGAGGCTGAGTCTCTCAGAAGTAAAGATGGCCAGAGGCTCTCCAACCTGTGAAGGCTTGCGTAAAAAAATTGTGGAATACTTTCAAAACAACGTTCCTCAATGTCAAATTGCAAAGGCTTTGAAAGTCTCATTATCGACAGTGCATAACATCATCAAAAGATCCAGAGAAACTGGAAAAATCTCTGTGGGTAAAGGACAAGGCCAAAGACCTTTACTGGATGCCCGTGATCTTCGGGCCCTCAGACGCCACTGCAACACTCACCAGCATGACTCTGTCATTGACATTACTAAATGGGCCCAGGAATACTCCAAGACACCACTGTCTGTCAACAGGCCACCGTGCCATCCACAGATGCCACGTAAAACTCGATCATGCAAAAAAGAAGCCATTATTGATCATGATCCAGAAGTGCCACCGTGTTCTGTGGGCCGAGGCTCATTTAAAATGTACTGTAGCAAAGCGCAAAGTGTCCTTTGGTCAATTTTGTCCAAGATTTCTTGTCGGAAATCATGGGCGTCGTGTCATCCGGGCTAAAGAGGAGAAAGGCCACCCCTCCTGTTATCAGCGTTCAGTTCAAAAGCCAGAATCTCTGATGGTATGGGGATGAATTAGTGCATGTGGTGTGGGACACTTGCATGTTTTAAGAAGCACCATGAATGCTGAAAGGCATACATAGGTTTTAGAGCAACATATGCTCCCCTCCAGATGACACAAATTCCAGGGAAGGCCTTGTGTATTTCAGCAGGACAATGCAAAACCACATACTGCAGCTATTACAACAGCATGGCTTCATAGTAGAAGAGTCCGTGTGCTGAACTGGCCTGCCTGCAGTCCTGATCTTTCACCAATTGAGAACATTTGGTGCATATTTAAACAGAAGTCTGTCAAAGAAAAGGGGATGCCACACCATGATAAACAGACTCCTGTCCAAATTATTTTGAGACCTATAGCAGCAATCAAATTTGAAATGAGCTCATTTTGTGGATAAATTTGTAAAATTTCTCAGTTTCAACATTTGCTGTTATCTCTTTCTTTTTTTTTTTTTTTTAATAAATTTGGCATCTCCAATCCCACCCTAATCTGGAATGCCCAATTGGTGAACTATGTACAAAGCTTGCTTGTATGCGACCCCTTGCTGCCAACTCAGGATAGTGCAGAAGCAGTGCCTGTCAACCACTGATTCTTATACACTCATTGGTTGAATCCTCGTAAGTTCAGAACGAGGGTGGAGGATACCCGGACATGAACAAACCCAGAGTCCTCCTGACAAGCGCCCGTCTAGCCAACAGGAGGCGCTGGAGCAACGAACAAAGCTGTTATTGTATCCCCTAATCCGGCAGTCCCTTCCCAGTTTGGATCCCTGTAGCGCAATGGCCAATTGTGCGCTACTCTGAAAAAGCTGCCGACCCCTGCCGGTGGGTACGCCGGGGCTAGAACCAATTTACACTTTGTCCCAACTATTTCAGCATTGGGGTTGTATACGGAGGTAAACATGTGGGTAAAAAATAAAAATAGCAACAAAAAAAAAAAAAACATTTGAAAGGTGTTACAAATATTTTTTTTTTTTACTCTTGACTTGCATATTTGAAGGCTAACTGTATGATTATTGATACTAAAAAAATTTATTTAAACTGGTTTGAGGCAACATTATTCTGCAAAATTACCTCTGGTCACTTGTTTCAGTACATAAGGTGACATGAACTTTTAGCAGAGTCACAGTGGTAAACATGAAGACACGACAGAAGGAGCTCTGAGATCGTTCATAGCCACACTGTGGCTTTACATGATGCTGAAGACATTAAATGCTGCCATGGCACTGTAAGAAACAACATCAAGCATTTCAAAGAGGCCCGTTTGCTGAAAACTAGTGGCAAGAGAGGTGAGAAACAGAAGTTAAATGCCTAAGATGTTCATTATCTGTATGGCAAGTAAAAAATAAAAATAAACATACAAAAACTGCCGGTTCACAGCATGATATAACAGCACCAGAAGTGAAGGGATGAAAGAATCAAGATCTATCATTCCAGACACCTGTGTGAAAATGGTCTGATTGGTCATGTTGCTGCCAAGAGCTGGAAACATCAAAAAAAGCCTCAAGTTTGCAAAAAAATTCAAGGATTAGACATCAATAGACTCGGAACAAGTCCTTTTGACCGATGAATTGAAGTTTGAAATTTTCTCACCCAAATGCATAATTATTTGCACCACATTAGAGTTTGAGAACATTTCAAAAATGTCTGTTTAACCCCTTCAGTAAAACAGAGGTAGTATTATTATAGTTTTGGGTTCAGTCTGCTTGAAAGGAGCTGGTGATCTAATGAAAATCGACCTAATAATGGATTAAAAGAAGTATCATAGCATCCTTGTGAGGCACGCATCGCCATCTGGAAAGAGACTGATTAGTTAGGGATTCTATTTTCAACAAGATAACGACCCTAAACACACTTCTAAAGTGTGCAAGAAATATCTGTCAGAAGGAAACACCTGGTGAAAAAATTCTGACTTCGCCTGCTTAAAGTCCAGACCTTAGGCCGATTGAGCAAATCTGTTATAACATCAAAAGAATCTCTTTGCAATGAACTTAAAACCATATGAAATGGTTTCGCAAACGAGGAAATAAAAAATTATGCGAAAAACCAAACCTGAAAGATTAAAAGCTGCAATCAAAGCAAAGGGTGGTATGGACTTTTACTCTCAAAAAGACATTATTTTTGTTTTTACTATATGTTTACTTATTTCACCTATGTGATGCAATATTATAATAAATACCCAAATGTTCCATGGTTTCTGAATTATCTTAATTTTCTGAAGATTATGATCATCACTGCACACTACTATGTGTGTGTGTGTTTTGTGCGCATTGATATAGTTGGCCGGCAAGTTCACCCAATGCATTTTAACACAAAAGTAACTCCAGCCCATGATGATACAGATTTTACAAACCTGATAACCGATGCATTAACTCTCAAATATCACTGTTGATAAGTGCAGTTCCAATGTTTATAGCAGTCGTCTCCAATATATAAAGACTATAACTTCTCTGCAACAACCATATTGCCTAGGTGAGAGAATTAGCCAGCAATTTGCTTCCTTCGGTATATCCGTAAATTACAGACATTGTAAGCAATGCAATACGCAGAGAGCAGTCTTTTCCGTGAAATGAGAATGACAAATATATTCCATATGTACTTCAAATCTATCTAGATTCTATCCAGAATCGATCCTAGCGGAAGCAATTTCTAAATTTGTCCATTCATTTTAGACTGCAGCAAAATAAGACAAAGATGAATACATATTATTTCAATATGCTGCAGCATATGCACATTTCAGTACGGGCGAGAGATAGTGTCACACACATTTATGAAATGAGTTCACAGTGGACCAAGTACTAAAGCCCTAAACAGTATACCTCCAAAATGACACGATGGAACACCCGATGTTAATGTCATCTTGTTCCCATTGCCCAGAACAGCCAATCACCTCTCTCATTTATTAAGACTCATGTCTTGACCGAGAGCTCAGTATCAGGCAGAATCACCAGCCCTGTACCGTGCTGAACTGTATTCATTCAGGACTTCTCTGCATTCATGCCACTACAGTGTAACGTAAAAGTAGCAACACCATATATGACCTTCACACTACAGTCTAAAATGACCTTCTAGTCTACAGTCAGACTAGACACAAAGAAGGCGGTCTTTACACCTCGATATCACACAAACTGACACCATTACACTGCCATTCTCTCAGGTGTGTGCCTTAGAACAGCACGGTTGAAATCCCAAGTGCCCAAAACAAGACCGTTCTTGTAATCCAAAAGTCTGAGAGGCTAGCGTTTTTTTAGTACGCTAGTTTTCTTGTGATGCGAGCATGAAGCCAATTTTCAAGTTAAAATACATTAAAATGCCATTTAAATACTTCTGTTTCATTTAAGCGTTTTTGTTTTTTTTTCCTGGTTCATATTCTTAGGGAAAAGACAAGCACACATACACACAATTCACAACTGTCAACAATATCCAACAGTGTTTCGCACAAATCCAGACCACAAGCTGCTGTAATTGTTTTTTTTTTTTTTTTTTGCAACACCAAGTCAGTATGCAGCCACGGCACTTTAAAATAATATACATCACGTCACTAATTAAGACAGCCTACAAAAAAAATTTTAAAATAAAAAAATTAAACACAAAATATAAAAAAATAACATCCACACACAGGATCAAGCTTAAAAACAGGCACGAGGAAACGGATAGGAGATATTCGCTTGTGCCGGTCAGTGAGGGAGACCGATTGTTTTCTCAGGACTTGCGAAGGTTGGAGAGAAGTCTTCAGGCACTTTACAGTGGCAGGGCGTTGGGTTCGCAGGGGTGGGAGCGCTGGGTTGGAGGAGTGAGGGCGTCCTCACTCCCTTGTAGTAAAGCCAGCTCCCTCTCCACCTCGCGGGGGAGTCCGTCCTCAGGAGAGCCCGTAGATGTGCCCCTGGGCTGGATCTTTGGCTCTAGGGTTGCTGTTCACTCCACTTCCTGTTCCTGTACCTCCTCCTCCTCCTCCTCGGCAGGGGGCTCCTGGGGGCTGCGGGGGGTGGAGGCGGTGGCGGCGGCGCTGCTGCTGCTGATACAGTTCAGGGTGGAGGAGACCTGGGAGATGACGGGCATCTGGACGGAGGGGGGGCTGCTCTCGAAGCCGCGGTCCGCCAGGTCGTAATGCCCCAGGGCCTCCTCCTGCGCCTGGCTCAGGTAGTCGGGCACGAGGAAGTCACTGCAGGCCGGCAATGCCGAGACAGAGGGGGAGAAAGAGAGAGAGAAGGAGCCAGTGACAGAGAGAGCAAGAGGGAGAAGGAGAGAGAGAGAGAGAGAGAGAGAGACAGACAGACATCGAGCCAAAAGCAAACACAGAGCTACTGAGAATACATTCCAACACCCCCACATGAGCAGTGCACACCTTACAGAAACGAAATACACCAGAGACATACTTATATAAAATATATTAAAGCGACACTAAGCAATTTCTGACCACTAGATGGCTTCACAAGCACCAACTCTGTAAGCCAGCAAAGCCCCACCACCCTCCAGCTCTTGCCTCAGGGCTCGGGGGTGGTGCCTTACGTCCCACATCACACGTACAGTGCTTGATGCACTTTCTCGTTGGCTGAAAAAGATCTGGGTTAGAGTACCCAGATCGAGAGAGTTGTGACAACTCAAGAATAGGAGCCATTATGTTTCAATTACACAAAACCAAGCCGTCCTATACAATGGAAATTGTTGGATTCTTCCATCCTTTTCTCTGACAGGAAATGTATCAATTTCAGGGGGAAAACAATAAACCAGCTAGCTATGGGTAAATCTTTGGAGAAAAGAGAAAATGAAAAAAAAAACACCCATTCACTCCGAGATGTTGCCCGATAATGCGACAGAAACAAAATGGCTGCATGACCAGATTTCTGGAGCAATCATGTCACAGCTGTCTCCCTCTAGGAACTTTAATCTACATAGCGAAATTGTAATTTATAAAGTTGTTTATTGGCTAATATCTGCCTTAACCCAAAGATTAGCCATGCAGGAGACGTCATGCCTAATTTGAACTTCAACTGGAGAGAATTCTTTTTATTTTTTGTCATCATCAATTGACGAAGAAAAGATTTTGCTCGTTGACGCTGCTCACGGCTGCAACTCTGACTTCGCTTCCACGCAGATTTTCAAATCGCTTTTACCCCACTGTTGATAGATTGTCAAATTGATCAACATTAACACAACCATATGCTGATCCAGCAAGGGAACATTTGCTAGCTAGCAGCGGCATGCGAGCAACCATCTACATCCAGTCACATTGATAGTTAAAGAATTAAGAACGACATGAATATGGATGCTACCAGGCAGGAGTCCATGTCCAACAAGTTCACTGGTAGCATAAGCTTTATGCCTTTAACCATGAATAAATAAAAATGAATTCTGGTATTTCCTCGTCTTAGCCAGCAAGTAACATTAGGGCTTTGAAATAGGTACTAGCTAGCAAACTATGCCAGTAGATAGCAGGCTACCGTAGCCAGCGGTAGTTGGCCAAGTTACCCGGGATTTACACAAGCTACATATTCGGTCCGCCTCTGCCCTGCTGCGTGTTTGCTGCGTCCATTGCTGTCTGTTAATTCCCACCGGCTGCGTCGTTACAACGTACCGCAGTTGGACAGCTAGAGTAGTGAGATCTGATGAGCCTGACGAGATCATGTGCTAATAACAAAATCCTGCACAATCATCTGAGATAAATGATGCATTTTGTATTAAGTGCAACTACAAACAGGCAGCAGCCTTCTTTACCGACTGGTTGAAGAACGGCTGACTTGCTTTGATTTGCTTATTTTTTGAGATTCTATTCGTCTACCATGGATATGTAGCCCATTTGTTAAAAAATGTTCTTAATTTCCCGTTTGTGTTGGGCTTGTCATTTGTTTGGAAAGTGTTCTGTCGATTAAGTAAGTATTGAGTTTGTGCTGCGGCATCTGGCAAAAATATAAGTTTTGCGTATCTGCCGCCCATGGCTGCGGTTTACCGGAGCTGGGACGGACGAGAAATGCAACGCTGCGAATCCAGTGCAAGCACACTCATTGACTAAAGTGAATCCTATCAGCTGCGCTGCCATGGCGGAGCGCAGACAGGCCAAACACGCTTCTGGTGTAATTTGGGGGTTACTCTCCCAGTGAAACCATAATCCTCCTCGAAAGTTACCATCACCTAAGTTTTACTTGCATGTATTTCATTAAATCTGAAGGATTAGCGCATGGTCTCAGTTATGTGCTAGTCATTAAATGCTTCCAGACATGTACTAAACCTTGCAGCGGTTCCCTTGAGCACCCAGAGCATGGGCTGACACATGCACTGCTATTTCCTGCAAAAACTACACCCATCTGCATGAAATAAGTTTTTACTGAGTCCCATGCAACAGAGGTGAGAGGGTAACATGAAGGGCAGAGGAGCAGCTTATTGTTGGGCTGACAAAGACATTTTTTAAATAAACAACATGCAACAACAGCAAGTTGATTGTAAACTGCATGGTGGAAAGAGACCAACAGATGATATCCCTCACATTACAAGGGGTCATTTTCCTGAAACAATAATATGTAATATTGCTTAGTGTAGCTTTAAATAAATATTCAAACAGCAGTACAATAAAAAAGACACTTCTTTTAGGAATTACAATCTATTATTTATACATATTTCCGTTCATTCAATGTATATATTTACTAGCTATTTTGCTGTAAAAGCAATTTATCTGCATTTCCCAAAAAGTCCCAACAAATAAATCACAAAATAATATATTCAAACGAACACTGTGCCAAAAAAAGAAATCATCACTCATATCAAACTGACACCTGCCAGTAAGAATGACAACGCAAAGACACTTCAATGGCAAAAGCAAGGTTTAAAAACTTTTCGGCCTGCAACAGAGATCCATAATTTAGATATTTTAAACATTGACTAATAAAGGAAGTCAAAACTTGTTTTGCATTACTGGCACACTGCAAAATAATAAACTTGAGGAGAACTGCCACAGAGGAAAAGAACTTCGAAGGAAAAGGGAACGGTTCGATCGACAGAAAGGCCAGAATTCAAACCATTTTGCTGGTTCGGAACAATCTGTTGTCCTGCTACAATATCAGGCAGAGACATGTACCAGTTTGGCCTCCTATGTAAGCGTTGAAAATATATCAAAATAAATACAGTGTTGTGAAAAAGTATTTGCCCCCTTCCTGATTTCTTTTTTTTTTTGCATATTCTTTGTGCTTAAATGTTTCAGATCATCAAACAAATTTTAATAGTAGACAAAGACAACCCAAGAAAATTCAAAATGCAGTTTTTAAATGATGAGTTCATTTATTAAGAGTAAAAATAAATCCAAACCAACCTGGCCCGATGTGAAAAAGTAATTGCCCCCTAAATCCTAATAGCTGGTTGTGCCACCCTCGGCGACAACAACTGCAATCACATGTTTGCAATTACTGGCAATAAGTCTTTCACATCGCTGTGGAAGAATTTTAGCCCACTCTTCTTTGTAGAATTATTTTAATTAAGCCACATTGGAGGGTTTTTGAGCATGAATGGCCTGTTTAAGGTCCTGCCACTGTATCTCAATGGGATTTAAGCCCGGACTTTGACAAGGCTACTCCAAAATCTTCACTTTGTTTTTTTTAAGCCTTTCAGAGGACTTGCTGGTGTGTTTCAGATCATTGTCCTGCTGCATAACCCAAGTGCGCTTCAGCTCGAGATCACAATCTGAGGGTTGGACATTCTCCTTCAGGATTTTCTGGTAGAGAGCAGAATTCATAGTTCCATCAATTATGACAAGTCATCCAGGTCCTGAAGCAGCAAAGCAGTCCCAAACTATCACACTAACACCACGTTTGACTTTTGGCATGATATTCTTCTTATGAAATGCTGAGTTAGTTTTATGCCTGATGTAATGGGACTCAACTTATGTCTGGTCAGTCCACAGAATATTTTCCTAAAAGTCTTGGGGATCATCGAGAGGCATTTTGGCAAATGTGACAGGAGCACTCATATTTCTATCGCTCAGCAGTGGTTTTCGCCTTGGAACTCTCCCATGGATGCCATCTTTTGCCCATTCTCTGTCTTATTGTTGAATCATGAACACTGACTTGAACTGAGACAAGTGAAGCCTGCAGTTCTTCAGATGTTGTTTTGGGTTTTTTGTGACCTCCTGGATGAGTAGTTGATGAGCTCTTGGAGTAATTTTGGTAGGCCGGCCACTCCTGGGAAGGTTCACCACTGTTCCAAGTTTTCTCCATTTGTGGATAATGGCTCTCACCGTGATTCGCCAGAGTCCCAAAGCCTTAGAAATTGCTTTGCAACCCTTTCCAGACTGATGGATGTCAATTTCTTTGTTTCTCATCTTTTCTTGAATTTCTTTAGATCAGACAGATTCTATTGAAGTGATTTCTTGATTCAACAGGTCTGGCAGTAATCTGGCCTGGGTGTGGCTAGTGAAACTGTTGTCAAAAAATCTGGTTAATCACAGTTAATTCATGATTTAAGAGGGGGGGCAATTTCATTTTCACATAGGGCCAGGTAGGTTTGGATGGCTTTATCCCCTTAATAAATACAAACATTGTTTGATGATCTGAAACATTTAATTGTGAAAAATATGCAAAAAAGTAAGAAATCAGGAAAAGGGCAAATACTTTTTCACGGCACTTTATAGGTTTCATGGAAAATATTAAGAGGAATGTTTTGTGAGAAAACAAACACAGATCACAATATTACAGGGGAAACAGACATGATGAATAAACTCACAGAAAAGAGGACGTGGCGGCTTTCTAAAGGCCAGAGTACAAGCCAAAGTGCCAAAACTGATGAAACGTAGAGTAAAACATGCAAACAGATCATCTGATCTCAAGCCAAAAAAAATCCAGAAAAAACACTGAATATTTCCTGCCTGATTGACTCTAGTTTATAGCTCATATTCTTTGATAGAAAATAATTACAGCCCAAAAGCTAAGGTTATTCAGCAGCAATAAAATGGCTTGTTCCCCATTAGCATTCATTTTTCATAGGTCACAGCGAGGGTCTCTCACCGGCCCACTAATGCTACATAGACCGTGAATTACGAGACATTAGGGCAACGAGGAATCGCATTAGTTACTCGTGACGAAGACAGAACGTCTAGTCCAAAAAATCCCAGAATCTCAAACACACAAAGTGTCGAAAGGCCACATTTTCCCCTCAAAATTAATTATCAGAAAAAGTACAAAATAACAGCGATTCAAGAAAAGACAGCGGAACAGCAGTCCACGCGCTCACTGATGTAATCACTCCTGGCTCTTGGAACCTTATTTCCCAAAAGGGTTTACTGGCCTGCAGAACCTGCTGATGCATTTTGCTTTAGAAAATAACATTCGCAAAATGCTTGTCATGTAATGCCATGTCATATACTATTTGACATATACTGTTCATAGCCACACAATTTTTTAAATAATAATAATAATAATAATAATTTACTGCTTCTTTGAATGGTTTATCGCATCAAAATTCAAACTGGTTCAGGTAAACGCCTGTCTCCTGGATTAGAAGTGACAGTGACCGATGGCCATAACCTCCCGAATGCGAGTTGGGATCTCTGTGACGAGCACCGCCGGGTCTAAGTGTTACGGCTCCTAAAACAGCAGGAGTCGGGCCTTGACAGGTTCTATTTCTACAGAGCGTCAGGCAGCTATTGGCCCGCAAGGGCCTGCAAAGCTATGGCGCAACTCGACAGCCTATTTATCCTGGCCTGTCAACCCCAGCTCCTAAAGGGCCCCGAGTCTGTGGTGTTTTGCGGTTTCCATTCGACATGAAGCCTATTTACGCCTTAGAAACAAAGGTGTGTGGACACGTTAGCCTAATAACAAACTGCTTAAGAGTCCTGAAAAAGATTATCAGTGAGCAGACACTGTGCCCCCCGCCTCCAGGACTGAAGTCCCCGCCCCAGGTTTATCGGCTCAGACAGGATCTGAATCCGGACGCTCTCCGAGCACTGCGTTTCTACAGCCTCTCCACTAGCAGAGCCAGTCTAATGCCCGTTAAGACCTTTTCAGTCCATTTGTAACCAAACACAAGCGCACACCCAAAAATTTCGAAAAGCAACGGACAAAACTCAACGAGCGCCAGTAGCCCATACATCAGATCATACTGCTTTGTGTATTTCAACATTTTAATCAAGGGTACTCCCTGATGAGAACGAATGTTACTAGCATATGTCCAGCTGGCCAGATTAATGGTAGGAAAACTAAATCGTCATAAAGAAACAGCCTAAAGAAGCCAACAAGCAAAGAACACAATGACACTCCGCTATGGATACGAAATGGACCCGCCAAGGGACCTCGGGTAAGACCTTTAATAAACAAAACTAAGTTGGGTACGTGTCCCCATAGTCTACCTGGTGCGAAGTGTGCCGGTGTTTGGGGGTTGGGGTTGGGGTAAGAGTGAAATTCACCAGACTCCTCACCTGCTCTGGAAGTAGTCTGCTAGCTCGGAAGCCTCATGGTTCAGACTCCTCAGGTGAACGATTAAATTGCCGGAGTTGGTAAACATAGCGGCGCACGTTTTGCACTCGTACACTTGCGGATAATATGCCTGGAGTCCCTCAAGTGGTGCTTATATTCACTGAAGGAAGTGAAAGTGGCGCTACAAATCTGGCACCGGAAACAGCGTTTACCTTCGTGCTTCAGACGGTGCATCTTTAGGGAGTACGCCCGTGTAAACTTTTTCCCGCAGCGATCGCACTGGAAGGGCTTTATGCCTACCGAACAGAGAGAAAATGCAAGAGAGAGAGCGTTCGATAAAAGCCATAAAAACATTTTTCACAAAAAACACAACGATAACCAACATATAACAATACCTAAACACAATTTTTCAAAAGAAAATGTTCAGAAACTGAATAAAACCGCATATCCCGAGAGCATAGAGGAAAATCCGCGTTGCGAATAGTTTACATCAGGAATCAAAATCAATTATAGCATATCGTGATTATTGACATAGTAATGACAAACATTTACACAGTAACAACAAATACACAGCCTTCTTTGCTAAAATAATGCACTACATTCTTTAAATCTACAGGTTCATGGATTTCTAAAAAAAGTTATTTTTGCAATGAAATCTGAAACAGATCAACCATAAAGCAGCTAGTATACAGTAACGCACTGCAATAAATTTTTCATAGTTTGTGCTCGGTTTTTTGCAGACGTTCCCTGCGTTTCTCAGTTTATTAGATAAATGACTACATTTCTGCCCATGTTTAATTACTATGTGCATGACATTTGGGACTAAGACAGCAACACACCAACTGAAGTAGGTTGTAGCTGTTATTCAGCAACAACAATTAACAGCATTAAAACAAGTCCCTTCAGATCTGGGATGGAATGGGTGGTGTATGATCTTTCACTCTAGTTCCCACACATTTGCATCAGTTAATAACATTCTTCCTTGAGCCAACTTCTTTCTATCACTTGGGGAAAAGTTTGGGGAGATAGTTCCGGCAGACAACTTGAGACCAGGATATCTGCCATTCCTGTGCCCCCCTGGAAAGGCAGACTATTAAAGCTGCTCTCCAGCTCAGCCTTTTCTTGCAAAATGCCAGCTTTGCTTGCTCCTGCAGTGCATCAGACTCTGCTGCTTGTAGTTAACATTGCCTGCTGCCGCATCACTCTTGCCTCCTGCGAGTTAACATCCCACCACCCCCACAGCATCCACCTGTAGGCTCTGAATCTCCCTCAGAGGGTGGGGGGATAACTTGACAATCCCTACATCCTTCTCCTCACGCTCAGTAGGGAATGGGGTGGGTCAAAGTCGCCACCTAAACACCAAGCCATCATTGTATCCATTTGCCAAAACAGAAGTTGACAATTTACATGCTAAAAGGCTGACTGAAATCCATTTTTCCATCTCTTTAAATTACCAAAAAACATCTGTTTGTCCTTACTGAACATGCAAGCATTGTAGAAGTGAATTTGGGATGATTCCCACGATACGTTTCTGCGCTTCTGATGTAAAAAAAAAAAAAATGCACATTTCAAATTCCAGGAGCCGTCAGTCCTTCTATACAAGACAGGTATATTGACAGCATAGACAATATAGCCTGTATACGACTCACCCATGGGTGCAAGTTCTTGGAAGGGACCCCTTCAGTGGATAACCGCAACATGACCTTAACGAGCCTCACAATACCTGAACTCACCTGAGTGGATTAGCATGTGCTGCTTCAGGTTCTGGATGCGAGTGAATCGGACTCCACAAGTGGGGCACTGAAAAGGCCGGTCTGGTCCGTTGGTGCCGGGCCTCACTGAGGGGCTAATGTAAAGGTGGTAGGGGTACTGGGCATTTTCCAACCTGAGGGGAAAATGCAACATGCCACGTCAGCTATGCAAAAACCCTCCCGTGCAACAAAATTACTTCATACAATGCCCAGCCAAAATAAAAGTCACACAGTCTAATATTTCGTTGGACCACCTTTAGCTTTGATTGTGGCACACAATCGCTGTGATAGCATTTTGACAAGCTTATGTAAAGTCAGAACATTCATTTCTGTCCAGTGCTGCACTCATTTTTCGCCAAGATCTCGTATTAATGATGGTCGAGTCGGATTGCTGCGTAAAATCTTCGCCAGCACATCTCAGAGATTCTCGATGGAGTTAAATCTGAACTTAGTGGTGGCCGATCAATGTGTGAAAATGATGTCTCATGCCCGCTGAACCACTCTTTCACAATTTGAGCCCAATGAATCCTGGAATTGTCATGTTTGAGTATGTCTGTGACATAAAGGAGGAAAAGATCCACTGATGGAAAAACCTGGTGATTCAGTATATTTAGGTAGTCGGCTGACCTCATTTTTTTGGGCACATATTATTACTGAACCGAGACCTGACCAACTGAAGTAACACCAGGTCATTACAGTCCCCACAGGTTTGTGCAGTAGGCACAAGGCATGATGGGCGCATCACTTCATCAGCCTCTCTTCTTACTCTGATGCGCCCATCTCTCTGGAACGGGGTAAATCAGGACTCATCAGAGCACACGACCTTTTACCATTGCTCCAGAGTTCAATCTTAATGCTACCTAGAAAATTGAAGCCCCCCCCAATTAGCTTCACTGGTAAGTGGTTTTTCCAAGGCTGCACAGCTGTATAGTCCCAACTCCTTGGGTTACCTTCAAATTGTGTGTGAGGTGATACTCTTAGTTTCACAACTGAACATAGCCGTAAATTCTCTTGTTGATTCTTTATGATTTGATTTCACAAAATGTTTAAGTGATCTCTGATCACCTTCATTCAATATTTTCCCCCAACTACATTCCTTCCTTGAAGATGATGGTTCACCACTATCCTTCCAGATTTTAATGATATGTTGGGCAGTTCTTCAGCCATCAATCATCTTGGAAAAGAGTAACATCTTTTCCATGACCACAGGACATGTCTTCTAACATGGTTGTTTATGAAATGAGAAGCTACTCATCGCAACAGTTAGGATTAAATAACTTATTGCCAGCTGAAACATGTTCATTCCTGGAGTAATTATCCAATGCAAACTCTTTCCCATTTGTTTACTTAAATCCAGGTGGTGACTTTTTTTTGGCCGGACAATATATTTTTTAAGCAATCATCATTCAATCAGTGACACATCAATATGTAATAACTTCTTATGTTCTTATGCTGTGTCAATCTAAGTACAAGTTAATAAGCCATTAATGTAAACAGTTCACTGACTCATACATTCAACAAGTTAGCTTGCCAGTTTTTGCTCTGAATCCCTTTCACCGAAGGAGCCTAATTGATTAAATTCCACCTGGTTAGACCACTGTTACAAAAAGCACAGCATGTCAAATACTACAAATGCCTGAAATATTGCTCAGAGCTTTTTTAAGCAAAAAAAAAAAAAGACACCTTTTTGACCAAATAGCCTCAGTCCATGTTCTAATACTTATTTTTATCAACACATGTATAGAGAACGCCTGAAAATCAAGTCAAATTTAAATTCTGGAGATTTTTGGTTGATGCAGGTTTGGAAGAAATGACACCAACCTGGAGTACATGCATGTTCCCAAAATATTTTAGAAAAAAAGTATGGTGAAGTCTTAAACCACTAAAATATTAGAGCAGTTTTTTTCAAAAACACAGAAAAGAACCAATTTTTGTCTTTTCAAATCTAGTACCATACAAACGGCCAGTATCTAAAACAGTATAATGACCAGTAATATGGTTCAATGCTGTTCTAAATCTAGGGAAGTACATCTTTCACACTAAAAAGTTAGCTTTAATCAAAGTCCAGTATCTTATATTTAGTTTCAACAATTATTGTACATAAAATGCCAAAAAAATTAGGAACAGCTGCTAGCAACTGCAAATAAAATGACACTTCTTTGAGGTTCCTGTATATGCTGCCTGACTGTGTAGAAAACAGTTTCAATATTTCCAACATAAGTCTGGGTAATCCTTTTTTCAGGCAAGCCAATTTGGGTTACATTATCAAATTGTCACAACAATTAATTTAAAGATGGCTGAACTAACAGATCAATGCCATTTTTCAACATCCCAGTTTTACATTGAACTGGGAATAGAAACGGATGGGTAAAGACCCAAAAGTCACCCGTCTGTAATAGAGGGTTATCGAATTACCTCTCATCATCTTCCGCATGGCCTGCAGAATTGGACGCCCCCTGAATTGACGGCAACCCTTCTGCGACACCTTCGTCAATAGAACCTGTCGAACACAGCAGATAAGCACACAATGCATCAAAATACACTTCTGCAAGCCCTTTTTCATACCACTGTGAGTCAATTAAAAAAAAGTATGAAAATGGGCCTCGCTAAAGCAGGCAATACCCCTCAGCCCCGGAGGTCACTGCTGCAAAGCCAAAGGTCAAACTGGGATGAAACCTCAAAAAGGCACACCAACCCACCATAGGGAGTCCACGTTAACTGTGATTATTCCATATAAATGCCAGGTCTTCTTATGCAACATATATTACTTTAAATTAAGTAATTAAGTTAAGTGAAAGTAAATTAAAGGTTTCAACAGTGGAGAGACAGACAATCTATGAAAGCCAACACAGAATAAGTAAAACTGACATCTTGATTCTCATATAGTTACAATAAACTGTCCTAGTGAAGACCTCACTTCTAAGCTTCTGGATTTTTTTTTTTTTAAATATCTTTAGTCATTCCATGTCAAAACAGCCAATATTGAGGTGCCTTGTACATGACACCTCTCAGATTTCGCTGAAACTTTGTCCAAAAATACTTATGGTACCAAACAGAATCCCAAGTTTCATGTCAGTATCTATAACGATTTTCGTGTGGCACACTCTTGAAATTAGGCTGCCAGGCCCTTTTTTGGCTTATGTGAATTAGTCATTTTGTTTTGTAGCATTTTGGAAGGACCATAACTTCTCACATCATCGTCATCATTTTTCCCACAGGGCACATCACTGGCCTAGGGACGGTCCTGATGGGGAAAGTCTCTCAGCCACCAGTCGGATCAATGCCGTTTTGTCCGTGATGATTTTCCACACTTGGGAGTGTGTCAATGCCAAGTATTTTCTCAACATTGATCCATACTTTCCTTGACGTTGCAACATCAGACAATACTTGTTTCTGCAATGCACAGTTCTCCAGCCTGCATACATGTCCCAAATATTTAAGATGTTGTCCATGGTAGAAATTCCTGATTGGTAATGTGTTTGTTTCTCAAAGGTGTTCGTTTGAGATTTTATATCTTCAAACCATCTAACTGTCCATTTCCTACTG
The DNA here is from genome assembly GCA_029721435.1 of Gymnothorax reevesii. Taxonomy (NCBI): domain Eukaryota; kingdom Metazoa; phylum Chordata; class Actinopteri; order Anguilliformes; family Muraenidae; genus Gymnothorax; species Gymnothorax reevesii. Next base: position 99,628,268 of record CM056578.1, read on the forward strand.
TTTACTCCTCCTACTCTGTGCATTTATACGCTCATATTCACCCTTAACCATTTTTCTCAGAAAACCATGCCATATGATCTCCAATGTACATAGCCCTTTCTCCGTTAATGACCAGGCTTGGATACTAGAAGGTGAGAGCGTACACATGTAGTTAGGGAAGTCGCTTGTGTTGGTAGCTTTATTCAGCGATCAGTCATGCTCGAAGTTCATTCCATTTCTGGAAAGTCGCTCCAATTCTTGAATACAGGAAACAAGATTTATCCAATTCTTATTTTGCAATTGTATACCAAAGATATTTGGAAGTTTTCACATTCTTGATTTTGTTATCACTGATGGTTTTCAAACTTCCCTGGTTCTTGATTTCATTGTCAACATTAGCTAAGTTTACATGGACACATATACTCCGAATAAAGGCCCAATCAGATTAAAAATGGGTTATGCCGATCATCATTCCGAACGGCGTCCACGTGCACACCCATTCGAATCCTGTCTTTGTGGTTGGGGTAAAATTGTCTTCACTCCGCATGAGTGTCACTAAGGGCAAACGAGGACGTGCAGACAACGTGGCGTTTGTTTACAACAGAGGCGGAAGTACAGCTTTTTCGTCTTCTAATATTTCCGGAAAATTGCGCATGCCCAAATTATTTATTCTGATTAAATACTTCATTTCATTTAGTGTTCAAGTGAATGTGGATTTGGAATTTCTGGTCAACCCAGGTTAGGATCGGATTCGAAAAATTTTGCGCATGTAAAAATGGCATTCAAAAGCTATGGTTTCCGCTTTACTATATGACATTTTCAAGCCAAAGCGTTCAAAGGTATGATCGTAGATTTCCATGATGGACTTCAGTTCTGCCACAGAATTGGCAAAATTAGCCTCATCATCAGTAAACAATAGCTCGGTAATCTAGACAGTTCCATGTGCTGGGGCTCTCTTGCGTTACTCCTGCGGCGATACTTCATTGGGTATGCAGCACTCTACTTTCATACCTGATTCTGGATATTCCTTCAATATTTCATGATGTGCAACTCGTACTTCGAAGTCCATGTAGACGTTAAAAAGGACGGGGGATTCCAGTGCGCCCTGGTGGCATCCTACCAGTGTCTCAAAGAGGTGCTTGGTTCCTTTCATGTACGCCTTCGTGCCGGTGTAAAGTGCAGTAGTACCGACAGAAGATGTGGTGACTTCAGTCGGATTTCTAGACACTGAAACAGTGCATCTCATGGAATCCAATCACCTAACTAGAAATGGTTTTTACACGTAAAAACAGATGTCTCCCCCTTCCCCCATTTCACATTTTAGAGTTATGGTCCGGAAACGAGTCCCACCCTTCAATATGCCTAAGTCCAAATTGTTGCCATGGAAACAGAAAAAATAAAATTCAAAAGCAGTTCAAACCCTCAAAAGGCACATCTACATGATATGGAGAGACATTATATCAAATTTGGTGAGAATCGGTCAAACAGTGTCAGAGTTATGCTCCGGAAACAAATGGGAACGCCGACACCGACGGGAATTCAGGCAAAAACAATATGTCCCCCCCCCAAGGAAGGGGGAGACGTAATACAGATAGGAAGCTGAAATTTGATGTGCTGGTGTGTTCTGGCACTTACATCAGGATTCTGCAGCCAGAATTACCATGAAACATCAGTGGGTGAGAGGAGGGCCCCCAAAATCCTAATGTTTTTAAGGTGGCAATTTTTCACCCTGTGACTCAGTCAGTGAATGATACTGCTGGAAATGTGATTTTCCCCTCATATTTGGGAACTTTCCCACCAACAAACTAAGCTTTAAGATGATAGTACAATTGGTGGGGGATTTGTGGGGGTCTTCAGGCCGAAATGACCCTTTCAGACCCTGGATTTCAGACCCCAGATGACATTGTGGGCACTGAATGATGGTAATGGCATTTATACCAGACAAATATACCAATTTAAATATTCATTTAATGAAATAAAAACTTTGATTGTCAACCTCCTTCTATATGAACATGCTTTTTGAAAAAAGGCATTCAAAGACCCTTTTTCAGCAGATATTTCCAAGTCCAGAAACTAGGTCAAACAGGATTACACAAAAAGAGTTGACCAAACTGTCTAAAATCAGATACAATTACATTAATAGAGGTGTTCAACGATGAAAACCTGAGGTAAGCATCCAAAATTATGCAAAAAGGGACTTTAAACCCTTATACACCATAGCACAACCATGACCTAATGCAGTGGGAAACCAGGTTACAGCTGACAAAAAAGAAATGACCGACTCACATGAGCCATATTTCAAGAGGGTGCCACACAAAAACCGTAAGAGATATTGACACGAACCTTGATTCTTTTGTTTGGTACCATAAAGTGTTTTTGGACAAAGTTTGAGCAAAATATGAGAGATGTCATGTACATGGGTGGCTAAGTTGACATGGAATGACCCAAAAGGAAGTGATGTCAAAAAGGAACTGACATCATAGGATGAAACAGACCTATGGAGGAGGACTGCGGGCTGATGAGGAGCTCCTCCTGAACCTGCTCGCTGCCAGGGACGGTCTGCTGGTCGCTGAGGGAGCTCTGGGATGCGCTGACAGCCTGGGACGCCTCCTCGTGCACCTCCTCGTCGCTTAGCCGCTCCACCTTCACCCGCACATCTTCCTCACCCTCCAGCGAGGAGGCCCCAGCCTTGGGGCCCTCGCAAGCAAGGTAGTCGGCCAGGCCTCGAGCAACCTCAGAAGGCCTCGCCTGCTCCAGGTTGCCATGGGGACTCCCAGGAAGTTTAGCCGTTTTATCTGACTGGAAGCGCCGATCAATCCCAAAGGGGAAAGTCCAGGGGAAAGCCAGTGATGAGGAGTCCACCGGGGGGACAGCTGTCTCGGCGAAGGAGGAGGGCAAGGGGTTGGGCGCCTGCGGGGAACCGGCCCGACCCCCACCGCTGGACTTGCTGAGTGGGCTCTCTGGCGACATGACAATGAAGCTCCGTCGTTTGCGGCGCGACTCCCTTCCGGTTGCCTGCGGGAGGAGGGGCCCGGGGCGTTCCGCCACGCTGCACTCAGATGAAACTGGAGACAGACTGCCCTCCAACGGCGTCAGGGCACGCGCCGAGGGGCCATCGTGGCCGCCTGCTGTTTCTGGAACCTTCTCCTGAGCTGCTGCAGCCGCTGCCGCCGCGGTCACAGAAGCTCCAGCGTTCCACAGGATGCTGGACTTCATGAACTCGGAGCAAGTGCTGGCCACAGCGAACATCTGCATATAGCTGGCGGCAGCCAGCACATCAATGATGTTCTCAGTGCTGATGGAGAGGGTGGAGGTGTAAGCGTATTCTAGCAGGGGGGTGAAGCCACTAACTGTCACATGGTGCAGGTCCAACACAAACTTATCAGCCCCGTCGGGCGCCCCTGCCAGCTTGGCTCGCAGAAACTCACTGCAGCAGGCCAGCACTACTTTGTGTGCCATGAAGATCTTGTCCTGCACACGGATGGTTACGTCACAGAAGTGGCCCTCACTCCGCAATGTGTTCAGCTTCTCCAGCATCTCCTGGCTGTGGGTGGGCGAGCTGTGAGTGAACGTCTTCACGCCCATCTCGAACAGTCTATTTCACCTCCTGCAGATGGGTGAAGAGGTTTTACCTAATAAGGCAATCAAGACAAACCTAATTAGTGACAACTGACTTCAAGACGGCTTCTATGCATTTTTGAAGGCAAATGGAAGGAGCAGATGAGAACAACCCTATGCAGAGATGTCTACTCGACTGCAAGTTTTATCAACTCAGATCGGTATGTCGTTTTATATTGCTTCCGCTCTAATATTCCCTAATGTCAGTGATCATGACATTTGACACTGGTCGCAGCCGGCAGGATTTTAAAGAATTAATGATGTTTTTGTTATCACAACTGGCTTATTTTGTCTCCAATTAGGTAATAATGAGGTACTGGAACCAGAATTCAATAAGAACTGGATTTTACCAGCGGAATCACAATAAAGATTGGAATCGTTTAAATTCAAATGAAGCTCAACCCTTATTGCAACTAAACATCAACTAAACTAGCTAAACTATCTCCCACTTTCGAATGTGTTGTGCTTTCCGGGTTTGGAGTGAACACCCACTGGGTGCTGGATCTCCAGGAGAAGAGTGGAATAGGGCAGAGGTTAAAACAGAAATTACTAGTATTGAAATTGTATTTTTCTCATAAAAGTGATAGTACTGAAAGGGCACACTAAACCAAAAGTAATAGTTGTCTTTTTGCAAAATTGCAGATGAATGGATTAAGTTAAAGTGCAGTGAAAAAGTACTTGCCTCCATCCTTGTTTTACTTTTGTCATGTTCAAATGTTTCAGATCATTGAAGTGATTTCAAGAACCACTGACTGAGAAAAAAGGTTTTTTGGACACTTTGTGGAAATGACCCCCCTAAATTTGAACTAAACTTTGCATGTAGGTACATACACATGAATCATGGAAAATCCCCAATTTTTTTGCCATTGGTTGCTTCGTTTGGTTGCAGCGCCACCTGGAAGCCGAAAAGTCAGGGCCAAAATGGGAAAAAGTGGAAAAAAAACAGCCGTATGAGATGTATTATAATTGTAAATCAGTTCAATCTGCAAAACTAATATGTATACTTGAACTTTCCCGTGAATCAATTGCCTCCTATTGGTGACTTGGAGAATTGTGTTGCAGGGGCTCAAAGTTCTGGGAAAATAAGAAATGAAAATCCACTTTTTGACTTAATCTTTATTTTGCTCCAGCAACATGCCTTGAGAAACTATGCTTTATTGTAAATGTCTATGCACATGAAATGGCATCATGTGAGAACATCTCCGGTATCTTGCCAGAGATTTGGGATATTTGGCTCTTAAAAGTGAACTTCCGCTGTTTTGGCCCTACTTTGAGGTCAGATATTTCAATACTCCAGACAAGAATAAAGCTAATGAATAGGTTAATTTACACCTTCATCCATGGTGTATGAAAGGTACCAAAAATTTCTTTGGCACTCCGAAGTATTTCAGTGCTGTCCCCTGTCAAAGTTGTCAATACGACCTGAAAGCAACATTGTCAGCAAATTTGGGACCATCTTTAGGTGTCCATAAAATTTTACTCAAGCTAGGTAGATACTTGAAATTTGGAGAATCTTCAGACTCTACCATATACATTCAAGAAAAAGTGGAATTATTATGGCACTCTATATGGCAAGTCAGATATTTGAAGTGTAATCTCAGCTAAAACAGTAACTGGGTGGTGCTTTTGTCAATACTTTATTTTACAGCATCTCCACTGATGTGCTACAGTAAAACCTTTGGAAACTTAATATATGAACTGGACTGATGAGGAAAAATAAGAATTTGTAATGGCATTAAGGTGGAATTGTCTGCTATGCCAGCGGGGGGCGCTGTCAGTTATTCAAGCGCATATTAAATTTCTCCAGGCAGGTGCCAAATGAAAACCTTCATGAATGTCATCAATGACCTTCATTTACGTGATCGAAGTTAATTTTTCTTTAACTACATTTTTATTTTAATTTTTTATATGGCTCTTGCAAATACTGCATCACATGCAGATACAGTAAAAAAATATTTAACAAAGCAGTCTTCATACTGGTCACCATTGTAAGCAAAACGATAGTGGATAGAAATGGCAATGAATTTCATGTGTGACAGTCCACTATTTAACCATATACAATAATAACCATCAAGCATGCCCATCTGTGCAGTGCTGCATGAGTGAAGACCGACTTCACCAATGGGTAATTGTGCGTAAAATCATTCAGGCCTGACACCCACCATTTCAGATGGTGTACACTGAAGAAAAAAGTGTTGTTTAAACTTTTTTTTGCAAAAATGTTAATTTGTTTCATATAAAATAACTGATTTATATGAGCCAAGTCAGCAATTTTGACTGTCAATTTTTATTTTGCAACTTTGGAAAATGTAAAATTATAACTCAGATTTGGACCAGTTTTGGCAGTCAGATACACTGATTTTGGGACAAGGAGTCCAAAATGTCCACATAACACTTCTTACTAGATGTCTCTAGTGGACTCCGCAGGTTTTGCAGTGATAATGGTCACAATAATGTGATAAATCTGTAGAATTAATTCTCACAGCAGAAACAAATTACCTTCAAATTTTTCAATCTGATAGAGTCTCAGCTGCACCTGAAAAGGTGGGCGTCAAAGGCTGCCTTCTACATGAGACCTGTCATGAAAAACCCAGAACATAAGCCAGCGTCCAGTAGCAAGGTGTTCTGTGACTGGCTAGTTTAGACTGCTGTGCTCCACGCGAGAAAAAATGTATCATTCAATTGCAAGACATAAATAAACAAGGGACAAGTCTGAATTTGATCACGGACGTGATTAGTGTTCAATTATTAAATCAGTTTTGTTCATATTCAAAATTTATTGAAAATTCACAGACCGAGCAACCACTGATGGACCACTGGCAGCTCCAAAACCTACTGTAAATCCACCAAACCGAACAAATACAAAACCCAAAACCAGTGAAGTTGGCACTTTGTCTAAATCATAAATAAAAACGGAATACAATGATTTGCAAATCCTTTTCAACCTATATTCAATTGAATACACTGCAAAGACAAGTTACCTAATGTTCGAACAGGTAAACTTTGTAATTTTTTGCAAATATTAGCTCATTTGGATTTTGATGCCTGCAACATGTTTCAAAAAAGCTGGCACAAGTGGCAAAAAAGACTGAGAGAGTTGAGGAATGCTCATCAAACACTTATTTGGAACATCCCACAGGCGAACGGGCTAATTGGGAACAGGTGGGTGCCATGATTGGGTATAAAAGCAGCTTCCCTGAAATGCTCAGTTATTCACAAACAAGGATGGGGCGAGGGTCACCACTTAGTGAACAAATGCGTGAGCTGATTGTCGAACAGTTTAAAAACAACATTCCTTAACGAGCTATCGCAATAAATTTAGGGATTTCATCATCTACAGTCCATAATATCGTCAAAAGGTTCAGAGAATCTGGAGAAATCACTGCACGTAAGCGACAAGGCCGAAAACCAACATTGAATGCCCGCGACCTTCGATCCCTCAGGCGGTACTGCATCAAAAACCGACATCAGTGTGTAAAGGACATCACCACATGGGCTCAGGAACACTTCAGAAAACCACTGTCTGTAACTACAGTTCGTCGCTATATCTGGAGCAACATATGTTGCCACCCAAGCAACGTCTTTTTCATGGACGCCCCTGCTTATTTCAGCAAGACAATGCCAACCCACATTCTGCACATGTTACAACAGCATAGCTCCGTAGTAAAAGAGTGCGGGTACTAGACTGGCCTGCCTGTAGTCCAGACCTGTCTCCCATTGAAAATGTGTGGTGCATTATGAAGCGTAAAATACGACAACGGAGACCCCGGACTGCTGAACAACTTAAGCTGTACATCAAGCAAGAATGGGAAAGAGTTCCACTTGAAAAGCTTCAAAAATTAGTCTCCTCAGTTCTTAAACGTTTACTGAGTGTCGTTAAAAGGAAAGGCAAAGTAACAGCAGTAAAAAGGCCTCTGTGCCAACTTTTTTGCAATGTGTTGCTACCTTTAAATTCTAAGTTAATGATTATTTGCAAAAAAAAAAAAAAAAGTTTCTCAGTTTGAACAATAAACATCTTGTCTTTGCAGTGTATTCAATTGAATATACAGGTGCTGGTCAACGAATTAGAATAATTTGAAATAGTGCAATCGTAAAATTTTTAAATGCATTTTTTGTGCAGAAAGCAAATCAGGTGTTCACCGCCCCTGTCCTACTTGTTAGAGTAATCATAGAACCTGCTACCTGTAAAAAATTTGCTCAGCTGAGCTTTCCAAAAGGCCCATTTAGGCCATTTAACTGTGACACTGTTGTTTTATTGAATTAGAATAATGGAGAAACTGTTTCACTGAATTAAACTAATTTTTATTATAATTAGAATCATCACTTTCTCAGTATTTTGTGGCTGCCCCCTTGGCTTGTATGACTGCCTGAAGTCTCCGCGGCATCGATTTGACCAGCTTGTCGCAAGTTTCTGCACTCACTGCCTCCCAGGCTGTGGCGATGTTCTGCTTCAGTTGGTCCAGCGTAGTCGGCCTTCTGTCGTGAATTATCCGCTTGACGATGGCCCAAAGGTTTTCAATGACATTGAGGTCAGGCTAGTTGGCCGGCCATGCCAAAACTTCAAGCTGTTTTTCGGCAAACCAATCTTTGGTCGACTTTGGGCGCATGAGCCGGTGCAAGATCCTGTTGAAATATGAGGTCTTCTTTGCCGAACTGTTCCTCAACATTCGGAATCAGGAACGTTTCCAGAACATGTTGGTATACGGCAGCATTGACAGTCTTCTTGAGGAAGCAGAGTTTCCCTACATCCCGAGCGGACATGCATACCCAGACCATAATGCTCTGGGGAAACTTGACGGATCTTTTCACGGCCTCCTGGTTGTAGGTTTCGCCACCACGACGCCAGACACGAGGACCTTGGTCACCGAAGGAGATGCAAAAGCGTAATTCGTCACTGAAGACCACTTTCTGCCAGTCTTCAGCAGTCCATTCTTCGTGTTCTTTGGCCCACTTCAGCCGTTTCTCCATTTGTTTCTTGTTCAGCATTGGTTTTACAGCTGGAACGCGAGATTTGAAGCCGAGTTCGCGCAGACGACGGTAAGTGGTTGATCTCGAGACGTTAGTGCTGGTCTGCTCGTTCCACAAGTCGCTGAGCTTGGAAGTGGACTTGAACCAGTTGCTGACTGCGATCTTTCTCAGCTGCTTGTTGTCGCAAGCAGAAGTTTTTTGGACGCTGGAACAATTGGTGTGCTTGCTCCAGTCTTTCTTGAGAGCTTTGCAGACGGAAGACTGGCTGATGCCGAGCTGCTCAGCAATTCTAGTTTGGGTCAAGCCTTGTTGGCGAAGGGTTGAATTTGAGCCACTATTCCGGTTGAGAGGTCGCGCTGCGGACTCGTGATTGATTTTACAACTCAGAAATTCAACTCAACCCTGACTTTATACTGCACAGTGAACACTCTTCACAGAAAACAAAAATTCAAGCACTTATTCTAATTCAATGAAATGACTTATGAATTATTCTAATTCAATGAAACAACAGTGTCACAGTTAAATGGCCTAAATGGGCCTTTTGGACAGCTCAGCTGAGCAAATTTTTACAGCTAGTGAGTTCTGTGATTACTCTAACAAATAGGACAGGCGCGGTGAACACCTGATTTGCTTTCTGCACAAAAAATGCATTTAAAAATTTTACGATTGCACTATTTCAAATTATTCTAATTCGTTGGCCAGCACCTGTAAGTTGAAAAGGATTTGCAAATCATTGTATTTTGTTTTTATCTACGATTTACATAACGTGCAAACTTCACTGGTTTTGGGTTTTGTATATACACAGAACAAGGCCAGTGAAAGACCATCAGTTTACCCAGACATTCATTTCAGAGAAATAAAGCAAATGTCTCCACCCAAATCTAATCCTAATGAGCAAACCCTCTGTAGTGGACGGCCACACATGCCTCTGCCTTACAGCTCAGCCACTGAGAAACGTATGAGTGTCAGCTCTGCTCCACTTGAATGGAATCTCCAGGGCTGCTAAGGAGCACCCAGTCCTCAATCGGAGTCAAACTCAGCCTTCAGTTCGCACATTATTATTCTAAAGGCCTCAGTGGCCGTCTGCGGTGATATCTCTTCCTCAACGAGCCATTTCTCGCCTTCCTCCATTTCATGGTTAAGAAAATAATCAGTGTAAGCACTCTACAAAAATGGGCAGGACAACCCCCCCAGTGCCCAGTGACAGCCCAGACCAGTACTTTCTGTGAGCAGAGTCTTGCCAATGGCCAGTGAAGCAAATCTGCATTAAGAAAGAAAATCGCATAGAACTTGAAGTTCTCATCGTGGAAATAAAATAATGAAAAAATTATAGAGCCTTCTCCACAAATACTCACAGTGCACAGGGATTCCCACACATAGACCATTCTGAGGCGGGGCGCCACAGCTTCAATGTGGAGCGCAATAAGTTAATTTTAAGTAAATGCGGCATTGCCGCGTGTTGATAATGCATGCGCAAGTTCGCCTAATTTCGGAGAATTTAGAATCTAATTTTCAGATATCAACCGTTTATACCCTCTTCAGGTTTTTGAGCAAGTCTGCTCAATACAGAACAGAAGTTTGAACACACTCAGTGCGAATACTACTGCGGTCCATAAAACAGCTTACTTCTCATGAAACAGTCTTGGAAAAATGTTTTTAAAATAATATAAAAAATCTGACTTTACTAATGCTGCACATGAAACATTTTCAATGACATTGTCAGCAAAATTTGTATGTTTAGGGGACAACAAAAATGTTTTTCTACATTTCAAGTATAACAATCACTACTCTGGGTCTTTACGACACATGCAAATATTGCCTAAATATGCTACAAGAGTATGCTTATTGGCGGGATGTCGGTGCACTCGCAGTCCCGACTCAACGTAATATATTGATCTAAATCGGGGCAACAGGTTTCCTCAACTCGTGTGGCGAGCACAGCACGTACAATACAGCAAAAGATGCGTCGTAAATAATAAACGTCTTTGACGGGAAATTAAAATGTGTAATGCTTGAATGGTATTCCCCTACCCCAGCAGTTCATCTCGCCTACGCCACACTTTGCAAGGCAGACATCAGGGGCGGGGTTTGTGCTCTTCTTACTTTGTTTACAAAGCATTTCACATGTAGATGCACTGCTCTCTCAGCTGTTACTGAAAAGACACACCAGATCTGGCTGTCTTTATTATTATTATTTTTTTGTTTGTTTATGCATGTACAGCTCCGTTATCAAGTTCTGCGACAGTGCGGGTAAACAACTCTTTAAAGGGGGCAAACATCAAGAAACGCAGCTATTTGACAAGCTTGCTATTTCAGCAAACACGCGCCGAGTTGGCTTACAAGCCGTTGCGGCTCGGTGAGCGCACTTGTTCGCTGAACTGAACGATACATTGCGAAAACAGCATTTCCGTGACTGACCGGACCAACGATGCTTTCTCCATTCGCAATAATCGCAGTTAGCTTGCACGCCGACTAGCAATCAAACGTTTGACTAAACGACACGAACGTCCGCAGCTGGCTGTGCGATTATTAAGCCGCTTTCACACCGGACGCGAAACGAATTTTTCGCACGACGCATTGCATTCGAAGTCAATGGAAAGACGCGAATGCGCGCGTTTTGCATTGACTTTCAATGTGATCTGTCATGCGAAAAAATTCGTTTCGCGACCGGTGCGAAAGCAGCTTTAGATTTGAGCCAGAACACGTATCATTGTTTCTATTTGAGTGCGGTGCTGTGAAATATATTCCGCTAATAAGGGAGTGATATTTATATCATCTTTTCCCTCCAGCCTAAAGTACGGCGACCCGGCCTATCGCCCAAATGCAAAGCCTCGGGTTTGCAGAGCGAGTCAAGTGCGAACGTAAATACAGCACACTCACACTCACAGCAGTGGAGCTCGCAAGCTTGGGGCTGCTTTCTTTCGCCGATTAAAGTCCCATTTCTCAGTAGATTATCGAGTTTATCGCACCACCGGACCTTCAAAATATGTTCCGCATAATGCTTCCTCGCATTGGACGAAGTCTTAGAAACTATATGAAATTGTTGGAAAGTTTACGAAGGCCCGTTCTGCTTCGTCTTCCCTCTTTGTCTCTTCAGATATTTTTTTTTTTGCACTTTATTTTTGTCCCACAATGCATCGCGCGCTAAAGCCAAACGCAAACTCAACAGCTAGCTAACCTGATAGCTACCGAGCTTGAGAAGGGGGCGATAAATCAGTGTTGTATCAGGAAATGGGTACGTGCATAACATGATTGCGATTGCATGATACTGATTTTACCCGTGGTGAGATGAGCGCATGCTTGCTGCGACTAGAATGTTCTTAACTGAACATACTACTGATGCGGCTCCATGCATTCGACTTCTAAGGAGTATACTTGGTTTTTGAAGCATCAATAGCAACCAACACCCCTAATGATTAGGCATGCATGAATTAAATGCTATCACTTGCTGTACTAATCTAACGTAGGAAATTTAGTTAAGCTCATATTTGTTTTGTAATCCAACTATAGGCACTGAAATTGCATTCTTGTCTATATAGCACACATTTGGGCGAAGAAATGATTAGGCTACTTGCAGAGGGGATGTATTTTCGTCGTGGTACAAAGTATAAGTCATCTGGCATACTCTTGGAGGGTAAAATTGGTTGTCATTCGCTTCAAACTTTTTCACAGTGAGTGGAAGAGTTTTAAGAAGGCAGTTGCCACAGATAAGGCATTTTTTCAATGCATTTCAATGTGTAGAGGAACGACAGTCCCCATTTCAAGCCCTGCCCTGACCTAACCCTAACCCCAACCCCAACCCCTAACCCTCCCCCTAACCATAATTCCGAATTTTTATCCTTGTACCTTAAAATCGACTGCCGTATCAATAAGAACTGCTGTGTTTCTAGACACAGCGTTATAGGAAATATGACAGTTAGGCTGAAATGAACAATAAACAGTCTCAGGCAAGAGAAGAGGCTTTATTTTTGTATTTGCATACAGCAAACCACAGATGATTCTGAAAGTCAGCATCATCTAAAATTCATTCTATTATGATTAAGTATGGATATAGAAACTCCACAGAAATAAATAGCTTTACAAGGAAGCTATGACAGCACAGGCCTTCACTGAAGGAATAGCACACATTCTATATTTGAAATTAACTCAATGATTTATGATACTTATTTATGAAGCTGTTTGTTTATTTTTGTCACGATTGTGGATGACTGTGTTTACTGAGTTCCTCGCTAGAAAGAATTACAAACACCTATAATAAAAACCATAAAGGAGAGGCCTGAATATTATACGTGAATTTCAATAAGACAGGATTCCAACAGCACTGGAAAACCTATCTAGCATGATGTGGGACCCCTTTGGCCTCCAGTACAGCCTGATTTCATTGCGGCATGCATTCAACAATGTGCTGGAAACATTCCTGAGGGATATTGGCCCTTGCTGACTTAGTAGCAGCACACAATTTCTGCAGATTCTTTGGAAACACTTTCACACTGCAGATTTCCCATTCCACCACATCCCAATGGTGCTCTATTGGGCTGAGATCTGGGGGCTGTCCAGGCCAAAGGAGTAAACTAAACTTTTTCATGAGAGCATACTTTGTATGCTGAGTTGCAGCCCCAATTCAGCCTTGGCTGTTTTGAGCTGCAGGCTAGTAGTGACATGAATCTGTACCAAAAAAAGTGGCTACTTCAGATACATAAATCTCAAAGGCACCTCCTCATGCACCTCCTCATGTTCCTCAAAAGCGGTAAGAAAAATGAAAGAAAACAAGATAAATTGAAAAATACAGGGGTGTTTTGGGACCGATGAGGGTTGAGTATTTGAGAAACAGGGTTGTTTTTGTGGACAAGCTGCATTATTCACGCATCAGCTACATGTTTTGTTATACTTAACTCATATTCATTCTTAATTTTCAAATTGATGTTTTACCATAATCTTATTTCTAAGTACATTCTTATCAACATTATTCGGATGCTAATAATGCTATCTTATTTCCCAAATACAGTATACCTGAAATCATAAAGCTAACCTAAAGCAACTTCCAAAATTCACTGCTTTACTATGCATATGAAGCTGATGGAAAACCAAGCTTTAGATCAGGCTGCAAAATATTTCAAATCACACAGACTACATGTGTCAATAATAATTTTTCACTGAGGAAATATGTATAAATAACAATCTAGAGACCACTAATCAAAAAACAAACCAAAAAAAAAACAAAAACAAAAAATGTACGACAATCATTACAATAAGATAATATTGAATTTAAAAAAAAAATCTCAATTTACAATCCAACAATTGACAACAGATTTTGTTTTTGATTTTTTACGCATACTATCTGAATGACAGGGCACTTTGCAGTATTTATTGTTTGGTTTCTGCAAAAAAAAGGATATTTATAATTGTTCTGACTCAGCATGATGTAATTTTCAACCGAGAATTATTTGCAGAATTGGAAACTCAAACAAAATTGCACAAAGAATATGCTGTATTTTTTTCCGCAAAAGCTTTTGTATTGCAATTTGTATATGACACTGCAGAAATAATAAAACTTCATGGGAGGCAAACTTAGTGAGAAAAGCATGTCACAGGCAGAAGAGGCAGACCTACTTTACCAAATGGTAAAAGATTTCTTTCAGTGTTGCAGTTAAAGTCTGTGGTAAACTGTGTCGTGATACGCATTATTTCCCAAAGATTCAGTCATTTTCTAAGGTTTCTGAATGGCTTTCCGTCCCCAGTTCTGACCAAACATCAAAATCCTGCCTGCTCATGTATATCAAAAATTCTTTCTACAGTTTACTACAGGAACAAATTTCAGTACTAGAATGACGATCTAACCTTAAATATCTACACTTAAATATGAAATGTATTCTTTGAAGAGCCAGCCATCATAATTGCCAAGACCACTGGACTTTTTTACATTCAAATAATTGCTAATATACACACCATGGGGGCCATAAATACACATATGAATTCCTATACACAAAAGCTTTACATTAAGGATGAGGTGTTTTGCTGCATCCCAAAGTGCTGTGAAGAGTTCAGCAAGATACATGTTTCTGCAGAACTATCTGAGGTTGTGTTTTGTTTAAAACCATATTAATTGTAAATGGAAACAGTCAAACAGGGAACAATTTTCTGATTGTTTTTTTTACAAAGGATATATACAAAATATCATGAGATTAATGACAATAAAAACTTATAAGCTTGCTTGCATTGCGGTCTTGGGAGTTATTTCTGCATATGAAAAGTAAACACATGAAGGGTGAAAGGTGAAATTTTGATTCAACATTGGTGAGTAGCTATTTGTGCAAACATGACTTGTTGAATTCATTCACTGTATTAATGCAAAATGTTCCTTAGTACCCCATCATAACACTCAGTCTATTCCTGCCAGAGAAACAAACCAACCAGCTTTGTTCTTGTTCAGTAAAGGAGCCAATTAAAGACAAATGAATGATAATCCTGCTTGTTTTAAACAATTTTAGGCACTGTTTTATATTTATTCACAACAAATTAATGCATTCCCTTGCTAAGCAATAAGTAAAAGAGGATTTAGAAAAAAAATGTGTTTTTGCACAAATAAATAACACTGTTATATAAAATACCAAGAACTATCAGGACTACAGTTAGTACGCTGGTCTAGGCAGGCAGTTGATGTTTTAAAGCTTATATATACAATGATCCAATCCAATCATCAAGTTTGAAGGAAATTTGTTTAAATTATTTCATTTTTTTGCAAAACATATGCCATTACCTAATGGTTTTTGGAGCATTATAATTTTGTGAATTTTCATTTATTTGTACAAGAACAGTAGACTGTTGCAGTTCATCAAGGACTGATATAGTAAATATGTGCATATGATCTACAATTTTGAAATCCACTGAGGTAGATATTTTTTGGGCTGAACCTTCAATAGTGGTTATGAATGACATAAAGAAAATAATGAACAAAGAACAACAAAGCAAATCTTTCAGACAAACCCTATGCTCTATAACCTCGCTCAGATGTAGTAGTGCACAATCTACACCTTTATTTTATTGAGCAGTATTCCGTGCCAGCGTCTGAAGCACAGGTTAAGGTGGGTTAATTAGCTAAAATTCCATTTCTTTCTTCTTCTCAACTTTCGGTTCCATTGTTCTCCTAAGCATTCTATTCCATTGTCATCCCAGACATTCCATTTCATTGTCATGTGGGACATTCTATTCCATTGTTCTCCTGAACTTTCCGTTCCATTATCCTTGGGAACATTGAAATCCATTGTCCTCCTCCCTCCTATCCCTCACTGTGTATGGCTCAGTACTTAGCAGGTTTGGTGATGGTCTCAGCAGTCTTGGTAGAAGCACTCCACAGAGGCAGGCTTGGGTTTCTTGGCAGGGTCACAACTCTCGGGGTCCACTATCTTGCCGGTGTAGTCAAGGCAGTAGGCGCTACGGTGACGCTGTCCTAAGCCGCAGGTTCGAGAGCAGGATGACCAGGGCCCCATTTGCCAGATGGGGCAAGGCAGGTCTCCGCAAGGTTTGATGTCGCTGGGCCTCAGCTGCTTGTCGCAGAGGAAGGAGAGGAAACCGCTGCTGTCCCTGCATTCGACAGTCCTCCGGGACCAACCAGACCCACAGCTTTTCGAGCAGTCCGACCACTCCCCCAGGACCCAACGAGAGGTGTCGAAAGGCTGGATTGCATTCGGGGAGGCCTTCTTCTCTTGTTGCTTCCTGAAGGAGACGTCCTTGGGGATGAAGAAAGTGTATTTAATTTTAGGCGGAGTCGTGTCCCCAGCGGTGGCCAGCAGCTGGATAGTTACAGCCTCCTTCAGCTGCTGATAACTCTGGATCCTCTCCAGGGTGGTGGAAGAGCCGCTGTATTTGAGCACTGCTCCCGGGACGGGGATGTCTTGCTCCACTGTAGAAACAGAGTAATTCCCGTTCAGGATGTAGATGCCGGTCTTGCCCTTGATAGCCAGGTAGTTGCCGTCGTGTTTGATTCCGCGGTAGCTCCGCTGCTTGATGTCGATGTTGGTGGCCCCGGCTGGGATGGTCACAACATCGTTGTAGCCAACCCTGAAGGATAAAAAAAGTTTTTTTTTTATAAGTAACATCTTTAGTTTCATACTGTTTTATGCTCCCCAATCATTGTTATCCAGGACCTTCACTTTGCACAGCACTCTGAAGGACCATGACAAAAGCCCTTCCAAAAGGTAACATATCTATAAAGGACAATCAAAATGGTGGAGGTTTGAGATGTTTGGCACGTGGCGCAGATATATTCAAAAATTACATTTCAAAAGTACATCCTCTTTACTTTTTTAAATAATGCAAATACTGCCGGTAAAATCTTAGTGAAAGATTGACTCTCAAAGAGAACTTTTTAGTCTATATGACACTTATAACTCTATATAACTCTTTTTACACAGTAGAAGTTAAGTTTACACTACTGAGGCTGATTTGACCTTAGGAAGTTTGCTGCGCCATGCCCAGCAAGAATACTTCCTGTGACTTAAACACTTACGCTGCTTTGTTCATGGATCCAGTCACCTTGCGGCAGCTGGATCCATTCCCACCACACACGCCACACTTGTCCAGTTTTTGGTTGGACCCGATCACCTGATCACAGCCCGCTTTCACGCACTGGCCCAGAACACAGACAGAGGTGGTGTCTGGGCCACAAGTGGTGCCATCGATTACCTGCAGAGCGCAGAAAAGAGATAAAGACTTCAGACCCATGGCCCAATTCAAAAATTCTGCACAACAACAGTAATGCCTTCATTTTCACGACAATCATACCACCCCATAGCCTTCTCATATGCAGCTGTTGAGGCGATGCACAGTTGACTGCCTTACTAGGAAAGTGAATGACCTGATTCCTTAAGACTTTTAGCATGTGCAAAGCCAATAATGGGGCTTCCCAGGCTCAAAATGAATTTTCTTTTTTCCCCAATTTTTCTTTTTTTCCCTTTCAGGTTCACTAAGATATGCACTTTAAGAAAATCAAAACATTTTGTCATAAATTTCATCAATTTTGCAAAAAAATGACTTTTTTTGAAGCTGAAATCTGGTGACTGTTAACTTTTTTATTTTTCAGCCAAATTGCCTCAAATTTTGACAGTAGACTTGTTTGGTTATTTCTGCATGCAATCACATTGGCCTTTTCTTATAGGGGAAATGGGACTGTATGCATCATCCAACTGACCCATTTGAGGAATTCTTTTAGAAAAAAGATAAATACACAATATATAGAAAAATCCTCATGTGATTGCATAGATATGACATGTGTCTAACAGGAAAAAAAAAGAATTAAGCGATTTGGTTGAGTGGTTAGGGAGTAAGGCTTGCCACAATACGGATTTTGATTATTAGCGTCAATTCCATGGCTACAATGTAAATAAAAACAAAATGGAAAGGTACGATTTTGTGTTGAACTAATGAACTGTAATGTTATACCCATATCTGTGCTGGAACAAGGTAAATCAAATGAACCTGAGAAGGGCCCTTAAGTGTTAAAAAAATCAAAACTACGACTAATTACTAATAATAGACCAGGAGGAGAAATCCAATAACTCTGGACCGTAATAGGCAATGTGTTGTCATTTCGATGAGACTTAAGGTCTCACTTATTGCTATCATCAAAAATCCCAAGCAATGTTTTGAACTAAAAATAGGGATGGCAATCATGGTTTCACTCATCGGACAGCGAAATCATTGGACTAGGGGTGTTCACATAAACAATCATATTAGGATCAATAATAATGTAAAGACCCATTTCCAAAAAACCCTGTGCAGAATGTAATAAATAATTTAAACTTTATATTTATTTATAAATGGAACAAAGACAATATATCAGATTTTGAAACATAGAAATGTTATTGTTTTCTTTTTTTTGAAAACATGCACTTATTTTGAATTTGATGCCAGCAACACTTATCAAAAAAGTTGGCACAGGGACATGTTTAACACTGCGTTGCATCACGTCTTCTTTAATCCACATCCTATTAGCGTTTGGGAATTAAGGAGACCAAGTGCTGTAGTTTTGAAAGCAAAATGCTTTCCTATTCTTCCACATAGAATTTTAGCTGCAGAATACTTTGCATCCTCTTTTGTCATATTTTTCATTTTATAATGCTCCAAATATTGTCACTGGGTGACAGGTACGGACTGCAGGCAGACTACTTCAGCATCAGGACTCTTCTACTACAGAGCCATGTTGTTGAAATACACTCATAGTTTGGTGTTTGGCATGGTCTTCCCTTGAAGAAGGCATCTGGATGGCAGTAGAAGTTGTTCCAAAACCTGTATATATCGTTCACCATTAATGGTATCTTCACGTATGCTCAAGTTACCCCTGCCATGTGTACTAATGCACTCCCATACTATCATGGATGCAGGCTTTTGAATTGTGTCCTGAAAACAAGCTAGATGGCTCCAAATTTCCAAAAATAATTTCACATTTTGATTAGTCAGACCACAGGGCAGTTCTTTCGCCACTTCACCTCTGTACATTTTAAGTGAGCTCGGGCCCAGAGAAGAAGGCAGCATTTCTGGATCTCATTTATATGAGGCTTAATCTCTACATGACAGAGTTTTAACTTGCATTTGTGGATGCAGTGACAAACTGTATTTACTGACAATGGTTTACAGCAGTGTTCCTTAGTTTGTGCAGTGATTTCCACTACAGAATCCTGCCTGTTCTTAATAGAGTGCCGCCTAGAGACCTGAAAATCACAGCCATTCAAAATTGGATTTTGGGCTTGTCCCATGCATACAGAGATCTTTCTGGATTTTTGGAATCTTTTAATGATATTATGTTCCATAGAGGATAGAATCCCATATTCTTTGCCATTTTAAGTTGGAAGCGTTATTCCTAAGCGTTGTTGAACTATTTCCCCATGCAGTCTTTCATAGAGTGGTTAAGCCGTCACCATATTTACTTATGAAAGACTTTTTATGCCAATTCATGTTACTGACCTGTTGCTAAATAATCTTATCTGCTGTGAGATGTTCTGACAGTTGTCTTTTTTTTAGCATTATACAACTTTTCTAGTCTTTTATTGTCTCATCCCAACTTTTTGGAAAAGTTTTGCTAACATCAAATTCAAAAAGATTATATATTTTCCAAAGAAACAATAAAATGTCTCAGCTTTAACATCTGAAATACTGTATTGTTCTTGTACAATTTTCAAATAAATATAAAGTTTCAATGATTTGACAATAACTCCATTCTGTTTTTATTTACATTTTACACAGCGTCCTAACTTTTTTGGAAATGGGGTTGTATAATAGGAAAGTGATCTGTATGGATACAAGAGGAACTGAAACTAAAGGAGGTGGCACAAACCCTATGAAGACACTGTACCTTTGATTCAAACACTTTGAACTCGCTGCCTCCTCGCACTCTGCAGAAGAGTTTGCACCGGTCCCGGGGCGCCACACCAGTGTACTTAGGAATCCACTGTTTGGGATTTCCATAAATGTCCAGGTCATTCTCGGAATTATACCTCTCGCACTGCTCTTCTCTGAAGCTTTTACCTGCAGTGACAAGAATCAAGATGGTCTTTTGCTGAACAAGACAACAACTGAAGAAAAAAATCCACTGCTCACTCTGATATGATCTGGCATGTTCGCGATCTACAGTTAGCTGGGAATTATTCGCCTGCACATTAGCATCAAAGCTGCAGTACAATAATAATTATGAAATAAAATAATAATAAATAATTTAAAAAAACACTCAAACTCACTTGTGAAAGTTACGAAATGACCTGAGTAAATTTTGCGTGAACCTAGTTTCATAACTTTTTTATGACATGACCAAGAGTATAAGATTCTGTTTGTCACATAACAAAACAGCATAATTTAATAGAAAATGCTTATAATATTCGGTAGTGCCCATTGTATTTTAACATTGAGCTAACTCCATTGCTCTTCTAACATAGCCAGTCACTGAGAAACAGAAATTTGCGGCTGATCCAGCAACAGTTTGTAAATTCAGTTAACCGAGTAGCTAACTTACATTACGTTAGCTAACAAACTAAATTGTTATGAAAAATTACTCAGAACATGCTAGATAGCTAACTAAGTATACTGAACTTAGTTATGTGAGTGGCACTTAGCTAGCTTGCTACACTGCTGAGCCACAGCGATTTAATCAACATTAATGGCGTGATGTAACCTGGAGCGACTTTTTTACCCACGCTTTCAGCCAATGAAATTTTCGCAAAAGTGATATATACCTACGGCAATATCAAAAATATGTCATGGTCTGGGCTATGGGAAAAGTACTCCAGTTCTGGGATAAACAACAATGCTGTCAAACAATTCAGGAAAAAAGGCGTACAATAAAATGCATCGGGAATAAAAAATAAAATTACATAGAAAAACTGAAAAGCAGCTGTAATGAAAAAAAAGAAAAAATACCGTTATTGTTTTGGCAGGGACGGATGTTACAGGACTGGTACTTGACTCTTTGTCCCTCACAGTACCTCCCCCCATTTTGGGGCTCGGGGCGATTGCACTGCCGGAGGGAGAACTCCACCCCCCCACCACAAGTTCTCGAACACTCTCCCCACGGCCCCCATGGTCCCCAGCCTCCATCCACAACTTTCTGCACCAAAGCACCACAAAATCAGGGGTTATTCTCTTTAAACATTTAGTTCAGACAATCAGTAAGTGCATTTCAACAGCATGTTAGTTAGTGATATTCTATGCACAAGAACATTTTGCTCAGGGTTTATCCTTATGTATGTTTAACAACAATAGGAAAATTAAACTGCTCCATAGAAACATGGAATATCAAGAAAATAATTTGGCCACAGAAAAATTCATAGTTCGAATGACGCCATTATTCAGTTGGTTAACTTCAAAAACTGCAACCAATCAGCGCTTACGCAATGAAAGAACATGGGTTTTGTGTCTCTCCGCAGTAAAAGAGTTAAAATCAAACTGATCGATTTTGTTCGTCTATTTTGCTTGGATAGGGTTCTGTTGAACCCAGCTGAACTCTAATACGCACTAAGAGCCGAATCAGCATTAAAAATATCACTGTATGGGAGTACCGTGCCCTGGGCAAGTCTCTCTCTTAGGTCTACAGCAGCTTCATCTGCCTCCACTTGCAAAAGTCACTATGCACTAGGCGCACGCAAACTTGGTGCATGCTTTGAGTGATGGTTTTTTATATGAGCAGGGCGTAAGAACTCTTCAACCTGCCAGCAGGTCTGAGGTCATAGCTGGCTGCTTACAGAGGCCCTAGTGGAAAAAAATCTTTTTTAAACATGCAGCTAGAAATAATCACTCTAATAATCAAATGGGCATTCGAGAAATGCAGCCGAGCATTTGATTATTTTAAGCTGCTATGCAAGAGGGTGGGGGTGGGGATAGGGTGGGGGTGGGGGGAGTTAGAGGGGTGGGAGGCTGACTGGCACACAAGAAGTGCCACAAGACATTTTCCTGAAAGGGTCGAGGAGGCGAATGGAGTACCCCGAGTGAGACGTTCGTGTTCGTCAAAACAGAGAAGGCGTGACACCCACCCACACATCACTAGCCGGCAGAGCAGGCTGAGACTCAGACTGAAAAATGGCGAATCTTCGATCGTTTCTTTTTTTTTTTTTTTTTTAAACGGGGTTCACCTTGGGCTGCGGGCGTTCCTTCACTCCCACGCAGATGCCGTCCAGGCAGGTCCTGTCAGCGGCGCACGGCGTCCCATCGGCCCAGGGCAGGCTCCCATTCTTGGTGACGCACTGCGGCCCTCCTCTCTCCCGGCACCACAGTCTGCCGCACACGTCCGCGGCCGAAGTGTTGGGGCAGTGCTCCAGCTCTTCGCCAAACATCTGCCGGCACTGAACATCCAGGCTCAAAGTTCGGCCTGGCTGCTCCGTGGTTAAAGGCACAGTCCTCCCAGGCACATCCAACAGGCAGTCTCCTGCAAATAATTCCGGGTTTAGTTGAAAAATGAAGCTGGATTTTGAATTAAAAAGACTTATTTTTATTTTTACATTTTTTTTCCCTTTTTTTCCCACGCAGAGCAAAGCCAAACTGTTTAGAAATTGTTAGCCTGACAGAACCGTTAGCATCGACTCAGGAGGAAGATACCGTAGCATGTGATTCCTCTGACTCACGTGACGACTAGCCCTTGATTCTTCACACTATGAGGTCGCACCACCATATCACACATAGCTGATGCTGTTGGGAGGATCACGTAGTCAGCGTACGACTTCGTTCGTACAGCTACACTCGGCTGGCCAACCAAAATTAAACGCTACGATGAACTAACTAATTTTAACCGGCTTAATCCGTATCATCCCCGGCAAGGCCGCGCCAAGCATTGCCCTGCTCATGTAGGCCTCTGGCTATCGCTGGTGATAATTTGGCTGGGATTCCAACACCGCAGGGCTCACAGACAAACATGGCTTAGGAAGTAGAGCGTCTGGTCTAGGAATCAGAGGGTTCCTGGTTCGATTCCTGGCGCCTCCTGATGTGTAGGTTGGCGTCTTATATGGCAGCCTCACCATGAGGGTGAATGTGAGGCACAACTGTGAAACGCTTTGTTTCCTGTAAATTGAAAAGCGCCGTGTACGATCCAGTCCATTTACCATTCAGTGGTCTAATAAACCAGACCTCATTCACAAACAGTACGTGTACACTTCTTTCTCAGCAGATTTTGAATTTACAAAAATTAACTTGACATTAGTTCCTGCCTTGGCCCGGAGTCAGCTGGGATAGGCTCCAGCTTGCCCCGCGACCCTAGTGAGGAATAAGCGAGTATAGAAAATGGATGGATGGAACTTGACATTAACAGTCAAGCAAAACTAATGAGATTATGCACAATATTCAATTCCAAGTCAATCTGGATTAATCAAGTAAAACCTGAACGCAGTTTAGATTACTCAGTTTCTTAAATAAGGATATCCTATTCAACTTTCTTTTCTTTTGCGTACACAATATAAGGATAAAATCCACGCAAATGTTCATGGGCAGGAGTACGCATCCTCGCTAAGTGGCAAAGTGTGAGCCATTTTTCGCTCTGTTTTGGACCAGGCGCTCAGCTAGCTCTCCGAGTTGTGCAGAAACAGTCCAGAGTGTGTCTGCTTTCTGGTCATAAAAACTGCAGGATAGTCAGATGCTCCTGAAGGGAAACTTTGGGCAATGGTGAAAGCATATAAAATATGGAACGACCCTCCAGAGAGGAGAGATTAGGGATGTTTTTGAGAGTAAGGATGATAGTCCTTAGTAAATACATTTTCCATCTTTGCGAGCACAACAAATTCCTCCGCGTTCAGGTGTGCTGATATAATTGATATTGTAAACGTTTTTCAGGCACTGCAGCTTCAAGTGACTTCAATTATGATTTGTTTGGATATCTGCTGCGAGCAGTAGTATAAGTTTTACCACTTAAGAAATGAATGTGCTGGGCAGTACTTGCTCACTCCGAGAAGGGGGATCAGTTGTTAAGGATGGAATGCGTTTGCTGGAATCCACCACTGATGACTCATAAGTACGAAGCGTGTGGTGCTGACGGAAATACTGGGGGCGTAAATCAATGGAGCCTTCAGCCATTTTGCAAGGCAAATATTTTCCTTTGCTCTGCTGATTCATGGCTATAGAAGAGAACTAGCCCTGAGGGTAATGGCTAACCGCATTGTGAAATACCTTTTACTTTCTATGAGCCCAACAACCGCAAAGGCAAGCCCTCCTAGCTAAGTAAGCGCTATTCTTAACTTTGATTGACATTACCTACACATATCAAATACAATACATGATGGCGCCTACATCTATGGCTCTAGTTACACCGTTCAGTAACTGTATGCCAGCAGAGATCTGACAAACTGTTATTATTATGGTCCCAAAGGAGGAGAATTACCAGTGTGGTTTTTAAGAGGGCATAACCTGCGGTCAGGGAAGTGTGCAGGCAAGAAAATTACTACTTCACTTGTGAAATCTACACTGCAATTGCAAACAAATTATATCGACCCCAAAAACCTAAATTATAGACTATAGACTCAGCGGAAGCGTAAATTCAGGTGCAGACTAAATTTGGTAATCCCACTGTTGATTCCAGAGTTGTTTCCTAAATCCCCGGATATTTGGTCGCAACGGAAAGAAACAGTCACTTCTTCGGATGCAGCAATGAGGTACATGCGTAGGGTACACGTGAAACGATAAACGCGTTGAGCGACCGGTGTGCTGTCCATAGGTATTCCCACAGTAAGTATTTTGAAGGGTGGCAATTTATTCACAGTTCATTCCATGAAGATGCAAATACCATAAAACATTTGCTATAATTTGGGGATGCTTACATTCATATGAAGTGTTTATTACAGCTTTTGAGAAGGAGTCATTTTCCAAATACTTATGAAGCTCACTGTGTGACATACAGTGCAGTACTGCGATAAAGTCTTTTGCACTCAAGATTTTCGAAAAATACATCTGGTCTTTGATGTTTAGTATTCGTTATCAAAATTAGCAAGTAAAAATAGTGGAGGTAGAAAATTCACATTTTGCTATTTACAAACATCAATTTTCCAAAAACAAAGAACGTTTTTCAGAGAACTGTTTATATTACACTGAAGAAATTAACAGATGGTTTCCACAGAGTCCTGATCTCAGTATCATCATCCCTACCTGGGATTTCCTGAAGAGACAGAGGTGAATGGAGAGCCAAACTCCAGCAGAACTCTGGCAAGTCCTCCAATGTGCTTGTGACGACCAACCAACTGATTTTCTCATGAAACTGATGAATAGTGCTGACTGTTTTTTTTTTTTTTAAACTGTAGTTCATGCAGTTTTCATGGCATTATTATTGCAAAAATTGAAAATTATTTTGCAAAATACTATGACTTTAGCACATTACAGTACATCCAAATGTGTCCTATGTAAAAACATCCATTTGTTTTTTTTTTTTCTTTTTCCATCTCTGTATTGTCATAGCTGGGCAGTAAGCACATTTTTCAAGGGGGATTCCATTTTGTCAGTCAAACAAGTTAATTCTTACAATGTGGGTGTGAGTTTACCGTGTCCGTTGTCGAAGAACTCAGTGATATAGAGGGCACTGCATGGGGACCAGGGCAGGGTTTTATTCAGGTGAGCAAAGACGGGAGCCATCAGGTGACGTTCGCCCAGGTGCCCGAACATCCTCTCGCAGTTTTTGGAGTCATCGTGTGGCATGCTGAGAACATGGCCTATGGGAAAAGACACTAGCCTGTCCTTACTGTCAACACCACAACTAGCAGCCTCACTCAACAAAGCTTCAGACCGACAGAGAACAGCTTTTAAACCTCCCAGTTTTCCAAATGTTTGTAATGAGCGTTTCAAAACCCATACAGCTTTTAACCCATAAATGCCCTCAGCAATAAGATTTCTCAGAAAGTGAAGTTTACCAAGCATTTACAGTCATGATAAACAGCGATCTTTAAAAAAATGAAAATAAAAATACACTTGATATATGCTGTTGCCTGCCTCTTGCCTGGGGATCACCAAATCTGGACCTCGATTCCAAAGCCAGCCGTGGTTTTCTCTTCTCCCAGGTGATTAGCTGAGAAATCTATGTTTCTGATTGGTCAGATTGTTTTTACACCTGACTTCCAGATAAAGGTGGGCTGGAAAACTAACAGTTCTTGGACCTCCAGCACTGTGATTTGCTGATACCAGCTCCAGCCAAAATCCACTAACCAAAACAAAAAGATAGGCCTCCAGTGATGACTGTACTTTATCTTTGTTGAAATACTATTTTTAGTCCCTGGTCAAACATGAGCCGCAGAGCTTGTCAGCTTAATTTGTTATAAAGCCAGAAATAGTTACTGTACCAGCCATTGAGAAGTTAGTCAGCTGAGCCATATTATTTTCTATATTATGGTGAATGCTTTTATATGTCTTGATTGCAGAGAGCATCGACTCTCCATCACAAATAGCATAACAATTATAGAAAATAAAGAGCTCAAAGCAGGGTTTGTTTCCTTAGAACACAAAAGGATAATTTTTTTTAATCTACCAAGAAATTTGTGTCCAAAGCCATCATGTACTTACAATGGCTATAAGTTAGAGAACCTCAGCATGACACGATGTCCGCATTACAAAGAGTTCAGACTGCACTCATGCGGCTCGGCAGAAAATGCTCACTCACCGAGCTCGTGGGCCATGGTGAAGGCAGACTGGAGACCGTTGTCTTCAATGACAGAACAGCTCCTTTTGGGGTCACACATGGTGCCCACGTCAGCTACCCCTAGAGTGTCACAACTCTCGTGTCCACAGATGTTCTGAAAAAGACAGGAGAAATTGAAGACCCTGATGCTCATAGTACTTAAGTCACAAGATGTCCATTCTGAGTAAATTGAGAAAATCAACTTAGGTAACTATAAAGTACGTTTTCCCATCCTTACCTCACGGTGTGTGACTTCAGTACATTTAGCACTAGGGTCTTCAATTTGAAGCCAGGCAAATCATTAAGATCGCGATTGTATGGCACAGTTCTCTGAAATATATTTATTTCAACCAAGCAAGCTCTTGCCAACACGAAATATTTTCTCTGGCATCTTAGTCGTAAATTCAAGAAGCAAATAAAAATAGAGGCCGCACTTAGCCATTTGGCATCTCAAACGCACTGCTAACAGCGTGCCTCCAAAGTAAGTTTTCCTTCACATGACAAGGTCCCCCATGACAAAGACAAACGTTTCCTGGGCAGAAGACGAGGGCCGCAAGATGTACTTCCACACATAACCGAAAACACATCTGGACACCAGAGGGACACAGGGAGTGGGAGTAAAGGGAATTCAGTTCTGCTGGAGGTAATGCTAGCTGCAGAAGATGAGTAGAGCAGCATACAAACAATTACTCCCAATTATACAGCGCTACAGTTTTATGCAACTGCCAAATTCTTCAAAAATGAGGGCAGCTCAGGGAAGTGCAGCAATACTACTGTGGTTAGCCACACTGGACTGCACCGAAACCCCTCCTGGTTGGTCCAAAATGAAGCTTTATAGTGCTGCTAAAAATGATCCATCTTCATAGCACATTCGGTGTTGCATGTTTCGACACTGACCCAATGACATGTTGCAACATTGCAGCAGGATGTTGGGATTTAATTTCTCTTTTGGAACAGAGGCTTTGAACTGTAGAACAGCATTTCCCGTGTTTCCTAAGGCAACGTGTAGTATGTCACAGCCAAAAGATTTTTCATTTGATTCAAGTAGATTTTCTGTAGTATGTTTTTCATGCTGACACAAAGATATGCCTGCAGGGATATTACAGACACAGAGCCACTGCCATTCAAAATGCATTAACAGTTCCGATGTGAAATATGCACTACAAGAATGTATTACACAACATAAAATGGGTTGCTAGTCTCGTTAGTGTACGGCATGAAGTCATTTACCAGCTGGAAAAAAATGCCCTCCAACATTTTAGTCTTAGGTCACAAGCACAGTCATGTTTGTATTTGACGAAACTCCAATTTTTGTATACTTTTGCTCATGCCAAGCTCCAGATTTCGTCAACATGTTAAATACAATTGTGCGGAGTAGCAGCTGTGCTTAGTGCATAACTGGGATAGTTATTATTATTAAGCAGCATGAGGTTTGAGGTCCACAAGGTCAGGTCTGAGGCACATTTCCGTCCATTTACGGCAGCAGTCGGACCAGTGGTGCTTACATTTCTGGTGAAGAGGATGGCGGTGTCGTAATGCTCTGGGTGTCGAACGCTGGGGGGGTTGAAGAGCTGCTGCCAGGCGCAGAAGTTGCGAAGTGTGACCCCTCCGTTGCTGACGACGTCAGGCCCGACGTCCTCGTCTTCCACCACCAGCATCTTCACCACCACCAAGCTGACAGAGTTTTTCAGGCTTGGGTGCTTGTAGATCTGAGCAGCCATGGCCACCAAGGTCAGGATGTAGTGCTGCATTTGAGAAAAGGGTCACTTCCAGCGATGCTCTGAATATGCCAACATCTGCTAGGATTTATCCAAATGAATATACAGTGCTAAACAACTTTATTTGACCACCTGTCATAAAAACTTTAAAAAAAAATGAGAAAACAGGAATGTTTAAGAAATGTGTCCAAAACTTGTTTAAAACTAAAAAATATTTTGTTATTTCTTTGGCAAATAATGACCTGAAACCACTCAATAGTCACACATTAAAACAAACAAACAAAAAAAAAAAATGTGTATGGCCTCCTTTGGCCTTGATAACAGCTTGCATCCTTACATTCAACCACTAAAACAAATTTTTATGTTCAGGAATTCAAGAAAATAACTGTAATTTGGCATCTTAATCAAAAAATAATAATGTGCATTACTATTTTTTTCTGCTTTTTCGCAAAATGGAAAATTAGAAAATTAATGGATAACAACAATAATCATATTTTAGCATTAAAAAAATCATTTCAGTTTATGATCTTGCGCATACTGGCGAATTAACCATTATAGAAACTTAAAAATGATTTTGGTAATTACTAACACTATTAATTTAGGGCAGCTGTGGCATAAACCTTACATTGGGTGGTGGTCTAATAAATTTGTTAAGCACTGTAGCTTTAGCTAAAACTGTTTCCCTTTGTTGTATATTGTTCTGTTCTATTGTTCTTCTCACACTCAGAAAGGTGAAGTGTTCAGGCAGAAACATGGTACACTCAAGTACAAGGACGCAAATATCAGAGCCATGCCCAGATGTAACAAACGCACGTCCTCGATAAACACATTCAACATGCACTCTTACGCCCCGGTTGAGGTAACAATTGTCAGTACTTATAGATGTAGAGCTAATCAGAGGTTTCCCTTGACCCCAGTAGTAAACAAATATGGCAACAACAAGGGGTCGGTTTTCTCTTGTTAACTCATGCCCTAGCACTCACTGGCCGCTACGCTCAGACTGCAGTTCGTGTGTCGCCATTTGCAGATGTATCAAAACGCACTGACGCCAGAAATTTAGCTTGCGTAGCTTAATGTGTCTGCTTTTTATCGTACCTGCGTGGACCATGCTCCCGCCCTTAGCTTTACATAAAAATGTTATGTCAACTGGTTCCATACTGCAAGGTTCAGGATGCTCCAATTAATTTGATTGATTAACGTGGCCAAAAATCTTCACATTGAAATACAAGTAGCAGTTACGTAGAACCAGTTGAAATCGAAGTTAGTCTAATATTTCACTTTTCTGAGAGTACTATTGATTGATTACTGTAAGATGACAGAGATTGAACAACAAAGCAAGGGATTAAGGACTTGCAACAACTTATAGAGCTTTTGTGAACAGCCAATCAAATTCTAGTTGCGACATGTTGAATTACGCTGGTCAACATAAGCAATTAAATTGGTCAGACTTTATATGAGTAAATAGCACGTGAGTGACAACCTGCAGAGTTATTCAAACTAGCCTTGTTAATGCCCATATCCAGCGGACATTTTCACCTTAAAGCTGCTTTCACACCGGATGTAATCTGTGGTGCGAAAAATTTGTTTTGCGTCCGGTGTGAAAGCAGCTTAAAGGAGAATTATCATCAGGAAATTTCAGCCCTCCTGTTATTTCAATTTGTTAATCTTGTGCTAGTTAAGCTGCGTTCATATTGCACACAGTGATGCCAAGTCTAACGTGTTCGGCGTAGGTCTCACGCATTTTTTTAGGCTAATTCGCCGTAGTCTACGATTATTAATTGAATGCTTAATGAGATTCTCAAGCAGAATTAAAATCCTTGTGCATTGAAGTTTCCGTTTCACTTCCATAAAGGTGGACCTCATCACAAGTCACATGGAAAGCAATTATGACTCCGAACTTCCCGTGCTTCTCTTTACTCAGGGATTAGAAACAATGCATGTGTTTCATGATCGTTTAAATTGTTTTAATGAAATAATTTTATGTAATTCCATTGCTTTCAATCCCTCAGTAAAGACAAGCCTGAGAATTCCCAAGTCATAATCGATTTCCATGTCATTAGTGGGGAAATCCACTGTAATGCAAGTGAAACTGCTTAACTTGATGCACAATGACTTAAATTCTGCGAGTGAATGTATTCAGTGCACATTAATTGAATAATTGCTGACTACGGCATAGGAACGTGAATGCCACTGAGAGGAGACTCACGCCTAAGGCGTGACACTTGGCATCTCTGTGCACAGTTGGCTAATTGACGAAAAAGTTTAATTTAATTTAGCCCATTGGGTAGCACCATTATTTTCTGTAGCACCCGTCTCGTCTGATTCTCGGGCGCAAGATCATGACATCAGCACGGTGGTCTGACGCTTCCAGGCATCATGGCCGATGCACTCAATTTAATGAGACTTTCTGGCCAGTGAATAGATCCGAAATCGCTTTGAAAATGCTGCGCTGTCAGGCATACGGTTGTGTCAATGACACTAAACAGAAGATGGCCGGTGTGACAATGCACCTGTCCCAAAGGACAGGGATTTAATTCGCCATTGGGTTATAAACTCACTCAAAGGCAACAATGCATATCACTGATCAGGGATGCTTTGTTTACACTCTCAGTCGCTGCGTTCATGTCACGATCCCGTGCTTCCGCGGGCTGAAACGCTGTCTCACGTGGCTTGACTTAAAAACAATGGTGGCCTAGGTTTCGGATTTTATCTGGGAAATTACGGGCAATTATTGCCAATTATGTGGAAAGGACTAATTATCTTACGGAAATACTTGAAGGGGGTGCTGTTAGACTTCGTTGCAATTAATACAAGTCGAAACAGGTAAGCGTGAAAATCCTCCTTTAAGACTGCTGATCTTGCATCAGTTTAGCCTTTTTGCTCATAATAATCAAGCTTATGCTCAATACCAGGAAAAACTGATCCCAGATCCGCACTCTTGCCTGAAAAGACGTTTCTCTTCTCCTGTGCTCACCAGCATTCAGTATCGCATGTTGAAACTTCACTTGAGAAACCTAATTGATTATTGCATGCTTAAACTAGAGGCACTCCTTGAGTGCAAACCTCGCCAAGGCAGCACAGTCCAAATCTTGGTGATTGGGAGCGAAGTTCAGTTATCGCATGCCATACGATTTGAAGATGGCTGCCGTGGCGGCCATACTGTTTGACTGATCGCAGTGAAAACCAATAGGTTCCATCCCTGATGCCGTAGCGACCCACCCACAAAATTTCAGAGATATCCGTTCATTACTTTTTGAGTTATCTTGTTCACAAACAAACAAACAGCACAGATCACATAGCCTCCCAGCCAACTGTGTTTGGCGGAGGCAATAAATTGTTTGAGTCAACAAATCTTAAATCAATAAATATTATATGTGCTAGCTGTGAGCGGTTCAATTCAGTAGAGAACACGTAGACATATCCTGAGATGGGAGTGGAATTTGTTTTTAATCATGCGATCCCTAATTCATGTAAAATTAAAATTGGAAGCCAGGGATATTTACTCTCAGTAAAGCAAAAGATGAGATGAAAATTTTTTCCCCCATGTGTCTTACATATTTTGGCAACTGGCTTCAGCAGCTTAGGAATTAAATCAGACAGTTCATGAACAGCCCCGTCTAGAACTTCAGTAAGTTTTTCCACACACAATAAACTATGCTGTCACCACTGTCTAATAAAAGACTTTCAATATTTTTCACATATCTTCACCGCAGTTTTTTTTATAATAAAACACAGTATTTCTATAGGTTGTTTTCATTCCGGTAGGAGACATACAAAACAGGCATGGGCAAGATTTAACCTCTGAAAGCAGGGACTTCTATAGGGGAAGTGGCAGCACTAACTGAATGGGGGTCAGTTACAAACCGGGAGGTTTAAAATGTTTACCTCTAATGACTTTTGATTGGTCTGATGAAACCGCAGGTTTTAGAAAACACTTTTAGGGGGAAAATCCAGGTAATTGATGAAATTTTGAAAACAAACATTTAGAGGAACGGAATCCAGGCACGAATGTCAGAATGTGCCCATGTGCATTAGGCCCATATTAATTTTCCCTCCTGAATGGGCTACCTTGAATAAAGTGTTAGCCTACAAGGAGGATACTATTCTGGGAAAACCTATTGGTCAATGACAATATAGTGTCGGCTTCACAATCATGCAATGAGAAGCACAGCCACCATTTTATCAAATAGAGATAACATTAAAAAATTATCATCACCATGTATTCCCTGAATACTTTGAGCCATGATCAAATCAATAAAAGAAATATATATTTAAAAAAAACAGAACCTAATTTTTTGAGGGAGGTACTCTATGACATGAATTTCAGCCTGTGAAAAATGTAGCAACTGGAGACTCAGCTGCTCTTACCAAAGAGCCCTAGTCTATTCGGAAAGTGGCCATTTCACCAAAATAAGCCAGTTAAACTCATCTAATGACACAAACAATCTCAACACTATGCAACTCTGCTTATCTCTACTTTAGTTAGTCCCTTAATGAGAATTTCCGAAATGATGACTTTATCTATTTAAAAAGGTACTGCAATCTAATTTTTCACATGAAAATAAAGTGAAAATACAAAAAAAATACAATACAATTGAATACAATGAAGTCTGAATTCATTTTCAAACCACTGGATTTAATATCCAATAATAAAACACGAATTCAAGTTACACAGCCTGACTTCAGTCATTTAAAAGCAATAATTTGGTTCAGGCAGCATAGGTTGATATTGTTGTGACGTAAATTCAGGACATGCAATTAAATTTCTGTACGCAGTCATTTCTGACCATAAGCCTTGCCCCCTTGAGCACACTATGCCAAGTCTCTTGAATTAGTTCACGATTGCCAAAGAATCTTAAAATCTCAACCAAAAAAAAAAAAAATATATTGCAATACACCAAAAGTCCTCTGAATAACAGATTGTATTACCGGTAACGGCAACCAGATCTCAACAATCAGATCTATTGCCATTTGTCATACCTGGGCTGTTTTGAAAAGATTACCTGTTTATCTGTGCATGCCACAAGGCTAATATTTTGTGCTCATCAACTCTTATACGGTAGCCTATATCTGGTTCTGTCACGCTGCATGTGCCCTGTTAGAACTCAATTGGCTCTTGGCACTTCGAATAGGCAGGGAAGCTAGATCTAAAAGGCTCTAGAGTTATTATGATCAATATAATCTGTCTGGAATGCACTTTGAATGTCATGCTCCTTTGCCGTAGAAATAGCCTACCTTATTTGGAATGCAATTACGAGTGTGCATACTCAGCCAGTTGTACTGACAGCAGAATATTCAACAACGGAAAATGATGTTTATAACGGTCTTCGTCATAATAAGAAGACAAATGAATTGCAACCACCCACCATGCACTCACTTACTCACTTCCAGCAGAAGAAACAACCACTTTAATATTCTTTAAAATGCATACTTATGTGCCCCATAACTGTACAAAATAATCAAATCCATTTTAATATAAAACTCTAGAAGTGACTATTTGTAAGCCTGCCTTCTGGTTTATATCCAATTGGCTTCTCGCTGAGCAAGACCCTATGGCCAACTTCCAATAGGCATTTCGTGAAGCAAAACCCTGATGGTGATATTAAGAACTGCAGTTATGAACAAATTAAGCAGTCAAACGACGACCCCACCATCGTGGGACCACGGGTTTACGCACTCGCTGTACCCTTTTGTCCAATATTAATGAACTTGGTGCCATCTTAACCTACGGATTACAAATCCATGAAGTTTACATGCCTTTAACAATGTGAAAATGGCAAAATTCAATGCTCCCAATCTGGCCGCCAGGGTCTTGCCTAGCGAATAGCCAATTGGAAATTAGCCACATAAGGCTGCCTTGCAAATAGACATAGCCTAAAAATATATACTTCTCCGGCATTCCGTAGTTTGACTCCAGTATAATTAGTTTGATGACTGAATATTTTGTTTGATTTCAAAAATACACCTGACAAGAACATGCGTATACAATGAATTCATCAAACACATTAGGCAATACCTCTGACATAGGACTTGTCTTTTCCATTTGTGAATGAACCCTGTGACAATATATATATATATATATATATATATATATATATATATATATATATATATATATATATATTGTCACAGGGTTCATTCACAAATGGAAAAGACAAGTCCTATGTCAGAGGTATAGCCTAATGTGTTTGATATATATATATATATATATATATATATATATATATATATATATATATATATATATATATATATGAGAAGGCCTACCTTTATATCGTCCCCGTAGAACTGAGTCATCGAGGAGTCTGCCACCACCAACGTCTCGACGTATCTAGCAGAGGAGATGAAACGTTTCTTCCTATGCCGTGCTTGACCTCCTATCTCACCGTATGACATTGCGCTTCCATCCTGTTTTATTAAATTGTCATCTTTCAGCTGATCAAATGTAGCTTTAGCTCCGGCGGAAACTCTTTTAATAACATGCAGCTGCTTTGAGGTTGTGTTTAGTTTGCCAATTCCTGACGCTTTAGGCTCAATCAGATACTCATCTCCATCCGTTATAAAGGACCCCTGGATTCCATGGCACAGACTGACAGCTACTACGGAGTCTTGCTTGTAATCAACCGTTCCCGAATAAAAACAAGTTTTCAGGTCTGTATCAGTGTCCCTGGTGAGATTAACATCGTTGTTGTCGTTTAAAATGTCAGACGACGAAAGATGTTTGGATTTGATGCGCAGGACTCGAATGGTCGGAGCAAGGAACCTGTCATCAGGAGACAAGTGGAGAGTGAAGTCTTTACCAAATGCAGAGAGCCTGAAACTGAGGTCCTCTTTTCTCTTCCACAGACGACCGCTGTTTCTCCAACTGGTTACCATTATTGGTATAATTTCCTCTGATTCTAGCTGCTCAGAAAGTGCAATGCTGCAAATTGAGAAAGTTAGCAACGTTATATGCAACGCAGAATACATTTTTAAAAGCGGAAACAACCCGCCAAGTAAGTAGCCTTGCCGAAATATTCGATGACTTATTGCAGCCGATACAATAATCTATGTGAATGCAAGCGATGTTAACTTGCATACAGAAAGTCCATAATAACTTAAATAAAAATTGAGGCAAGTTCAGTTTCTTAATTAAAGGAACGGCTTTTGAACTAAATATCGAAATTGGTTTCAGCTTCAAAATATGATTCTGTACGCTGCAGCAATGGAAGCTCACAGAAAATGTTGTCACGACTGTTCTACACAAGCTGACGCGTGTTCTGCCTTCGGGTTTGTGCCAGTGCAGAGTGTAAGAGGCGGCCCGTATTTATACGCTCCCCGTCTTCAAACGAGTATTTTTGATATCTCTCACGCACCTATATTCTCTCTCTCCTCCCCCTCGCTGGCAGCCTCATGAAAATGCCTCAATGAGATCAGAGTAGCACACCCACTCCACAACAACTCCGGTGTTTTTACTTCTAATGAACGGCAACAAACCGAGCGTAATTGTATTATTTCAGGGCGTACATTTAGAAGAATGATTTTTCGATTGAGAGAGAGAGAAAAAAAAACCAACCAACACGTGAACAAACAAAGAAATACTCACACACTTGCGAGCGCGCACGCACACACACACACACACACACACACACACACACACACACACACACACACACACACACACACACACACACACACGCACACGCACACACCTCTATCTTCCATTTCGGACAGTGAAATGTTGCATTTAATTGTTTTAATGCGCTTGTAATGTTTTACGCTCATCGGTTTATTTGTTACAGCATTGCAACATGACGGTTGCGCATGAACTCGACGTCTTCTATAAGCTGCCATCTGTTTTGCAAGGCGGGTCAAGATTCGTTAGATCAGTGGTTAGCAACACTCAAAGCCACAGCTGACTTGGTGGACAAGGACTTTAAAAAAGCTACTAATTTTTCAAAATTAAGTGCATTTTTGCTTTATTTAAAGATGTTACGTACCCTCATAAGCCATATTTTTACACCAAGATCCTAGAACACCATTAGGAGTGGAAGAATTTTCAACACATTGTGTTTATTTCCACAAATTACTACAAAAATATATGTAATACAATTTTAGAACAGATTAAATTAGACCGAGAAAATCACTAAGTTCCAAATTAGTTTCAAACAAGTGGTATACAATTGAAGTTGAGATACACAGGTTGAAATCATGAAAACTCCTTTTTCAGTCTAAAGATTTCATATTAACTAAGTATAGTTCTGGCAAATCAGTTAGGCCTTTGACTTTGAGCTGGACACAAGCTATATTTCTACTAACTGTTAAGGGACAGATTATTGCACCCATAAATCACAATATCACAATTCAAGTGAATAAAAACGGACACACATTCACTGAGTTGAGTGTCGCTTTATACGGCTTGGAGAATTCTAGAAAATGGCTTTAGAACCTTCTGATAGGCTTGAATTGACATCATTTGAGTCAACTGGAGGTGGACCTGTGCGGATGTATTTTAGGGCCTCCTATTGAATTCAGTGCCTCTTTGTTTTCCATCATGGAAAAATCTAAACAATCTAGAAGTACACTCAGTAAAACGCACACCTCCATCAAGCGATATCTCAGTATTATTGATTCTGGAGCCACAAGAATATTATCCATATCATCAGCAACTATAATACATTCTACATTAGCGCAGATTCCGCTCAAGGTGGAAATTTTATGAAAATCTCTTCATGAGGGACAATCAGTCTATTCGGGTATATTTGAACTTCTTCCAGATCTAGAATCCAGAATATGTTCCGGATCACCTCCAAATTGAATCAACTCATGCTTGGACTACGACCTACCATCCTACCAAATTTCGTACCAATCCGTTCATAACTTTTTGACTTATCCTGTTAACGGACAGACAAACAAACAAGGGGTGAAAACATAACCTCCTTAATGAAGGTGATCAACCAGATAAAAAAAATATTAATGATTGTGAACCTCCACAAGTCTGGTTCATCCTTGGGAGCAATTTCCAAATATTCATCTGTGCAAACAAAAGCACACAAGTTTATCACCTTGGGACCATGCAGTTAACATGCTCAGGAAGGAGATATGTTCAGTCTTCCAGTGGGACCATGCAGTTAACATGCTCAGGAAGGAGATGTGTTCAGTCTCCCAGGTGCGAAAAGGGCAAATCAATTCTATTACGACAGTAAATCATGGTGTGAAGATGCTGGAGGAAACAATAATAAAAGTATCAATATATTCAGTAAAACAAATCCTATATCAACATAACCTGAAAGCAGCTCAGCCAAGAAGTCACTGCTCTAAAACAGCCGTAATAAAGCCAGAATACCGTTTGAAACTGCTCATGGGGACAAAGATTTTGCTTTCTGGAAAAATGACTGCTGGTCTGATGAAGCAAAAATGGAACTATTTGGCCATCATAACTGTTTTCATGTCAGGAAAAAGGTGAAGCTTGCAAACTGAAGAACACCATCCTGGGGGTGCTGCAGCGTGTTTTTGAGGGAGCTTTGCTGCTGGAAATGCTTATCTCAAAATAGATGGCATAATATGGGAGGAAAATTATGGGGATACATTGAAGCTGCATCTCAAAACATCAGCTGGGAAGTTAATGCTTGGTGGTTCTTATAAATGGACAATGACCCCAAACATACTTCTGTAGCTGGGGAAAATGGTTTAAAAACAGCATTGGAGTGGCCATCTCAAGGCTCTGACCTCAATCCAACGGGAAAATTGCCTGAAGAAGTGTGTGTGTGTGTGTGTGTGTGTGTGTGAGAGAGCACCAAGGCCTACGAGCCAGACCAAAGTTCCACCTGGAGTAATTGACCAAAATTCCTACTACTAATTTTGATGAGCTTGAGGGCAGCTACCTGAAATGTTTGACCCAATTTAAACAATTTGACAGCAATGCTACAATATACTAAATGTACTTCAAACCAACTGGGAATATGAAGACAGATAGGAAAAGGAAAAGTGTCTTGCTCATCTGTTGCTCAATCTCGTCTCTTGAGATGAGTTTGAGCTTCTCATATTTGTATCATTCTGTGATCATTTGTTTCTGAGTTACTTTTCCTAAAGGTCTCTTAGGAGCAAGAGATAAGCTAAAAAGGGACAAGACATCACTGAGACAAAAGAGGTTGAGTTGAGATAACCATTTGAGCAATACTTGAGAAGTGGGATAAACAGAGGAGATCTCAAAATTGTATGCCCCTGATCTCAATTATGTCTTGGTTATTTTAAAGGAGAATTAAAGACAACAACT
Source organism: Gymnothorax reevesii (assembly GCA_029721435.1). Lineage (NCBI taxonomy): Eukaryota > Metazoa > Chordata > Actinopteri > Anguilliformes > Muraenidae > Gymnothorax > Gymnothorax reevesii. The sequence goes on from CM056578.1 coordinate 99,666,927, forward strand.
CAAAAAAAAACCTTCAAAATCCTTCAAACAGTGGGATGCAGAATTATGTTTTTTGGGGAAACTTTTATTCGGATTTGCCTGTGATTACTGTCGAAATCTTTTTTTTAATTCTGCCAGAATTGCAAAAAGCTGAGTTTAATTTTATCTTGCTAAGGTGAGGGCCTGAAATGGCCTACTTTGCTTGAACTTCATAACTTGAATGCAACAGAAAAGAGGCTTGACTCTTAATTATTTGCATGTACAATAAATGGTTGGTTTTCACACATGTTTGGAAGTTATATATTCTTTTTTTTTTTTTGGTTATTTCTTCCCTTCTTTGTCAGCAGTTGGTCATGTGAATATATCACAGTGTGGATGTGGAAATTGTATTCTTCATCTGATGCATGGTCATTTGTGACATAATATGGCTTAAATGGCCATAAAGCTTTTTCATATGCAACTAAGAATAGTGCAATAAAAAAAATAAAAGATTGTCAAAATCTTGGGTTTGGAACAAAAACTAGAATACACCGTGGAGGCCCAGGTCCGAGTTCGAGCACCACCGCGTCAGATAAACTAAACATATTATACATAATTATACATAAACTTGTTGATATTACATGTGGAAGTGGATGCCACATTTTTCCCCTAATTAAACTGCTTTGTTTACATTCTTCCCCTGGAGATTTCCTTTAAAGACAATATTATTGCAAACATTGAAAAGCACCTGGCTGAATTTCTTGAGTTCCCTGAAATAGTAAATGTCGTGGTAGGAACACAAGCGCCCTCCATTGGCAAAGCTGATCAATGATCTTTCACGATTGTATGTTGTTCCCAACCTGATCCCGTTTCAATAAGAACCGGCAGTTTGTAATAAACACATGTACAAATACATCCAGACATTACATAAAATGTATTCAGGTTGCAATCTAATCGCGAGTCTCACGAGCAGCTTTGCCTCAGAGTAGCAAAAGAATCATATCAGGATATTTTATCACATTGTGCATAAATCAATTTAACAGGATTTCATCTCTCACAGAAGGGTCAATATGTATTACGTTGCATTGCATTTGCTTGGCAGTCCCCTTTATTCAATGTATGGTAAATGGGTTAGAGTGCCTAAGTGCATGAAAAATGGCAGGGCATCATGTAACATATAATATACGTATAAACATACGGACACGGTCGGCACCTGAACTGGAAATTGGGGGGCACAGATACATCCCTTTATAAGAACAATTAGTCCTTGCTAGTTCTCAGTCATTTTCCTTTATTAACACGTTTCCCAATAATAGCAGTAGTCGCTCAGCAATTGAAGACTTCTCTCCCCCATGAGATCTAACAGCGACAAAATAATGGGCTAAATTCATCACTGAAAAATAATTGACTTATAAGGGGCCTATATGACTTAGGAAAGATACATAGCTCTGGAACTTCTGCGCTACCTTTAAGGCACATAAGGCGATCTAACCTGCGCTTTATGATCATTTAAATTGTTGAAATGAAATATAAGACCATTTGAAACGTCTTCATGCAATTTCATAGCTCCCAAACCCCTGAGAAAAGAAAAGCGTGACAAGTCCAGAGTCCGCCTGTGACTCTCAGTCCAGCGTGCGTTGATTAGAAAGTGGGCCTCAGCAATTAAATATGGCCAAATTTTGTTTGTCAAATTTAAATTTTCAATCATTACTTTTGTCATTAAGAGTAAGCCAGCTGACTGCGGCGTGAGAACGTGATATGCCTTTAAAACGTGCGAACCGTGACGGGTATGCAATTTTGAATAATGCTGATCTAAATGCACCAAATTAGGCGTCCAAGAATGATTACCTTAACGGGTATAACACCCGATAAGATGGAGAGTTTTCGGAGTGAATGCATTGTAAATATAGAAAATGACCGAGATCAAGTCAGGACTAATAATTGTTTTAAAGGGATGCATCTGCGCCCCCCATTTTCCAGTTCTGGCACCGGCCCTGCATAAGGGTGAAGGCAGATCAGCCCAAATACGGGGGTCATTCAAAAAGTTCTAAGCCTCGCCCAGAAGGAAGAGCAATAGCTGAACCTTTTTGTTGTGATAACATACTACAACTTCACACAAGACTAGAAACAAGTGATCAGAATTTTCTCTTCATTACAGTGCAGGTGAGACCTTTTGAAAGTTGTCTCATGCAAGGTAAATGTGAAAATGGACAAAAAAGAAGTCCAAGGAGTGATAAAGTATCCGGAAAAGAAAGGTATGACAGCCAAGAAAATCCGTATGGACATGATAAACACACTTAGTGAGGACTCCCCTTCCTATTCCACTGTTAAAAAGTGGGCTGCTGAATTCAAGCGGGGCGGGGACAGCACAGAAGATGACCCTGGGTCAGGCACCCAAATACATCAAACACTGATGAACAAGTTGGTGCCATTCACCGCATGGTTTTGGATGACAGATGTTTGACTGTCCAACAGATAGCTGAGGCCACAGGCATCAGTGCTGGCTCAGCGCACACTGTTTTAACTGTGATCTTGGGGATGAACAAGCTGTCTGCAAGATGGGCACTGAGAATGTTGATGCCAGAAAAGGGCGGACATTTCCAGGACACTTCTGACTCACTTCCAGGCTGACCGAGAGAATTTCCACTGAAGACTAGTGACCCAAGATGAAATAGGGGTTCACCACTTTGAACCTGAATCAAAGCTTCAAAGCAGATAGTGGAAACACCATGGTTCTCCAGCCCTAAGAAAATTCAAGCAAACAGCGCCTGTTGGCAAGGTGATGGCCTCTGTTTTCTGGTATTCTGAAGGCATTATTATGAAAAACAACTTGGAGAAACACTCAACAAAAATAATTTGTTAGGTGAACATAATAAAATTATGGAAAGTATTTCCACCCAATCATAATACGTTAATTTAGCAACAAATTATTTTATTGAGTGACATAAATGTAAATATGCTGGTTCATCATAAGGTGTTGGTGTTACTATTACTCAATTACAAGGGGTAAGTCCAACATAATAATCATTTGCTGGGTGAACATACAAAATTTATGGAAAGTATTTCCACCAAGCATTCACACACAGGTGTTCCTATATTGCATGTTTTTGTGGGTGGGAGAAACCTGAGTACCCAGAGGAAACCCACGCAAACATGGGGAGAACATGCAAACTCCACACAGAAAGGCCCCAGGCCGGATTCAAACCCACATCCTTCTTGCTATGAGGCAGTAGTGCTAACCACTGTGCCACCATGCCACCCAAGTGTGGGTTTTCCCAAGTGTGCCCGTGCTCGAGTGTGCCCAACCCAAGTTAATGGGGTAGGTTGAACTATATTTTAAAATGATACAACACAACTAGTTAATTGTGCTGATTAGACAAGACTTATGTATGTTTGACAATCAAAAATACTTTATTTGACAGTCCTTTCAGTCATATGAAAATCAACAGTAATAATTCAATAAAAGTCAATTCTGACATCAATATTTGTTTTAAACAATGTAAACATTTGTTATCCAAGTTTATGACAGTTGATATCAATTTAGGAAAAAAAAAAACTTAAAAGCAAACAGGATTTCTTGAGATTTAACTTGTCCGCCCGCCCGTCTCTTTCGTGCATTGCTCTGCCTTCTTCTGCAACTTCTGGAAGTAAAGTTTGTAAATGCACTCCCTGCTCACACACTAATGCCGCTCTCTGTTCTGGAGTTCTACACGCCATTTGATATCTTACCCAAAAAGCATTAGGTTCTGTCAGCATAACTGAATTTAGTAAATGTTAAGTTATTGCACATCATGCTAAAATAACATTACTTAATGATGTTCAACCACAAAACATGACTATATATGGTAGAAGCAACATGTTACACTTAGATTAATTTAGCAGACACCCAATCTGGTTTTTTTGAGCGAAGGTAAAACTATTAAAGAACAGTATTGTCCATCAGAATTGGAAGAACAGAAGAAGCAATCAAGGGGAAGTGCAGAGGAAAACTGCTGGCAGATGTGCTCTTGCTCCAGTACAATGCGCCTGAAGAGCAAGCAGCACCTGATAGTGTGGAGTGTTCTCAAAGTGAATCTATAGTTAATTATGAAAATGACAGAGGACAAGTCAGAACTAATAATTGTCTTAAAGGGACGTTCTGTGCCCCCCACAATTCCCAGTTCTTTCACCGCCACTGGATCGAACTCCGATTTAGTTTAATAATAAAAAAATAATAAATTACTTTACGATCATTGCTTCTGATTGGTCAAACTGCAAGTCTGACTCCCAGGTTACGGAAGGCCGGGAAATCTGGACTATTGTGATTTGATGATCCTTGACTTCAGCTATGTTAAAATCTCTGACTCTCTATATTTGCATTACCTTACATCAACTCAGGGTGGTAGTGCAAGAGCGCGTTGTCATTTCTTTCAGGCACATTAGGAAGATTGAACATTTTGAGCAGCCACAAAACAATAATACGGAATGAATCTTCTGATACTTCACTGAATTATATACATTCGTGCTAAGATAGGCATCGAAATCTATCATTGTTGCGCTGTAAATCGGTTTTAAACTCCCCAAAATATTTCACTTTATCGGCGTTGTAGCTTATTTAACCACTAGGTGTCGCCCTTTGATGAAAAAGTAACATTTAATCGTTTCGTGGTTACAGACATTACAGCTGTGATCTGGGGGTGATATGATCCCTTTTCACAACATTTCTCCGTTTTCAATATCGCATTATTGTTCGTGTATTGTTTCGTTGTGTCTGATGAGAAATTTCCTCATTTTCATTGCCTTTTTTCATCTGTGGTATGATTGATGTTCTCGTTGATAATAAACTTGAACATAAATCAGCAGAGTTTGTCAATTGTGCCTCATGAATGTGAGAAACATACTGAACCAGCAATTGCACTTAATTTGGGCACGTGGGTGAATATTTCGAATTAATCTTAACAGCGTAGGCTTCAACATGTCTTAATCCATTGGCGAGAATTCCTGGTCCCGTGCTTGTCCGGGGCTAGGAAATCTTGATGCAGCTAAATAGGTCAAAGGGAAATGTGTTTTTAAGTCAGTTATATACATAGTACAATACGCCGTATCTTCATCGATTGTGGGTGTTACATTTCAACTCAGAAGTGCAACTAATTTTGGGCTACATAGGCTGAAATTATACACCAGCCACATACATTTCCCTTCAGGATACTTTGGAGTCCAATCTCAGAAAGTGTTTTTTTTTTTTTTAATAAAAAAATGTCGGGTTGATTACATGGCGATTCTCATGAAAGAACGATGAGTCTGTCTCGAGTCGCTGATGATGGTTATTACAATAATGATAATTGTGTCGATGTGTCGCGATCCGCCCCGCAGAGATAATCTTCTTTTTTTTTACTGCAACGCAACCGACTGGGGTCTTAACCTTAAACCTGAAGGCATATCCAATGAGCTCCGCCAGCACCTCCCCGATACTCTGATTACAACCCCTCAATGTTTACACATGACGCAAAAGCATAAAGCCCGCAAGACGCTGCAGTCTGTTCATCAGACAGTTCGAAGATGGTAGTGGATCATATACCGGAAATTTTGTACTGAACGGACGCAAATCAGCAGCTCTGCTGGGCAACACTGCCTTGGATTACAGACAGGCTATTGCACACACCAGTTAAATAAACACAACGCAAATAACGAACTTTCAGAGATATTCACCTTCTGTTTCAACCATTTTACCTCTGTCTTAGACACAATCATGTTTATGTTCATTTGGATAACGGTATTAATTTTTAATATCATGTCTATATATACAAAAATAGCAAATTCTATTGAAAGCGATTTTTGCATCCCTCATAGACTGGATCACCCAAATTCGGCAAAATACAATTTCGCTAATAATAAGGAGAAAGCAGGACCCGGACCAATTTTCAAAATTGACGCGTTCAACCAAGAGTTCCTTCTCAATTTGCATCACGATTCCAATTTCCTTGCGCCTGCCTTCCTTGATGAAATCGATGTTCCATCCGAAAATACCGGTGCAACCTCAGATCTGAGTCGGTGCTTCTATTCTGGGGTTATTAATTCTGATTCGGATTCCTATGTTGCTGTTAGTCTGTGCAAAGGTATTCAGGGCGCTTTTGGTTACAAAGGATGGGAATATTTCATCAATCCAGAGCAAAATGAAACGGGATCGGAAAACTTAGGGAACTTCGAGAGAACGCACTTTCTTCGCCGCCGAAGCAACGCGCACGACAGCGGCAATTCAACTTCGAGGTGCGGAGTGGACTCTGGATTGAGCCAAGACGCCTTGCAGTCTTTGGAAAATTATAAACGGACGCGCGGAGACACTGAAGGGAATGTGACTGTAACGGTGTTAAAAACTTTGAGTCGCTCAAAAAGGTTTGCCTCCGTTCCGAGATATGTGGAAGCCCTTATCGTTGCAGATGAGTCAATGGCGAAATTCCACGGGGACGACCTTAAACACTACGTTTTGACCCTCATGTCAGTGGCAGCCAAGCTTTACAAACATCCGAGCATTCTCAATTCCATCAACATCGCGGTTGTCAAGTTCATGGTTATCAATGAAGCTGACAAAGGACCCAAGATTTCCGGTAACGCAGCAATGACTCTGCGCAATTTCTGCACTTGGCAGAAGAAACTGAACAAAAACAACGACAAGCATCCCGAGTATTGGGATACCGCGATCCTTTTCACTAAACAGGTAAGCACCCAATTGTGCGCAGTCTTAATGCGGAGATCCCATTAATTTAGACTAAATGGGCGCACTGTAATCGCGCCTACATAATACATTTTAATTTTAACCAAGCATTGACTTGTTGTTGAGACGTAGAATACGTTGTATAGCGCAAAATAAGAAGGGGTCTCAGGATTTAGGGTGAAGTCAAACGGACCTTAATTGTTCCCACTGCGACTGAGTCATGGCTGTCACGGGCCAAAGGTGATCTTATTAACTGCTAGTTGAACAACGTTGTCTTGTGCTTTTGGGGTATACCTTGTGTCTAGAAAAATTTTCGGCTCGTAACTCTTGTCTTATATTTACGTCTGCTTGACTGGTAAGATCCTGCGCACTCCAGAATCACTGTCACTCCCTAAATTCCTGACTTATTAAACTGATGATAAAGTGCTGAGGTTTGGTCCTCGGACAACCTGCTGCTCCTCCGGTAAAACCAAAAAAAGTGCAATAGTAAGCACGCATCTGGTATCAGTCGCAAAAATGAAAGATGTGTGTCATATTGTGTTTAGCAAATGAAAAAGAATATCAAATCAGGAACTGCTTCAAAGGATTATTCAGGTGTACATCTAATGAAGGACGGCTAGCTGTATTAAGAAGCAAGAGACTGGATTAATGAATTTCAAACAGTTCAGAAGTCATAAACATGGACTGGCATGAGGCCAGAGGGGTAATAAACCGGGCTTGCAGGGTGTCATGTCGGGTGAATTGTGTAGAGTGGAGTAACCCAGGTCATGTGACCGATGAATTCACGTCAAGAGAGCAAGGAGATGCGCTGTTCACGTGACCAGCATTGGCTAGTGTCCTCGTAATGCCGTCATCTTTTTGCTGAGTGAAACTAAATGGAGCCACGCACAAAATGAGGAACTTGCCTCATTTATCGATGCAATGCAATACAATATAATGATTCGTGATCACGACTCTGACGTTACCGAACCCATTTTGAAAAGTGTGAGTTGTTGGTATGTTTTTGCCAATTGTGGACTGACGTTTGATTGAAAGATAAACCGATTGGGGCAGACTTATCTACTTTTTTTCGTCTTACAGAATTATAACAAGGAAAATTAGCTGTCGTAATTCAGGCATTTAATATAAAAGCCAATATGGGAAGAATCTGTTAAAATCTCCCTGCGTCCAGCTGAGAGTCAGTGATCCCACTCATTGCTTTGGGTCTCTCTGTTTCTCATTAAGTCGCGCTGAGCTGTTTGGGAGTAATCTCAGAACTGTGGGGAAAAGCCCAGGGACTAGCCCATCTGCTTGCACGCTGCAGCTACAGCGTGGAAAACGCTTGTCCAGCCTTGGCAATGAGCAGCCGCGTGCTATTACGGTGATACCTGCTCTTACTTGGAAAAATGTTGTGAACACGGTGACCTAGATTGGAGTGAACTGCCGTGTTTTTGACTCGGCTCTGCCCCTTAAACTGCTGCGAGAGGAATAACTTCGAGCAAGTGAAGCGTATCCTTTCACCCTGCGGTTCACTTTTTTTGAGCGCATATTTGCATGGTGTATTGAGCTGCATGTTGGCAGTAATTCGGGGCTACAACGATCCTTAGGTCACACAGTTCAAGTTTAAGTGGTAGGTGTGATTTATGAAGAAGCTCTTCAGGGCCAGAGCTGCATACCTGTTTTGACCGGGAAACCTTAGCGCTGACTCTGAGGGTTTACCCTTACCCTGGATAACCAGACGGTGGGCATGGGCTTAGCACTCGCTTGATCAATTAAATCAGCTGAGTGCGAGTAACTGCCTTCTCCTGACGTAATGGATTTGAACTGATTTTGAAGTTTAAAGAAAAACCGCTGATCTTTTCATTCCAGCTGAATCAAGACTTCAGACGTCCTCACCAGACCTCGCACCTTGCATAATACAGCTTGAGAATGTGTGCTATTTTTTGCTATAACAATTCTCCTCATTATTTGATAAAGCATGTGTCTGAGGCAGCAGTTTTTATAATCTGCAGATCTCATTAGAGAGATTCGCTGCCACTCAAGGCCAATCAGTATCAGGAAACCTGGTGGATGTCCGGCATTATGATACTTAGCAATTCACTGTTTAATTAAAACACCCGGTTTCCTTGTTATACCTAGTTTCTTGGGTCAGAAATAGTTCCTGCTGTTAAGGAGTAAACTAATCATACTGTGGCTCCCCAGAAAGCATCAGGAAATATTATTACTCCATTTGTCTCTCCACCTGTGTCGGATATCAAAAATGTGGTATCAAGTTTTAAATCACATTTGTCTCATTCATCTGTCACAGAATGCAGGCCTACATAGCCTCCAGGTTAATCACAAAGAGGGCTGGTCACATGACTTTACATCGGCACTCTTGCTCTGTGAAGATCTGTGAATATGGGCCTATAATGCATGAGGTGAACCACCTCTTTTTCGCTCTGTCTGCCAAAATAGATGAAAATAAGTGACAGGATCAGATTCAGGAGGATACAAATCATTGTCATCCTCACTGTTTGGATCATTGGATCTTAATGGAGCTGTGAGATGAGGTTAAGCGAGCCCAATTCCTACAGCTGGTTTTCTGCTGCTGCAACAAGTGGATTACAACTGATGTACCGAAAACATGCCACCTCATGAATACCCCTGAGGCTTCCTCTATTTGTCTTAACTTGAGAAAGAAAGTTGCTCTCACATCTGGTTGCAATGTATTTCACATTGTAAAAACAATTGAAAGGGTATGTTTGTAAAACAAGACGGAATACATACTAATCTCCCTTAAGCATTTCGAGTGGCAGTCAGAAGTCAGGGATCAGTTCTTCCAGTAGTTTCTCTCAAGGGCTATGCAAAGATTTTGTGTTAAATGATATTACGCAAACCATTACAAACTCAAGAATTCAGTTGACTGAAATTATCTGTCTGGTCAACTGCTGGGCTGTCAATTTATCAGGGAATAACAGTGTAACCAACAGACCATGTGGCTGTACTTGAACCAACTGGACCTCACTTCATGCTTTGAATGGATCTACGGGTATTATATATGCATACAGGTATTATATATGCATATGCAGGCAATAAGACAGTGAGCTTATAAACATCAGATGCAGTAAATTGTTGTTTTTAGGAATTGTAGCATGTTGGACCCATTTTTAATTCATATTTTTATCTTAAAATATACTCAGCGCCATTAAAAACGGTGAGGTATGTACTGTATTTGCGGCAAATTGAAGAATCGATTGCTTTTCCAGTGAGGCATGAGAGGAAATAAAGAAAAGCGTGTGGTACTGTAATCCTGATGCGCACCACATGCACACGCCAAGGACTTCAGTAATAACAAACATTGAGCTGTTGGTGATGTGTACAGTGACACTTGACTTGACCAACAAAAAAAAAAAATGCTACTGCTTCAAGGAAATAGAACGGCTTGTGAGACAGAAGAGAAAAAAAGCCTTTGGCATGTTACGGGCAGATCTCAGCCGCCGAGAGGTGGTGCGTCATTTGCACTGTGGCTGCCCTAAGCGGGGTCAGTCAGTGAGGGTGCCTGTGTTCCATTCTCAGATAGACAGCCGACTGATTGTTGAACGGTGACAGTGCAAATGACGCACCACCTCTCAGTGGCTGAGATCTGCCCGTAACATGCCAAAGGCTCTTTTTCTCTCTCCTGTGTCACAAGCTGTTCCATTTTCTTGATGCAGTAGCATTTTTTTTTTTTTGGCTTTATGTCGGATATTGACCACACCAAAAAGAGTCAAGTGTCACTGTACACATCACAAACAGCTCAATGTTTGTTGTTGCTGAAGTGCTTGGCGCGTGCACATGGTGCGCATCAGGATTACAATAGCACAAGCTTTTCTTTATTTCCTCTCATGCCTCACTGGAAAAGCAATAAAAAGCAATTAAAATTAATAGATTCTTCAGTTTGCCACAAAGGCAGTACATACCTCACCGGTGCGTTTTTAATTGCACTGAGTATATTTGTAATTGATCTGTAAAAGTTGATTTTGGTATTGTTCTGCACTACCATGTCTAGATCAACACTAAAAAACTATGCTGTGTACTTACTCTATGGCCCTAATTGGACCCATATGTCCTCAGCTACAAATGAAATATTACTGTGAAGTGCTAGGAAAAATAGTAATTAAGAATATACTAATCCAATGGTTGAGGGCTTAAGTGCTCTCTATTTTCAGTCACTTGAGTGATTTGTATCTGGGTTCTTTATGTAACTGAACAATAAATGTAACTCAGAGTAGCTTTAGTGAACCACTTCAGCTGTCAGACCATTAATTGTGTGATACGTCATCTGAAAATCACATGTGGTTGTTCAGCCGTGTTGACGAGTAATCTGACTGTTTGCTATGAGCCGAGTGGAGAGGTGTTTAAATAGTGAAAAAAATATATATAAATCTGCAGTCAATATTAAGTGAATTGATTACACAAAAACACATTCATAGAAGGCCAAGCTTAACTGGTGATGGAATAGTCCCTATGGCTTCTGTGGTTTGATTAAATATGATTGTTTTATTACTTTTGTGTCAATTCACTTTGACTTGAATGTGCTTATACGCATTTTATTTCACTGGTGTGGTGTATGACTCCATTTAAATGGGATCTGCTTTAACTATTACAGTTATATTTTATTTCCAGCTGCTGCAGTTAATCACAGTGTATCTTAGGAATAGCTGCAGGGCAGAACCAGTCCTATCTCACTCCTGAACATTGAGTTGGACATTAAATATAAATAGCCCTCACCTCTCAATGAAGGCTGGAGCTGCAGTCATGCTAGTGGATACTCCCACTGCGCACTGTAATTACCCAGCAGCCCCTTCTGTGGGGCCTGCGTGTGCTTGATTTCTACATGGTTTTTATTAATTGTCATTAGCTCATTCTCAGCATCCACTCCCAAGAATTTCTCACTTTCTTTTTCCCTTTCCTCTCTTCATCAAACTTTGTGTCCCTTCTTCTTTCTCGTCTCCATCTCCTGTCCTCATTTCTGCAATCAAATAAGTGATTGATTTCATCCAGTCCACTGATCAAAATGAATAACTGGAATAAATGCATTTATCTCAAGTCCCTTGTAGCAGCTGTGCTTTGGACACTTTTCTGTACCTTAGTTTGTTCGTTTTTCCACGATAATTGGCTGGCTCTAGGTTGTGCAAGGGGCAGAGATAACAACTGCCTTTAATACTTTGCATCCATTGTTACGCTCCAGATCTGGAATCGAGCGTGAAGACAAACTTGCAATACAACTGGTAATTTATTGGCAACAGTGCGGCAATGACAGGGACAGATCCCCGGATAGGATTGGCGGGGACGTCACCCCTGAGTGAAGGAGGAACAGTGCAGCTCAGGTCTAATAGGCAATACTTGGCTCTTGTCACCAGCCAGTTGGCTTTTGGCGTGCTGCCAAATGTTGAAGCACTTGCCAGCAGTGGACTTCCTACGAAGGGGAGGGTTGTTTCTTAAGCGGAACTCAGAACCAGTCCTGGACCCGGATCAGGGTTGGAAGCTTGTCCCTGACAAAATTGATAAAGACTGCAGACTTGGTGGGGTTAACAAAAACCCAGCCCCAGTCCTGGATTAAAACCTAGATTAGAATTGGAAGTTTGTTCTTGAAAACAGCAGTCGAAGAATAGGATTGAATTAAGGTAACTTTAACTTCGTCCCAATCCTGGACCCTGTTTAGGATTGGAAGCTTGTTCGAATTAACTGATGATAATAAAAATTTCAAAGAGACGTTAGCTGTCACTGAAGTACTTGTTGCGTTTGGAGAAAGATGAAGACGTTTTATTAACATACGTATGACTGGGATTTCAGTACGAATGCAAATTTACAATCCAGCTACAAGCACATGAACTAGAGGGCCCAACTCATCACTCACTCATAAGGAAACGAGCGAGTAACGAGATTCAGCCGAGAAAGGAGGTGCAGAAGACGTGGACCAATCACAACACACGCACCTAATAGACAAACATGCTGCTAAATTGCAAAGAGACACACTAAGGATTCACACGAGGGTTGTGGCAGTCCATGATGCCAAGGACCCATGAGGGGGAATTTATTTCAAGTTCTGGATACATTACTGAATCCTGCCACCGTTATTATGCTGTGTAATCAAATATGCAATATATTCAAATGCGTTTTGCCAAAAGCAGCGTGATGCAGTGTTTACACCACAGTGCAATGATTTTTTTAAATAGAAATATAAATTTTTTTTAAAGTTGGGGTCTCGCTATTTTGTTTTATCTTTGTGCAGGGTGCTTGCTTCGGCAAGATATTTGGTTGTATGTTTTACCTGTGTATGTGTGTGTGGGGGGGAATGCGAGTTCTGTAAATGTGATCAAGAATGAACGCGAATTCCCTCAAATGTAATTTATTTTCTTTCAATATATATTTTCTGTGAAGGGTCTCTTGCTGGCAGCAGCCATAGTCCCTTGATTGGGGCCACAGCAAAAGTGCGGCTCTATACTTTCCAAAGGAGACGACCTGCAAGTATGTATTTATGGTGGCACCACACATTGGTTAGCCAGCATCATAATCTTCAGCAGAACCTGCAATTACAAAAGGCACCTCTCACCACAGAATGACTACCTTAGTATTCCTGCCAGGCAGGTATAATGCATACAAACAATGTTTATGTCTGCATAAATCCATATCACTGCAGAACAGGATATAATGTTCACCAGCACTTCCTTTGTTACTGAAACAAATGCTCTGGATTCGCAGTATAGACTTACATAGATGGCTTGGCCTCCCAGCTGTATTGTATGCCCCTGCTTCGAGAGAGGTGTTTGTGCTTTGAGTCAGCGGAGCTCTGACATCAGAGGGCGAAACTGTCAGCCGCTCAGTACTTAAAGAATTTGCGGTGTATTTACTGAGGAGTGAGCAGTGAAGTTGGGACTCTGATTGTCTGGAATCCTAGTTTTTTCCTCTGTTCTGAAATAAGCAAAACTTACTTTTTTTCTGTGAATCTCCTCCATGGGAGACTGACAACAGAGTAAGCATGGGAATCCGCTCCAGACTCGGACAGTAAACAAAAACAATTCACTTCTGAGAAAGTACAAAGGAAACTTAACAGATAAATCATAATGAAAAGCTGATGTTTGCACTGTGTGATGTCAGTTAGGCCACCTTGTGAGAGAAACCAGTGGTAGTGGGTACTTCTATGGAAGATGCTATGTTAAGGACAAAGGCTTCGTTGCGTAACTCATCATATGCTAAGCGCGTTCTGCTTCAAAAACCGTAAAAGCCGCATAGCATTAACCCATTCTTTCCAGTCACACTCGATAAGCTACTTCTCACACAGTTTAGAGGACTTAGCGCAGCTGGCGTGTCTGGTGGGCACATCGAATTAACTTTCTGAACAAAAATGGAGAAGAAGGTTGTTGAGGCACTGGTGGCAATGGGTATTTTCATGATTTCGGTTTTTAACATAACCTGCGAGGGAAATTAAATGTATACGGAAAGATAGAGACTGTCAAATGTTGTTGAGCGACAGGACATATGTCAGAATACCATTTATGTCATTATGGCTGACATAATGGTAAAATAGAAAAGTGATATTTAGCTACAGGGAAATTATGTTTGCTGTATATACGCACTTGCATGTACATATGCATATGCATGAGCAGTAACATGCATGCACACTGACAAACACATATACACACGCTCACCCACTTTGGCAATGGAAGATTGTAAATGAATGAGAAATCTATTGCTCTCCCAGCAAGACACAAGCAGATATTCAAACAATTAGTAATGGACTCCAAACCACAAACCGCTCGCATTTAATATTTCTCAAGTGAGAGATAGATCAATGTCGGGCGAAACCAAATTGTTCCGAGCCTCCCAGTTGAATATCAGCACGGAAAAAGCCCCGCTATGACACATTTCCAGATCCCAACCTGGAATCATTTCACAGATCTAGGAAAGGACTTGCCCAAACGTTGAATCACAGTTCACTGTGACACGTGCCGGGTCGTGCTCCACTGTATAATAGCTGGCAGGCTAGTTTATAGCCAGAAACTGTTCTCTGTATGTCTGTGTGCTGTTAGAATCATTTTACAGAGGCCACCACTAATGTAAGTCCTGCTTGATGTCAACCAGATAATGCCTGATTTATACTGCTGGAACTGACAGATTTTGTTTTTTATACATTTTGACTGTAATGTTTTAGTTTATATATCAAAAAGGCCAATTCTGATAGGGAATCAGTCGACACCAGAAGCGGGAAAAGGGAATGAAGATTTATTGATAAACAAAACAAAACAGGCACGAGGGCCAACAAAAAACTTGGCCCAAAGGGTTGCAAAAAACAAACTGAGGTAAGCTACACAGAGCTATAAACAATAAATGCAAAAGGCAAAAAACAAAAAGGCACTGGAAACTCCAGGCAAGAAGCACAAGAAAAATAAATAACCAGACTATATATAAATTCGAAAAACAAGAGGCTGGGACAAGACCTGAAACTAGAAATGCTAGGGAATCTTGACAATAAGAACTTGGCTAAACTTGCACATGCAATGAGACGCGAGACACTGTCTGCCAGCCAACTTCCACCGCATCCAGATAAAGGCTTGGAAATCATGACATGAGGGGTAACACCTGGAGAGAGAGAAACAAGAGGCATGGCAAGATCAAGACATGGACAGAGATTGGATGACATGACCTGCTCATTAAGAGAATGAGCATGCTCAGCTTAAGTACCAATTAAGTATGCAGTTTGGAAGCAAGCATGAATGTTAAGAACAGAAAAGCACAGCAAGATCTTGAAATAGCAAAGCAGGAATCATGACAATAAACTCCCTGTCTAAATTAGTAATATTAGTAATGTGCCTGTCTAAGAATTACACCAACCCAGTGAGTGTTAGTAAATGTTAGTAACTTTAAAACAGTAAATTGCCAATTAAGCTTAGAGAGCCCCGAATCAGCACAGCACAGAAGGAAGAGGGAAATACCAAAGCCAACCCGGAGCTCTGAAATGTGCAACAACGAAGGCACGGGGCGGAACGCAGACAAGCGGTGGAGTGGCATGGCAGACCTGGCAAAAACAAAAACATGGAAAAGTAAAAACATGGACATGGAACCTGAATTATGAAATGTAAAATCCTAATACAAGAAACTGTTAAAACTATGGCATGAACTATGAAACTTGAACTATGGAACTATGAACTATGAAATCTTGGAACATGAAACTGTTAAAACCATGAATAAAACTGTTCTGGCCAAAGGCCAGAACCCGGGAACACAACAAATTCAGACATCTATTTCTCAATTTTGAATTCAATTAAGCTATCTTGGTTTGACGTGAATGAGTGCACATTGCGAAAGCATGAACGAATTTGGCAAATGCAAAATAAACATAGAAGTGTGACAATAAACATGCAAAAATAATTGCAGTCTTCAGTTTCTCCCACTCTCACACACTGGACTGTCTGCCAGTCCATTACAGGAATTACTTACTATTCACACTCATGACTGGTGCGCAATTTAGCATCTTCAATTTGTCAAACATGCATATCTTTGGCCTGTGACAGGATACTAGAGTATGGGGAGAGCGTGCAATCTTCGCTCAGAATGGCCTCAAGCTGGATTCAAACCCATGACCATCTTTCTATGAGGCAGCAGCACTACCCACCGCACAATCATGCTGCTCCTCGTGCCATGCGTCCAGGCCAGGGAAAGTAGTCCTCTATACTGCAGAAGGACAGGTCCTGTTAATACAGGTGAAGGACACACCCCCTCCAGGTGTTTCAGATTTGCCTAATTACCCCCTACTCGGGACCAGCTCCTGAAAAGAAACTAAGAAATAAACTAACATAAAAGAACTGGGGTGTGTTTCCCAAAATCACAGATGCTAACTTACAAAGTTGGACCCATTGACTGTGAATGGATGAACTATGTAAGCTGCTAACTTAGTTAGCAAATACGCTTTTGGGACGACACTCAATGGCCAAAGCAGATGGTTTGTCGCAGGTGTGATATGTTTAATTAATTGGGTCTTGTTTTTCATCGCACCAGGACCTGTGTGGAGCTTCGACCTGCGACACTCTGGGGATGGCGGACGTTGGCACCATGTGCGATTCCAAGAGAAGCTGCTCCGTCATCGAGGACGACGGGTTGCCTTCGGCGTTCACCACGGCACATGAACTGGGTGAGCCGTCTGGAGTCCAGTCAGTACAAAAAAGATATACCCAAAATGTCTGAATATTTAAAAATCCTGAAGGAAGTTTTTATTTTTTTTGTCACATCCCACGTCTCCCAGCCCTAAGTTCTGTTTTGCGGTTTTTGGTCATTTGCCTCTTTTGTCCCGTGTCTCTTTCCATAGTTCCATTTCTTTCATTGCTCAGGCTGCAGGAGAGTAGTCAAAAAATGACATAATATCATCTGATTCCTGAAAAATTTCCTTATCCAAAATTTAAAATGTCTTGAAGTTACGGAACCATGTAAAGAAAAGCTCAATTGACTTTGGAAAAGACAACCATGGAGCTAAGAAAATCTGACTGCACTTACACTAGACAATGTTATTGTCACGTGTTCCTTGGCGGTCACGTTAGCTTGTTTTCCAGAATGGCTGGATAGATGGTTTAAATATTGCTGCCACATGGAATTATGGCGTGGTGTTATCTCCTTTCCTCTTGTAAAGGATGGTCCAGTGTGCCATATGCTAACAGAGGTAAGTCAGGAAGCATGAAAGCACCTTTCCTTACCATTGAGATAAGTCAAACAGCACTTATACCACAGTTAGTCCCAACCGGGTAATTTGATTGGACGAGAGGCATTCCATGAGTGCTGACAATAGAGTACAACATCACCGGCGTGTATAACAGCAAAATCACTCCGCTCATAGGTGTTTTACTAACCGTTAATCCACCAACAGCCGATCGCAGTAACTTAACTTAGCGCTACATTGTTAATAACAGTCAAGTCCTGATCTATTTTTGGAACTATTTGCACTGGCGAAGCCCCATAACTGATTAAATAAACAAAGAAATCATAATCTGTTGTCGCTTAAAGCTGTCAAATAAGAATTTGCATTTGTAGAACTGTTGTATAGAAACATAGATACTTTTGGGTCATTTTCAAGGTGTGTGGAACTTTAAGCAAAAAGGCCATTTGAAAGTAGCCCCAGGTATCTATTGTCTCAAATGTTTCTCATTCGTTTTTTGTTGCTGCTCGTACCTGATTCTCATTGCTCCCTTGTTATGTTTGTTTTTAAGCCTATCTGTTTCTCCTGGTCTCTGCCAGATTGTTTTGTGCGGTTGCCTGACTATTCTTATCTTAGTATTTTGACTTTTCCACCTCTGGCTTGTGCTTCTTTCCTCTTTACCATTGACTATTGCCAGGACTGCCCTCTCAGAACTGCCTAACCCTCATTTTACCGTTTGCTGGCAATTGAACTTTTTGTTCATGACTTCAAACATCAATAAAAGAACTTCTATTGAGATGTGTTTTGCCTTGCGAGTGGCGCCCAGCTCTTGGTTCTGACTGTTTCCTGACCTACAATCGTAAAAAAATCATACAAGTTTAAAAGATGGTGATTACTATTATGATTACGAACGGGCAAAAATAAAGATTTAAACTCTGGCTATTCTGCAAAAGACAGTGCTGTCCATTGTTAGTGGTTAGTGGACGATACTCAGGACTTAGTCGCACCCAGCGTTTCAAAGGCCCACAAACAAGCTCTAAAGATGAGGAGACAGTTGTCAATATGTAAGTGGACGCAAGGTGGCCGGTGCAGGATTTGCACATTGTCAACACAGAGTACATTCCTGATAGTGAACTTGAATGTTGTAGATAGATTTATATGGTGTAATAATAATATTTTTAATAGTAATCATCCTCATACCAGCTTTATAACGATAGCTTTACTTCTTGCCTTTATTTATGTTTACGGGCGCTTTTCACGCAAAAACATCGTCCAAAGTTCTTCATAGGACATGGCAAACCTGCCAGCTTTACGCAAGAGGTGGCCATTCTGCAGAGAGCAAAGCAAAGCGTAACAATGTGATCCTTTCTCCCACCGCACCACACTGTGTGCGCAGTCTTAAACATTAATTGCGTGGTTTTAGACAGGTTTCAGGAGTGGGAATTTTTTGTTTGGGTCTCCCTGCAGTGTCCCTCACTTTGATCTGTTGAGACGATGACATTGGGCTGAAGGTCTGGCTGCCACGAGGATTTTTCTTCCCGTGGAAACTGGACCCATTCATAACACGGGTGTGCGAGCGATGCTGTTGAGTGTTTTCGATCATCTGTGAAGAGCTGTGAATAAAGGAAGATGATTCGCAACAGATGGAAAAACGTTTGCAGATGTGAAGATGCCCTGTTGAGAAGAATCAACTTTAACTGCCTTGAGATACCTGGAATCCAAAACAATGACTTTTGGGGATAGGATTATGAGTATCCCACCAAACATGATGTACAGATCAACGAATACATTTACTGTACCTATGGCAACATTTCAAAACACATCTCGTGTTACCATTTTTCTTTTTAAACTTCGTTTTGTCTGCCTTGCTTAATTTCAAATTTGAAAGACTTCAAAGACACGTTTGCGTAATAACCCCTTACTGCTCCGACGGCCCGTATACAAGCCCATCAGGGAATTTAAAAACAAGAAAAGATTTCATTTTACCTTGAGTACGTCCTTTATAGGCATTTTAAGAAAATGTTCCCGGAGTGGTAAGGGTAAAAGCTTTTTTTTTTTTTTTTTAAAGATTTTTTTTACCTCATCCTTCCTTTGCACTCGCCATATATGCTACCGCTGTCTTAATTAGCTGGAAAAAGTGAAATGTGCATGTATCTATCAGTCTCCTTAGCAAGATTCCTGACATAAAAACTTCTGCGGTGCGTTAGCGCACAGTCCTGGAGAATTGGTGTATATGCTGGCCTTGCTTCTAACCAATTATTCTGCCTTAATTTTCTATCCAGCTGTGTACACGAAAGGTTGTTTTCTTAACTAAAACGCCATAAACTGTGGCTGTAGCCCTTCAAAAATGTCAATGAAAGAAATTAATGGGCTAGCTAACTGGAGATGAATTGGTACTTACTGTGTGCACCCTCACATTAAAACCTCACCTGTGCTGTGGCCACAGCTATCGCCGTGCCAAGCCTCATGGCCGTATCAGAACAAATGCGAACACACACATTACTTAATCCTTAAATAATGGCTGTGGGGGTGGAATTGGGGCGGGATGAAGCTGAAATGGACCCTGTTGTGAGGGAGTACGGAGGAGGGGTGAACTACAGGGCCGATCTGTTTTCGGGCTTCCATCCAAAACTTCTGCTTTTAATGATTAATGCGTGCAATCGCTCATTTTTATCTGTCAGTCTTTATTAATGCATCCGCTGCAGCTGCGGACTTCATGCGCGTCGTGTTCAGGGTGAAAATCCTCTCTGTGGAGACGACATAGGAGTGAATAGGCGCTGTTGTACAGCAGCTGTTTAAGGAATTAGGCAATGGACAACAGGAGCAAAAAGCAGCATACTATCTGTCCTCTGGGACTACTGCACCCTCAGTGCAGTATTGTGCAACCATACTCCTGAAGAACCATGGAGCTGGCTGCAGTGGTCACCAGCCTTATCCGGGAGTCCTGGGGTACAGTTCCCAAAAGCATAGTCACTAACTGCGTTAGCAACTTACACAGTACTACCATATGCAGTCAATGGTTCGAACTATGTAAGTTAGTGTCTGTGCTTTTGGGAAATATACTTTTTTTTTTTTTTTTTTTTAAATTTGGAATCTCCAATCCCACCCGAATCTGGAATGTCCAATTAGGGAACTACGTACAAAGCGTTTTGCATATGCAGCCCCCTATTGCCAACTCTGGACAGTGAGACAGCTCGCGGCTCTCCTCGCACCACTGTGCTTCTTATACACTCATTGGTTGAAACTTTGCAAGTTCAGAACGAGGCCGGAGGGTACCCGTATATGAACTAGCTTAGAATCTCTCTCACGAGCGCCCGTCTGGCCAACAGGAGGCGCCTGAGAACTTGTTATTTACAATATCCTATCCCGGCAGACCCAAATCAATTTGCATCCCTGTAGCGCATTGGCCAATTGCGCGCCACTCTGAAAAGAGCTGCCGACCACTGCTGGCTGGTATGAGGCGGGGATCGAACCCGCGCGTTGATGGTCACTTCTGCTTTGCAATGCAATGCTGTACCGAGTGAGCTATCCGGCAGCTTGGAAATATACTTCTAGTACATCTTCAGTACAACCCAGGTAAAGTATTAATAATTAAATGGCTAAAGCTTTGAATTGAACTGTAAACTGTCTGTGTCAAATGCAACAAACCAGGGTTGAAACGAAAACCCATGGAACAGTAACTCTTTAGGAAAAGGATCGGTGACCACTGGTGCTCCGGCGTTTCGATGCTGCTAAAAGTTGGAAGTGTGGAAGCTAGTAATCCGGTGAAATGAGATGAGTTGGCTGTGCAACATACAAAAAACTCTGAATTGTATTGTAAAAAAAAAAATTTTTAGAGCTGAAAATATATGTCAGTGAGTTATTTGAGGTGGCGCACCGTAGCGCATTCAACATTTGTTAGAAATAAAGCCTGGTATTGTATAATTAAAAAATCAATATTGTAATTCACACGGTAGAGTTCTGGCAACCCATCTGCTGGTATTATACCATAAAATTCACTATTTACTTTACGGTGACGTATAATCAGCTTCTTTCATTGATTTGGAGCTGAACCATTGCGAGTGATACGTTGTCACTCTCCAGCACTAGTGTTGCAGGTTTGCAGTCTAATCGTTGAATGTGGATGTATTTTCCCCTGTTTCAGGTCACGTCTTCAACATGCCACATGACAATGTCAAGGCCTGCGAGGACGTGTTCGGGAAGCTGATGGATAACCACATGATGTCTCCGACGTTGATCCAAATCGACCGCTCCAACCCATGGTCCCCGTGTAGCGCTGCCATCCTCACTGAATTCCTGGACAGTGGCCATGGTGAGTGGTCATCTCTCACGGTGCCAACCTCGGACTCTTCTTCGTTTCTTGTCCTCCTCACCCCCTCAGTCTTATCAAACACAATGAAATAACATTCAGCCATAAGTGTTGGCCATCACAGACTCGGTTAGGGCAGAAGGCCTTTGCTGACATAGCAACAGATGAGTTGGCTCAAGTCAATATTACATTTTATGTAAATATTCTGGCAGTGGTGCTTACCTAAACTCAAGTAGGCTTGACTTGAGATCATAAGGTCCTTTGTTCAAGCCCCGGCCACGGCCTTTGCGGTGTGTTCTTGGGCAAAACACTTCACTCCCACACTCCACGCCTCACTCCACCCAGGTGTATAAATGGGTACTAGCAAATAGTCAGGGAAACCTGACTAAGAGCTGGGGGGGGGGTACCTGCGATCCTGCGATGGAGTGGCATCCCATCCAGGGGAGTGGTAATACTCCTAGCCGCTTCATGCCACAGAAACTGGGGTAAAGCACTGGGCCGATGGGCCACGAGGCTCGAAACAGGCTTGCAAATTGAGGGTTTTGCGTAATCTTACAGATGGAACTGGGTAGGCAAGAAGTTTTGTAGTTTTTGAAAACAGGAGTGCTTTGAGAGCACAACTCCTCCAGCCGGAGGTGTGACTGAGATTTGCGCATCAGCAGTCTATCTGCAGCATATGTGCAAAGTTTCAGGGATGTCCTGTGAAAACTGAGGGAGGAGTTGATTTCACCAGACAAGTACCTTCCAGTACAGACTGACAGACTACTGCGCCCCCATTTTGGGCTTTCGCCTGGAGGGGGATAAAAAGTGATCCACGCAACGTGACGTGTCTTTATGTTTGAATAGGCAGCATGCAGTAATCTGCTGCCAGTAAGTCAGAGTATCCATGAGAACCATATCAATATCAGATACACCTCAAGCTAAATAATTTAACATTATAGACAAGTTTTCTAGCATGGTGAAAAAAAACTCCTTCAAAGCAGAATATGCAGGTTCCCGCATTATCTCGGGACCACACATCCACTGCCACGTGAATTTGCCGATCTTTACTGTCACTTGCGGAGCACTATGCATTCCATTACCATATCGATGGCCTCGTGCAAGAAGGGCGCTAGTGACATTTTACAAATCTTACAGGATAACCAAAAAACTGCCACAGCACCACCTGTTAGCTACGTGCTGAACTACCCATGATAGAGGTATAGTACTTTATTAGGCTGTCTACTAGACATTTTCATAATTCTTCGTAATTTGGGAGATAATTTGCAAACTGCACTCAAGCCCATTCACCGTGGGCGAAAATGACCATTTCGATCACTGGTGAGACAGTGTTAAAAAGGTATTTTACCCCTTTGAGTATAGGAATTTAGACTCCAGACTTGGTCAGGAAATGGGCTAGTCTCAGTTATTCCAAAACAACCAAAAAGTCACTTACGCCCTTCTTGCATGGGGCTATCGATATGTAGGTGTATTTAAATTTTTGCGAGCCAAAATCCTCCTATGGAACTTTACTGCATAGTGGATCTGCCCTATAAGGCTATAATGAACTTTGTGAGCTCTGAGAGGAAAAGGTCCTTTAGAACGACAGCTGGTCCCTGGGATTCCTGTTCATAGCCCATTGGCGAAGTTGTTTGACTGGCTCCTGCTTCATCCAATCATCTTTGAATCGCTTTGAATAATAGCATCAGCTAAATAACAGTCATGTAATAATAATGCTAATACAATGTTACAACAATAACTAACAACACTTAGAGGCCTTTAGGTAGAACAGAAGTATGCTACTTAAATCTGTTTATGGGGTACTCTCGGCCATTTGAATGAGAGTACATGTGGTTAATTATGGAGTTATATTTGGTGTTCTAGAGTTGAATTATTACTGTGAACAGCAATGGATGGAGGAAAGAAATGTGATGAGGACAACCCCTTGGGTGACATCACATTCTGTTGTCGACATTCATGTAGTAACTTTGGTCTTTGAAGTCAGATTGTCTGATTGAGGATCGTTGTTTTTTTATGTTTTACAGTGATTGTGTACATAACAAGGGCTTTGCCACACAATATTTTGCCATTTGATTGATAGTTCCTTTAGTCCAGGGGTGTTCAATCTTATCCAGAAAGGGCCAGTGTGGCCGCTGGTTTTTGTTAGAGCCCAACACTAACACACCTGATTCTACCGACCAAGGTCCTGATTGAATCAGTTGCAGTAGCACTGCTGGCCAGGACAAAAACCTGTCCCCACATCGGCCCTTTACGGATAAGATTGGACACCCCTGCTTTAGTCCGTCTCTCGAATTTAATAAACTACTGCACTCAGGAAGCAGCCTTGTCAAATATGAAATCGCAATGAAAAGCACAGTACACATTGAAAAGACACACGGCTCACTTCTATGAAAAAGATGCTATTGATAGTTTTGAACATGCACTATTATCCCACTACACATTTAGCATCATAGAGTCTCTGCAATCTAGGACAGTTCAGTGAAAATCCTGTCTGCTCTTGGCATTCTGGACTTTTGCCAAGTAGGGCGAAGCTCTGAGCCGCTTCACAAATGACAGTAATTTTCAGCCCACAGACAAGTTGCTATTTTAAAGACCGTTGCCCTGAAAATTTGTCTGAAATTAGAAGGGTTTGACAACTAGCTGTGGTTTGGGTTTGGCATCTACGCGCAGTCACGAGTCTCCCACGTGTGTTAAAATAGAAAATCTTCAGTTAAGTTACGATGCTTTCAGGAAATTTGCCAGGACAGAAAAATGATGCTGGAAATAAAAAAAGATTTGTGTTGAGAGTCTTCAGACTGCAGAGCTGCTGAAAGCCTGAAGTGCCTGAAAGCCTGAAGTGCGATCTCCCCGGGGCCCTCCTCGGTCAAATATGCTGTTTGTCAGTCCGTGGAATTGCTTCTCATAAAACTTCAAAGGACCCACTGAGATCCTGATGAGAATAGCAGGGATTTTGGATGCCAAGTCCACACTCAATTAACTATCCTAATTAACTCGCGGTAAGAGACACAAAAGAGAAAAGGCAGTCTGTGCCGCTTACAAAAAAAGCATCTTGGCACCAGAATACTGGACCACAAAAGTTTGAAAAATTAATGTTGATTTGCAAAATAGTATTGGTACGCACACACACAAGCGCACACACAAACACACACACTCGCACTTACATGCGCAAACACTCATACACACACTCTCACAGTGCTGTCTGGTATTATTTGGACACTGTGTGTGTGTGTGTGTGTGTGCGCGCGCGTGTGCGTGTGAGTGTGCGTGTGTGTGAGGAAAACTTCTGTGATTTTTTAACTCTTTGTTCCAGCACATTTCACTCCAAAAACTCCATCAATAAATATGTACTTTACTGTTTGTTATATATGCTTCCATTTAATCTACACAAAGTACTATTTTTTCACAGTTTATTTCAAGAGTTGAACTGCTGCCAGAAGTCTTGATGGCAGTGCCTGTGTACGGTCACGATTAGGGTCGCCTCTCTGGTGCACCGCTGTCTGGGAGGAGATCAGACAGAGTGTCTGCACCGATTACCTCTCATGATAATTTTGCGTAATTTGTCGGTTGGACATTTATTTTTATGATTATTTTCTCAGACATTTAAACCTGTCTAATTGGTAGTTTCAGTGGAGGAAAGGAATGTATTTTTTAAGCTGACAGGAGGAGTCTAAATGAAGCTGTGATCATTGTTTACGGACCCGAGCAGATGGACTTGTAGGACACATTGATTAGGATTAGTGAGTGAATACATTGGACCGCTGGCAAAAACAATCACCGTGAAATAGAACACAGATCATTGTTATGCTTCTTTAGCTGAGCTCTATAAATCTATGAAGCAGTCTACACACATTATATTTAGATGGATTGCGCATTTGAAGTGTTCTACTTCTTAAAGTAAGTACATTTGCAAGTTTAGAATTTTCTAGACTTTTTATTCACAGGTGTCAAGAGCTTTTGTTTTTGAGATGTACAGAATTAAGGGAAGTTAGCACTGCCAGAAAACTATTGATTAAATTCTATTCTACTCTCAACCTTGTAGTCAGAAGAATGAGTTGATTACATATTTCCGGGAACCGCTCACTTCTCCGAAAAGCCTCACTCCACTGTGACCCATGTCATGTCAGTCAAACTGGACATGAAAGGTGAGGTCCTTCAGGTTGGGGAGGGAGGGCAGTAACTTTATGTGACACGCTGAGAGGTGAACTGCATTGAACTCGGGCTGGAGTGACGTCGAACGTGACCGCGTTTGAGATGATTTTAGCACGTAGGTGTTGGGGATGGTCGTCACCTTCTGAAGCTCTGTGCTGCCAAAGGGCTACGAGGTGGAGGGTCATACTGTCAGTTTCTGCTAAGAGGTCCCACTCCATCTTAAGCTCATTGCCCCGCACACATAGCTTGGTAAACAGCAAAGTTTGCATTACCCCCACCCCAGTAATGTTACCTCAGGCATACGGCTGCTCGAGGGCAAGCCCTAAGACTGATATAAAAGGCTCAAACAAAAGCAACATGGCTTGGTCTAGATATTTATATTTCTGACATGAATACTAGTGTTATTACTGGGTTGATGGAGGGTGACGAGAATGTAGATGAGCGCAATATGAAATATTTAGTTAGCCAGTATGAAAGGCTCAAACACCTCCTTGTGTCAATTTATGCAGATAATGGTGGTGCTTGTTTTTATTTTAAGGTGACACATTTAAGGTGCATCTTGGTGAAAGGTAAGTTTTGTGTGATTCAGATGTATGATTTAAGTGTATAGGAGTAAGGCTATAAGCCTTTGTTTAAGATGAGATAATCCAAGATATATATATAATATATTGGATTATATCTTGAGCTGTCCTGTGCTGAGGGAACTGGGCTTACACTCCAGATATTCTGCTGTAGAGTGCCTGATATCAAACATTTGCACAAATCCTGACTCGCCATCAGTGAATGCCTATGATAGTTTAAATGTGCATACAAAGCAATAATTTTTTATTGATTATTTCTATAGTTCTTAGTCTGTTTATATATATGTGTGTGTGTGTGCGTGTGTGTTTGTGTGTGTGAAGCAGTAGCTGTACTCTCTGTGTAACACTGTGCAAATAAATCCATTCATGTGATTCAAATAAATCCATCTATCCATTATCTAACTTACCTATTCCTAGTCAGAGTAGCATGGTGGGTGGAGCCTGTTCCAGCGACCAATGGGCAAGAGCCAGGAAAAGACCCTAGAGAATTAACCCATCGAATGCAGGGATCCAAAACCATTCACTCCCACATTCATGCCTGTGGGCTATTTTTGGTTTCCAAGTAGCCATATTTAGATAGATAGATAAAATAAAAAATGCTTCATAAAATAGTTAAAATAAAAAATGCTTCATTAAAGTGCAGTTGGCTCTTAAGTATGAAACCTCATGATAAATGCCTACACTGAATGTTCTCAGCGCAATCAGGCCAAACGTGTGCATTTGTGTAAAAGCAGTGTGTGTGTGTCTCTGTAGGCGACTGTCTCCTGGATCAGCCACAGAAGCTCCTGGCCCTTCCAGAGGTTCTGCCCGGGGCCAGTTACAGCCTCAGCCGTCAGTGCGAGCTGGCGTTCGGCGAAGGCTCCAAGCCCTGCCCCTACATGCAGTCCTGCTCCAAGCTGTGGTGCACCGGCAAAGCCCGCGGGCAGCTGGTCTGCCAGACGCGGCATTTCCCCTGGGCCGACGGCACCAGCTGCGGGGACAACATGGTGTGTGTCCGGGGAACCTGCACTGACAAGCTCAACGCCACCAAGGGCAAGGTGAGGGCACTGGTGTGGTCATAAGGCCAACTATTTAAATCATTATTAAGGATAGTGTAAGATTCCAAAATTAATATCAGTCTTCAGCATTTATTTCAACCAAATCATGTTTAAATCATGGAGAAAGTTCATGAATTTAACTCTTACATAATGGTACTTTTGTGTTACGAACTGGGGAGAGGGGGAGCCAATTGCAGGATTGCCAATGAGCCACTAGTGTGCGTATATAATGAAGAGGAAGGAGGCTATGAGAACCCGCTGTACCTAATAATTTGCTTTCTGATAATTTCGCTCCCTGGCGGAGATCCCAGGAATGAAAACTAGTCTTTAGAGCGAGTGGTTAGAGTAACCTAGTCTAATAAGAGGAGCCCTGACTGAGGCAAAACCCGCAACCTACGTATTGTTAGCCTCATAGCATAATTTCCTAAGTCATTTTCTTGGCTTTCTGTTGCAATATCAAAAAAATTACCAATGTGCTTGCTAAAAATAGTGTTTTTTCTTGTTTTACAAAAACTTTCAAATATGACTTGGGCGACTTTGCTATTAGGCTATCACTGTGTTACAGTGAAATGACTGGTTTCACAATCCAACTGTAACATAGTGGACAATCAGTGGCTACATCTGACTGCACAAAGGGAGTAACGAGAAAATCAATTAACTGCATTTACCCCCTGGACTGCTGGAACAGGGAAAGAACCTGTAAGCAGACAAGCTGGTTGTGACACATTTGAGCTCTTTCTTTCTTGCCTGGTGCGGCTAAAGTTGACTCCGTATGAGTTGATGTAATTCTGAACAGGGCACTGTGTACTGCAGCATGGGGTCAAAGAAGTGTGTTTATGATGCATTGATGTGAACCAGAAGTGGAGTTGGGGATGTCTGCTTTTAAATCATGACAAATGTGGAAGGAAAGGGTCTGTTTTGGATGTGGGGATATAAGTCACTCATTATTGCTGCTTAACCATTTCCTGAAGCATTTCTAAAGCATCTCATTTGAAGTTATTGAACTGATTCACATAATCCACAGGGCTTTGGGAACAAAAGTTGGACCACTGATTTCTCAGATAGAAAAATATCATAGCGTTTTAGAAGACAGGGGAAAGACACACTCAACCAATCACTGGCCAGGGTCAAACAGACCACATCTGTAGTAACCACTGGCAGAGAATCTTGATTCGTACCGTGTGATCAAGGCCCGGCGGAGCCTGGGCCGTGGTCTGGGGAGGAGGGTTGGGTGGGGTCTGGCTTTTGTGCAGTGAAAGGCAGAAATATGTAGGTGGAATTTCACCGTGACCACAGGCAGAATGACGGCATTTTTCAGTCTAATGGTTACCGCTAGGATTACGGGGGGAATTAACTGGTCTTGTGTTAGTACTTATGGTATGTTCTACATTACGACTGTTCTGGTCTTCTGTCATTGCTTATATTATATTCAACGCTTGATCATTGTGGTGGCTTTTGTCATTGTGGTGTCTTGTACACTTAGTTGTGAGAAGTACACTGAAATGCAATTCTAATAAAATTATAGAGGGAACTCTGCACTACATTCACAATGGTGGAATCATACATTTCTTTGCCAGGCGCATTGTTAAAATAGGAGGAAAAAATCAGAAAATGAATTTGTTATTGTATTGTGCCATTTATGAACATATGGTAAAGCCAGTTTTTCACTGTTATATTGTTAACAAAGGGAATCCACAACCAATCCCACAAAATTCAGATAATTAGGTAACAATTGTACAGCGGATCAAATCAAAGGCCAACAAGCTGAACTCCTGGGAAAGGTTGATTCGGAGACATACATGTATAACATAAAGTTTAAAATATCGCTCGTAAACAGTACATTTTTTTGATTCCAGGTGGATGGCCGTTGGGGCCAGTGGGGTGCGTTCGGTCCTTGTTCACGTACGTGTGGTGGGGGGGTGGAGCTCGCCAAGAGAGAGTGCAGCAACCCAGTCCCAGCCAATGGAGGAAAGTACTGCCAAGGAGTTCGGGTGAAGTATCGCTCCTGCAACCTGAACGCCTGCCCAGATTCAGGTACGTCAAATCTTGTGTTCCAAGGGATGTGTTCTGCCGCAGGGTTTTGGAAAAACATGCACTTCAAGTGCAAACACACTAGCTTGTCTGGGGTTGTTTTTAATGGCTTTGGCTTGGCTTTTTAAGCTGTGTTTCTACCAAACTCTTTCGGTATAGTACCCTTTGAACTGGTATGTAACCCGTACGCATCGGTAGCTAATCCATAGATCTGGTTTGCATTTACACCACTGACAATGTAGGTATCGGTTGTTACCATGGTAATACCCACATTTACCACGTTAGTGGCAAGTTTGTGTTTAGTCCTTGTCGAGCTAAAGTGACGATTCTCTCTCGACCAACCATTGGATTACAGTGTTTCTTTCTTCCGCCTTTAGTACCGGTTCAGCGCGCTAGGTCCCTCAGAAGAGGGGTTACGAAAAAAAGGACAAATTAGAACAGTTCCTTTGCTACCATCCAGAACTTTTGACCATGGAAACGCTAAAATACCATTCTAAAGTGTAACAAACTGGACTGAATTGCACTTGGACTGCTTGGTGGAAACGAGGCTTTTGTTCAACTGATGGGAAATCTTGGTGCAGCAGTGACGTTCTAGATTATTCCAACAGTTTGAGGAAGGCTAGCATGACAGTGCCCTCATTCACAGAGCAAGGTCCCTGAATTATTGGCAGAGATTAGTGTAGAAGAATATGACTGCCCTGCGCCGTGCCCTCGTCTGAATCCCATTGCCTTAAAAGCTGACTTCAAACCAGGTCTAATCACCCTAAATCTCTGCCTGACCGCCCTATGCTTATCTGGCTGGAAGGGAAGCACGTGCCCATAGCAGCATTCTCACATCTGGGGGAAAGACAGTTAGAGACTTGGTCCACATTAAGGCCCCTGATTTGAGAATGAGATATTGGATCAGAAGGTCTCCACAAACC
Organism: Gymnothorax reevesii; assembly: GCA_029721435.1. Lineage (NCBI taxonomy): Eukaryota > Metazoa > Chordata > Actinopteri > Anguilliformes > Muraenidae > Gymnothorax > Gymnothorax reevesii. The sequence continues at coordinate 99,697,233 of CM056578.1, forward strand.
TCTAGCCGTGCACTCCTGATGTGCTGCGCAGTGTGCAACTGCTCGCCAGGCTAAAGGTCAAGGTCTCAAGCTAATTGGTTTGTTTGCCCTCCTACTTCTCTATTTCCGGGGGTGGGGGGTGGTGGGTAGGTGCCACATTCTGTAATGGATGCTCACGTCATGACTTCAGTGAACCATACTATGTGGGTCCTGCTAAAAACGCTATTCCTCACGGCGAACCAAAGCAAATAAAGGATAAAAAACCTTATTCAGCCTTCGAGGTGTGAAGCCAAGAGACCGGCGGCCAAACAAGCTGATGTAAATAGAGGGCCAGAGCAGTGGGCTGAGGACAAGCCCCCCCCCTCCCCTTAGATGGACAAATGAAGTTGAGCTGAGTGAACTTCAAGGATAACCACTAAACAAAACATTTCCCCCTCCCGAGCTGATGGGGGGGTTCTGGACCTGTGATTTCTTTCAGCATGCTCAATAATAGGGGTACATTACTCTGACTTTCTCCGTCCCAATACCAATGCAATACATTTTTATCCCAACTCGTTATACAGTGATGCTACATGACCAAGCGCCGATACTCGACGAAAAGTCAAATGTGGCTTTTGGTGTCTTTATTTGACGTTTACGAGTAGGGTAAGGGGTTAGGGGGTAGGGTTGGTTTTAACACTCGCATGAAGTATGGACAACAAAAGCCGAATTTTTTTGTTGTATATCGACGCTTGATCAGGTAGTGTCACCACAAGACAAATCGAAATGAGTCTGGGCTCACCAATACTGATAAGTGGGCCTTGAGTATTGGCCAAGACAGAGTACCCATTAGATACCACTGTATCTAATTAATAGGCTGTATGCCTGACACTGTATACGCTGATAGTGTGATGAACTCTAATGTTTCGTGGAGACCGATTACCTCAAAAAAATTCTTACTTGCATTATGCAGAAGGAACTTAAAAAAAATAAGGTTCATTATTTTTGACATGTTTTTTAAGTGCTGTGAACACAAATTTTTAAGTTTGCATACTCAATTTTTTTTAAGTAATTGGTTTCCACAAAACATTTGAGTTCTCCAGGCTTGTCAGGGTTTACAATGCACTGTGTGAAAGAGACTCAGATCATTCTTTTATGAGCAGGGCATGATCAGGTTTGACTTAAATGTTACTTTAATAACTTTGTGAAACAAAGTAAATATAAAGATCTAAAATGACTAAATTGTGATTTATTGAACTACTTGTATCTGTTGTCACCAGTAGTTGATCCAGCTATTTGAGTCAGTACTGGACCAGAGTCAATATCAGTGCATTTTTATTTAATACTCTAATTATCTGATCACACAGGTAAGAGCTTCAGAGAAGAGCAATGCGAGGCATTCAATGGAGTCAGCCTCAACACCAACAGGCTGACCCCGTCCGTGGTGTGGGTCCCCAAATACTCTGGGGTGTCTCCCAAGGACAAGTGCAAGCTTATCTGCAGAGCCAATGGGACAGGCTACTTCTACGTCCTTGCTCCAAAGGTCAGTGGTGGTTTCAGCCTTTTTTTAATTTATTTTTGTGTTATTTAACCATGTAGACAAACAGAGGACTTGCCTTTCTTTATATGCGATAGCAAAATGGGAAATCAAACTGGACGTGGAGCATGACAATATGCAGCCAATCACATGTAGCTATTCTTTTTTTTTTTTTTCAGGGAGAAAATTTCCCTGAAAAGAATGTGAATAAAATGGAGGGTAGTGACACAGACGTGTACGTGTTACTGGATTAAGTTCAGTCATGAGTTCGGTTCTTTACTATGAGCGGTGAATGAGGACTGGATAGGAATGGGGGAGGGGCTTATCTGTCTGAGATACAGGGGCGTTAAGAGAGCCAGTGCAGAAATGGCAGGGCAATGAGTGAGAGAGGGAGTGAAAGAGGGAGAGGGCAAGAGAGACAGACTGAGAGGGAGAAAGAGAAGGTGAGAGAGAAAGTGAGCAGGAAACAGCGGGAGTGAGAAAGAGTGAGACGGAAAGCAAAAGTGAGAAACGGAGTGAGAGAGAAAGACCTTAATTTGGAAAAGAGAGAATTGTAGCAGCTGCCTGCCAGACTTTTTTTTTTTTTAATCTCATTTTCATTTTTATAGAGAGAAACACACCTTTGAATGTCTACCAAAGAAGTGATAAAATGCATTTTGATAGCTTTAAATTACAATGTCATTTTTAATAGCTTTTCTGCATTTTTTTTTTTGGACTAATGTAATAAAATACTGACGCATTTTAACTGAAGAATTCCTACTGCTGCTATTGGTATCAGACTTGTTTTGTAGCCATAAATGAACACATACTTCCAGAGGAGATACCAGAATGGACATGCCGTTGGAACAGGCATGCATTATATCAGCAGAGAGACTGTCTGGGGGATGCTGTGACATTTATTTGGCAGAGCATTGTTATCCTAGAGGGTTGTGAAATTTAAATAATACACGGCGCTGGCAGGAAAGGTTCAGAATGCTCTAAGCCTGTCGAGGAGAGTCAAGTTCATTACAATGGATGACTGCCAATTCTCTGGAAACGATGACGATAATTCTACCGAAAGACACACTGCATCGGCGAAAGTTCTGGCAAAGCGTGAGGATAGTGGCAGGTTGACCTGACTTTGACGATGTCACGCGTCATCAAGGGCCGCAAATTTTTCCACAGACTTCCCCCTAATCCACATGCAGGGGCGGTTTGCACTTTGTTCTCATTGGCTTAATTACGATAATTCTAAACTTTCATTGGCTGAGATGCTACATTTTTGCCCTGCCTAAGATATAACTGGCAAACGAAAGTTAACTGCTTTCATCGCCTACACTTCTGGGAATAGGCAGGGCTTAAAAGGGTGATTCTCGGAAAATTGCACCTCGCTTTTTCAAAGGCGTGTTGCAACTACGGTAGCCGTTATGTACCAAGAAGCTATGACATCATGTCATCCAATACTATTTCACAATACCACGCTGAACTGCGGTCTACGATGGAATGTTTGTTTTTAATACAAACTCTCAGACCGCTTTCGCACAAGATACGATTGTTCAGTACCGTGCCACAGTGCGATTGTCCCCTCTCCCCGCTGGTCAGCTTACTAGTAATATCGTACCATACCTGAGTATGCCATAATTCCAATACAGCGCATTGCAGTATCCACCTTGGTAGTTTTAAATGGGGAGAAAGAAGGAGTAGTTAACTCTTGCGTAGAAAGAATTGTGTATCTAATCTCCGCTTTTTTTCTGTCTTTTTATTTGCCAGTACGATTTTAAGAGGAGACGCCAATATGTTTTGGGGCATTTAATTATTGAGGGGGCATAAGAATATTGATATCATGAATGCTTGCTGCGTATGCCTAGCAACCCGGTGTGTCATCAGTAACATGGATTACCACATATAGCAGCACAAGAAATTAAATTAGAAATTTTCTTGACGGAATTTCAGTGGCTAAATCATCAAAACTGCTAAAATTGCTCCCTACAACTGTCAAAAGCGAGTCTGTCACTTGTGTGCTTCAGATCATAACTGATCTACGCTTGAGTTTTAGCTCACAAACTGATGGCCGGACATGGTCTTTCTGGATTTTTTGATCAAAGAACAGGTTTCATCAATTATGGGTAGTCACCCTGGTCCTGAAGCCGCGAAGCAGCCCCATACCATCATACCACCACCACCACGGTTGGTTGTTGGTATGATGTTCTCATTGTGGAATCGTGCATTAGCTTTACGCCAGATGTAACTGGACCCATGTTTCCACTTTTGACTCATCGGTGTACAGAATGTTATCCCAAAAGTCTTGGGAGCCATCTTGACGTTTTTTCTGGCAAATGTGAGACAAGCCTCAGTCTTCTTTTTGGTCAGCTGTGGCATTTGTCTTACGGTTCTTCCATAGCAAGGCTTGAAATTGCAACCTTTGAATTAAAATAGTCGCACCTGTGCAACCGCTTTTCCCCCCAATTAAACGCCTCTTTTCGGGTACATTTGGTAGTCAGAAGGCATGCCAACCGCCGCTGCAGCTTAAATAGAGATGGGGGTATGTCTTGGAGCAGTCAGTGCATGAATCTGCTGGACATACCGCAGCCGGGCGCACCGGTATAAGAATGGAGTGCACCCAGTGTGTTCCCTCGAGCTGACAGTGACCATTCTGACCAATCAAAGGGGAGCTTGATGTCCTAAACCTCAGTACTGATTCTAGAATGCTTAACATTAGCCGTCAATCACTCCATTTCGTGGTACTAAGAGTTGCTATTGTAACTATACACAAGATTTAGACGGAAAATGAAACGAAGAGCTATGGAAGACTTTTTGTTTTGGTAACGTTAATGTTCAAAAAAGTTGAGTGGGTAACAAAAGTTACTGAAACAGAATCATGACGGTGATTCGGATGAACCGGTGGCGAAATCAGTTTATTATTTTTGCAAAGAGTTGCTTCAAAATGTTGAATGGCTGAGGTTATAAGAAGGTGAAGTGCACCGTGTTCATTGTAAAGATAATGACCCGGATCTCGCTGTTAAGAGCGCGTTATCAACTGAGTCCAAACCCTTTAAAGTGAAAGTCCTTCCAAACATGGAGGAAGCATGAAACACAAAAAATACTGTGACAAATGTGCGTCAACGTGTAAGTCCGGTGTTCTGTTAATATTTGCAACCTATCAAAATATGCTGCCTCGCAGTTACGCGTTCGCGCAGACCTAAAATCATTGTCTTGTTTTCTTCACTCGATTCTTCAGTAGCCTATCTGCAAAAATCGTAAACACGCATATTTTTCAGCGCGTCTTCAGACCAGTAAATGTTTATATGTTTGCCTGTACACACAACGTTTTCCTGAAAATGCAGAAATTAGATGACAATGGCGTGTGGCATACTATATCTTAAAACAAACATATCCAACTCATTATAACATCTGCTTGTGTTATAATAAGCTAAATAGCAAAGCTATCTCTGTGGACTGATTCATACTGCATTTTTGAGGCAAAAACAACTTCACGACTTTACGTCCGATCTGTGTTTAACCCGGACACAATTGAAGATTTGATTCCGATTAGTGTGGAGGGTCCTCCTCCGGACATATTTGATGCCCCACAGGCAGTGAAGAGATGGATGGAAGGGCAGAGAGCCAGGAGACCCAATTTTAAATCCTGGCCTCCGGATATAGCATAAAGCAAATGTAGTGGAAGCCTTTGTTAATCAATGAACTCAAGACTCTCATTGTTTAATAACTGCCATTTGTTGGAGACAGTTGTATTGTTAATGTGGAGTGTTATATTGTAGTTTTTTAAACATTAAAAATATATATATTGGTGCTTCTTAGATTTTGGTGTGTGCGCTCCTAAATTTTGGCTCGCGGTCCAAACTTTTAGAACTTGGGAGCGCAGCGCTGCCAAGCAAAAAAGTTAATTTCGAGCCCTGCATGGATGAATTTTTTTTTCTGGGTTTCTTTCTGATTTGGGTGTTGTGAACACTGACCTCATTTGAGGCGAGTGGGGCTAGCAGATCTTTAGACATCAGTCTGCGCTCCTGTGTGACTTCCTGGATGAGTTGTTGATGTGTTTATTGAGGAATTTAGGTGGGCCGGCCACTCCTGGGGCATTTCATCGCTGTTCTGAGTTTTCTCCATTTGTAGATATTGCTTTGTACTGTAGTTTACTGCAGTCCTAGAACCTTGGCAATGGCTTTATCACCCTTTTCTGACTGATAGATGTCAAAGACTATGTTTTTCCGCTGCATTGGAATTTTAGATCTGCTCTGGAATTTCTTTAGATCATGGCATCATGTCCTGCTTTTTTCCTTCTTCAGACTTTTAGTTTTATTTAAGTGAGATTTAGATTCAATTGGGCGGGCAGTAATCATGCCTGAGTGTGTCTAGTGAAATCAAACCCAGTTATCAATTAAATTTGTTTAATCGGTTGATTTAGTAACCAAGAGAGCAATGCCTTTTTCACATAGGGCCAAGTATGACTAGGTAGCTTTTTTCCTTCAGGAAATGAAATCATTGAAAAACTGTATTTTGTGTTTGCTCAGGTTCCCTTTGTCTAATACTTAAACTAGTGTGATGACCTGAAACATGGAAGTGTGATAAAGATGCAAAAGTAAAAGAAAGAAGGAGAAGGAGGAAAATACTTTTTCACAACACTGTAATTTAATATGGTTTAAAACATTTGTCCATCTGCGGTTATAAGAGTGTTTCTCATCCCTGGCAGGTGGTGGATGGGACGCCCTGCACCCCAGACTCCCCTGCCGTCTGTGTCCAGGGGAAGTGCATCAAGGCCGGCTGCGATGGGAAAGTGGGCTCCGACAAGAAGTTCAACAAGTGTGGAGTGTGTGGAGGGGACAATCGAAACTGCAAGAAAGTCTCTGGGCTCTTCACCAAACCACTGTGAGCATCTTTCATTATTTTCATTACTTATTGAGCGGTATTCACAAAGGCTCGCACTGAAGAAGAGCTGATCTAGGATTAGTTCTCCATGGTCCATTGCCTATCCTCATGCAATGTAAGCTAAAGGTGGAGTTGCGTCAATATAGGAAAATTGCCCATTAAAGCTTTTGATTATTGACTGTGTGGTGAGATGTATGTGGGCCTAGAATATGCATTTGTTTTTTGTATCATATGTGCGAGGATAGATGTGGAACAAATTTAGATGAGCACCCCCCTAAAACCAACATATGGGGATAAATCAAAGAATAACTCCCAATTATCACTGTGTTAGTTCTAAAATTTATAACCGTTATTGTTGCTGCCATCCCAAGGAACAATTTGACACCAAATATGGTTTAATTGCTTTGAAAATATGAGACCCAGGAGGAAATTTAAGCCATAAAAAGCATAATTTGGCTACATTTTTCATCACAAATTGAAGGTTTAACATTAAAATTAGTACAGTTCCCAGTTTCAAGAAATTCTTTCACATACTGAGGCAACACCACCTTGAGAGCTGATCCCAGATCAGAGAGAATGGATTCTAGATCTCTGTCTCTAATATGCTGAGTGATTATAGGCCTTATTACCTCTTCATTTTTTTTTCTTTCCTCTTTCCTTTAGTCTTCTTTCCACTGCTTCACATTTGTTGCTGGGAAAACCATACTGTCATTTTGACTAAAGTTTTCTTGTGTTGTCCCTCTAATGGTATTGTATATTGAAACTGGAGCTTGTGAAAAATTTTAGCCGACTGCTTCTTTAACACTTCCGATAATCACCGTCTTAGCGTTTCCAACAGTGGCTACACTCCCTGTAATCACTGTTTACAGTGAACATCAGAAATCACCATCTCGGTTACCGTTTTTCTGAACTCATGGTCTGATTTTGTGTGGTTGGACAGGCACGGCTACAACTTTGTGGTGATTCTTCCCGTCGGAGCTGCGAACGTGGACGTCCGGCAGCGGGGCTACAAGGGCCTGGTTAGCGATGAGAACTACCTGGCGGTGAAGGACAGCCAGGGCAAGTACCTGCTGAACGGGAACTACGTGGTGTCAGCGGTGGAGAGGGACATAATTGTGCGCGGCAGCCTGCTACGCTACAGCGGAACGACCACTGCCACCGAGACACTCCAGTCCACTCGGCCCCTCCAGGAGGCCCTAACTGTGGAGGTGCTCTCTGTGGGAAAGATGACGCCACCGCGCATCCGTTACTCCTTCTACCTGGCCAAGGAGAACAAGGAGGATCGGCTGCTGAAGAAGGAGGGTCGGGCTAACTCCCAGAACAGCGTCCTGGCGGAACCGGACAAGAAGGAGCTGAAAAAAGCAGCGTATCGCCGGCCGGCTCTGAAATGGACAACGGGTTACTGGGACGAGTGCTCGGTGACCTGCGGCAGCGGGCTGCAGAGGAGGCTGGTGCAGTGCCTGGACGCTGCCGGGCGCCCCTCGTCCGACTGCGATTCTGCGCAGAGGCCCAACGCCATGAGGTCGTGCGGGGACCCCTGCCCCGTCTGGGACGCGGGCGAGTGGTCCCCCTGCTCCAAAACCTGCGGGAAGGGTTTCAAACGACGGGTGCTGCGATGCGTCACCCAGACCGGCCTCCTCTTGCCTCGGGATCACTGCACCGACAAACGTAAGCCGCAGGAACTGGACTTCTGCAAGTTACCTCCTTGTTAATAATTCGCCTTCTATTCTTACAGACAATTTCTCTATGTTGAAATGTATGCAAAAAAAACCACAGACAACCAAACTAAAAAATGGAAAAATTAACGATCCAGAGCCGTGTATGTTCTGGTACATTTGCTTACAAAAAGGGCAACGGAAGAGGTAAATATTTAACAGGGTAAGAGTGTGACAGTGTTACCAGTGTTTGACAGGGAGGCACAAACTGTGGGCCCATATTGAGTTGGTGTTACACAGGGACTAACTTTGATCATAACTGAGGGATAAAACACTCACTCTCATACACACATACACATACAAACCTGTTACATGCGAGTGTGTCCTACATGAACATGTGTAAGGTGTGATTTTTTTTTTTTTCTTTCGACAAAGACCAAAGTGAAGACCGAACTCGAGTTTTAGAACAATAAGCAACAAAGAAGCCATTTGGATGATTGGGGAACTTGCCTTTAAAGAATAACTTTGTCAATATATAAATATGAATATTCAGTATATTTTTCAATATGTCAGGAATGATTGTTGATATAGCATCTACTGCTACTGTCATATACACATATGCATTTTACAATTATATTGTAGAAATACATAATAGAAATATATTTTATATACACTGCGTTTATACAGCGGCATTAAATCACAGTGAACAGTAGATGCAGTAGTAAATGATATATTTGGCAAGTGTAAATCCATTTTTTGTAAAGTACATACCTTAATTATATTTGAATTTTCAATACTTGAAATATATGAACATTCATTTTAAATATCAAATATTGACTTGTCCTTTCATGAAACAATTTTTTAAATATTTTGACTTTTCCTCTGAAAAATTTCCAGAATGAGAAATACTGTGAAGTTTTAACTGAAAATGTTTGTAAATTAGAAATTCTTGGGGCTTGGATGAGACACAAGTATTAATGTTGGGTGGTAACGTAAGGCATGTGGAATAAGATATATCACCCTATTCTATTTTTATGTCAGAACTTGGTCAAGGATAAATAGTTTTAAGAATATTATTGCCAGACTGATGATCCTGTTCGCTTATTCCATTACAAAATGTGAAATTCAGATAGTTGAGGCCTGTGTAGACAACTCATTCAGTTGGTGTGGCATGACAAATGGACCAGGCAGAAACCCTTAAGAAAAGAACACACTCCTGATTATGGGACAGTAGAACTGCACATCATGAAGCCTACGTAAAATTTGTAATGGCATGACCTCTCGCAGTTATCACATACAGCTTATCAATATATTAACATTGTCATAAAAGTTCAACATAAAGTGCCTATTTTGAGACTTTGATTATACATCATTGTTTCAATCCACAGCTTACATTGATGTTAATAAAATTGGTCAAGAGTTGTAGAACACTGTGATGTTGGGTAATGGCAAAGTTTACGTCATGCATATATTCGTACCTAGGCATTGTAATATATAGTTCATTTAAAGTGTCTCCATTTTTCCAGAGCCCTGAAGAAGCTTTAAGGTTTTGGAAGTGCAGGAAATTGTTCAGGGAAAACTATTCCGGTTATATTAAAAAAGATCATGGGATGACTTTGCGCTTCTATCTATGGCGTCGAAAGCGATATGTTCGGAACACTTGCCATGCTTGTCTCGCACGTCTCTTAATATACTGAACATGTGTTTTAATGACAAATGAATTCTTTGTCGTGAAATAAATAACACTGTGTGAGTGTGTCAGATTCTAGAGACAAGAAAAAAATTCACCTCATTCTGAGATCCACTTGAGGCATTCAGATGTCCACAATAATCCTCTTGTCATCCCAAACTAGCGCTGTAGCTGCTAATATCACGCCCTGTCTGGTACAGTTGCCATTAGCGTATAATTTATTATGATTAAGTGGCAAAAGGCATGATTTTTTGGTTTATTTTTTTAGGTGTCTCCTCTATTTGGATTCTAACTTGCTCCCGATGTATCTGTCAAGTTGGTTTGTTACCAGATTATGAAAAACTCTGTAATCAGCTACATAGCCTTTGCTTTGGTTCGGAGGGACCACATCTTCCATCTAAAAGATGGTTCCTGTATTACTTGGGATTTTATTGTTTTCTTTTGCACATTGTACAGCAAGAGAATGACTCTGCACTAGCTGCATTGTATACTGTGTATACAACCCCTGGGCAGTGCGCAAAATAATAATGTAAATAATTTCCAATTTGTATTTTTTTTGCTATCACATTTGTTAATTTTTCTTTGTCTTCAAGGTATTTATTCCAAATAAAAGTCATTTAGAATGTTTTTCTTACTGTCCTTCTTGCTTTATTGCAGCAAACACAAAATTTGTTGAATGCACAGTTTATTTTAACCCCTTTGTGCAGATATAGATGCCGGCGTCCGTAAAATCTGAAATTTAATTCCTAAATAATTCACTAATTGAATTCTCCAGGTGTCTTACTTCACTTGAATAATTTTCCAGAGTCTCTGTGACACAAATACTGAGTTACAAGGCCTAAATAGGCTCATGCATTACAGGGGGAAAAAAAATGGCATTATTTGTATTCTGTGGAAAGGGGTGTTTTTTTTTACTTTTTCATCTTTATTTGAGAGAATTTTAAGTGCTAATGGGGGAGAGATAGAGGCATGCAGCAAAAATCCAGCTGTCCGGGTTGTAAAGGTTATATTGCAGGTTAAACACTACTCTCGACTACTGAGTACATAAAGCCTTCAAAATGTACATACAGTATTTCAGTGTTTCTAAAACTATCTACAAATGCCGTTAAATGACTTTTTGTCTGTTTCTGTAGTAGCTGTTTTTTTTACGTATCCTGGTAACAACGTCACGTAAGGGAGTCGTGGGGGAAAGTAGCCTCAGCTTACTATGGGGAGTGATTGTGAGCATGACGAGGTGGCAAGAAACACTGCATAAATTTATGATGGGCCACAACCATTTTGAGCTGGTCAGGCGTGAGAGAGGGGAGGTAAATCCAACAAATGCTGGCCTTCAGAGACCGATTAATGCTTCGTCAGAGGTGAATGAGTGGAGGGTTGGTGAGGTGTTCTGTTGAGTAGCTATATAGCAACTAGCGCTAGAGCTAGTCTATGAATAGCAGGGAAAACCGTGACAACAACAACAACATATTTTACGGTGTATGAATAACACGGAGTGAAGAAGCCAACACTTTCTGTACACCTAACTGCTGTGATAATGTGATATGTTCAGGTGAAGACGTTGATTAAATATGTACTAGCCAAATGATAACGAATGCACCATGCTAGCTCGCCTGGGTGTAGCTTGCCAGTTCCCACTCCGCCCGTCAAACTGATGTTTATTTTATCGGGATTCTCCCTTCACCCTGACGTTGTAAACATATCTGCTTGACTGTCCCATGCTTCGATAGTATGGTACTAGCTCTACAATATTTAAGTCCAGCCGTGGCGGCCGTTTTTTCTTGCGGATGCGAACGTTCATGTGCGCATACATAATCATTGTTGACATGCCAAATAAACGAAATCTCAAATGCCAGACTGGCTTAATCTGATGTTGATTAAGATGTTGATATGAATCAAACTTCATAGATGATTCATAAGAATGCAATGGTCTGTCTGGGGGAAGATATACCGAGAGAGAGAGAGAGTAAGAGTAGTGTCCTTTGTCGCTATTTCTTACAGGTGCTTGTGTGGGCGGTGTTATCCCATGGAAACTGCGGTGTGACATTAGCAAACGAAAAATTTGCCCATCTGACCAGGACAAATTTAATAACATTTTTTTATTTTTGACAGGGAATGAATGGACCCTGTGCCCTGTGCCCTGTTTGGGATGAATTCTAACACCCCGCACAAACACAATAATTCACCATTGCAAGCTGCTATACAGTGCAGGCTCATTGACTGTCGTACTCTGACAGGCTCTTCTGTCTACCTTTCGTGACGTAGGCGTTGCATTATGGGAGCGTCGTAAACCGCTGTTAAAAGTACTTACTTTTTCGTATTATAATCCATTTTCTAATAACTAACAACATAAAATATGATGTATAATCGTTCGGATATTTATTCCCACAAGACAATTATACAAAATCTTCAGCAAATCAACCTGCGCTATGGACTTTAACCATGGATATTGCTGTTTTAGATGAGTTTGTGGATAGAGTTCTATATTTTGTGCCACCAAGATCCCTCAGTAAAGGGTTCATTGTTAATCCATGTCTCATGCAGCATAATAATACATGCAGAATTAATCAAGTGTGCCTAATCACAGGCAAATGAACACCTTAAAGGGAGGAGTGCCCCAGTCTACACAACTGAATTTGGATGAGATTCTTCATGGGAGCCATGAGATTAATGACTGCTTTTTTGTGTGTTGCATAACGCAAAAAACGCGTTACATATTTTTTTTTCATTATTTAATTGGCATCTGTGGCAGGTGTTGTGTGCAGCCTGAGCCAGCTACAGAAGAGTAATTGCCAGTGCTTTTTTTCTATGGAAGAAAGTGATAACCTCTTCAAGAGTTTCAAGATTATATAAAGGTTATTTCAGATCCACTATAAAGCCTGAAAGCACTTAGGCAAAAGGTTTAATGTTCTGTCAACTAACATTGGTCTCTGTTTTCCGAATTATTCAATTTTCCCCGTGATGCCTTCTGAGCGTCATGGAGTTTTTCAAACACATGATCCACACACCACTATTGAACAAGGTAAGGGTATTGACATTAGTCAAGTATTATTTTTTTGGTTCATGCTACTACGGCCTAATTTCTGTTTGTTTTCCCCGTCAATCACAAATGGAATGTGCTACATATAAAAAAACCAGATGGAAAGTTTGTTCAACAGTATTTCCTTTGGTAGATTTTCAGAGTCATGCCTGGCTGACGCAAATTTTGAAAAAATCTTGTCCTACTTGTCCTTGTCCTATTTGTTTTGTTTCTCTCTTGACGTCTCGGTCCCCGAGCCCCTTATCGTATTGGTATTCGAATAGCGTTTCCCTGAGTTGTCTTGTCTCTTGCCCGTCACAGTGCTTTTCCCCACCTGTTCCATGACTGTTCATTTTTCTGAATGTATATTTGAGTTTCCTTTCTTGTTCAGTTGGTCCTTCATTGTCTTCTGCTGTGCTCTCATAGGTTTTTTTAGAGCATGTATGTCCTGAGATTTTTGTGCTGTGTTTTAATATTTCTTAATGCCAGTGCTTATTTGGATCGCCCCAATTTCGACTTGGCTCTGGCTTCTGACTACATCTTTGAATCCTGACTTTGTACTTTCATTCAACTTCACGGTTACAATCCTGCCCGCCTGGCCAGGTCTCCTGCTCCAGTTTTTGTGCTGCAGTCACCCAATTCCTCATCGGGCCTATCTGTCTAAAATGATTGGATAATGTTTATAAACTTCCATCTATTATTAAACTCTGGTTTGGGATCTATACTGCTGTCTATACCTGAGTCTCTCAGTGTCCTATGATATGCTGACCTAGCGGGCGAGTGCACTTCATACAGTATTGCCCTGCAGGGTATTTGAAGTGGTTGATTCAACAGATAAGGATAAAAGAAACAAAATTATGCTACACAGTAAACTCAAATAGTTTGGGGTACTCAAATGTTTTGTGGCAACCGCTGACCATAATAAACTGTGTTAGCCAGCTTAAATGCCTTTGACAGGCAGCACTAAATGAACATGAACAAATAAATAAATATTTTGGCTCTATTATTTTGGTCTTTAGCTCTCTCAAAAAACTGAAGTCAGCTGACTTACTCATCTTGCTTGCACTCATATTAAGGTGGCATTTTAATAAATTTTGATACTTCATTCATGCTATTGTTTTTTACAATCTTTTTACATATTATTCAGAATGACTTGCACAACTTTTTGATGTAGCATCTTAGGATCCAGACAAGGAACCAGATTAACCCCTTTGTGCAGAAGCCAAATTTGGCTATTTATGGGTTACCCAATTTAATGCTGTATAATTCAAGATTTAAGCTTCATAAAGAGAAAAAGTGTGGCTCAATTCAGAAAAGATACTTACATCATTTAGAATTACATTGTATTTCAGTTTATTTTCATGATTTTGGTAGAGAAAATGAGCAGCAAACATAAAATATCTTTATGAGAATTCACCATTGAAATTGCAAAAAAAATAAATAATTCAGAGGATTGAAAAACTGCTGGGGCTTAAAACTTTACATTTCTGGTATCATAAACTCCTTGAGCACAAGTAGAATTCATCTTCAACATTACATTCTAGATTACCAACATGCTATTAGCCAAATTATACAGCTACCCAAGTGTCTCCCCAAAGTCTCAAAATGATGTGCTGTCAAATCATTGAAAAATCATGTATTTAACACAAATAAAGTTTTAAGGCATGAAATTTCATATGAACAAATTATTTTCTGGTTGAGTTTACTATGAATTTATAAATATCAGTGCAGTTGAATATCAGTGGTCACTAGTAACCTCTCCAAACACAAAACATGCCTTTTCTCCATAATAAAGTTTAGAGTTTTGGCCATTTTTCTTCAAAGCCAGCACAAACACGCATTAAATAAACTGATTATCAAACGGTCAGAACATTCACCCTGTAATGGAAGCTGCCAGTCCTCTCTTCTAAGCTCACGAACCCATTTCAACACTTGTAAGGAACAAGTACACCTCACTAACTCAGTAATATCTGAATTCTGAAATATACCTTAATTTAACAGAACAGACACTCCACTTTCAGGGAATATCAAATCCATTGCCTCTCCCGATTCAAAAGAAATGTGCAATGAACGTACCAGGAGGTCCACCCAAATGCACAGGCAGTTCGCGTTTTAAACAGGAAGAAAAACTCGACATTCGACTTTGTTGAGTACGTATACATTCCAAAACAAACAAAAAAGATAAATAAAAGTAGCATCCTGACCTTTTTCATGAATCCCTCCTCCAGAGAACGATGTATCCAGTAGCAGGAACCCTCCGGTCCCGATTCATTCGAAATAATTCCAATTGACCATAGCCTTATCTCTTTTAAATCCTGTAAATGCAACTGAACACTTCTAGGCCAGTTTTGCGCACCGATTTTCTAAAAATCGCGTCTATTTTAGCTGCGTAATGTGCATAACGTAGACAGGATACAACCGAGCCTGCTGATACGTATAGGTTTGTATGCTCTGTGTTTGTCCAATCAATGTGTTTCACTTACTCTAAAATGTTTAAACACTCGGGAATTGGATAAGAAACGAGCCAATCAATACATTGTTACCAGGGAAACTTCCCGAGGGCATGAAGTGTAACTCTACAATTACGCAGAAGAGCTTGAATGTATGATTGAGTGATTGGCTATCAACGCCAGTACTCAGGTGGATATAAGGAAGCGCTGGATTTGTCAATGAAGGAATCTACGCGTAAATCTACGGTAGGGAACTACAAATTTTTTTGTATGTGACAACTGTAATTGACAGAACAATGTGAGAGAATCAATACCATGTCGATTTTTTTGCCTCAGAAATCTGATTTTCTGAACCACTAATTGAAATGCTGTTGGGTCACTGTGGCTAAACTGGTTGCAACAGAGGATAACGATTTTTTCTGTGTCAAGATATCGTTTTTTAAAACTGCTGGATCGGTACTATGGGCAAGGATACTGACCAGTTTGCACATCAGGCTTAGCTGAGGAGTTTAATTCATGCAGCTCCTGAAAAACAGGGCGTGGAGTGAACTTCTCCATATTCAGAGCCGCGTTCGAGGTCTGCTTGCTTGTGAACATTCAATAACTGATCCGGGGGTGCCATCTAGTGATCATGTACAGTAACAGCGTGCTTAAATTTGCAGGCCTATAGACGCAGGCGTGTACATCTGCAGAAAGGGGTTAAGGTCAAATCCAATGAAGGCATTTATTTATAGGACTACGGTAACAACAGGAGAAAGGCCAAAGCCCAGAACAAGATGAGTGCAATCCAGCTTAAAGGGGAACTATGCAGGATTTCGGCTTCAATTATTGTGCCTTGGAGTCACTGCGATAGTTAAGTGACTTCTTATGGGGAGAATGGGGCTTATCTGCTCGCCCCTTAGCGTATCTTGGCTGAAAAGCGACCTTGCAAGGTCAGGTCTACCACGCCGGTGTCCCAAATCTCATTGCTGGATGGAGCTATCGAGAGAAACAAACTGCTTTACGGCAGTACAAGACAAACACACTCCCCGGCTAATAATAAAAGGAAGACAGCTTCTCTTCACTGGTGTTACGATGGCGGAGCCGGTGAAAAAGAACAGGTGGCCGATGTCAGAGGAGGCGAGGAAGAGAAAACAAGCGTTTGACCGAACCAGAAGTCAGACACGAGTCAATCTTGGGCGAGCAGGAGAAAGAAGCATGCAAATCAGATGCTGACCTGGCATTGTTGCTGTTGCACTTGTATCGTTGCGAAAAAATGTATGTATTCCTTGTAGTCATATGTCGTTGCCCACTCTTCATGTTTGCTGTTGTTTGTAAAGACCTCTGGGATTCCTCAGTTTCAGCAAACATTCACAACAAAACTCAACATAGAAGCCAATCAGTGACCGAAATTGCCGTTGGCCATCTCTTACTACACAGTGGGCCACTGTTAGCATGCTTCATGACTAGAAATGAATGAACAACAGTGAATAGCTATTAAATTGCCATTTGGTTTGGTAGCTAGCATTTATATGCTACAAATATGACTACCTAAGCCTGCAAACTACCCAGATAGCTAGCTAGTTAGCTAATTACATCTTGTGCACACAAATCGATAAAAACACAGTAAATGGTAAGTTTATTGCCACTTACTGGTATTTAGCAAGCTAGCTAGCATTGATATTCACCAAATATAACTAGCTAAGCCAGCAAAATAGCTTGCTAGTCAATAAACACAGTGAATAGCCACTATTTGGCTACTTAGCAAGCGTTGAGCCGTGAGCATGTCACTAACTAGCATTTACCTGTACGAAATGTGATGTTAGCCAACTACCAAAGTCGGTAAATGAGCTAGCTGGCTCAGTTAGCAAGCTAACAGTTAGTTTGCATGCTAGGCTAGCCTTTCTTAGTGCATATAAATCACTAGACACAGTAAATAATGATTATTTTGGTACTTAACTAAGTGTTAGATGAATTAGCTACACAGCTAGCTAGGTCAGTCATGCATTAACAAGTCTAATTAGCTTGTTCGCTAGCTACCAATTTTTTAAGCAAACAAATGTTGGCCAAAGATGCTTGGCTATTGAAATAAATTGGTGCTAGTTGCAAAATTTGATATCTAGCTGGGTAAGCATAACTAAGTAGAATGCAGATTAGCTAATTTATTAGCATAGTCTGATCAAGCTAAGCAAACAAATATGGAAGATACTGGAAATTTCGAACACATTATGAATTCGTTCTGCCCAGGAATCAGGAGGATCATGGGACGTTTAGTTTCTAGACTAAAGAAAGGATTAGCATGGTGGTGAAAAAAAATTATTTAGATCAAAACTGACTCTGGTCAAGAAAAAGAATATTTGTCGTTATTTGGAAATATGATGCAAAATCCTGAAATTGACAAAGGCTTGAAAACAACGGGAGGTGCTTCAAAAGTGAATATTTTAAAAAGTCTGTGTAGAACGAATGGGAACTTTTACTTCCAACACCAAAGTGATGTAATCACCTCAGTACTCTATAAATAAAATTCTGAAGAGTAAGTGCGTATTTCATGATTATAAAGGTTACAATAATTTCTGACTATGGTAATACAATTCTAATCTAGAAGAGATGAACCAACTCTTCGCTTTAAGGCTTAAAGCATGACAATCCCTCAACTCTGCAACACAGAAATTAGGCTTATATGCACCACAGGAACAAAAGGGAGTGAGGCATACAAATTAATTACACCAGGAAAGGGGAGGCACACAAGATACAAAACCAATCAAAGAGACAATACCTTGAAAAGACGGCAGGTTGTTGAAAAGGGGAGGAGACCATAAGGAGACACAAGGCCTGTAACAGTAACATTCATTTACATACCTAGATATCTACATCTTGTGCATCTTGCACAAGGTCACAGCACAGATTCCGTGGTCACATTCAGATAAAGAGTTGCTCATAAAAGCTTTATACAGCATTCATAAATGAGACATAATGTCTTCATAAATCATACGTAAGCAAATGTCATGCTTTGTAAAGGATGAAATAACTCATCCTTATTCAGCATGTGATGCCAGAAGTGTCAATGACAATGACAGTCCCACCCTTAATAGTATTTAGCAACAAGTAAAGTGACATTGTCATTTATGGCAGCACATGCTGAATGAAGATGTGTTATTTCACCCTTTACAAAGCATGACATTTGCTTACGTATGATTAATTAAGACAGTATGTCTCATTTAAGAAAGTAATATACATGCTGTATAAAGCCTTGATGAGCAACACCTCAACTGAAGTGCAACCAATTTGGTAAATGTGGATTGCTCCAAATGTCACAATGTTTTGAATTTGCACAAGCACAAAGAAAGTAACTATGCTTCACTGACTCCATAATGCTCCTCAGAAATATTCAGTAATGTGTCTTGGTGTTGTTTTCATCGTATAATTGGATGCAGTACCGCAGAGTGCCGTTGTTTGCTTCCTAAAAATGTAAATGTAAGTGTTTTACATGAATAGTGAGGCTACCGCCAAGATGGGAGATAGAAAGAGGAATGCGGCCCTGCTAGGTTGTTATTACTTTCTGTCCTGAGTTTTGAAGCATTTGGATTCAGAACCTCAAGACCAAGATAAAGTTCTAGATAAAACTGATTTATAATGAGCTGTTTTTTTCTGAATCTCCCAAACATTTTTTTTTCCTCCACGAGATAGAATCATTGAAAAGATCCCTCCCATCTTTGACTTCTGGAAAGTTAGTCAGATAGGAGTAAAGTGTACAGCTGTTCTGGGAGTTACCCATCAAGCTAGACACAGTAAATAGCTCGGACTTACAGCTTTAGACGCGTGGTCTGGACCTCTGGCCCACCCACTCCTCCCAACCCAGGGCTTTGAACTTCTGACCCCACACAAAGCCGAGGGACTTTGACCCATCTTTGGTACGCTAAGGCCTCTAATCTCCAGGCTGATGCCCCAATGTGCACGGGCAGGAATGGTCCTCCATCAGCGTATCAGCTGCTCTTTTGCCTCCATTGAGACCACATGGGCTTTTCTGCTGACACAGATACTCTATATTTCCTGGAAGCGCAGCCACCCAGATGACCACATTGTGCCTGCTGATCGTCCACCCCATTGTGTGCGTAACTCACCCTGTTATGCGTGACTCATGGGCCCAATGAGGTTGTGCGGGGGGATGGAATCCAGTCAAGGTCTGGTAAAGCCTGACAAAAGGTTGTTCAATTTTGGGTGGAGAACCTACCTTCTCCAGCCAGTTTTCATTTTACCCTCCCTCCATTTTAACTTCTCTTGATGCTCATACACAGATGCATGAGGATTTGAAATCTGGAGACAGACAGGACTGGACAGGACTGCTGCCAGTTGTTGACAGTATAGGTTTGAGAGTGAAGGCCTTACGAGACAAAGGAAAAATCCAGCCTCACCAGTATGATCCTTTAGTTTCCCATGTAAACTGACCCGTAAGTCCATTTCTGCACATTTTGCTTCCTATTCTCCCTCCTTCAGGAACAGAAAGACAAAGAAAATGCGTGGAGGAGCCTCATCTTGTCACGCTGTGGTGCAGTAAACAGTTGGAATCGTTCTGACAGTTATTAACACTGACTGGCCCGAATTCACTTGATCCAGATTCTGGTGCTGTTTCAGGCTCTCAGCTGGTGGCTGATTGACAAATGAATAACAGATGTTTCATTGAAAGAAGTTCAATAAACTGAGCAAACAACACTAGAGTAAAGCGCCTAGATGTGGTCAACTCAATATCTGAAAATATCTGTAATTTGAGGTGGGCACAAGATTGCAATCCTTAACTATGACTCTTTTCATGAAGTCCAGCAGCCATTCATAAATCACAGTGGATATACAGTAGGGGAAATATGTGTTATAGGGGTAAAGGATACATTTGCTGTAGAAACTCCCATTAGTGTCTACTGTTACCCACAAGTGTCCACTGTCCCTGAAATACGAGGTGCAATAATGAATACTACGCAGGTCCACATGTGATATATTGAGTTTCACCCCCAAATCACATGCCAGCACAGTGTGGAAGATAACATACCATCGCTATCGCTGCATGAGAGGACATCATTGGTGTCATAGGTTATACAGTGAATGGGAGGGGAAACTGAATATATAAATGACCTGGATAAACGTACTGGAATCTGCTGAGAGCCAGAAATGGAATCTGGAGTTAAATTCCTACAGCCCCAAGATAACTGTGTTTCAACAGTAAACTGTCATACATCCTTCAAAATGCATCCACCCCCAGTGCAATAAGGTTATAGTTTCTTGCGCATGTCGAGGCGAATACTGGGGTCATTTAAAAAGAAAAAAGTGCACAGTTTACCCTTAAAACGAATTTTAAAGGTCCAATATTATGAAAATAATGCTTTTCCTTACTTGAAGTCACGTGGTTATTCCTCTACAAAACATGAAAAAAACCTGAAGTCAGATTGTCTCAGCATTGTTGCTGTAGAATTCTCTGTGAAAAAAAAAAAAAAAATCATGTTCTTGAACAAATTGTGTTGATTCTGCGCCCCTATTGAGTCATGACAAGAGGAGTCATTTGGATATTACAGCCCAGAACAGAAAGGGTTCATTTTGCACCTCAGTGAGGCAGCCAATCAGAACAAAGCCTCATTTTGATCACTTGAAGTCACTTGAAACAGTGCATATTATTGAATGTAGACAGCAGAGGCTGGCTGCAAACCCTGAATTTGTGATTTCATTATCATTATCATTATATATATATTTTTTTTTTCACACTTTAGATGAAGTGTTGCTCATAAATGCTTTACGCAGCATGTTTACTGCCTTCATAAATCACAATATCTTCATAAATCGTACATAGGCAAATTTCATGCTTTGTAAAGGGTGAAATAACACATCCTTATCCAGCATGTGATGCCAGATGTAATATAACTGACAATGTCACTTAGCTAGTGGCCAAAAGCTATAAAAGATGACATTGTCAGCTAAGTAACATTGCCATTATCACATCTGGCATCCCATTTTGAATAAGGATGTTTTATTTCACCCTTTACAAAGCATGACATTTGCTTATGTATGATTTATGAAGACATTATGTCTCATTTATGAAGGCATGCAGCATGTATAAAGCCTTTATGAGCAACACTTCATCTAAAGCGTGACCATTTTTTTGCCATAAGATTGTACAGACACTGGGCAATAGTTTTGTAATTGTAATAAAATTTAACAATATAGAACCTTTAAATCCAGTTCCTCCCATTTGTTGATGAGTGTCTGATCAGATAAATACCCCCTGACATCCTGCATTGTGAGGTCTTGTTCTTCGCTGCATAGAGGTCAACAGAGCAGTCAGATTATCCCTTAAAGAAAAGATCCCATACAACATGACGGGGGGGGGGGGAGTCTAATCGCTGGTATTAGGCAAAAACAAGCCGACATAATTGCAGCTATAATGAATTCTAACTAAGAGCATATGACATTTTTTGAGGCATTTGAATCCGATGATCACCGATGACCTTTTCTTTTCAAGTCACTTTGTTTGTATCTCTACAAAAAAAGAATCACAGGATGCATAACGAACCTTTATGAAAGTGGAGAATGCAATTTCTTTGATAAATACACTGTAATAATTTTGTCCTCGTCCCCATCAGTTTTAAAAAATTCAATCCTGTATTTATGGGGTCATATGGGGTTCCATTAGTTGTAAAGGGGGGTTTGGGGGTAAGCCCCCCGACCGAAATCTAAGCATTTTTAGCATGTAATTTTGGCCTCTCGTGCATTTGAAATTCAACATGATAATGATAACACTATTTGTTATTAAGAGTGAAAGTAGTGGAGTTGATTTTCTTTTACTAGTAATGATAACAGTGAATACTCTCATCCATTCTTTGCTGACAAAGTGCTTAAAAACCAAACAAACAAACAAACCAATGAAACTGTGGACAAATCTGAAACTTCAGCCTATCAGGTTATCAGGTTATTTTGTCTTTCCTGCATTGAGTTGTTAATGTGAATGAGTGATACAATGCATGTTACCTTATAACATATTTATACATGTGATGGCCATTTTATCAAGTCCATAATCTGCTTAATGAAAACAGAAAATGACAGAAAATGTAGCCATTGGAACAAATTTAGCCCACGAGACAGAATCACATTAGCTGTAGCACCATAAAAGGCTGCACTGTTCTCAAACACTGTCACTGAGTATTATGAAGTCTGCATTTAGCACTAGGACCAGAGTTCACACACCAGTTGCTTTAAAAAGCCATGTAAAGTTTGTCACTCAATGATATTATGCTGTAACATGAAGTCTGCATTCAGCATTAGGCTGCACAGTTCTCAATCACAGTGTTACTGAATATGAAGTCTGCAATCTAGATTGCACACACTGCTAGCTATGATAAATTTTTTACAGGTCATTTTTTCATTTTTCATGCAACTCATAATCAAACCGCAATCTGTGTTTGTCTCGTGACTGTTTATGAAAATTATCGTGCTAGAATCACCAGAGGATGTTCAACTTTAACGTCTGTGAGCGTATGCCGACTAAAACGATCTTGAAAACACAAAGAAAAAACAGACGTAATTTAACTTACCTTCAACATTTGACGTCTGCGGTACAAAAAAAAGTGCTCAGTTTCTTCGTTCCTGAGGCATCAGAAGGTTTCAGGGGTTTCTTTCTCGCCATTTTGCAGGGTAGACAACAAGACTAAAGTAAAATATTGAAGTTGGGGCGGCGCGAAAATCCAGCTAGAACCGGAAGCTGTAGAACCGGAAGCATTAGAAATACCATTACGGGTGTTGGACAACTCGTACCCAAGACAACTCGTACCCTAAATCAAGTGGTGAGCTCGTACCCACTCGTTGGTCGACTCGTATCAGATGCAGAAAACTTGGAAAAAAGTCCCATTTTTGGCTGGTCTGTACCCACTATTTGGTCGACTCGCACCTATATTTTATTATATTAAATAACGGATTTTTCTTTCAATTAATATTAAATTAATATTAAAAAAAAAACAGAGGTACATGCTCTGGGTAGGGGGGGGGGGGGGTTCCAGAACCCAGGAACCCCCCCCCCTAGGTCCGGCCCTTATTATATCCGGCCCTTTGATCTGTGGGTCATATAATATTATATGACACCCAAAATTTGAAGAGTAGTGTGCAGTCAATGTTTCAGTTGCTGTCTGGATGAAACCCTCCACATTTCTGTAAATGACGCATCAACGGTGGCTGTATTGATGAGGGAAATTCTGTTTCTCGTGCCTTTAGAGCTTCATTAAGCATATATTCATATTTGTGTAATAAATAAAATGCACATATTTGTATTCACCTGTGGAAATATCTATTAGAATATAACTTTATTCAGATTGGAATAATGTGACAGTAAAAATATTTTATGCTCTAGGAACTCAATCTTTGATATTTTAGCTAAATCTTGTATTTACCATTGAAATTCTTTGGCATTTTATTGTAACTTGGAGCAGCAACAGACCAGGGAATGGGGGAACGAATACTAATGAGGAGGGCGCATCATTTATTTCATTGGCCAGTAACTTATGATTGTCTTTAATAAGATTGTTATTCTGAAATGTGTCTTGTCGCTTTAATTGGAAGGGAAATTAAGATCTGGATAACCTTATGTGGTAATCCGCATACATATGCGTGTCCATTTGAGGGAAGAAAAACAAGTTTGAAAGGCGTACAAACCTGAACTCAGACATGACACAAGCCATATTAGGATCTGTCTCCATCTCGCACCCCCTGAAAGGCAACCAGCTCTTCCATCTTCAATTCATTGCCAGATTTTCATTCCCATTACAGTTACATATAAAAAATGAAGGTCCATCTGCATGACAACTCGGGGCAATGAATGCCTGGCAGAATGTCTTGGACAAGAGGGAGCATGAGACTATCCACTGACAGCTCATACATCTCCATTAATTCTACTCACCAGAGGGACTTTCAAAGTTTGCTTCAGGGTTCTCTGGCCCTCCCATTCCTCGATCAGTTCGATTCACAAGACAGCCTGCTGCCGCCACAGTTCAAACCAGACCTTTCTCAAACAAAATCAGCTAAACCTCAGACGATAGGAATATCACCTGGTCCATCATCTTGATGTGACGGCTTTGACCACTTTTGAGACAGCTTTTCAGGAAAAAATTCCTCAAAGATGAATGGAGGGGCAGTTGAGTGTTGGGAGAGTCTTGAAAATGATTCGGTAGGATGGATCCATTAAACCCTTGGCATCAATCAGCGGTCTAGGAGAAAGTTTGCACCTCCATCAACTGTAATTTCTTTTAACTTTCTCCAGCGTTGAGTTTCATGACATGCTAAATTTTGAAATCATTTGTGAAAAAGAAATGTCTTTAGATCCCTAGGTGAGTTTCCTCAGTTTTCACTTGTCATAAAAACATATATTCTTCCAAGAATTAGAGTAGAAAATCCAACTGTATTTGTCAAACCACTACTACATCAACAACACCTGAGCAAAGAGAGCTTAACTCCACCCTATCTGCAGGAAAGTAAGTGAAGTGTTTTGGGCGATTGTGGACTCCTATTCATAGTAGGAAAATAACATGGTTGAAACTCGAGTCTACAAGGCCACTGAGGGTGGAACCCCACCAGGAACTTCTCCCGATCCACTCCAGGAGTCTACTTTCCCAGTTTAACCACATATTGATATTGTGCGCTTTACAAGAGGTTGTGACAGAATAGTTCAAAATTGACATCTTCCATATGAAGAGAAGAAAAAAGCTAATTCAGTATGCACAGGAAAACTTTCCTCGAGCCATTCGGATGTACGAGTTGCGCTCACTGGAATAGCCCGAAACATAAAATAGAGCAAATTAATGAAAAAAAAGAAAAAATGATTTTGAGGACGGAACACAGGATCAGGAGAAATAAAACATTCATTCGAACATTGATCACTGCCAGGGCATAGAAATATTGTATTATTGACATACAGCAACAGCCTAATGCGAAAATGCAGTGACAACCTAGTATTTAAAACTTCAATTTTCATGAATTGCCTGCTTTTACAGATCTCATGCATGGCGGTTTTTATCAAGCTAACGATATAAGCTCACACAAGAGAAGGGTGTTCATCTATAAAATTAATCCTCTCCTTGTTTGATGCGGAAATCGTGCTGCTTGCTCACTTACACGAATGACATAAGAAATGAATGTAACACTTTGGCTAAGTGTACAAAACAAGTTTTTCATTCATCTTTCAATGAAGGTATAGTATATTCGCCAAATGTTTCAAATGTCCACTATACTGTTGGAAGCTTGTAGTAAATGTTCATTTCATGCAGACAAATGAGAAATGATTCCCATGTCGTACATATTGTACAAATCTGAAAAATTTCGAAATCATCATTTTTTTGACTTCCATTTGTGCAGTATGCAAAAGAATCACCATTGCAGCGATGAAATAATTTAGGTATTTTATTTTCAAATGGATGAAACATAGAAAGGCACCAGCATGCTGGTCTTCACAAATTTCCTCCCCATTTTATCTTACCAGTTAACAGACATATGTTGTATTTGTTCAAAGAATCATCACTAAATTACACCGCCCCCCCAAACCCCCCCCCCATCCGCCTACCACCACCCTCACCCTTGTAATTTAAAAATACATAAGTGATGTGTTTGATTTTATCATGAATTGAAGGGTCAGTTTAAAAGCACAATGGCAAATCTGCCAAAGCATGTCCAGCTGAGAGCAATCTCAGCCACGTCAGAGAGATTCTTGGCTTCCCTTTTTTGTCCCCCCCCATCCTATATTGCTGATTTGTTCTCCTTTCTTTTGCAGAAAAAAAAAGATCTCCACCCCTACTGTTCTCAATTACCTTATTTTCTTTGGAAAAATATCCCCTCTACCCTCTGAAAACACAGTTCTTAAAAATGCAAAAAAGAGCACAAAGGGGTTTCCACTTTCCACACAGCTGAAGGTGGCGTCACCCCTGACATGCAGGGAGGTTGCCGTGGAAACCCATGACAGTTGTGGTGTTGTGTGGACTGTTCAGCTGCAGGACAGGTCAGAATGAGATGAATGATTGGGCATTGTAGAGGGAATACCGGCGTGGCGTCTTGTGTCAGGCATAAAGCTTGGGATTATGCCAGCATCCTGGTGCCAGGGACCTCGGCAAAATGTACTTCTCTGAGAAAATAAGAAATATTTACCCCCTCGGAGATGTGGTTTCTCTCCCCTGCCACTGAGAAACATTGGAATTCCCCTGCCTCCCAAGCTGATTGACCACAGTACACTGGCCTGGGAATTGAGACTAAAACTCAAAGGTTCCAGAGGGGTTACTGGCATTGATTAATGTACGTACTTTATATTTAAAAAACAAACTCAAGCTGTAGAGGTTCATAGTGTTCGCTACCTGCATCTGCATTACTTGATCAAAAAACATTCCTGCTCCAAAGTCTTTCAGTGTGGTCTCAACAGGAGGAGAACAACCCCTGAGGTGCTGGAGCGGTTCAAGGGATGTCTTTCATCTGATATAGATTGTATGGTATAACTGATTCATTACAGCCTGAGCCTACATAACCAGACTCTGAATAATGAAACAGTGAGTGCCTCTTGCTGCTGGCAGAATGTGACCTTCCATTTGTCACTTGTGTGCTTGATTGCCATAGCTGTCTTACCGAATTGTCGTGCTTCGATAGAGCCATTTTTGAGATGTGTTTTTGGCTGATCTTGTTCTGAGTCTAATGCAGCTTGCACATTGCCAAGACATCCCCAGTCAACGTTGAAAATTCACGGAGGTCTTGGCAGTGTGATCGAACTGTCCTCGCTTGTCATCCTGTTGACAGCCATCCTGGATGAGGAAGGGATTCAACATTGTGGATCTTGACTTGTAACTCCGGAAGACAAGAGGGCAGGAAATCTCAGAAATGTCATGAAGAATAAACGAGCAATATCGTTTGGGCCGGACTCCAACAGGACTATATCAACGCAAAAGAGCTCCAACAATGTAGCCCACAGGAGACATAGCCTATTTAGCAAAATATTTGCACCTTATCTGAGCGGGCTGCAACGGATATTTGCTTTTGCTCTAGTCAGGCATTGAAACATCATCTTATTGAGACTTTAATTACCGTGATTGAGCTGTAATCAAAGCCTGCTTTCGCAATTCCTCCGCTCTGATTAATCGGGACACCCCAGCTTTAAAAAAGAGCACCCTTGTACAAAGTTCTTCTATGAGACCTTAATTTTATTGTTCAACTACCCGTGACTGCTTACCACGCGCCACGGCTTTCAGAGATACCTTAAGGATCCACTGCGGATTAAAAACTTTGGTTTCCACAGTCATCTGTGTAGGAAACACTCGTGGTCCTATCAAGGGACAGCAATGATCTTGGACTCTTCAATCTGTGGATGGCATTCTGCCAGTGCTGGCACCATTAGACCGCCATAGTTGAGTTATCTATCTAACTGACCTATATGCACTACTGCCATATCTACCCTGTCTATTGGACCACGGTATTTAATAAGTTGGAAGTTAAAACCAAGATAATGCTAAGAAAAAATGGATAAATGGCATAACTTCATAAATAAAAACAAGACAGTTTTGCCTTCAGTTTACACACATAAGTAATATCACTGAGGTATCCTGACTCACCGGTCCTCATGTAAAAATTTTTAGGTTTTGCTGAACATTTATTTTTTGCAATCAGAAAACCTTTAAAGTAGGAATGTCAAGTAGAAACATGTGTGCGAACACATAAGATCGGGCACTTTAGGGAGAGCCATACCAATGCTCTTTTTTCCCAGCATGCACTTGAGGAGAAAAATAATGGAGATGTAAAAATAAAAATCCCAAAGATTTATGGGAGCCGAGTTGAGTATCAGGTATTTTTCCAACAAGAAGACATTATGGGCATTGTTCTGATGTGCTGGGATGAAACGAAGGAGACTAAAGAGGGTCTGCCTTGGTTTCCATGAGGCCATATCTGGTGGGACTTTGGAATTAAAACATCCTGACCTGTAAAATGACTTCCAAGCATTTCGCCCAGGATGCACCAGAGAAACTGACTTATACTGTATCAGTGCTGGTCTTATGCCAAATAGTGAAGTTTAGGGTTTCTTACCCAGAAAAAGCTGGTGTAGGGTGCAAGTTCTCATCAGAACCAACCTGTTGAACAGTTTACTCTATGAACTGAGGTCTTCAGCAATGAGTTTAGCACATGATTAGTACAGTCAGATGTATAACTTCATGACTGGAATGAATGACTGTTCATACAGTGGACCTTTGTGGCATTGATCAGTCACTGAGTTAGGCGTTCATGATGGTATTGCAAACTGCCCCAGCATACCCTCTTGGAGATAATGGCAGCTAATGCACAGCAAAATTTACAATGTCATGGTGCGTGCTTAATAAAAATAAAACTGCATTCACACTTGTTCTTCTCTGATAAGATAGGGGTTCATCGTTTAGACTGTCCAATTAATCACATTCAAAGGGAGCCGTACATGACAGTTTATAAAAGTAGTCATGAACTGCATTAGAACCAAAACAAATATCCCCGAGCCAGGAGCACGAATGCTGGCACTCTAAAATAATCATCTTTCACCTTTCACTTTCAAATGTTCCTCATGCAACAATAATATGGTCATAAATTGAAAAATTACATTTAACTACATGTTCCATTTATTCTCAATGCTAATGTCTGTAGGAGAATTGGCTTTTTCTGTGACAGGGAATTGAAAATAGGCCCTGAGCCGCTCGATGAGGTTGGGTTTGGAGAGGGCGTGTTCCGGACCTGCGGTTACTGTGGGTTTGGGCTGCAGCCACCACAATCTGGACTCTGGCAATCCATCGCCGAGGAGTACATTACACAACAGGCAAAACATCTTGAAGGAAGCAACGAGAGAATGAAGTCATACAGCTGAACGATAAATCTGCAAACGTAGAGCAGTTCAAAGTGACCCCCTCCCCCCCTCCTCCAAAATAATAAAAACCCCATCCAGCCCTTCCACCATCTCCACCCTCAGACAATAGGGCTTGAGTGTTTTTATTGTGGATACAGATTTATTTCTACATATTTAAAGAAGTAATTTGTATACTAAAAAAAATGGCATTTGCAATGGCACCACAGTTGTATACTCCTGCACGTGACCTGATATTTCATTGGCGATCCAAAGCAAACGATTCTCTTTCACCCCTGGTGGCACCATGACTTGTTAAAAGATGACTTCAGGGGCTTCAGATCACAGGTGGTCCTGGCAGATTTCAAATCTAATACCTTCCAGTGTTCATGTATATAGAAACAACATCATATGGGAAAGAACAACCCAGCAGTAGCTCATTTGTCAAATGTGGCATCAGTGATCTACCGGCGATCTACCCCCCCCCAATCTAAACTGCTCACTCTCGGTCATGTTTGTTGGGGTTGGAGTGAAGCTGAATCCATGAAGCTGACATACACTCTGAACAGTTCATCCATCCATCACAGGGCACACACACACAAACACACACAATTCACTCACAACTATAGGCAATTTAGAGTCTTGAATTAGCACGGCATGCACATCTAAATGGGTGGAAACAAGAGTGTCAGGAAAAATCCGCACAATCGGTTGAGGTGGCAACACTACCGACCAGTGCACCAGATCTGGAAGGCAAATCTGGTGCTGGGCTCTGTCGGTTTGGAGTGTGGATGAAGGTTCCCGTGCTATGATGTTGGAAGGACAAAAATGAATCAGGCCCTATTCTTTCATCAAATTATGCTTACGTGTACGCTCAAAAATTACTCATACACCAGGCCTACATCCTGCTTTTTCATACATGCTGATAAATATTACGAATCGTGGCAGAAGCCTTAGACTATCGTGTTTTCAATCCATGTTTCACACAATATTCAATACTCTTGTCTGTATATGGCTGGCGAGCCCTGCTGAGCTGAATGGCCTTCTCTCCGCATGATACAGCCCTGCTTTATACCCATGACAAGATTCTCTTCTGCATGACAAGAGTACAGACTGTAACATAAGCCATGAGGTATCACAAATGACGGATAGAGCAATACATTAAAGCTATTAAGTCCTAAAATACTTACTGCATGAGTTATGCGAGCTTGTGTTATGCAGCCTGTGATTTCAAAAAATGCACAAAAAAGTAATAAATCTCAAGCAATGACCCGCTGAAGCATTTTACAGACACCATGTTTGCAGAAGCCGCTCCTGATCGGGGCCAGGATTAGAATAGTCAATGCTGGCTGCGTAGTTACAGCGAGGCCTCACTCGCATAGATTCACTAAAGCAGTAAAAATGAATATATTTGCTGATAATTGGGCAGAGGGGGAGCCAAATACAACATGAAAAATGAGTCCCTAGGGCACATATGTAATGAAGAGGATGAGGAGAAATGGAGGAAGGCCAGGAGAACCCACAACACCTTGTAATTTGCTCGCCAACTTACTCGCTAATAATTTATTGTTCTGAGCGAGCCACCTAGGAGGAATTTAGAGTAAGAGGTTACAGTCACCCCTACTGTTACAGTGATCCAGCACCAACTAAACCAAAACCCATAATCTAGATACAGAGCACATTCACTGGCAACAGCTGATTATACTAAGGGTAGTGTTGTAGTACTCAAGATGGTCTTGGTCTCGAGACCACTTTTACGTGGTCTTGGTCTTGTCTTGACGCTCTCTGGTCTTGGACTTGTCTTGGTCTCGGACATAACGGTCTTGAGGGGATTTCAAAATCCAGGCAAGCAGCTGGTCCTGGTACCGCCTCATTATTACTACACAGCCTTCTTTAAATGCAGCTAATAAGAGGCATCTATTATAAAAACATTTTACAATGTATATTTTTCCCTGCCTGCGCAGTCACCTGTCCCGCATCTCTGTCTCGTCTCACAACATATGCGCAAGGAATTAGTTCAGTGAATCAGTAAAAATGTCAGCTAATTCATCTATTATAAGGTTCTCCAATACAGATTGCAAAGAATTTATATGGGAAATAAAGAAGAAAAAAAAGGTTTCTGCTGTGTGCGGATTTTGTCAAATCGTCCTGACAGAGACTGCCGATACTAGGGTTGGGTTCAATTACTTTTTTCAATTACAATTACAGTAATTGTGATCAATTACTTTTGTAATTGTAATTTAATTTTCATTGAATTTTTTTATCGAAAAGTAATTGCAATTTTAATTGAGCATTCATGTCTAGAAAGTACTTGTAATTGTAATTACTGTACAATTACAATCAATTGTAAATGAAAAAAGTAATTGAACCCAACCCTGGCCGGTACAACGTCACCTTTCACCAGGCACTTGAAGAGGAAACATGCAAGAGGTAAGCTGACATAGACTGGCTCTACTCTTAAACTGTGTGAGGAAAAAACTGCCAAACGTCTCAAGACTGAACTCAACTTGTACATACTTTGTATATTATTGTAAAAATGTTGTACATGCATGCACGGTATAATCTGTTCAGGGCTCGAAATTTAAGTTGTTTGCAAGCATCTGCTGACTAACCCTGGTTAACTGCAGCTAATCTCACTAGCTCTAGCTGAGTCATATGTAAGGTCAATTAATCACTAGCATTTTATTAAGTAAATTTCCTTGCAAATTCTCTGGATGAAGCATATTGCTACTCAGTCATAGTATTGGGGAGCTTGTGCTGTTTTAAAAATGAATGGCTTTGAAGTTTTGAGGATAGCTATGTATGCAGGGTAACTACTGAGGGTCTTATAAATGTCCAGGTGTCATGTTGAGTGTTCTGAACTTCCGTGTCTTCAATGGCTTTATCTGAAGCCATCAGCCAGATGAAAATGGCTAAAAATGGCAGGTGGTCGACTGTTGGTGGTTGCCCCCCATTTGCTCAGTTTGTCATCATTACCGCCGATATCAGCCTTGCCGAGTAAAATTAGCGAAATAAGGCAGGATATTCACTGGTTTCAGAAGATCCCAAAATTCATGCAAAGAAAATTTCCTCATGGGCCATCTGTTTTCCAGCTTTGTGAAGTTGGCACCCCACATGACAAAAATCTGAATGAAACCCATTACATTTGTTTCCGCTTTGTTCGTGCAGGCAAGATAAGAATTCATCGCCTGCCACTGCTATTTGTTTTGGATGGAAATCTTAAATGTTTAATGTCTCCGGGACGGTGACAACGGATTTTGGACTGTGTAACCATACCAATCCCTAATAGGAAAAAATGTAAATGCCTAACGAGTCTCTATCCTCTGGAAGGGCAATAATAGCTGTTATGCAGTTGCTACACATGATTACTTTCACCCATATTCACAGTGAAGTGACACGCTTCTTTGGTCTTGTTCTTGGTCTCGGTCTCATCCTGCTCTGGTCTTGGTCTCGGTCTTGTCTTGGTCTTGCTACCCTTTGGTCTTGGTAGTGTCTTGGTCTCAGCTAAGGCGGTCTTGACTACATCACTAAGGGAAGAACAAACCAATCAATCAATTAGAAGGAACAACCAGCAAAACTGCTGGAACAGGGGAAGAACCAATCTAGGAGACATGAAGTTTGTGACACTCACTACACATTCATTAAACAACATTAGCCGGAAAATGATTAAATTCTGAATCAACAGCTTCAAAGTCTTTTAAAAAACTTGAAAACATGTTGAAGCAAAAAATGTTAATTGCACAGAATAAGACAAAATAAAGATATGACCCAACAGCAGAAACAACATATTAATGGCACTAACACTGTAGAGTCCACATGCTGGTAAAAAAAGGATGTCATTTATATTCAATTGTGTTGCTAAATTTGGTAGCCATGAGACAAGTGGGTCTAAGTTCCACACAATATTGGTAACCTGACGTGCTTGAATTATAGCTAGTATGATAAACTGATTCATAGTATCTGAGCAGAATCTACACATGAAATGTCAATGCTGTCCATTTTCTCTGAATTGCAATTGACTTAAGGAAGATCTTGACTAAGCAGGGGCCAATCCCCATGAGAGCATTGTGGGAATAAGGGCCAGGCTCAGGGGCCCTGAGCCACATTATTTTTCATGACCAAGTTAGGGAATAATTCCAGTTACGTACAATCTGATTGGCTTACAATTCCAGTTTTGTACAATCTGATTGGCTGAGGTGCGGCTCATAGTGGAAGTGGTACCACAACTCTGTTAGGAAAAATAAGCTCATGGGCCCTACAGCTGCACTTATTTTGACCACACTGGGATTTGGAGCATAAACCTTCTGAATCCTGGCCATGCGTCTTCACCACTAGGCTGTATGCCACTCCAGTGAAGCACAACATTAAATTTAAGCCACCCACGCAGTATTTTAGACAAAGAAGAAGAACAGAAAGTGGCCTATAATTGTGCTTGATCCGCGAAATCTATGAATTTAAATCCATGGAAATTGACTCACAGGAAAGTCAAAATAAAACACAGACAGTCAAACATAAATACCAGATTTTCCAAAATCCGATTTATCTGAAGGTTTATGCATACAGTGGATTATGCTCTTTATTTCAGGGTACATTAGCGACAGGGCAGTGCAATCCAATGGGTAATTCTCAAACCTCATTGTTTTCCTGGATAATGAGAGGATTTTTATCATGGATGAAAGGACCCCAAAGATCCAGGAAAATTATGGAGCCTTAGCTTACATCTTCCTGTTTGTTACTCCACAAAGTGGGAGGCTTTGCTTTAAAAGTACACCACTCTCTTTTAGTCCAAGATGTCATGATATCCTGTTCAAAGGGAGCCCTTCTTCTGCAATCCCCATGATCCATTACGGCTGCTTTTGATAAAACCTGATTTACAGTTGAGTGTCTCATTGTGTTAGCCTTATATTCAGACCTCATTGCAAAAATATACACTGTCTATTCTCGCAGCCGTCCGAAATTTGGATGGCAGGTACTGACATTGAGGGACTGTGGTTCCAGAGGTTGGAGTTTCCAGTATTGGAGAGGAAGTGCTATTGAATCATGTTAGCTCCTGACCGTAATTAGATTGTACTCCCTGAGTGCCGGTGCTGCGGGCCTCTGCTGCCAAAGAATATTGCATCAATGCACCTCATTCACAAAATATTTCAGTAAATCCTCCCTACTTTTGCTCTCAATTAAACTGTAGGCAAAAAAAGCAATGCAAGATTTATTAAACAGCCTCAGACCTTCAATTTTCTGATTATTACAAATATATCAGCAGATGAACATGAATCCTCCTTATATTGGATGCATAGCCCTGTTTATGTGCTCATAGATACATGCTCACAGTTGTGTAAAAGACGTGCTGCCCACAAGGATGACATGCAAATTTAATCATTTCATTGCTGCCAGCAAACATATTTCTGTGGTTCTGGAAAATGTGACCTGCTTCCTTTGCCCAATCAGCCAGGAATGGAAATGCAAGAAATATTTCACAGCACTGGGTTTGGCTTACAGCATGTGGTTCTCTGAACGGTATGATTTATTATAGTCAATCCTTTTAATTAATGAATTAAATCTATTTCATGTGATACCAATAAAGTTACCGTAAACTTAAACCAAGAAAAGCATGGTTAAAAACATTATCATAAACCAAAATAAAAATAAAAAACAAAGAATTATAAGCAAACTCGGCAAACTTGCTCCAAGAACTAAGACTTGACTATTGCACAATGTCACAACCACATTGGCTGCTACGTTATCCCCACGTAGCAAGATACAAAATTTTTTATGCCTTCAAACATAACAGAGGAGGACACCATGTTCCATCGGAACATTATGACCCAAAGAAAATGGATCAATCATTCATTTAGCCGCGTGGTAGCCATGTTACTATTACTTCGCGGATATATATGAACATATTTCCAATCTTTTCCCCTTGTTTCAAAGCCCAAAGGGGACATTAATAAACACGGACCATCAGCCTGGCGCTGGCATTTGTTATGTCAGGAAAATTGAAGAATATACAAAAAAATTAAACCTCATGTAAATTTTAGTACGGAGATAACATATCAAATATAATTTTCCCATTGTAAAATAAAACGGGCGGCATGCATGTATAAGCTCGGTTGCTGTCTATCAGTCTGTGTGTGAGTTCTAGCATAGCAAGCCCAACAGAGGTAAAACATCCATATGCAGACATTTTATATGATGCAGTGACTTATCAATTCTGTGCATTTCACATGCCCTGCTAACACTCACTTTGTGTTTTTTGCACGTTTAACCGATAAAATATTGTTCCAATGGAAATTCCGCAGTCATGTCGACAGTTGAACGTGATTACGTTGAGGCTGACTTGCAGGGCAGTGGCAGTCGAATGAGATGTGTGATCAGTCAGTTAGACAGGCCGGCCTGATCTGAGAATATCCCAGTGGTGTGTGCTTTAGACTTATATGCTGTCAAGCCTTTTCACCATCCTGCTTTAAGCTTAACCACAGAGATGTTCTCTGCCAGGTGGCAAATCTAAGAGACTGAACAGTCCACCTATTTTTTTTTTCCTGTTTTCCTCAACTTGAACCTCTGCCCAACCACAAACAGCTCTTTAAAACTCTGTTTCTATGGTGAAAAAATGTAAACATGCAGTGTGGCACTCCACCTTGACATGACACAAGGGAAATAGAAAATAAATTGCCCCTGTTTCTCTCCAAATGGTTTGTGCTTGCAAAATCAATGGTAAGATCAACCTGATAAACAGTTTGCCCTCTGAAAATAGTCTGCTGTAATCTAGCTAAACTATTAAACTTATCAAAACCTTCTCCCCTCAGAATTCAAAAAACATCACTCGGTATTTGAAGGCAAAGAAAAGACTTGGTACAGCGGTTGCTCAATAAAAGTGTATGGCCCCTGCTATTCAAATACATTTTTGGGTAATTTTTGAAAACATTTTAAGGACTTAATCAGTTGGAGAAGATCAGATATATATGTTTTTGGCGGTGTCCCATGCTTGCTGGGAACAGGGTAGCTTGCCATGTCACCAGGACCCTGAAAATCTTGTACATGTGGAGCTTTTGAAAGGAATAAATCATAACTATTATAAGCAAGGGTTTGTCCGATGAATCATTTGTGAATGGGTATAACTACAATGACAAATTACAAGCTGACACAACAGGAAAGCCTGCCTGTTCTATCTGTAATTGATAATGTCATTTCTCCAGCTTAGCTACAGTACAGGCGCCTGCGTTTGGAGGCCTGCCGTTGACTGAATTCCGATGACATGGCATCAGCTTTCACAATCTTCTGATATTTACTGAGCAGTTCAATTCCATATTTTGCGTTAACAAGCTCCTTGAAACAACTGGGTAAAAAGTGTTCAAAACATAACGGTAGGTAGGTCTGAGTTTCCCGTTTTGTTGGAGCAACCAATAGCCGCATACAGCGGCACTATGGCAGATTTTGTCACTCAGGTTCAAATAATGATAGGTAATATCAAACCTTGATCATTTGGCACAAAATTAAGCTGCAGCACGAGAAATAATCAAAAGTAAGTTGTATAAATTTATATAGATCTACTGGTTTCCTGGTGTCCCTGAGTGTCATAACATTCAGGACACTGCCACACAAAGTAACTTTTATTTGAAAGACCAGAGTCAGGTGAGTGGCAGGCTAAAACACATTCTCCGTGAGGAGGAACCCAACAAACCTCGCTATGGACAAGTACATAATAAGATCCTCCCAAGGTCAGGCGAGAGCAGGAAGATGAGTGACCTTGAGGATGAACCTTGGCAACAACCTTAGAAAGTGTAAACCAAACTTTGGCATTACCTGACATTACAAGTGCAGTTTGCAAGTGTGGGAAAGTTTGTAAGAACACCAGAGACCTCAAGATTTATCGGGCAAAGATGGGTTGCCTAGGCCCTAGCAGTGTGCAATACACTGCCAACCTGGTGAGACAGACGAGAGGCTGGGACTGGTGGCTAACCACAGTACCCAGAATCTCTAAGCACACGGTAAAGGAAGCGAGTGCAAAACCACCTCTGATGCACTGTTGAGAGCAACCCAAGGAAAGAGAGAGAACATCCAGCAGCATCTTCAGCACAGCCATGAGATCAAGAAGCAGGCGACAAACTGGCCGGCACCACAGGCCAGCAAGCAGTGGAAGAGTTTCAACCTTGGACTAGACAAAGTGTTAGAGCATGTTCTTGCGGGGGAGCCGAACCAGAAAATGAAGGTAATGGCAAGAATAATTTGGAACACTGGTGCTGAATGCTTTGAAGTAAAACAAACAAGACCCTATCAACTAAGACCTGCACAGCAGAGGGAGATCTGCAGGACTAAGGAGATTAAACAGCTTCGGATCTCTGGAGGCTCTGAAAAGCTTTCGAGCAAGCTTAAGAATGGGAAAAACCAGCTCTGAAAGAGATTCGGGACAACCTGAGAGAGCATACAAAAACTTTACAACGGGTACTGTATCACTGGAGGGACAGAAATGGCGGGCTTAACAGAGGGAGCAGCTCACCAAAAATCCATTCGCTTATCTGTCCAAGCTCCTGGGGGATAAAAGATCTAGTGAACTGCAAGCATCAAGAGAAGAAGTGGAGGAATATCTTTCCAGCACTCACAGTGATCCCCGAAGGGGAGTGTAACTGGACATTGGAGAGGCCTTAATGACCGTTGGCAAACCAACAATCGCATTTGTTGACTAAGAACCCTCATAGAAGGAGGTCAGTGATTTCCTGAAAAGGGCCAGGGGTGGCTCTGTCCCAGCACCCAAGCAGAGGCAAGACTACGCCACAAAGACATCTTTGGAACAGTCAACCAAAGCAGAATGGACTTAAGAGTCATAACCAGCAGGGTCTCTGCCAGAGGGTACTTTGGGTAGAGATTTAGTCTGAAAATAGTGACTGTTTGTTCAGTCATTTGTATAGTGCAGTAAATCTACACTGCTACACATATTGTATCATGACTACTCTAGAATATATTCAATTCTCACTTCCGTAACGTTGTCCCTTGAAAAGATATAATAAATTAATTGTTGAAATGTGAGGGGTGTACTCACTTTTGTAAGATACTGTAAGAGTTGAGCTCAGGAAAGAACTTAAGTTTCCAGAGGAGATTACTACCTCAACTCTCAGACCAGGTATAGTTTTGTGGTTTGGGGGAACGAGACAAGTAGTGCTCCTCGAGCTGACTGAGCCATGGAGGAGAGGATGGAAGAAGCCCATGAGAGGGTTAGGGTTGGGGTTAGAACCTAGTTAGAACTGGGAAGTAGAAAGCTCTCATCTGTGAGTGCCAACAGGCAGGATGGTGAGCATGGAAGTTGCCAGTGGAAGTAGGCGGTCGAGGATTCCGTAGGCAGTCACTTTGGAGCGCCCTGTCCAGACTTGGAATAAGATGTTCCACCCGAAGACGGCTTGTGGCTACCATCATTAAACGAGCAGATGCAGCATCCTGGTGGCTGAGGCTGAAGCGTAATGAATGCTGGAATAACCCACCTAGCAGAGAGGAAACATCATACAGCAGTGGCTGTGGAACCCAGGGGCTGCCCCAGGATGCTGTGGTTTGCTGTCAACTACTCTGGAGGTGTCATGGGTTAATTGACGAAACAACTGTGCAAGGGGGTACCCACCTGATGACCCACAGAAAGCACTAAGGGCCCATGTCACAAAGCTCAGTCAGTTGGGACTTGAGAATTTCGAGGACTCGCCATCATCCTCAAGAAGGAGGCAGAGATTTACTCAGCTATTGAGGTGAGAGTGATTAACTCACTGTATCACAGACTTCGCTAAAATATACAGCATAGTAGCATTTGTAAACTTGTGCTAATTAGTAGTATTTCAGAGGTTTGACGTTTGATTACTCGGTACATAAAAATCGTAAAGATTTGCAAAAAAAATTTATGGGATGAGAAGAACATGTACTTTTATGGGGTATGTGATGAAACAAATGTTCTCCTTGCCTCTCAAGCATTCCATGCAAGCCATTCTCAAACATGTTCGCACATAATTCTCCAAGTAAATCGATCGGAAAAATTGTGCAAATGTAAAAAAAAAATGGTTGCAAAAATAATTCTTTAGACCAAGGATTAAAATCTGTATTTCTATTTTCTCATCAGGACTGATTTAGTTAAGTCCTTGGCCAATCAGTGACATTAATTAGTCGATTGTGCATTATGTGAAGAATAAAACAAACAGGACTGGTAAGAAACGAGGTAGGAGTTGTCAGGATACACTGATAATTGTCAGTTGGCTAACCAACAAAAATAAATGGCTTTACAACAGTACTGAGTCATACACAACACCAGCCATAATCACACATATTCTCATGCTAAAATGACAATATAGGTTGATTCTTCCGTAACATCTGATAAGACTCACATGATTGACAACTCTGCCTTATAAAAACAATTGCGGGTCACTGCTTGATTTATTACACTTATTAAGCAATAAACTGGGCCACATTAGTGCTGAGCTTGACTGATTTGATGGAAAGAAATGCATGTCCACCTCTGCGCATGTTCACAAAGTATTTTGATTGTATTCATCACACACTTTGGCAGGATTCAAAAATCACGAGCAGCTGTGAAATGTAATTCTTTGTCCTGCCCCACCCTCCCACCCCCGCACACACAAATCCATGGAATCCTCCCCAATGCACTGGAAACAGAGGGCGAAGTCAATGCATTGATCTCTGTGTGTGATTCATTTTTCATACTTTTCAATACACAAGGCTCCTCAACACATAAATTTCTTATTATGAAGAGGGTTGGATGGAGAGAGAGGTACAAGGGGCAGACAGAAAGCTGAAGGAAATGAGAAGATTGTAGCAGAATAAATTGAAAACAATTATAATAATAGAGATGAAATATGTTTCTAAAAAAACGCTGTCTATTTCCCTCGTATTATGATTTCCAGTCCTTCCCTCTATTATTGCTTCATTTTGATCTTGGCTACAGCTCGTTGGCCCTTGTTGCAGAGCAAGATCTAGGCGTATGTTCAACTATCTGAGGCACAAAAGATCTAAAATGTTTTCATCCTCCCTGAATTTGTAACTGTGTTGCACAAAGCAGCTGCTCACCAAAATAACATTTCCAGTAACATAGAGACATAACTGCAACGTACCACCTCAACTCAATGAGTAGATAATGCCTGTATCACCAGCACTATGATAAAGCATGTTGACAAAAATTTGCAACAGTGGCCTGGCCAACACTAGGATAGCATATAAACTCCATGCAGACATCGCGCTTAGTGCAGTAGGTAACTTTTATAAAGAAAAAACTTTTTCATATCTGAAATTGTCACTCTGTACTCAGTTGTACATGAGACAGGTGACCTGTAAAAAAAAATCAGATATATTTTGCTCCTCCCAGTACTCCCAGTTGCTCATGACATTAGCAAAAATGTACCCCACCCAAGCAAAATTAACCGATCAGAGCTAGGAGGAGTTTCTGACCTCCAAAGACACGAGCTTTGAATATTTTAGCATTTTTCATTTTTCCAAGATATTAGCTGAACACAGATTGGTGAATTTAGATTTTCCAACCACAAGATGGCACCGATAAGCATCTACTGATGAGGACAACAGGTGTAAGTCACATAGAATTAAGTATAAGGCACTGCAAACCAAAAGTGAATTGTCCTCGTGTGTGGACGCAGGTATCAGGAGGCTTAAGCCTGCCCCAGATGGTGCAACTTTGCCTGAGGCATGTGACACTCGTGTACACTCGTGCAGCGTAATTTCCTTGCGTGACTGTGCAGCAGCGTATCTAGTATGCTAGATATTTTCGCGTCACGCGATAGCCTGCGTTGCTGGCGGTCAGCGGGTGGCGGGAGAAAGGAGAGGAAAGACTCCTGCACGATAACGTAGGGATTTTGAGTAGCCGCCCACTTCCTTGCGCAAGGAGCCGCGATGGACCACCCCTTTTTTAAACCAATGGAACTCGAGTGGCAGTTTACGGCGTAACCATGCGTTGCGTTATATTCGATTACAGTTCAAATTTGATTGACACCTCTTAAGCCAATCAGTAATTCCCGTTCACTGGCGAACGGACAACTGAAAATCCCTACGTTATCGTGCAGGCGGTCTTTCCTCTTCTTTCTCCTGCCAGCCGCTGACCGCCGGCAGTCACGCGAGGAAGTTAGGCTACTCGCCGTGTGGAGGCTACCTGCTGCAATGTTATGACGTCATATGATGTGCAGACGAGTCACATGATACAGAAAAATGGAAGCACCCTCTGAAACTGTAACAGACATCCTGGCTGAAGATAAATTAGTCAAATTGTGGCCATTTTTTTATATCATGTCACTCGTCTGCACATCATATGATGGGTCTGCAGGTCGTGATTGGTCGAGCACGTGTAACATTGCAGCAGGTAGCCCCCACACGGTGAGTAACTTCCTCACATGACACAAAAATATCTAGCATGCTAGACACGCTGTTGCACTGTCATGCAAGGAAGTTACGCAGCAAAAACCATCCCCACACGGTGCAACATTGCCTGATCCAATATACACGAATGTCACTTGCCTCAGGCAAAGTTGCACTGTCTGGGGCAGGCTTAAGGTAGTGTCAATCACTTCTCATGCACACGCTTATTCAGGCACCCTCTCTCTACCTTGGTCAGAAGTTTAACGTTGGACCAATATTGTCTATGCCCAGTTCCTGGAGGAGCTAAAAGCTACAATTGTTTTTTGTGGTAAAATTTGTCAAATTATTATAATACCCCTTCTGCTATCAGAAATTGATGTGGTCTGAGAGTAAATTTGGATCTCCATCTGATGGACTCAGGCAGGGAAAATCCAGAAACTCAAATCTCTTCATCTCCACTTCCAGTTCCTTTGTTGTCAACAATGGCATAATTATTATAGCAACATTACTGGCAGAATAAAAGACCACAGATATTAGCAGAAGAGCAGAAAACCCAGAAGGAAGTGAAGTTTGGTCGTAATAAGGGCAACCGACATAAACTGGGCATAAGTGGAACATCTGCTGGCATTGTGTTGGTAGCTAGTTAGCATGCTTTGCATTAGCATTGCAACACTGGTCTGCAGTTTAGTTAATGCTTTAATAGCTCTAATAGTTGGTGCATATATGTGTTTAATAGTCTAACAGTTTAATAGTATCATAGCTTTGCGAAACCTTGCCTGGTAAGGCGGTGAAAATAATAGTCAACGTGAAGCCAGATTATTAGCTTCGTAGCTTGCACCTGGGAAGTGGACTTCACCCTAGTGAACAGGAATGTAGCAGGCTTTTTAAAAGTCCATCCACTTCTCTCATACTGCGGGACCTGAAGTGTATGTTCGTTATCACCGGAGCCACGGCTGTCATTCATCACTGCCTGATAATGTACCAGAATTTACATGTTATTCATCCCTAGGTAGCTTTCATTATATGCATGGCCAGTTATTGGGATGGTAGCTAATGCTAACATGAGTTGGCACGTTAGTTTTCTCACTTGCTCAACAGATATATAGTCTAATTTTTCTCGCTTCCGTAGTTAAAGCTAACATTTTGTCGGTAACGTTAGTTTGCTTACTTGCATTACTAATATATAGCCTCTCTTCTCTTAATTTGGTAGCTAATGCTAACGTTGTGTGTAGGAAATGTGAATTTGCTCACTTGCTTGGCTGATATACAGCCTTTTTGCTCTCGGTTCAGTACCTAATGCTAATGTTGTGTAGGTTATTTTAGTTTGCTCCCTTTCTTGGCTGATGTAAAGCCTTGTTTCTCTTGGTTTGGCAGCTTATGCTGACATTATGCAGGTAACGTTAGTTCACTCATTTGCTTTGCTGATAATCAGGCTCATTTGTCTCATCTTTCAATTACCAAGCACAATTAAAGTGATTTTGAAGAGGCGTAGTATATGTAATGTTCACTTCTTGTTATCACTAATTTTCCTTACTTTGAAATAAGATATTCTGGAGCTTGTGTTTCTGTAGATTATATGGCTTTTGGACTGAACTTGAGAGTGAGTTTGGAGGGAGGGACTACAGCGGGGAGAGAAGGAGTAGACAGGGAGGGACGGGGGTGTTTATGATTAAAATTTCTCTCCTTAGCTCTTTTTTTTCCAATGTGACGGACGACAGCTTTTAGAACAAAACAATGTGTTTGAACCCTTTTCCGACTAAAGATGTACATGCACAAAATTATGTGCCAAACAGTTTACAGGAGAATTTTGAAGAAGAAAATATTGATGTAGAGGATGAAGACACTTCAGAAGATCAGGCAAACAACGAACCGCAGTTGATTGTACATGGTCATATTTTCTTCTTCCAAACTCCCCTTTATACGGCTTGTTTTCGCATTCTTCATCCTATTCTGAGTCTAAATCTGCGAAGGTTTAATAAAATAAGGAATAACTGTAACCTGCCAACAAAAGTCAGTGCATAACATGTGGCAAACAAATAGCCATCTAATTGAGAATGATGCAAATCAATCCACCAGCAAAATTCAAGCTGTGAATTGATTGTTTGAGGTACAGAGACAGGCGCAAGATCCTTCTGTGAACAATTGTTTTCCTTGTGGGTTATTTTTTCAGTATCCCCAATAGACTGCTGTCTGTGGAAGACAAAAACTATAGTCACGAATGCTCGAGGAACAGCAGAGAAAAGCCTTTTTCAGATGACAGGCATTCATCACAAGCAGTGCCAGGGTCATGCATATTCCTGCATGGAGACTGGACAAGTATTCTCGATCGCCGTGCCAGCTCAGCAACTGAAACACGCATATCAGCACGAGAAGGCAGAGAAAGGAGTTTGAAAGAGGGAATGGCTGATGGGAGTGCATTAAGTATGCAAGGCTGAGGTATGGAAGGAAACAAAAAGAAAGGAGAATATTAAAAAAAGAGCAAAATAAAAAGCACTTTTGAATTGAGAGATGAAATGTTCCCTTTGAGACCCCAAAAGGGTTAGGTAAATTGAAGAAATTCTTGTTTCGAAAATCGCCATGGTTTTCCAAGTTATGATTGTAACCATAATATCCGCCACAACCTTTGCAGACAGAATCAATTTGTGAAAATCAACTGAGCCAAACCAAATAAATAATTGAGTTTACCTTGGTAAGTTCCAAAGCTGCGTCTGATGTACCCAGACACACAATCCTCTCTATTCTAGACGTAATGCAGTGCAACTGAACAGGATAGAAGAACACAACAGTAGAACAGAATTCACTTTCCTCAGTAAAAAATGTATGATTTATTTTGGAATGCAAAATACAACAATGTAGATCCCGAGCTGTTGCACACCTGCAGACTTGTTTGCAGCAGGAATGGGACAAAAGTAAATCTATACATTTTAATCACTTGCC
This sequence comes from Gymnothorax reevesii, assembly GCA_029721435.1. Classification (NCBI taxonomy): domain Eukaryota; kingdom Metazoa; phylum Chordata; class Actinopteri; order Anguilliformes; family Muraenidae; genus Gymnothorax; species Gymnothorax reevesii. The sequence goes on from CM056578.1 coordinate 99,741,515, forward strand.
GTTGTCTGTCCTTAAATGTTCATTTCGTGTTGTGAAATGGATTGGTAGCAGTTCAAAGTGGGAATTTACTGTCCCAACGGTTTTTGAATATGTTGCTAAAATCAAAATTGAAATTTGATAAACGAATAAAATTCATGGGGTGAAACATGAAGCAACTTATTATTTGTAAAAAAATAAAAAAATAAAAAATTTTTATTTTACTGTCACAACTTTATCTAACTCGGGGTTGTACACTGGATGGTTTGGCTTCTGGTCTTCATGGGCCCCAATAATGATGTTGGCGATACCAATTATTTGGAGCGGGGGGGTGAATATGATGATAAGGTTATGGGTGGGGCAGTATGGCTAATGCAAAGGCTTTCCCCAGCTTTACAGTCAGCAAGGATTGAATATGATAGCTAGCTGATCAGAATAAAATCTGAGTTGCTGTGTAGTTGTAGGGTTGATACAGCGGCTCTCGGACAGAAATTACGTTTAAGTTTTAGTGTCCTGCTTTGCAGAGCCAACATGGAAAACCGCTGCCACCACAGGCAGGCAGAACTGCCTGAGCCAAGCCCAACTGAGTGTCCGGAGTTAGAGCAAGAGAAATCTTTTGCCACTCCAGCTCAATGAGGTAAACCACAAATCTGCTGCAAGAGAATATTTACCGACCTGCAAAGTCACTCAGAAAGCCCATTTACTTTTCTGCTGATTGTATGTGTCAAGTGTAATTTTATTAGCTCATATGAAGCCTGTTCGCTCTTGAGATTATAGGTTTTACCCTTGTACTTGATGACCAAGAACCATTTACCCGACAAGTGCCTTGAACCAGAGTAAATCTCCTTAAAAGGAGCTGTTTGAGGACTTTGCAGACTGTCCAGCCCTTTAACATGCCAGACGTTATATGATCAACAGCACCCTTCATGATTTATTGCCACGCAGAATCTGGTGATCTGGTAATGGGCAACAGATGCAATTAAAAAGGTTGTTTCAATGCCTTCGAGATGAAACCTTAGATTTTAATGTAACTTAGATCCCATTGGACACTGACTGCAAAAGAGCGACTTGTTTGCATTCTTCGGTGTGATAAACTGTCCTAAGATCATAAACGCATCCGATTGCAGACCAGTCACCGTAGTTTTAATCATGGGAGTCCCTGTGTGTGATTGTGAGTCTTCCAATGGCAAAGACCCAAAATCAGGGTCCATATGTTGCTCTTTATCACAGTGATCCTTTAACCTGGTTTTCTGGGAACTGGGCAGGGGGGTTGTAGGGTGTTTCGGGAATTCGCCAAACAACCACGTTATCCTAATTCTCCAGGGACCAAAGCATAGAGACACAGTGCATGGGTTCCATTAGCTGTTAGCCCTGGTGTGTCCATCTTCTTTTGTAATACAGCTTACACAAGCACATTTTTCACACTGTTATCGCCTTGTTTTTCTGACACTGAGTGGCCCCATCAACTGGCGAGAATTTTGATTACAAACAGATGTACCTAAAAGATAGCTTGTAAAAAAAGGATCAAAACATGGTAAGTACATATAGTAAGTGCAAATGCATGCTTGTGTGTGTGTTTGTGCCAAATGTCAAGTAACACTTCCGTTTAAAGAAACTGCATGTCAATTAAAATAAAAAGCAACACATATAAGACTAAAGATATTGTGCACATGATAATTCCTTGAAAATTGTAGTGGCAGCAATACATTACCTCCCATGAGTACTTAATTAATATATAACTGCATAGTCACGTCAATGAACAGGTTATATACAATTTCAGATATTGGATTCATCTATTCTAGTTCACTTTTCTCGTGAGAAAAAAAATCACTGTAATATTCTGTCGAATCGCGTATTGACGCGTATCTCTCACCTTCACTTCTGTTGTTGGAAGTGTTGCACATGATTTGTATTGAATTTGAGAGTGAAAAATTCAAACAATTGTAGGTCTAGGCAAATGTACAGGATACTGCAGTAAAGACTCCCTTCCCAGGACTCTGCTCAGAGTGTCGACCTTCCAGAGTTTACTTCCAGTGACATTGCTCAGAGTATTCAGAGTATTGTCCTTCTAGAGTTTACTTCCCAGGACTGTGCTCAGAGTATTGTCCTTCTAGAGTTTACTTCCCAGGACTGTGCTCAGAGTATTGTCCTTCTAGAGTTTACTTCCAGTGACATTGCTCAGAGTATTCAGAGTATTATCCTTCTAGAGTTTACTTCCAGTGACATTGCTCAAAGTATTGTCCTTCTAAAGTTTATGGATTACATACAGTAATTGCACAGAGCGATTTAGCATTTTCAAGGGGCGTTATCAAGCCTGGTTTTTATTTTCATTTTACACGTCTCATGAACAGAACAGCTAATGAAAAACCGGAGTCAGATTCAAATTCACATGGCAAAAGTACAGTAGAACAGCTTAAAAGCAATTCTTCGAAATTTTGGGTGTCATGGGACCTTTAAATCTGAAGCAAACGACAAATGCTGTTTCTGACAAATCCTCCGACTGACCTGAATTTCACATGTAGTCCATCTCGTCTGCTTTCCCCATTATGTTAACAATGTAATGCAATCAGTGTTTGCCACACCTAATTTGTGCACTATGAAGGCACAAATATTTTGAAGGATTAATTAAAGTGCTCAATACTGTTAGTAAGATGCTAAAACAAAAGGGAGGAAATCAGATGACTAGGTACCTCAAAGACTTTGCCAATAGAGCACTGATTGATGAGAATGTAAATTTAAGGAATTTGAAGATCATACTGTAGGGTACAGTTACATTTCAGTGATTTTGCTGATAATTTCATCCAAAGCTGGTATATTAAACGGGAGCCTGTCTCCCTGCACAGAAATACTGGTTTAAGGGCATTGCCCTAGAGCCCAACAGAACTAATTGTCTTGGTTATAGACAAAGAAGTTATGTTGGCATGTTATGGTAGCTAATTGGCAAAATGAAGAAAAAGAGCCAACAGGAATTTTCTGGAATTTTTGCGTTTCTGGAAGGGAGCAGAGTAATTTCTATTAGTGCACGTGTGTGCATCCAGCAATGCTACTCTTCGTCAACTCTCTCAAGGCAATTGTTTATAGAGACTGTTGAATGATATTATCATCCCGCCTCCACACTACCTATGAAACAGAATGAGGGAGTAAGTAGGATACAATTATGGATTTTCCCATGTTGCAGAAAGTTTGAGTTGCCGCGGTAACATCATATGATGAATTTCAACACACCAGCTGAGTGGAAGAACTCCTGAGTCATGGTAGACAACGGCATCTGAAACTAAAACAGTGTGCTCTGTTAAAATCCATGTGGGCAACATAGCGGATCCGCCTGAAATCATATTTCCCATGGTCTGCTTTAACCCCTGCAATTCGAAGTGAAAGAACAGATGAGGCATACCGCAGGAAATAACTGTTAGCTGCGATGGCTGCAGGTGTGGACTAACGGAAACATCTCACAAAACAAACACACCCAATCTCCCAGGTAACTTGTATTGTTATTCGCTTACATGAAACATGGATCTTGCCAACAGCCGGGGGAATATACTTGACAAATTTACTCATCTTTATTAAACATGCATGATCGCAGATATTGAAGGGTGCAAAGAACGTCAGATGCTTTCTGACAATTCATATTTCTTGAAAGTACCATTTTGTATCTGCAGAGGAAGAGTACCCTGTGCTTATTTTCAAAATGTTTTTCAGAGACTAATGGTATAGTTATTAGCGGAGACTGTTCAGTTCTTCAGAACAGGATATACAGGGCATCCAAATGTTCGTTCACTGACATGTTTTTATTTTTTTAAGGTAAAGTAGAGTGAATTTATTTCATTTCAAGAAAGAAATGTCTACAACTGAGTGGAAATCAGGTGATTCATGTCATTTCTCATTTATTACCTTTTGTAGTTCCCTGTATAGATTGAGGGTCTTTGGCTGGTTGTAATGGTGACATGATTTCCCTACTGTATCAGGTACGAGGCTGGTCTGTCCCAAGAGTATAAGGTCAAAGACTTCAGTGATTTGATTCATTCATTTGTGCTAGTACTGCTCTTCTAGGGACAAATTAATTGTATCTTTTGGGCTCCCTTTTGACTTATTCCTTTCAAGTGATAGAGGTTCCAGAAAGGTGTAGCATTTTCCTCCCTGAAATCTTACATACCCTGCTGACATTGGTCCCTAGGTGGCTGGGTGATCATTCAAGGCTGTCTGGGCACTCTGTTGCCGTAGACACAGAGGAGTGATTCGTCTAAAGCCCCTCGGCTGTCAGACTCCTGTCGACTTTGAACACGTGAACTATAGGAGGATTTCAGAGGGACTTCTGAGGTACTGCACCCATTCATAAAAACTGTTTACTGCACACAAAAATATTTTGCCCCGATACTCCCCAGGAACTTTCAAAGGTTGTATCAGCGATTCTGATCCAAAATATAATTTGTCGCGTACAGGAGATTTTTCCTCACAAACTGTTAGCAGCTCTTCTCATGAGTGGACGATGAAAAACTCCGGTCTCTGGAAGCCACCTACAGCCAGGTAGACACTGAGAAAGAAACACAAAGTCATGGGGACCTACCCGCGTCCCCCAACATCAACAAAATGGTTCCAACGAATCGGGGGGCAGTGTCATGGTTTTGCCCCCGCCGGCTGAAGACACAAAGCGGCGGGCACTAAGACCATGTACCCAAAAACAGGTGAAGGGATCCACACGCACAGGCTGAGTAAAAATATAAAAAAACTTTATTAATTGTTGTTTTTGTCTAATAGGGACAGCACAATTTTTGTTGTTGTTTGTAGCAGTAAAACAGTGCACGCTTTATTGCTTTAACCAGTGCTCTCTGATAATGCATAAATTAATACATTGAAACAGTGGAATGAAGGAGAGTTAGTGATAAGTTAGTAACTTAGTGATAAGTTACGCTGCAAAAATTTCAAAAGTGAAAATCTAGCTTGTATGACATAACCTATATCATCCCATAAATGATAATTGGTGCAATACAGCTATTTTATACAGGTTTGATATTTCACACGTGAAAAACAATGCTCTTGCATCGCGATTGGTCAGATTCCATTCATTGGCAAACTTCCACCAATACCATTGTGATGGTAGTGTTACCAATCCTGCTGGTAATCATTAACCATCGCTAATGTTAGCTTCTAGTTGGTGGACTGTTCAAATCAATGGGATAAATGATTTGCTAGCTAGCATGCTAACACTTTTTGCAATTAAAGTAATAAGTTACACATCTATTATTGTAGATACTTGAATTTATTAATTTAATGGAAAAAAGTGATAGCATGCTAGCTAGCAAATAATTCATCCCATTGACTGAAACAGACCTCCAAATTTTTTATTTTTTTATTTTTTTTACATTTTCCAAATAATACAATGCTGACATTTGGATAAATGGAATCTTAAATTCATGGGCTGGACACTAATAAAACTCAAGTTGCGGTTTTTGTATAGTCCACACTAAAGGCTTGGAATAAACAAAAATTGCTATGCTCGTTTCAAAATTTGATATTTTGGGCTTACTCAGTAGAGATCCTCTATATACCTGCAGCTGAACAAAATGTTGGTCATGCAAGCAAAACTCCAGTTTGAATACAACACATGAACTGAAAGCATTATATAGTTGCTGTAAGTAAGGAAGCTGTTTTGCCATTGCCCAACCCCTTATGGGAAAGTTGGAAAACCAATGAAAAAGAGAGGGAAAAAAAAAACAAATTTATTATGATTCACACCCTTTAGGTTCAAACCATAAACTGTCTAAACTGTTTTATATTCCTGCTCTGTAAAATGATGTCAGATTGATGTGGAATGTTTATTGTTGTTTTTTATGGCTGTCTCTGCGGTTTTTGATGGGACCCAAGGGAGAATATCGTGGCCAGTTTGTGGAGAATCTGCAGCCTTATTCAAATAGATGAGACCCTTTTACAGTGAAAATGGGGATGTAGACTGGGAGGTAGAGGTCATTCTATCAAGGACAACATGCTGGAAAAGAGTCAGCTGCCATGGGAATACGCATCTAATAGCACTTCACCGAGTGCTATCATATCAGCGGAAGCCATTTATCACTTTCTCCCCATGAAATTTCCTAGTCTTGGAATCCCGTGCACGAGTTTCCAATCAGTGTGTGCATGTTATGGTCCGAGCATTCAGTTCCTTTAATACTACCCAGTCCATTAGAAAATGGATGGAGGAGGAAAAGGAGGCATCTAGGGAGGTCAGGAGGGCAGATGTTGAGAGAGATTGTAAGAGTTATTTCGTACTTTCGAGCAATGTTGAGTTGCTAGATGTTATGTTGAAAGCATCCGAAAGCGCCCAAACCTCATACAGGTTCGCCTCACTGATGGCGAGTGTAGGGTGAAAGTACTGTGTACGAGTACAGACTGCCTTACACTATACAAAAACATTCCAATTGTACTAATCTGATACACTATATGCAGTACAATTACTCCCCAGGCCCTCGACAAATTGTGAACGGCTTATTTATATTGGGTTCTTATGTCATTAACTCCTCCTCAAAATACACAGGAATGCAAAACCCATTAAAAACAGAGAAAACACATGATACATTGGACAAATAAAATCAATCTGAAGAAGCAGTCTTTGTGAATTATATTCATAGCCAAGCGATCTAATTCATGATGTTGTTACACTAAAGATTTTACAGCTGCTGGAATGCATTTAGTGATTGTTTTGGTTCCCACAAGACAAGATGCAGGCAATCACATGGGTCTTGCATTGATGACACAAGAACAATCAATAAACAGAGCACAACTGCCACACAGAACAATGGTGTTACTGTCACCTATCAAGAGATTTGTGAGCCTTCTTGAGTGTAGAGTTCTTGGATCCCACAAATATTTTGTCTTGAAATGTTTTTTGCATGTTGATTGACTAGCTTGCCTTTTTAATTATCATAAAAAATTCAGGCCTCAGTGACAATAGGTGCGTTTCCACTAGGTACTTTTTGCCCTCGTGAGCTGCTATGTGTGTGGCGCGGGAGAGAGGATCCGCCCAAGATCCGCTCATATTCACCGATACACGGCTCACTAAGCGACTCAGAAAGTACCTACCTCAGATAGGTACTTTCTCAGCCGCTTTCTAAGCCGCTACTCACTAGTCGATGCTTATTGGATACCGTGGAGATGGGATATGACGTGAGTAGCTCTTGACACAAACCACAACATAAACATCGCTAAGAAATAAGCAGAGCAACATTTGAGAGGATCGAATTCAAGAATAGAAAAACAATAATGGAAAAAGTTAAAAGACAAGTGGGTTGACTGCGAGGTCCAGGCCTTGCTCGTCTACTGGGGGCTCAGCCGCTTTCCAAAAAGTACCCAGTGGAAACACACCTGTAGAGACAGATGCAGCTCAACAATCACTAACCTACAGTGTAGTGAGGGCTGTAGAAAGGGTTCAAACCACTGATGTTTGAGTCATCTTTAAATTCCAAGGTGACAGTTTTGCTGTACAAAACAAGCCAAAAAAATTTGCTTGTCAGCGGTGAGGCTGACCTTCTGAACCTGCCTGTCCTCTCATGAGTCTCAATAAGCCATCATCGCTGTAGCAGTTCGTGGAAAACCTGGACAAGTATTTGTGTTTAAGGTCACTTCTTTTCCAATGAGGTTCTTTGGCCGCAAGTGCGGTGTTCTTTTAATGCAGCGCTGGTTCTATTTCTAAATTGGCTGCGTTGTCTTAGAAGGAGAGTCACTTTCTGTACGGTCACTAACCAGTTTCACTCAACTCATCTCAGAAAGCAGGTTCAGTGTAGCATGAAGAAAGACAGACATCATCATCATGTTGTCATTTGTCCCGACTTATTGGCAGAACTTAAGTTCAGGTCTAAATTTCATCCACTAGCACAAAAAAAAAAAGAACATGAAAAACATAGACAGAAAATCGCAAGGATTTGGTGGAATTTCGGTTATCATTTTCATCTTTTCCTCTTTACATGACCCAGCGTTCATTTCACCCAGATGAGGCACACATTCCTTTACACATTGCAGATAGGATTGCTTATCATATCAAAAAAAAAAAAATAATAAAATCAATTCTCATATTTACAATTCACAAGCCAACACAGTGAGGTACTGTTTTAAAAAAGTGCCTACTATCAGCAACTCCAATCCCACCTTAATCTGGAATATTCAATAAATAAACTATTTAGTTACAACCAAATTCCGACTCGACTCACGCCATCTCATGAGAACGCAGACAGCAAAACAGATGCCCATCAGCCGGCACTTCTTTTCACCTGTAGTTGCAGCCCTAAAGCGCTGAACAGGGGTGCCGCAAACCCGAACATGTGCTCGTTCAGAAAGCAACCAATATGTACCCAGATAACGTGCCATCAGGAGATGGCATATTCCCCCAACGTCATCAACTTCAGATTGGCAAACGGCACCACTTCAGGTCATGATTAACGTGCGCACAAAGTTTTGTGAGAAAATATTGAACGCTTCTCAAGTTATGCTCCGAAAACAAAATGTTCACAGGCGGACGGACAAACAGACAGAGTATATTCCCCCGCATTATATGCTAAAGGTATAACTAGTAGGAGGTGCTTTAGCGATAAACAATGCTGACACCAACTAAACTGCACGTTTCCCTACCATGTCCCTGAGCTGCGCAGAAACAATTCAGCGCTGCTCCTGCGAGGCTGGTGACCACAGTGGGCTCTTGGATGGCAGGATTCACAGTAACTCTTGCACCACAAGCTGCGCCTTTAGCATGTGAGGCAGCACAGCAGCCCCAGAAGAGCACTGTTTAACATTAATAATGGATCACTTTTTGGTCTTGGGGTCACTCCCCTGACATAAAAAGAACACCTAATCTAACCCATGTTTTAGACACAGTGGGAAGCAATGTCTCCTTTATCGCAATCTCAAAGAATATAAATATAGCTTATGGACGTTGGAACATGAGGTTTATCCAGGTAAACACAATGCAGATAAGCAGTAAGTTAGGATACAGTGTCAGAGAACACATGGAGCAGGAAACATCAGCAATAAAAATCTATTTCACGACTCCCAGGACCCTTAGTTTTAGGTGTATAGAATTGACCCTGCCCTTACAAGACCCCCTTGCAAAGTTAGACGAAGCCACGAACAGCCGAAAAACATTCAACATATATAAATCACCGGAGGGAATTGAATCTCCTATAATTCGACAACCATGCTTAAGTATTCAGGAAGAAGGATAAAATGGTTTTTACATTTCTTGAATGCCCGAATAAGGTTATGTCAGGGCTGTTTGACTGATACACAGTTTAAATGACCATGGTTAAACCCTTTGACACTCATAGTGTGTATATTTCTCATCATGGACTTAAAGTTCTCTCGGTTTGCTGATGAAATGATCGTCAAAAATAGTCATACACTAATTTTAATGAATAATTAACAGAAAAATTTTCATGCAAAATTAATTTAAACAAGAGGCTCCTCAGAGCCTGTAATCAGGCCGGGTCTAGGCCTGGGCCAATCGCGAAACCGCGCACGCATATGAGCTGGACAATCGCGACCCCGGAGGAAAAAAAAAAGGAACGGAGCAGAAACTTAGGCCCGGGCCACACTGCCTGCAGTTGCGATACGTAATCCGCAAGCGAAGCACTGCAACCACTTGTCGCCTGCAGCTCAGTCACACTGCCTGCGTATCTGCTGCCGCGGGCTCCTCCCAACTCTGTCTCTGCAAGACTTTGCCCAAGAAATCACAGTAAAGTAATACATTATTTCGTCTCACATCGTTATAGCCTACTACACGTGATTAATATTTTGTATTGACAGTAGGGGAAGCATGCTTGAGCGTATCGTACAAACAATGTAATTACACGATCATATTACAATACACAGCAAATCCTTCTGAATTGGTCTTGCTCTTTCCGAAGGTAATTCCGGGGTAGGGGGCTGGGGTCAGGATGTGGAATGTGCTCTCCAAAGCGATCTAATTTACATTAGTTGAGGCTGAAACCATTCATATAGGCTAGGCGCGAACGACCGTGAAAGGAACAGTTCAGACAATTCTGAAACTGGCTGATGTGGAGTACGTTCGTCTGGCCATTATATCCAAAGGATGTTTTATAGGTCCATGCTGTATCCAGCATAGTTTTTTTTTTCTCTCTTTACAACTGAAAACAGTCACCTGAACTGATACAAATGAGGAGTCGTATGTAGGTTCAGCAATCGCATGGGTGTCATGGCCAGAGTGAGAGATAGCATACGGAAAAGTACTGCTCTGATAATCATAAACTATGTTCTTTGGCTTGGCACCGCAATTAATGGCATATTCCCGCTAAATATTTCTCCGTATATCCCCTTTAATGACAGCAGCCTACGATCGCGAATTTCCCACTACATGTTTCAATATTTCACGAAGCATTGCTGAATTGAGCTGAAGGGATTATGTCCATATAAACGGGCTTTTAATATGATAAACATGTTGGAAGTGTTGTTACATTTTTTGTAACATTTAGCGAAATATTTGTATTTAGCAAATTTCATGTATTTATGGCGATATGACTGTTTCTGACAGTCATGTTCAGCTCTGCTTTGCCTTTTTCTGCATGCGTTGTGCGGGAAAATTCGGCAAGAGTCCGAATCTATATTTTCTGCAAGGTAGCAGTACGGCTTTTGCATGCGTGAGGCCCGGGCCACACTGCCTGCACTTGCGATGCGTATTCGCATACCGCATGCGTATTTTCGTTTCGGTTCCTATGTTATTCAAAGAGAGTGGCCACCCTGCTTGCCGAAGCTGCGCGACTCAAGCATGCAAAAGCCGTACTGCTACCTTGCGGAAAATATAGATTCGGACTCTTGCCGAATTTACCGCAGCCATGGGCAGCAGATACGCAAGACTTCTATTTTTGCCAGATGCCGCAGCACAAACTCAACACTTCAGCACAGCAGAAATGGATCGGTACACAGATACAACATTAAACGATATGGTTAATTTTCAAAATTCGTGTTGGCCCTAGTTCGTATTGTGGGCTAGGACAGCAACCGAAGTAAGTAAATGGTCGCTTTAAATTAGACCCAGTCTTAGACTTAAATGTAATTTTAAGTTAGACTTACTATAGACAATTAAATAAGCCTGTTGCATAAAACCTTTCTATGAGTGACTTAATGAAGACTGACTTAGAGAGCCGGTTGCACTATGTATCACGGGTAAAATAAGACACTTAACAGAGGAGAAAAACATGGCGGACACAATAGCCACACTCGACAGCAGCGGGAGATCACCGCACTTAAGCGCAACAGAAAACCTTTGCTTGCTGGAAGAATGTTATGCCGAAAAAAGTCTTTTATTCAATAGTTTCAATCAAAGGAACGGAAATTTGACACGTCATCAAGTTAGGGGAGAAAATTACAGAAAATGCAAACAGTATCAGCGAACGTGAGAACCGTGAAAGATGTTCAAAAACGTAATAAAAATATGGTGCACGAATCAAAAGCCGCTTTCACACCGGAGGCGAACAAATTTTTCGCTCAACAGATTACATTCAAAGTCAATGCAAAGACGCTGTATTCACGTCTCTGCATTGACTTTGAATGTATTCTGTCGTGCGAAAATGCGTCTGGTGTTTCACACGCGTCTGGTGTGAAAGCATCTTAAGACGGAAATATGGAAGAGAAAAAAATCCAGCCACCAGAGGAGGACCCCCTCCAAAACTACAAAATAAATGAATAATTATATTTTTTAAAAAAGCAGAGCTGATGATCCTGTTTCTAATGTAAAAAAATATTTTGGTCCTTTTTTATTAAAAAAACAATAAACATTGCTGTATCTTTGTGTCCTCCACAAACCTCTCATCTCAGGGTTAGCCAGGGGGAGAGGTGGCTAATTTTTCTGCCTCAAATTAAGTCAGTATTAAGCTTTATGCAACAGGCAGTCTTAATTAGAGTAGTCTTACTTGACCATTTAAGACCAGTCTACAGTGAAAACCAGTTTTAAATCAAGTTTATGCAACCGGCCCCAGAACACTTTCTAAACAAATGACAATCCCAGCACAAACAGGAAATTCGGAACATTTATTGATAAATAGGCTGGACCATGGTAGAAGCGCAAAATCTTGAAAAATATACTAATAGAAGCAAGTAAACCGTTCCTCAAACCTTTCGGGAAAGCACTAAGGCTGTTGCCTATGTGCAGTTGCACTTAATGAAACGTATCATTTATCTCGGGCGATCACGCATGATCTTGTAATTACCGTACGATCTGGTCAGGCTTGCTCATTGGTCTCGCTACTCTAGCCGTCTGGCCCTGTGTCCGTACGCAGTGGAAAAATAGTTGGTGGGAGTTTAGTGACAGCAATGTACACAGCAAACACGCAGCAGGTCGGAGGCTGACCGAACACGCATCTGGAATAATCCTGGGTTTGAGTCTCTGAATTGCCCATAGGCGTGAGTATTTGAGCAAATAGGGTGCGGTCCTTGCAATGGCTTGGCAGGCTGTCTAGGTGGCCGGATTATTTTTCATTAACAAATTAGGCAGATATTCCAGTTACATCCAATCTCATAGGATCAATATGATTGGCTGAGGTGTGGCTCAAAGTATATTACAGTATATTTAGCAATGCATCAGGAGAAGGAGTGCTGCTAAGCATATTATACATCATCCCAGCTGTGACAAAGTTGTAAGCATTAGGCCGCAGACATAATGCCAGTGATAATCATGGCTGTAATGATAATGTACAACAGCACAACTATGCTATTGCTTTACATGACAGTTCTATTAGAGAAGGCTATTTTTATCATGTAACAATGAATTCAAGAAAGAGATTACAATTTTATCATTTATTTGGCTCCCCAGACAAAAATAATTCTTTCAGAATGGAATTGCCCACAGAAAATGTCACTGTTGCCAGGCAACCTAAAAAGCAAACACTAAGATTGACTAGTTGGCAGTCTGGCTTGGAGAGTAACTCAAAAATGGGGTTGACATGTTAAAAAAAAAGAGATGCCAGCCAACCGCATCCTTTTCAGAAAGTGCAGACAGACGTGTTTTGAGGGGTACTACACAGGGGTAAACAACCTGTCTAGACCAATCTAACTGCAAAAAAAGGTAATTATTACTTTGAAAAATAGAACTTGAGAGCCTAGCATGAGAAAATATGCTCATTTTGATAAAATGCTGGTTGAATATTGAGGAAAATAAGACCTCCAAGAAGTCTGAGAACCTTTCTCTCCTGTGTCTGATGATGAGATGGTCAAAGTGAACCCATACAAATACAGGTTTATAACTAATTTACTGTAAACTAGACTCAATGAGCTTTTGTTTGACTTTCATTGATTTGAGCAATTTGCTGAACTCATTGGCCAGTAATTATGAACACTGGCACTGTGCTGCACAGAGAGAAAACAAGTAAATCGCCAAACAAGAAAAGAAACCTTGAACCACCTGAAAAGAGAAAAATACTCTGTGGTATTCATTGGATATTAGCATTTGTGACAAAAAAAAGACAAAGTAGAAACAAGTTCATTTTACAAACTGCATTTAGATTTTTCATTGAACATTGAGGTAAATTATCAGAAGTGGTCCACGGCCCCCAACCTTGCCACTTAATTCAATTTCCACCCCCCTGAAGATCTCCACCCATCTGAAAAGGTCCTGCAAAAACTTGATAACACCACCTCACTGCTCCAAGCCTTAGAAAGGAACTAAGAAACGCATGCACACATCCAACAAAATATCTAAAAATATTCATTGCTACCCTTTTTTTGCCAGCAATCACGACGGTTAGGTTTCAATGAGGGCAACGTCACCTGACCGCAACCACAATAGCAATCGCCGTCCTCCATCATGTTTCTGTTCTTCATATCCTGGCCAAGTGCGGTGCCCCATGGCCTCAAAACCAAAAGGGTGACATCATGTTTCATAATCTGTTAGTGTACTGGACTTTTCGTAAGTCCTGTGCCCCATTAATAAGACCTATTTCTGCCTTCGCCAATCGGCTAACGGCACGTGGTAGCAATCACCCTCTGAAAAGGCCCACCATTCCCCACCTGTAAATCTGTACTGACATCAAGAATGTTCCACGGTTATTTATTTTCAAAGAGCCTGCGGCCAATAAAAACACAGCGCACCTGCTGCCTGCCGTAAGCAGCTTGGTTTGTTCTCATTGGCCCACTAGTGTGAGGTCTCGTGACCCCACAATTCAATCCGCCTGGCAGAGAGAAAATTGCTAACAAAAATGTATGTTATTGACCCCGTTCCTCAGCCAAAATATCATTGCTAAAAAACACCCTCGCCTGCTCAGTGGGAATGAAGCACAGTAAAAACTATGGGAAACCTAGAAGCCAAATACGTGAATGAATGCTGCTTTTCAGAGTGGCAGACATTAAAAGTGATTAAACGATATGGCAACAGATTTGCGAGAAATTTTCTAACACGAGCAAGTGGATATTGAATGGGTGGGCAAAACTCACTAATATGAAGCAAAATACTTCAGGAACTGCAACCAAAATGGTAGGGATTAGGATGCAGGCTCTACTGTAGAAGCCATGCAGTAAAACAACTAGCAATCTCCAATAGTCACTTCAGTTTGTACATCAGAGTATACTCGGTATTTCCAGTCGATGTCTTTGAAATACTTCTAATGCATTGTTTCAATTCTTCTCTCCACAGAGATCCAAGTAGATAGAGGGGAGTCCATATCAATGTTGGCTGAACTTCATACTGCGATCAGGATAGCAGAATTATTGTCCATCTTAGATGCAGATATGAACACCTGTCATCTCAGACACTACCCACAACCTTCTTTCCACTCAAAGATATCTTCCTCCTATCACTAATACCATTTATACTCGATTAAGTCGTGTTCATTTTTATGCTTTTACATTTTCTTATGGAGGATTGGTAGGGTATGACTTTAAATTATGTTCTGTTATTATATTCAGAATTTCAACTGGATAATTTTCATGACTAATTATGTCATGTTATGCATGCATTTCCCAGTCAGGGGATGTTTTTTTGTCAGGCCATTGATCATATGATTCATGTGAATACCTTTCAGTTCTCCTGCGGTTCAGCGCAGTTCATGTGGGCAGGACTGGGGAGGAAGGATCAAGGATTCATGTACCATGTGGTCCTTTGCTGTCACACCTTTTAATAAAATAAGTGTGTTCCCTTAGTAACCTCTAAGCAATGAGGCAATTGAGGTTGTGAAGTGTAAGGCGATGCAAGCCCTTCTACTTGGCAAATAAGCAGCAGTTCTCAGTAAGGAATTTGAAATGACTTGGAGTGAAAAGGAATGCTGCCAATTCCAACAGAATAAATTTCAGTGTAATATGGTACACGTGACCCCTTCTGGTCTCATGTTTCATTTAATTTTTTATTTTATATTTTTTTTTATTTGATACGGACATGACAATTACATTTGACAAACCAGATGCATTGTTTGAGTGCTTTAGCACACATGCTAATTCTCAACACTTGTCCACAGGAGGCTTTGAGAGAAAGTACTGATAATAATAATCATAACCATAAAAAAGAGAGAAAAAGGGAAACAATACAATGTACAGTATGACACAGTATGTAAGCTATGAGTGAATTAATACAGCTTTTTACCATGTTACAAGAGCTGAGGAGTGCTGATGTAGTGTACCTGACTGTTAAGAGTTCAATGCTTAATTCAGTCTCTCTGTACTCAAATCAACAGAGGGAATAAACATTACCGACAAATGACTTTTCTTTTATAGAGATGAACATTTTATTGAAGGAACACCTTCATCTCTATACCCCAGTTAGTCTCCAAACCATTGCACTGCAACACATTACACCAACAAAATCGTATGTGGAACTCATGCAGTGATCTCACCGCTTGTACCTACGTAAATATGAGACAGCGCGGTAAAACCTCAGCACTCCTCTGCCAGTACAGGCGTCCATCCGAGACGCCCACTTCCTGTCTCGTTGATCCCAGGGAAATGATACATGAGGTCAGGATAGATGAGCTATGTGTTTGCAGTTCCACCCTTACCCTCTGTCTTCCTGTTGCTGAAACCTGAAGTCTTAACTCTGGCCCCCATTGGTAACAAGTATTTGCAGCACCTACATTTGGCCCAGTTCCCCTTGTGTCAATATAGATGGGAGTCTCAACAGGAATACCCTATTGTTGCTTTGAGACAGATGATCTAGCCACTGCCTTTAATCATGGTCTGTGATCTGGAGCCTACTGAATGCAGATATCGAGCTGATAAATTATGGGCTGGTTTCACCAACTCGTATTAAGCATAGTTTTGGATGAAACTGAATTTTCCAAGGAAAAATTCATCTCGAAATAGAATTAAGTCTAGTGGCTCTAAATTCGTAGACCATGGGGGGAGCGCCGCGCCAACGGGGTGTATCCAGGCGTATTTTGCAATTTTGTGCCCCGTGCAGACCGGCCCAAGTACTCCTCTGTCCCGCCTCTGTCCCTCCTGCCGGCGCAAGTGGCAATGAGGGAGTAGAGAAGGGCTGAGTGGGCTTAACACAGCCACCAATCAAATGAGCTCCTCTCTTCACCTTTAAATTGCAATAAAGAAGCCACTGTCCTATATCTGCATGATGCGCTAATATTGCATTTTACTTTGCTGCTTCTGGCATGTTTTCTGCTCTGCTTATGTCTATATTAAGTATTACGAACATCAATTTGCTGGCTAGCTAGGGCATTCGCAAATTATTACCATTAGCGAACTTGAATGGAATTTCAAAACGAAACTACGTCAGATCATTCCAACTTATGAAGTTGGAATGAAATACGATAGTTGCTCATTTATTTCTTCTGCCTGCATCATTGGGACGAGAATCGATGGATAGTGTGTTCTTATTATTACACCCAGTTGCTGCTTAAAATTTTGTCATTAACATGCAAGGACAACAATGCAAGATACGTTACACATTTATGTGATGATTTGCTCAGGAACCAGTCACGAGAACCAAGCAATGCAGTAGGTCTGATGTTATTGATCAGGGGGGAAACCCCCCGCAGAGCAGAAGGCAAAGGTACAAAGTCCAGTATCCAAAAATCACAATCCAGTTGGGCAAAAACAGAGACGAAAACCAGGGCAGCAATCACGGTACTCGTGGTCGGGCAAAAATGGGTTTGGTACACAGGCATAGGTATGTCAGAGAATCAAAGCCAAAATCCAGTGGGCGTAATCCAAACCGTAACCAGGGCAGCAATCATAGAACTGGTAGTCGGGCAGAAAAGGGTCAAAAAACACAGATGCAATAATAATCCAAAATCACAAAGCCAAAAATCGAAAACAGGGACGGTCCAGTCAGAAAAGAATCACTGAGAGTACTAGCGGGCGAAAGAAACGTGGCACAAGCAAACTGAGAGAAACGATCTGACTAGAAAGTGCTGTGAAAAGACTCCTAATATACACTACAGGGGAATCACATCACAATACACAGAACACAAATGTACATCTCTTTCTCTCTCTCTCTGATCTGACATCAAGGCAATCAATATAGATACTACAATTTATGTGCTAATTCAGATACATTCAGTTACATTAAATAGTGGTTTCTGTACTAATTTATTGCATTGAAATGTGCCTGACATTCTGGAAACCTGCCTGTGAGGTTTCGGCGACGTGTGCGCACTGTGCACCGGTCAGCCAAATTACCACTGCACAGAAAGTAAACCAGGTTGGAGATGGCGAGCTTTCTGTGCAACTTCAGCGGAGACTTTTTCTACGAAATCGTCACTGCATCTTGATGAATATGTGACACCTCCCCCTACTACGCCGCCACACCCATCTCGGCGCACGTCTGTCTACCAAATTACCAAAGTGGCTGCGCACTGTGTTGCACCGCACAAAATTACCACTGCATGGGCTGTCCAGGCTAAGCCATGCTAAGCCACTTGTTTTGTTTTGTCTCTCTCTTCCCCTCAAGGTCTTCTTTCTCCTGGCTTGTTTTCAATATATGCTGTTGTAGTCAATAGACATATTACAAAATCAGCACAAATTGCTATAGCTTTTGACACAACTGCTGTATGCATGCAGCCGAAACAATAAACATGCCGCATGTTTATAATGAGTCTCTGTGATTGGCTCATTATGAGTTAACACATTCTGTTTGGTTATGTATTTGATTAAGACCATGCCCAGTTTTTTAAAACAAGAAATACAAAAGGGTTGTGAGCTCACAAACACTCATTTTTCGATAGGAACCCCTCAATTACATGTTTACCTTACTTGCGATAGTAAAAATGAGTTAATTCAGCCAAAAATATGACAAAATTGTTTAGTTTTCCCCAGCTTTCAGTGCTGCACTACTGGATAACCATATCACTACATGAACTTGGTATGAAACAGCTAACTTATGTCTTTGTTAAAAATCCAATGCAAAAAAAAGGACAAACACGTTGATCTAACTGAAGAATGGGAGGGCGGGGGGCTATAAAATAGTCTGTCAACATGCTTAAATAAGAAGAGTTTTTATCAACTGCACCCATTCCAACTACTGACAAAGACTACTTCAAACAGCCCAAAATAAGAAGGCTAGTGTTCAGAACTACAGTCTTTATTTTCCAGATGTTTTGGTAATTAAAAACACTGACCGTGCCACCCCATGAGCTTAACATGCAGCGCTTTGTTCACCAAGACCCACTATTACACCCACAACAAACTCGAACAATGAAAAGGCGATGTCATTGCAGCTGTAAATTCTGATGTTCCAGCAAAACAATGCATGACCCTTTGGGGGAAAGAGTACTCTGCATTTTAAAAGGCCGTCTTTGGAATAAAGCAGGAATGCTTTGTCTGAAAGAAATGGCCAAGACTAACAGCAAACGTGGCCAAGAATCCTGGCGCAAGAGATGGGCTCAAAGAGAGCTTTGACTTCTTTTTCATGATCAATACGGTTTTATTTTATTCACTTCTATATTAAACTTTCATTGTGGATGTAATTTTTTTGTGGAATTTGTCTTAAGGGTAAATTCTACCCTATCATACAAATCACACTAGTTGCTTTCTTTTCCAAGATGATTATTATTCCCTGCCATGAAACAGGACCGGGGGATATTGGATTGGGACCCGTCCGTACGTCTGTCCGTCCAGGGACAAGATTTCTCAGAAACTATTATACCTACATGCATGGAATTTTGTATGTTCAATAAGCTACTCACGATCTACGTTGAGTTCGAAATCCGAATTTTTTTTTTTTTAAATGAAGTTATGGCCACTGATCTCGGCGGGGGATCGTGATGACACTATCATCATGTTCTGTATGTATTACAGTGGTTGTGAACAGTTGGACAGACTGCAGACTGAGAAAGACTGGATTTTCTGAAAATCGCATGCACCTCATTCTTTTCAGAAGCAGGAGACAGGGAAAAGTCATTAAAATTTAGATGGTGAACCACTGATGTTGCTCTGGGACAAATAAAAGAGAGGCAAAAATAAGACAGAATAATTACTGTCAAACATGTGACTCCAGGCCTTTGTCCGGCACAGATGTAATTAAAAAAAAAAGCTGCTGAGGCCAGAAATTGCTTCATGTGTTTGCAATGATAAGGACCCTTTATCATTCAAACATTCACAAAAACCCATAGATATCCTGAATGAAAATAATTCCAATCCGGCCATTATCTACCACCAGTTGATATTCAGAAGTAGATGTGCAGTAGATGAGTTTTATTGACAATAGAAATTCAGACAATGACGCCAGAATAAGTCTTCATTTGGACAGCAAGCCGAGTTCCTCTGAGAAATTCAGTCTTTTGAGGGACTTGGCCAGTTTCCCCACCCAAAACCACAGCTGTGTCATGACAATCGAATCTGCTTCTCTGCAAATTTTTCTGCAGTGTATCAGAAAACAAAATTGTTCCAAAATAACAAAAGAAATCCCTCAAAAACAGCTGTAAAGATGTCCTTGTTCTTTCTTTCCTCCTTTAAAAACTTGCATTGGAAGATTTTCAAAGTAAGAACCAGCACGCTAAGATTGTTTGAACAGGATTTGGTCAGATTGCCAACCTATCATCATCAGTAAAGAACGGCACTATTAGTGGGATTTGAATATTTGTATAAAACTGACATGGCATTGCTGAAATTTCTCAAACATAATAAACTTGCTTGAGCTATAGGTATTCTGTCTAATCTTGCTAATTTAGGTTCAGCAAATATTGATTTGATCACACCGTGAAAAGCCACTCATTTCTTCAGGAACATTCTGAAATACTTCATAGACAGTTGCCAAAGTAGCTTTTGCTGACAAAATCAGTTAATGAAGTCAGTATGTGGGGGAGATGGTCTGGATATCTGCTCTGCTATAAGCCTTGCATCTGTTTGCGGCAAATTTGAGCTTACATCTGTCCATTCACCCTGTTTTTGCTGATTGGCATGCTTACGAAAGTCAGGCCAAGGCAAAACTGACACACAGGACAATCTGGTGCACCACGAGAACGGCACACTCTGCACTCGCTTTGATGTTGAGGCAGGCAAAATCATTTTGAAGGATGCCTTCTTATGGGTGGGGGCTTTGCCCCTTTTGATGTGGGTGCATCATTTTGTAATGATGATGGACATCACTATCGGGGATTTACATTGTGATCTATGAGTGGCAGCTGCTCAGAACCCCCCCCCCCCAATCTCAGCTTCTCTGTGATATACAGAATGGACAGCACTGATTTTATAAGACTTGACGTGGGCCTGAGCTGTCCCAGGTCTACAGTACAGCCAGCTGGACTACATAACCAAAAAAAAAAGGGGGGAAAATGGCCTCATTGATGTATTAAACTGGCCAGCCCAACAACAAGGGCAACAAGCCCTTCGACATGCCTGACTTTGGGAACTGATGGGTGCCAAGAATGCACTTTTCCATTTGCTATAAAACATCTTCGTGTGATGTTCTGTAATTATTGATAAACTCGCAACATCAACTCACAAGTCATTCATTTAAATCATATTCCTTCTGCCCTCCCTGAACTTGGCACTCTCCTTGTGGGAAGGGATGGGGAGCACGACTGTACAGTACCCGTCCTTGATTTTTAAATTTTTTTTTACTTATTCAAAATAATTGGTCATGAACTGTCGCCGGAAGAGTGTAATCAGCATATCTGTGTTTGCCTTGAAGGTTTTATGGTAATACTAGGCTCCCCTCGGCACAGGGAAGATGGCCGACGCCGATTTGTGCTGGCAGAGAAGGCAGCTGCTTCGTCGACTGTTGGCCAAGTCATGCAGGAATGAAATTAAAGGCAGATTTCATGCTTGTATACACCTTCCAAGGGGCTTCTTCAATCAGAACCAGTTGTTTGTGTATGTTTGTGTGTGTGTGTGTGTGTGCATGGGGAGGAGAGGGGGGAGGGTATAAAAGCATGAAAATAAAATGGTAGCTGGTAGAAAGCTTTAAATTGTCTCAACAACAAATAAATGGTCTGGAATAAAAAATGGTCTGAATAAAAAAAAATAGATAAAGTAACTTAATATGGGATTGCCTTACACTTTCATTTCTTTGACATTGTTGTTAGCATCAATTTATTATACATGAAATGTTTTGACAAATGTGGAAAACATATTGAAAAGAAAGAGTAATCAATAATTCAATATTTGTATAGTTTCTTTTTTGGAAGAGTATATTAGAGACGAGACCGTCAGACGGAACTTTGTATTTGCTACACTGTGAAATCTCCGCTCCTGTGTCTTACCGAGTATTTCCTTTGTATGATTCCGGATTCTTCTGTTCTGCTGCGCCCACGTCTTGTCTGCCCCTTGTCTAAGTCTCTCAGTGTGTCCGTCAGTCTAGTTTGGTCAAGTTTTTCTTTTTTTTTTTGTTAGTGTTTTTGTGTTTAAATAAATACTTCTGGATCCTGCATCTGGTGTCCCCTCGAGTACTTCCTAACAGCAACAGTTTATCATATTAAATGTCAGAATGGGGAAATACCGTATATGATCTCAGTGGCTTTGACTGTGGCATACTTGCAAGTGCCAGGTAAGGTGGTTTGAGTATATTTCTGAATGAGCTAGGTGCTCTGCAGATTCAGAAGTCTCATGAGTTTACATAGACTAGTATGGAAAAAGAAAAAAAAATCCAGTGAGCAGCAGTTCCCACTGATGGAAAAGCTTTTGTTGATGAGAGAAGTCAGAGGGAATTAACAAGACTGGTGATTAGCTGAGAGCTCAGATGACCACTGCCCTTACCGAGCATGACTGGCGCAGTGGATAGCACTGTCACGTCACAACAAGAGGATCTCTGATTTAAAATCGACCAGAGCCTTTCCATGTGGCGTTCCACTCTCTGGTCTTGTCAGCAGTCTATCCTGTATAATATTCGTGACAATTTTACATTGCGATTGGATCTGCTCCGTGAATTGCCTGTGATGGATGACAAGTAGAACAAAGCCAAACTGCCAAGCCAGACTATTGCTTTTTTGATAAATACAATTTTGACAAAATTGGTCCTGATTGAAAATCTAATAATGCCAGACATGATAGGTGGATATTGTCCGACTGCTTTTTGGTTACATGTACAGGGATCCTAGAGTTATTGCCAATAATTGCCCATCAATCACCGTCAGCGTTCTTGTTTCTTTCAAGAAACATTGGCTGTAATTGGTGCTGATTCTCCATATGTACTGGTTCAGCTAGTATGGAAAGACTTTGGAAAATGTCAGTCATGGCCAACTTAACTTATTTCCTCAGTATCATTCACATCTTTTGAGTGATGTGTGGAAACACCACCAGATGCTTGGGGATAGACAACCCAGAAAACAAAAGATTTTCTCCCAACATGAACAGGAAGGTATGAATTTACGATGTGGTCTTTTCTCATTTAGCCATCACATTCAACCACCTGAAAATCGCATCAGTGAAAAACAAATTGATTCCACATGCGGACATATGCTGCCACAAGTGCTGTGTCCAATAAAATCCCATATTTGAAATAATCTCTGTGGAAAATGCAATAGCACAAACTAATAACATAAACAGCGCTGCACAAATACTGCACTCAGCAAAATTTAGCCTTTTTCTCTCCAATTCCGCACAATAAATGCAAGACAATGCACTTGTACATTCATTTACATTCCACTGTAACAACTGCATGCATAATTTAGTCCAACAAGTACAACACAAACAAAACACAAATTTGCAGGCTTTGAATTTTAAATGTATTAATCTCGCAATTGTGATAGATTTCCCATAAATATGATAACAGCTGCCTATCTCAAGCATAATACTCAACTGCCCAAAAAGCTGTTGTCACAGGAATTTGTAATGGTTGTGGTTATCAAATGGTTTTACGATTGTGGTGACCTCTCATATTTTCAGGATTGTCACAAAACCTGCAAATTTCTATTATAGTGATTTACATTTGTCTAGCATTATTACATTTGTGGTCGGATGCTTAATTCTACATGTCACGCACAGGTTTGTTAATTGCAGGAAGTAGTATAAGCCTGTTTCGTGATGACTGTACACCACCACTTTTGACTCAAATGGGTCCTAATACATTACTTCTCTGTAATTTTTTGGTGAAAATGTATTGAGAAACAGTATTATAGGCAATGACGAGAAAAAAAAAATCCCACGAGCTGGGGCGCCGCTGACAATTTTGGGCCCTATTGGGTTATTACAAAGTTATTACAAAAATTAAAATATAAAATTAAAGTGTCCATATATTTTATTTACAAATGTTTATAAAAATAATAACAGTGTCCTCTATGGGGCCCTTAGGAATTCTGGGCCCCTAGACTCTTCCATGATTACCCCCCCCCCCCCCCCCCCACCCTCACCCCCCACGAAGCCCCTGCCCAGGAGTATATTGAGTTAAAATTAAAGGTGATAAACAAAAACACTGAAAAAATCCATTTTTATATAACAATTGTTGCAGGTGTTGCAATTTTTTTTGACTCTTGCATAGCCTGAATGCATGCTTGAAGGCTCATTCCATTATTGTTGATGCGAAAAAAAATTTAGTTTTTACTGCTTTGAGGCAACATTATTCTGCAGAATTACCTCTGATGGTCAATTGTTCCAGAATGTAAGGTCAAATGAACTTTGAGCACTAATAAACACGATGGCACAATGTAAGAAGCTCTCTGAAATTGTTCATAGCCGCATTGTGGCCTTACGTGATGTTGCAGACGTTAAATGCTGCCATAGCACTGCGAGAAACACCATCAAAGGTTTCAAAGAAACTGGTTTGCTGAAAACTAGTGGCAATAGAGGTAGAAAATGGAAGTTAAGTGTCATGATTTGTGAGCTGTGCGTGTAGTTTGGACTTTTCCTTGCGTCTCTTGTCCCGGGACGATATTGAATTCCTTGGCTATCGGATTCTTTACCCAGCTGGTTGATCGAGCTGGGGATGCACCTTCCCAGACTCTATATAAGCAGGAAGTCCGGCACCCCCCCTTCGCTAGAGTGTCTGATTTTAGCTTCGCAGTATAGCTGAGGATATCTGTAGTGAGGTTTTGTATGACTTTTTATCTTCTCATTATTGGAGTATCTTCTCCCTTTTTTCTATCTCACTTTGCTTCCGTGTTTCGGATTATTATACGTCCTTTGGAGGTGCAAGTACTTTGTACTTTCATTTGGTCTGTATTATTCTCTGTGTTTGTACTGAGTCTGTGTTGCTCACTTTCTCTCTGGTCATTGCGTTTAGCCTCCTAATTCGACCAGCCATTACAGTTAAGTGCCTCTGATGTTTGTTATCTGGGTTGACAGCACAACAACTCCGTGATGATATTAATAGTGCCGGAAGTGAAGAGATGAAAGTATTAAGATCTATTATTTCCAGATGCCTGTGTGAAAATGGTCTGATTGATCGTGTTGCTGGCAACATCAGAAAAAGACTTGTGTTTGCCAAGAATTTCAGGGATTGAAATCAATGGACTGGGAAGTCATGTCCTTTGAGTGATGAATCAAAATCCAAAATGTTCTTACCCAAATGCAGAACTTATGTGCACCATAGAGTTGGTTACAAATTCTTCAGTATCTTTAGCTAAACTGCTTTGTGTGCAGTCGCTTACTCTTTAGATTATATCGCCATCTCGTAAGCTAGCTAACGTTAACCATGCAAAATCCTTGTGAATAATCACATTAAAGAGATATGATTTGGTTTTGCCCTAACTTCACTAACTTAGCTAGCTGTAATAGGCATGGATTTGTCTCATATGCTTAGCGGTGCTTTCTTGTGTCTAAACCATATTTTCAGATTTTTGGGATGTAGGCTAGCTGGCTAGCAAGCTAGCTGAAGAGCAACCACTGGTAATAGCTGGTGAGGTTAGGGCAAAAAACAATTGACACTGCTTAATTATGATGATTATTCACAAAGATTTTAAATCTTTGCATTAGCTAGCTGGAAAGAGGGCCATATAATCTGAAGAGTTACGTAATATGTGATTGCATATGTAGCTGAAATTAGCCATGCAATAATAATGTCACAGCCTGAACTGCTAGCCGGCCCCTCAGTTGCCTGAAGCCAATAATCAAGGTTGAGGGAGGTCTTGTGGGTGTAATGCTATCGCTTTTGCGTGTGATTGCGTTAAAAGTGACCAATAAGCGTTTTCCAAACTTCTTCCATGGCCAAGTGGTTAGGGAATTTGCAAGTTCGCGGGTAAGAGCGGGTCTCAGTCACCACCCCTACGGCGCGCTGTAAGAAGTCAAAAGAAAGGGCCCACATTGAGGCAGCGATAATTTCATTGGTCAACGCGGAACCGGACATTCTGTTAGTTGGCGATTTTTGACAGGAATGTATCACAAAAAAAAAAAACTGTGGGCAAGCACAAATGTTCCGTATGCAAGCAGGAAAATGTTTCAAGCGCACAGAAACAGTTCTGAGTCTGAGGAGAAAATATCCGAGCGTGAGCAGAAATGTTCAGTGTGCAAGCAGAAATGTTATAAGCACGCAGAGGCAGTTTTGAGCGACAAGAGGAAAGGCTGAAGTTTGCGCGCAAAATGAAATCGATGTGTCAACTCTCAAGTCAAAAAACCATGCTCTCGAATAAAGATAGGGATTTACCTTCATACATTTTGTGTTATGCAATTCATATGGTTTTATTTGTTAATGTCCTTTCATGTTTTGTAATAAATGTGCATTTTGTGACAGCCTCTAAAGTAACTTTGAGTGCTGTTTTATTCCTTTGGGCTGACACCAGCTGTGATAAAAGTAGAAACAGAACACTTGGCAAATGGACTCAAAATCCATTTATTTCAGTGAAAGAAGAGGCTTCAAGCTCAGTGTCTGCTCCATTGCTCAAATAATGAGCCAGATGTGATAATGGAGCCCAGTCTCATCCCGATACCTCAAATAGTAATGCTACCTGACCAAACATCAATATACCATGAAAAAGGACTCTTTTGGCATCCTTGTTTCATGCCAAAACAAACCCTACCCCTTAACCCCTAACCCTTAACTCAAACCCTAACCTTCGCATCAAATAATCGTACCAAAAGCAACCTTCTTCATCGTATATCGACATTTGGTCAAGTAGCATCACTGTATGAGGAGACAGAAAATGAGAATGTAACGGCTAATGACCTTGATTGCTGTCATGGTAAAAGAACAGATAGAATTTCAATTTCCTTTCTTCTGCTCTCAGAACCATATTGCTACGTTTACAGAACCAAATGGACATGTAACTATTGTACTTGAAAACTATAAACATTACTTGATTCAGGGATCTACCAAATTAATGTATAGACAATTTTGATCGGAACAGTGGGATGACTGATATTTACTGTATCCTTAAAACACTTAATTTTCTTTTTTTTCCCATTGTTTCCCCTCTCTCTCTCTGTCACACACACACACAAACAGAAAAATGAACACATCCCCCCCAGTTCATGGGGCATTTTGTGAGGAGAACCAGTCCTCTGCTCTGAACTTCCACAGTCATCCAACTCCAACTACCCCACCTCCACCCGACCTGAATCCAACTCCCTCACCTCGCTGTTAGCGTGATGCTGCATACAGGGCCAAGAGAGTGACTCAGGACAGAGGATATGGCTGTCCACTGAGACTTCAGCTGGGTGTGGAGGCAATCGGCAGCCAAAAAGACCCATGAATGCTTAGAAAAATGAAACTTTTCGCCAAGCTTTATAATGGACTGTATGGTTTCTCAACAAAGGCCGTTTCAACTCATTGACTCTAATGCAGGCGCTGGATGAAAATTGGAACCATATGCTGCTAATCTTAACAATTATTACGTTCAGTCAATGTGATGGGGATGCAAATTGCTTTGTAACCACTGAGTAAAATATTAATGATGAAGTGTGCAACACATCCAAGTTGAAACACCCATGGTGTTTCCTGTATGTGAGTATAGCGTTCCAATATCACAGCATATGCACAAATGATGCATATTTTCAAGGGGATTGATGGAAAGCAGTAAAAAAAAAACAAAAAGTACATTGCCACATCTGCAAAATATATAGTATATATATATATATATATATGTGTGTGTGTGTGTG
The DNA here is from genome assembly GCA_029721435.1 of Gymnothorax reevesii. Lineage (NCBI taxonomy): Eukaryota > Metazoa > Chordata > Actinopteri > Anguilliformes > Muraenidae > Gymnothorax > Gymnothorax reevesii. The sequence continues at coordinate 99,768,884 of CM056578.1, forward strand.
TGTGTGTACATGCATTTCAGCATGGGCTGTGGCTATATTAATAATTGAGTTCCATGAATCTCCATGGTGCCGCGGCAAGACCAAGCTCTCTTTCCGTGCACTGTCCTCATTTGTAATGTTCTACTTTATCACACTAGAGAATGGGTCTGCAGTCGATTAGACTCTCCAGATCAGGCGCCAAGACTGCCCTTTGGCCTCCTTAATTATAGTGTCTTAAGAGTGAGGAACAAAGCCAAAACTCTCAGCCAAGATCTTTGAGTAAGGACAAATTGAGGCTCGAAAAAAGTTCTGGGGAAACGATGCATAATCGACCAAACGATTCAAATAAAATGCAATGTATCTCTCTTCATGAGTTCAAAGCTGGCAAAGAAATTTTAATTTTAAATGTAAATGTGGCCTGCGTTTTAACAAACATGTTGCTACCTAAAGAGGGCCCAAGACGCCACCTGACTTGGAGATTAACTTTCAACAGTGAAGGAACGTTGATTTGTTTTGAAAAGTGTCTATTTCTCTTGACCAGCTTCAGTAAACATCGATGGAGTGGCAAAGTTGATCCAGAATATGGCCAAGTTAAAATTAATATGATCGCCATGCCTACTGTATGTCACATAATTGACTTCGGCATGCCAGAATTATCAAAGCAACATTCAGTTTTAAAAAAACAAAAAAAAAAAAAAAAAAAAATGAATTTGCTGCTAGCTTGCATTTGCTTGTTGGCATCAGTGCTCTGAGAAAATACTTTTCAGTTGCAGAGGAGATGGAAAATGAGAAATAGAATTGTTTTACATCTGTAATCAAATAGTCTCACTGCCTTTCAATTGGGAGTTTATATGATACCTTAGTGTTCACGTTGGTCCCACAGTCAATATCCCATAGTCAGGCAAATTGGAGAATCTAAATAGCTCTTAGCTGTGTGTGTGTGTGTGTGTGCCTGTGTGTGTGTGTGTTTTTGTGTGGGCATCAATAAATATTTCAAATGTGTGTGTGTCCATGAATAGTGCATGATCTCCTAGATGAACAGGAAAATCATCAACGATGCTTGTGTGTAAGTGAATGGCGCGTGGTCCCTGAGATGGACTGACACACTTGCCTATGGTTAGGCTCCAGCCCATCTGCAACTTTGACCTAGACTAAGCGGGTTAAATAGGGGATTATTGGCTGGCTGTATATGGAGGAATAGAGAGTCCCAATGACTTGAATGGCTTGAAGCTGTTTGAAGTCAGTACCTCACCTCACAAGAAAGACAGGAATGACATCATGAGACGAGCATGACAGATGCTCATTCCGAAATACCCTTTTTGAGATACAATCCATGACCATATATCAATTTACTGAAAGTCAGAGGTCTTATTCGCCGTCACAGGGATTTTAAACAGCTTAGCTGACCATTAGAGAAAACATTTACTGGATCTCAGCAAGTCATTTGCTTTATCTCAGTGATTCTGAAATGCTTATCTTGCCAGTTGAGAATGCATGAAATTTAATATAGATACTTGAATTATGATAGGGGAACAGTTCTCAGAAACGCTTTAATGTTTTCAACAACAAAAAATAAATAGCTGGAAGTGGAGTTAAGTCATTAATTCTCCGTGGATAACGTCATGTTTTCACTTCTCTGAGCCTAGATATGCTTTCTAACAAAAGACAGAACAGCTCAGAGTATTCAAAATGAAGCAATATTGTTCATTTTTCAGTCCTTTTTTTGCAAAAGTTTCGATTTCATATTTGGCTTCAAATGAATTAAATTACCACATACTTTCTTCACATTTTTTTACAGGATGGCCTGTCGCAAGAAAAACACGTTTGACCAGGAATTAGGATTGTAACTAAAGGAGGATTAAATAGCACAATAGGCTGACGATACACAGATTTTCAAAGCAAGCCAACACACCATCAATCTCTGGTTTTCTTTAAAGGCCGTAACTGACAAAAGCTGACATGTTTACGAATAGCCTTACAAGAGGCATTGCAGTCAGGGAGGCCAGCATTACAAGTGTTAAAATTGAGGACTGTTGTGACCGAAGAAATAATATATTTCAGACCTGAGAATTGGGGCACATTTGTCTGTAAACCAATTTTTAAAAGAATATTTCCCAAATATGTGTAACGATCGGCTGGTGCCCGGGGAATGAGTGGGGGCACCGGGTGAGCGAATGGAAGGAGGATCAAAGTGCAGAGGACTTGTATTAGTGAAATAAACAAAGTGCAGATGGCTTAGCAATAGAAAATATAAACTACTCAGGGTATTGGAAAAGAAAGAGACTGAAATAAGGTGCTGTTAAACTGAAAGATGTTGTAATCTACCTGCTTGTGACGGGTGAGACAGAGGTTTCAGTAAAGAAGGCGAATGCTGATTAACTAAACAATAATCAGGTGAACACAATTAACAATGTGCAGGAGCATAATGGGATGGTAGGCGGAGGGAACAGGGGAGAACTGGAGGGACCTATCATAGTACCCCCCTGAGGCGTGGCCCCCACCGTACAGCTATCATAGGGCAGGTTCGGAGAGTACGCCCCGCCAGGCTGGATGCTGGGGCAGGAGAGTACACCCCACCGGGCTGGGCGCTGTGGCAGGAGATTACGCCCCGCTGGGCTGGACGCTGGGGCAGGAGAGTACTCCCCGCTGGGCTGGACGCTTGGGCAGGAGAGTACGCCCCGCCAGGCTGGACGTTGGGGGAGGAGAGTACACCCCACAGGGCTGGACGCCGGGGCAGGAGAGTACGCCTCGCTGGGCTGGACGCCGGGGCAGGAGAGTAAGCCTCGCCGGGCTGGACGTCGGGGCAGGAGAGTACGCCCCGCCGGGCTGGACGTTGGGGCAGGAGAGTACTCTCCACCGGGCTGGACGGCGGGGCAGGCAATGCAGTGGGCTTCCAGGGCCAGTGATGCGCCTGGGGCAGCCGGGGCCAGGTCAGACAATAAGAAATGCACTCCAGTTACCCCAGCATCTACAACATATAAGGGAACTATGACGTTGCCAACTAGACCATGTCACAAGGAAACAAGTGAATACAATGACAGTTAACATTAATTTCTCTTGTATTCATAGTTTTTGTGCGCTTAATCAAAAACTCTATGGGAAACTAGCTATGTGTATGGAAGGTGCTAACCACAACATTGGCAGCCATTCAGTAAACTGCAGTCAGTATTCTATTGCTTGCACTCGCACTCACACACAAGACTGGGTATGATAGATGTGGTAGCTAGCCAATATACTTTGGCTATCATGATGTTTTTTTTTTTTTTAATTGGTGAAGTAATAGCATTGATTAGCACAATATAGGCTACTGACTTTGAAGTAATTCATTCTCGCTACTGTAGTATGATGCATTTGTATGATATGTTGGCATTAGCTATGTCAGCCAGCTTTACCAATTACTGTTTGTCTAGATTTCACTTAGAGACTCAGTGATGTCTACATAGCTATATTTTCTAGAAAATGATACTAATAATCCATGAACTACAGAGAAAATTACAAATAAGAAGTGTTGCAACACCTCATTATTGATGTGGTAGCTTCCATCGGGACTCTCATTTCTCTGAATCGATATGCCTTTGTTTCAACTAAGCCTTTTTTTTATTGTCAACTAAAGTTTATGTTCTGAAAGGGCCAGCCAGCAGTTTTAGACAAAGATAACTTAATCCTATATAATGCCAGTACTAAACAGATCATGACAGTTGAAGGGTCTTATCACTAGTAATGCCTCCTGATAAGTACGCGCCCTGGCTACCTTGCCAACGAGCCTAGTTCTTTGGTGATATGGTCAGCGGGTTTGACTCTTACCTGGGAGTCTGGGGTTCAATTCCCCGCCCGGGCCCTCCTTTGGCCTGCCACATTCTGGCGCAGGATCTGGGGGATCCTAACTGATGGCAGCATGTGTAAAGCATGCAGTGTGAGGACACGCTCCATAAAGAGGGGGAGAGATGTGACAGATGAAGGGTCTTATCACTAGAAATGCCTCCTAATAAGTACGCGCCCTGGCTACCTTGCCAACGAGCCTGGCTCTTTGGTGATGTGGTCAGCGCGTTTGACTCTGGGGTCTGGGATTCAACTCCCCGCCCAGGAACCCTTCGGCCTGCCACATGATGATAGTGGAATGAGTAACATAAGACTAGAAATAATATACATTAAATGTACAGAGTAACATAGCCAATAGGTCCTAAAAACAAACATTTTTGACATTACCCTATAACATAGTCAATGTATTCATCCTTTTTTGCATCATTCTAGTCTAACTTGCTGTATTATTACAGCTTACGCTTGTTTATTTCACTTTTGCTGTTGTTTGTTGACATTAGCAGACTGCTAATGTGAGTGAGTTTTGTACACCAAGTACTATAGGGGTGCTGAAAAGAGGCAGGCAAGGCACTTGAGGCCGTGCATAAACGTCACTTTGTTTTGATTTTTGCTGAAAAGCCGACCTGATGCCTCCATATAAAATCAGTCCACAGGCTCCTATTGGCAACTGAGTGAGTTGGGAAATGTCTCATTTTTTCAGAGGGTCGCAAGAGAAAGCAATTAATACATGTAAAGGATGTTGCTTGTAGCACGTTTGAACACTTAAGTCCTATTTTTTCTTCGACAAAATCTTACTCAAACATGTTGAATAAAGTCATCCCTCTCAGTGACACAAATTAAACCTGGCCTCCCTCTCTAGATGATGTAATATTCTCAATTACTGCCAGAGAGGACTCTGGTTCCATTTAACCTCAAAGGAGAAATCTGATTTTGCCCCCACAATTTCTTCCTTTCTTCTTGTTAGCATTCATGTCTGGGCTCTATGTGAATTCAAAATGCGTACAGTTCACTCCTTGCTCTTTGACATTTGTCATCCTATTGCGTGGTAACTTGTTGCGGGTCTTTATGACCCATGAAGGCAAAATAAAAATAAAAGCCATTCTGATATAGGGCAACAGTTGTTTACTAGCAGAACACAATGATCAACAGTCTTCACCAATGGAGACACTTGATCTTTATCTACCATAATAACAGTTTGATTCATCTCTGTTCTTGCGTGAAATTAAGATAAGATATACTTTTTGAACCCCTTAGGATAACTTGTCCTCTGCACTTGGTCCATTGCTTCCATACTCCTCCTGTTCTCCAATGCATTTCAACTCCATGCTGTTAAAAATATCTTAGTGACTTATAAATGAGCCTTTCCAAAAGTGAAGAATGCAAGAGAGTCTGTAAGGTCATGGGACCATGCAGAAATCTGAAGTATGAATTTGATGGCAGTTCACTGAATTCCAGCAGGAATGCTTATATTCTTAAGGGACAATCCTCAGACTTGAATTGAAATGGGACTGTTTTCATTATATTATTGGGGGAGAGGCATTATTTTTACTGTGCGTGTTTGTTATTAGTGAATTATAACAGGGTAATTACGCACTGTGTATAAGTGTACCAATGGTACATATGTTTTTGTTTATGGTCTAAAAATTCAGAAGTAGCTATGACTGAACCAAAAACATCCATTCATAACCATTGCAGAATGGTTAGGACATCCGTCTACTCTAATCGGTCCTTTCCTATTACGTTGATGTAACATATTAAAACAACTGACACAGTAGCTTCAGTAGAGTACATAATGACTCATTCTCTCCTGTTGCACACTGGAGGGACAGAGGGCTGTAGATATGGAAAACCCATTTAAAAATACTGAAACATGTACAAACCCATTTCCAGAAAAGTTGGAACCCTGTGTGAAAAGTAAATAAAAACAGAATGCAATGATTTGTGCATAATTTTACCCTACGTTTAATTGAAAATGGTTAAAAAACAACACGTCGAATGTTGAAACTGAGAAATTTATCATTTTGAATTCAATGTCAGCTGCCAGAAACATATTTCAAGAAAGTTGGGACATGGGGCAATAAAAGATTTGAAATGTTTTATAATGCTTAAAAAATGCACCTGGTAGAACATCTCACAGTTAATTAGATTAATTGGCACTGGGGAACTGACATGAATGGGTATGAAAAGAGCATCTAATAGAGGCTTAGTCTTTCAGAGGATGGTGAGGGCTTCACCACTCTGTGACAGACTTCATGGGAAAATTTTTCAACAATTTAAGAATGACATTACAAAAAACCCGGAGATTAAATCATCTATGGTATGTAATACCATGAAATTATTCAGAGATTCCAGAGAAATGCATCCACAAATGCAAGTTAAAACTTTACTATATAAAGATAAAACCATAACTAAACAAGATCCAGAAACGCTGCTGCCTTCTCTGGGCCTAAGCTCATTTATGATAGCCAGAGACAAAGTGGAATACCATCGTGTGGTCTGACCAATCAAAATCTTGATTTTTTTTGGAAATCATGGATGCCACGTCCTCTAGGCTAAGAAGGAGAGGGGACATCTCCACACAGTGCAAAAGCCAGCATCCATGATTGTATGGGGCAGCATTAGCATTAGCACTTGCACGTCTGTGTAATGGCTCGTAAAATTGAGAGGCCAAGTGTAGCGGCCAGAGACAGAATGAGCAGTACGGACACAATATAAACACAGAGAATTATACAGACCACCAGAAAGTACTCGTGCTTCCAAAGGACATATAATAGTCCGAAAAAATGGAAGCAACGCGAAAGAAAACAAAAGTACAAAAGGGAAAATTCCTAAGCGGAAAGAACTCCAATATTAACAGGAAAATATAAAGTCACACAAATCCTGACTAGAGACATCTTCAGCCATAGTGCTTAGCTACAAACAGACACTCTAGCACAGGAGGCGTGGCGGACTTCCGGCTTATATAGAGTCTGGGGGAGCACCTCCCCAGTTCAATCAGCCAGCTGGGAAAAGAATCCGATTGAAAAGGAATTTGATATCGTCCCGGGATGAGAGCCACAAAGAAAAGTCCAAAACACGCGCACGCCTCACTAACCACATTATGCGTGTGTATCAACATCATGGATATGAAATCCGAAAGAGTCTGGGTGCTCAACTAGCCTGCCTGCAGTCCAGATGGGACTCCCATTGAAAAATTTCATGCACAAAAGTGATAAAAGAGTCTGAAAGTGTTGAGAAACTGAAATCTAAAATCAAGCAAGAATGAGAGAACATTTTGCTTACAAAACTACAGTAATTCGTCTCCTCAGTTCTAAAACACTGACAGGGTGTGGTTTACAGAGGAGATGATTTAACACAGTGGTAAATATGGCCCCGTCCCAACTTTTTGAAATATATTGCTGGCATCAAATTATAAATGAGCAGATATTTTTCAAAATCACTAGAATTTCTCAGTATCAACATTTGTCTTTGTACTAGAATCAATTTATCATAGAGTTTAAATGACTTACCAATCATTGCAGTCTTTTTATTTACATTTTACACAATGTCCCAACTTTTCTGGAAATAGGTTTGTACGTGCATCTTGCTATATTACTACGCATTCATCCAATTAATACGTAATTACTGGTAATAACCACATCCACAAATTGTAATGTAAACTAAGCAGCTCAATAAATGTAACATTACTTACATACACTTACATACTACATTACCTACATACGTACAATACATACACTGTATGTACTTGCTCAGAGCATTGTAAGAACAAACAAATTAGAGCTGTGATGTAGCAAAGCCATTACCTTATTTGTGACCCAAGTATAACATCCTGAAAGCATGTATCCATGCAAAACTAGAAGTAATCAGTAAATATATGGAAACACGCTAGCGTTTATTGATGTACAGTAAAATGAAAATCTCTGGTGCTTTTGTAGAGCTATAAAAATGCTGTATTGCTTTGAAAACACTGTTCTCCTGGTCCTTTGCTGTGAGGACAAAACAGTTAGAACAACCGGCTTTAAAATATGTTCCTTAGCAAATTGATAATGAGATCTTATTTTTCAATGACAATGCCCTATCTAGAACTTTTCATGACACCAGCTATCAGCTGCACGACACACAGGGTAGATTCAACCCTCTCAGACCTGTGATTATCAATATACAAGTGAGTAAACATTATTAGCTTGATATCCAAGATGAACTACACAGAAATTCAGTATACCTTCATAGTCCAATATCCAAGAGAAACCACATAGAAGTTCAGTATACTTTTTTAGCCTGGTATCCTGGACAAACCACATAAGAGTTCAATATACTTTATCAGCCCGATATCCAAGACAAACCACGTAGAAGTTCAATACAATTTATTAGCCTGATATCCAAGACAAACTGCACAACAGTTCATTCATGAATATTTCTCCAGCGCCAAGTCCCAAAGGTGCAGCCCGGAAATCAGATGCATGCCGCTCTAATTGCACACTATTCGCTCGTTCTTAGGGTGATGACACAGTTCAATTCTGAAGGGCTCCATTTTTTTTGGAGGGGTTGACACTCTTTGGCAAAACCACTGCATTGTACTAAGCTCTCAATCATGGGGGCAGAACCTTAGAACCTTCTGAAAATACCTTGGGAGAGAAAGCATCTGGTCCTCCTCAAACGTTCCTCAAAACCCATGTTTTTGTGATCAAAGACATTGGGCCTCATGCAAGAAGCGATATAAGAACAATTTCTTATATTTGTTTGTATCCCCGATTTTTTCTAAATTTGTCCTTACCCAATGATTTCTGGGATGCACTAATGTTTTCTTATTTTTGCTATTCTTTTAGGGAAGAGAAAATTTTACAAGTGGTCGAGAGCATTCTTACCGAGATAAGAGAAAACTGAAATCTCTGTCCCCAAATTGCTTGCCCAATGCACGGACACACAAGTTTTACAACCAAAACATTAAAAATTCATCATACAATCAAATTTGATTGTTTTACGTTTTTGACAAATTAGAATGATTTTATTATTGATTTCTTGGGCTAAAGAGTTCGGCCAGTTGATCCTAAGTAGGACTAAGCTATAAAAACCCTTACATACTTGAGTGCGTTCTCCTTCTGAATAGTTTACCTATTGCTGTTGGACGTTTTAGCCATCCAGGCCTTGCGCAGAGAACACGTTTTTAGAGATCGCGTGGATTTGTTTGTTGACAGATGAATTGCTACTCGTACCAAATGTTACGGACAGATATATGCTTGGGACTTGTGTTTGGATGCGTCTACGTGATGACGTGCTCTATTTGGTCACGCGGTGTTGGTGGCGGTAGCGATTTATAATATCACCTGTTCACTCACTAGGTGATATGGGATCAGTAAGACACCAGATGCGGGGAGATGGGAATGAGGATTTTATTCAAACAAAACAAAACAGGCACGAGGGCCAACGAAAAACTTGGCCCAAAGGGTTGCAAAAGGCAAACTAAGGTACGCTACACAGAGCTATAAACAAAAGAATACAAAACCACAAAATACAAAAAGGCACTGGAAACTCCAGGCAAGATGACCATAAACAGAAAAGAATAATGATTCTATGAGAAGAGAGCAGAAGGCTATATACAACAAGACAAGAACTAAGAACAAGGCTTGGAAACTTGGCAACAAAACTTGGGAACATGAACTAGGAACAAGCTTGAGACACTGTCTGCCAGCCAACTTCCACCGCATCCAGATAAAGGCTTAGAAATCAGAACATGAGAGGCAACACCTGGAGAAAGAGAAACAAGAGGCATGGCAAGATCATGACATGGACAGAGATTGGATGACAAGACTTGCTCATTAAGAGAATGAGCGTGCTCAGCTTAAGTACCAATTAAGTATGCAGTTTGAAAGCAGCATGAATGTTCAGAACAGAAAAGCACAGCAAGATCTTGAAATAGCAAAGCAGGAATCATGACAATAAACTCCCTGTCTAAATTAGTAATATTAGTAATGTGCCTGTCTAAGAATTACACCACCCAGTGAATGTTAGTAACTTAAAAACAGTTAATTGTCAATTAAGCTTAGCACAGCACAGAAGGAAGGGGAAATACCAAAGCCAACCCAGAGCTCTGAAATGTGCAACAACGAAGGCACGGGGCGGAACGCAGACAAGCGGTGGAGTGGCTTGGCAGACCTGGCGAAAACAAAAACATGGAAAAGTAAAAACATGGACATGGAATGTGAAACATGAAATGTGTAATCCTAATACAAGAAACTGTTAAAACTGTGACATGAGCATGAGCTATGAACTATGAAACTTGAACTACGGACTATGGAACATGAAACTGTTAAAACCATAAGCAATGCTGTTCTGGCCAAAGGCCAGAACCCCGGAACACAACACTAGGTGAGAGTTAGTTTAGTGAGTGGGTGATGGGGGGAGCCTACTTTTTGCTGACCGCTATACTCCACTCCGTAATTCTCGTTTGGCACTTTGCACTTTATCTTGCTGGGATTCTGCATTTGCACTTTATATCCTGCTAAACTTGAAGTCTCATTTATGGATTACTGAACCTGTGGATTTTATCTCTGCATGTGGATAATGGATATGTGCTCACTTGAGGTTATAACGCTTGGATACAGTGAAGATTTGTAATAAAGCAACTTGAACTACAACTTGGAATCACGTTTTGAAAGTCTGAACAGCTAGTGCGTCGGGCATGTTAGTTTCCCCTATTCAGCTGCTCGGCGACTGAGAAATTGCTCAAGACAGTCGCCCACAACAAATGTGCAACCGTACTTGAGCACGGAAGATTATTGCTACGTGTTACGGCTGTCTTGTTCTAACAAATGCAGCGGCGAAAAGATATCTCCATTTAAACAAAGAAATTCAATGCTTGCTCGAAATGTAGGCAGACGAAAACATACAATCACAACTGGATACTACACTCAAAAACTCAGAGATTTAGGGAATGATTCGTGAGTAGTTACACTCGCGTGATTATCACAGAATAATGGATCAGTGCTGTGACAAACTAAAGAAAATGCAGCTGCGATATTTCAAAGTGCAGGACATGGTGCGAAAGTCTGTCAGCTGACGTTATGAGATACATTTTCATTGTATGAGGCAGTGGACAGCATAAGGCCAAAAACTGGCAATAACTGGTGAAAGAATTTCGTGTGCAACATCCACCTATATCGAATGTAATCAGTGCATTTTCGGCTTACCTTGATGTTTAGGTACCCAGAGAAAGATTTGGATATGTAAAAACCCAATGAATGAATTCAGTCAAGATAATTTCGAGTTTAATTTTTCGCGCTGCTATACGTGGTAATCCATGTTACAGATGACACACTGGGTTGCTAGGGCACGCGCAGCATACGCATTCGTGATATTAATATTCGAAACCCCCTTCTCAATAATAAAACCCCCCGAAATATATTGGCGCGTCCTTTTAAAATTGTTCCCCATTTAAAACCACCTAGGTGCATACTGCAACGCTGTATTGGAATTTTGACATGTATGCAAGTGAACTCGGGAATGGAATGATGTTGCTAGTATGAAAGCTGACCAGCGGGGGGAAAGGGAACGGGGGACAATCGTACTGTGCCACGGCACAGAACAATCACACCTAATGTGAAAGTGCCCTAGATTGCCATGAGCAGTCGGCTTTTTGCACACAGCACGTCACGTGCCCTTATATGGTGTTTAGTGGGAGTCATATATGCTAATTTAAAACAACCAGCCACGCGCTTCCAATTTACGATCAAGTTGGATTTAACATTCAGCACATTCTGCATGGGTAAGAGCAGATTTGGACAGTAAGAGCGTTTGGTGCATCCGGAGTTTATTTCTCTTAGCAAAAAAAATAAGATAAAATATAAAAGAAATTTAAGAGAATGTTGCTGTATGAGGCCCATTGAGTCATAGGGCTCAAGACTCGTGATAAGCTGAAGTTCGATTTTTGTGTTTTATTTCAATGTTCAAGACTCATTGTTTGTAGATTCTGCTGGAAAATCTTACGTTAAGATTGAATAGCAGACTGCACGTGAGCTTTGAATAGACTTCCCCTAATGATACTTACATTTTATACCTTCAAATTTTCTATGCACAGTGCAATCAGACAGTTTATTCAAGTGAAAAACTGCAAAAAGAAGTAATTCAATCACAAATTCTGCTCTTAAAGTTCAGAGTCCTGTGCATGAACCGTGATTCAACACTGCTGAGCTGAAAGTTTTGAATACACAATTATATATAAGTGTAGTGGGGTCTAATGTTATTTCAGCTTTGTTAAATGCAGCACAGGCTTCTCACATCACAATAACATTTATCCAGTGGCCCTATGATCTCAGAGTTGCGAGATGCGGTCCTACAGATGGGTCACGTGATCAGTGAAAGGGGACATTTCAATATCACCAGTGTTTTCCCAGGATTTCAAATGAACCATTTTCTTTTCTTAGCCTTGGCTTTTTGATCTCAACATTTTCTTTGAAAATTCCTCGAACTTAATTCCTCACAATCCAGGAAACAGCAGGAAAGCATTCATTGTAGTTAAGTGCTCAATTTTCTGATAATGCTGATGTGTTAACTTAACCACAATAGACTGCACTGGAAGTGAAGTGTGTCTGCATGTGTGTGTGTGTGTGTGTAGGGGGGGGTTGAGGTAGGACTGAGGGTGGAGCATGGGGCTGTCATTGTACCCCTGGACTGAACCAGTTTTCCCCAGTTTTTCTGCATATTCTCATCACTCACCCTCGAGTCCATGTCTACATTTCATCCATCCATACATCCATCCATCTTTTCAGTCTATCGATGTTGAAATTACCCTCAAGCGCTTGGGCATTACGTTGTGAAAACGAGGTTACGCACCAGGGCGCTACCCATTTCAATCAACTCGGTTTCTAGTTGGATTAAACGATACTGGTGCATCAGAGATCATATTCAAAAGATACCGCAAACAAATTTGCTCCAAGATAACTGAGGCTAACTTCAACATGTTTCGACAAGGTGTCTTAAGAAAGGTTGCCTTTTTTGTCAGTGAAATGCAATTGTTGAGACTTCCATTTAATTTGCTTTCTTTCCATTTAAAAATGTAAGGGTTTGTCTCTGAGCACCGATATTGCGCGCAGAGATCAAGGATTGTCGACTGATGCAAAGATGGATCTGGTATTTATTATGACTCTGAGGCACAGCAAAACACAACACAAAAGACCATGGAACTGAGGTTCCGGGATAATAATGTTAGTAATACATACATCTTGGACTACAGCTTCAGTACTGTTTATTACAAATAGAAAAAAACATGGACTCAAGGCTCTGGGATATTAATTACAGCACTGAACATAAATAGTAACAGTGCGGAAGTTGAAGTTTGTGATACACGCGAATGCGGTAGATGAGTCTAAATAAGACCAGAGAGTAAATACAGGCTGGTGAGGCTTACGAGACTTTGCACCGAATGAGTGTGAAGCTCAGACTGAAATAGGAAAAGCTGCCACATAATGGCAGCCACAGTGCAGGTAATGATCTCGGCCTGAGGAATGCGGTCCGGGTCTGAATAGGCTGCAGGGTTGGAGCGCTGGAGGCGTGCACAAAAAAACTAAAATGCATTCCTGAAAGTTTTCCTAATCCATGATAAATTTCAAGCTAAAGTGTACCAAATCCTTAAAAACTCTGTAAAATATAAGGCATGCTTTGTGACCACTAAGTAATTGGTTGTAGAGCTTTCATGGCATTTTAAAACCATCAGTAAAAGCATTTTGAGAAGGCAATATCCATTAGCAGTGAAGTTATAGAGAAAAAAAAAATATTCCTCAAGTACTCCCACTTTATTGGCTATCAAAGGATTCATCTGTCATTGGTAGTCCCTCTCCCTGTGATCTTCTCCAGGTGCCACAGCATACTTAATTGCTCTGTCAGGGCTCTCAAATACTCTCCAAACAGATGCGCTGTCAACAAACCTCTTCCATTGACTAGATCTATATCACCGACCACCCCGGCTCCAAAGTTGTGGACTCAAAATGGCTTCAGTGTGTTTCAGTACAACCTAAATCAACCCTGTTATCTACTTTCACTCTTCCCCTACTCTGTTGTGTTCAATTTATCATCCCCTGGGTTTTGTTATTTGCGCCACTTAAAATGTTTAAAAAACACAAGAAAATTTTTTTCTTGTGTTATACTCAACATTTTAAGATTTCTTTTTCTGGCATTCAGAATGTGTTGTGTGCAATATTCTCTGACGTTTTCTGGTCACCATGTATGACAACAAGTGTACTGTAAATAACAAAATACTTCTGAATGTCAGAATATATTCCCTTTAGAGATTTATTTTGAAAAAATATGATTATTATTATCTGGTGTTCTCAAAATACTTGGTAAAAATAGTTGTGCTTTTTGGCATGTCAACTTACATCAATTGGTCTTAAGATTGCAATTATCACCTCAAAATATAAGAACTGATGTTGACTTGACTTTCTTTGACTTGCTTTTGTTACACATTGCAATAACAGTCAACCTTTCAATTCACTGTGCTCGAAGATGAGTTCAAATCAGTCTGGTATTACCAGTCAAGTCGTGTAGGAGCAGTCATGCTGGTAGGGATTGCTCCTAAATATTTTGTCACATGCTCATTTTTGTTTATGGTTTCCTTGACAAAAGGGGTGGCTCAACTTACCCCTATGCTCTACTTACCCCGCTCTCCTATTGACCTACATTTGCAGCAAAATTAAGAGCATGACATTTCTCCTGATCTCTTTATCATTCTCATTAAAGTCATTTCCTGCAGTTATTCAGATTGTGCTAGCTGTAAATGTTAGTTACTCTGCGATTGCACTGATGTTACCCATTTTAAAAGAATCTGCTTGTGATAATTGTTTGCTTATAACACATGTAATATGTGCGTGATGTTATGCGTCATAACCACACAGTTTAAACCATTTTTTTGATCATCACTACCTCATTGCGCTCAACTTTCATAGTCTGTGGAACACAACTTTTTCTCAGACAGCAGGCATCAGTGACTGGACCATTGAGCTAAATTGCTCGTACTCCCTCATTTTTTCCGATGTTAATCAGTCACAGAAGTGTGTGTGGCGCATGTTCCCTCAAATGGCCAGAATCACAGTTGTAATGAAATACATCAGCCAGATGTCCTTCCCTGTCTTAGGACCTTGTTAAATCCACTGTGGTGCTGTTTTGTGAGACTTGAAACCCTTATAAACCCCTTGGTAGCTCAGCAGTGCTGTTACACTTTGTTCCTTGAGTACAGTAGGCTATCTATAGCACTTTGCAAAAGGATGCTTCATCAACTGTTGTTCAGAACTTGGACTCATCTGATGGGGCTGCTGATCAGAATGCATTGTTTGGCTTCACCTTAATGTGCAGGTGGGATTTCTATTCTGGCCAGTTTTCAAGTTTTGTTTGCGTATTAACTCTGCTACTATTCATCTACAAACATTTATAATTAGATACTGCGGAGTAGCATTGTATTTCCGCATAGATGCTTAAAGAGAAGTTATGCCCGGGTAAAATGTTTGGAATCTGAATTCTGTGGTACAGCGCACTTTATTTATTTTCTGATCTCACAGAACAAATTTATGTTGTTTCATTTGCCATGAGGTGAGGGTTGCTTTGACTCTGGTGAAACACAGCACAACTTGATTTTAAGCACTAGCATGCACTTCAAAAAACAGTAGGTGATTGTGTAACAGATGTGTTAAAATTATAATTTATATTTCACCAAAAATCCATTTTCCGCTCTGTTCACGGTTTATAGTTGTTTTTTGGCATTATCTCTCTTTTGTACGTATTTATTTTGGGAGCTTTTATTTTAAGTGAGTTCCCTTTTCATGTGACGTGTTCGCTACTTCAGTAATGCCGCACTTCTCAGTTGGACTGAGGTTCTGCTGAGGAAAGGTAAGACTATTATGAGGGTTGAGGCTAGAAGAAAACCTCCTCAGCAGCATCATTCAGTGCATTTCCAGTACATAGCTTTGAGGAAGCACACCCTAACACTAACCCTATTCCTAAGCCTAACATGGACAGAAGAATTTGTGGGTAACACTTTCTATGAGTGCCATGTCTATAGTACATTATGAGAACATTCATAACCCATTATAATACATTCATAATGCATTATAAAACTCTTTACAAATGTTTATAATGATGCATGATGCCTTATAACAAGGTTTATGACATATTATAAGTGCTGGGCATAACGTATAAAGTTTTGTATTCATAATGATTTATAGCCTTAAAGCCAATCCTCAGTTGCATTATAACTCCCAAAATTTAACCAATTACATTAGAAAGACACATAGAGAAGCGCTTTAAGGTTTCATAACAAATTATAAATTGTTAGCCTCTGAACCGGAATACTGGGTTATAAATATTGGTAAGGGACTAAAAGGTGACTTGGTGAGCTTTAAGTAAAGTGACAGCACTAAGTAAGGTTTTTAGCCATTATAGGATATTAAAACGCCAATATAACAGCATATGAGCAGTATTTGCTGGCTGTAAGTAAAGTGCAAGAAAGAAAATCACAGTGATTGTTGAAGCAAATACTCTAAGATGCATGATCGGTCAATACAAGGAAAGAACCATGGGCCCCTCTAACCAGTGCCTCCGTTCCTCCAGCGCTAGGTTTACTGCCAAGAGCTCCCAGTTACCTAGGTCATAGTCGGCCTCCGCAGGTGTAAAGTATGCTCAGGGGTACAACTTCTCTGGTGTTCTGTGCCGCAGCGACAGGACAGCTGCCATGCCTGCGTTGGAGGCGTCAACTTCTAAGATGAAATGCTTTTTCGGGTCTGGTATTTTGAGTATGGGTACAGTAACGAACAGGTTCCTGAGTGTATTTAATGTGTGTTGAGCTTTGGGATGAGACTGGGCTCAAAACATAAGTTCCAGCCCTGCCAAAACTAGCTTAGGAAAAAAGAAAAGGGTGGTAAGCTTGAAAACATGGAGTGGTAGCACAGTCTCCAGACTTAAACCCCATCAAGATGGTTTAGCGTGAACGGGACAGAAGAGTGAAAGCAAAGCAGCCTACAGGTGCCACACATTTATGGGAACTTCTGCAGCAGAGTTGGGAAGAACCTTCTGAAGAATATTTGATTTCCGTTGTAGAAAGAATGCCACGAGTGTGTTCAGCTGTTATATCTGCTACTTTGAGTCAAAAGTTTAAAATACATTTTGATTTATAAATTGATTCCATGATTTTGGCCGTTAATTTGTGCTATCATGTCTATGCTTTCATTCCAGAGTACAATGAGACATTAAACGGCATAATTTTCTATTAAAAAAAATGAAAAAATTGGGATGTCCTGAAACCTTTCACCGATAATGTAGATTACTCTTACGGTATCATTTCTTATGCGTGGTTAATGATATTTAACTCATTGAGTTTCTGACAATTTGCTTTTAATGTGTGCTTACAGTACACTATGAAATTGAGATCCAAACCCTTGATTTAACAGTCTTGTGACATACAGTCTGATGCTGTGATGCATCAAGGTGTATTACTGAAGTGGTCAAAGCCATAAAGAACTGTGTGCAAACTTTATTCAAATAGCTATTTGCTTCAGCAACATTTATGTCTGGTCTGTCTGGCTAGGACTAACTCCAAAATGGTTTGAGACAGAAAGTTAAATGTTATCACACTTGGCGAGAGGTGTAGACATTCCAGCGCTTTTCCAAACCTGGCTCAATGTAATGACGCGGCCATAGCGTGGATTTTATCATATGTTGAGACACAGCGGAATCCGAATGGTCTCTCTGCTTATGTCCTTTGCTTTTTCTTCTCTTATATCACATGATTCAAGTTATTGCTCTTCGTCTTTTTGATAATCCTTAGCTATTGATGCTCAATTCTACAATTGAATTAATAAGTTCAATTCAATTCAATTCAATTCAATTCAATTTATTTTGTATAGCGCTTTTCACAGAGACTGTCACAAAGACGCTTTACAGTAAGAGTTTCAAGAAATAAAAAGGCAGTGCCCAGCCTATTCCCCACTACAGCAAATGAGGCAAAAAACTCCCAGTAGGGAGAAAAATCCTCCAACAGTGGTGAGAAAAAACTCCCCAGTGGGAAGAAATCTCAGGAGGAACCCGGCCATAGTGGGGGAGCCCATCCTCCGCGGGCTAGCTAATTAAGAACAAAAAGTAAAATGGAGTGAAATGACAGAAGAGTTCCATTTAAGTCCATCTAAAGTGGCAACGGTAGCTTCAGAAAGTGGCAAGTCGAGGATGGTGCAGGACTGGACCAGGGCCAAACCGGATCGGATCAGGACAGCAGGACAGCAGCAGCCAGCGCTCATGGTGAGGGACAGGGCTCATACGGTCTAATAAGTACATTAGATAGTCTAGATATGGCGTTGGAAATTAACAGAACTGTCCTGTAATGTATTAATGGTATTTATTCCACTTCATCTGTTATGATTCAGAGAAGGGGCCAAAAGAAGATTAAGGGTACAATGCAAAGAAGAATAATCATTTATTAGAATACGGTTATATTAGTGGTATGGGCCAAAGCCTGGAACTCAGAAGAGGGCAGTCCAGCTTTGTTGGTAATGAGGGTCGGGGTGTGTATGCGCCCAGACCAGTGGCTATCCAGGGGCAAAAGCAAGTAAATTCCCCTCACCAAAGCAGGGCTGCTTGACAATAGGATGAAAGCATTTAACAGGAATCCAAGCCCAATCCTGGAGGCTACTGAAGGCTTAGGAGGTGTTCCTAATGAACTGACTTATAGGAGTTAACTGGAACAGATGGTTTCCAGGGACACGGTCCCAATCCTACAGAAAGGAAAGCGGATACTAAGGCTTGGAAGTTTGTTCCCATTAATAAGGCTCCAAAGAGTAATTACGTTTTTCTCTATCGTACCAATAACCACACGGAAGAAGAATGCTTAAACTCAAATACACAAACCGACGATTAGGCTTAATAGAGCGAAGTCTTACAAAAAGCAGCCATGCAACACAAAAGCTTTTGTATACCATGACCGCACACAAAATGAGTGAGGCACATAATGGATCATACCTGAGAGTTGGCTTAAAGGAGGAAACGTGACAATAAATCAATTAAAGGAGACAAAAATGCAAAACGCATAGGTTAATGGAAAGTGTTTGGAACCAATTAAAGACACGCAGGGGTTGCTTTCCTCGTGGAATTGGAAAAGAGCGCCACTTCATATCCGACATAATCTCATTCACCCCAATAATGCATATATGACCAATAGCGATTATTTCAGATGTAAAACTATTAAAATCAATTTTAATCAATTACCACAGTAAATGAACTATTGGGAATAACTCTCGAGAACTTTGTGACTTCATGGATCATAACTTTCTCCTAACCAATGAGCTAAAAGGGCATATTTTATGAAATATTCACTTTTTCAGTTCGTGTGCACATACATTTTGGTATCTGGAGTGCTTACTTACCCACAAATTGAGAATCAAAACAACCCAGTCATTTTTTTTTTTTTGGGACGCATTTTTCAGAAAACATGGCATTCAGCATGCCATTCAGATTTTGCTCCCATTTCTATGTCACATACAGGCTTTTGAAAACAATCTCACCCCTCATGTGAACATCTAAGCTAATACCACCACAGATCACAGGAGAGAAGGGCAGAATGGAAATTTTTTTAATGGCACCCTCCCAGCTTCGCCCATCAAAAACCCACACGTGTGTGCTAACTACTAATTCTACAAACCTCAGTCAGTGCAAGGCAGGACTGGCAACAACATGCTGATTAAAGGATTGTGCTTTTCAGAAAATTCTAAGTGGTGGCTTTGATATGTTAACAAGGAGAATCTGGAGTTAGCTAGCTAACTAGGTGACTTTCAAATTTCTTTATATCTCTAGCTGAACTGAATTACATGTGTAACGTTAATTAAATCAGCATGACTTAGTTGTCGCTGTAGCAAGCTAGCTAAGTTCCAGTCTCCTAACTAAGTTAATGTTACTTAGCTAACTAGTTAGCATGCACGCAGAACCTTTCCAAAATCATTATCTAGTTTACTAACAACGACTTAACGACTATTCAGTTGACTGTGAATTTAGAAACTGGTGCTCGTACAAAAGTGAATGTCTGTGACTAACTGACTGACTGAGTAGCAGAGTGATGGAGTTCGCTCAATGCTAACATATACTGAGAATTACCTAAAGGCACCAATGGAAATTAGCATTGGGATTGTGATAATATTCACTGTCGAGCTATATACTTAGTATTGACCTAGCTAGTCTTGTTTAGCCAGGGGCATTGTAGGAAACACGCTGATAGAATGGGTGAATTCAGTTTGGGAGAACAGCGCAACCATGCCCAGTAAATTGGATTTTGGCTAACAGTTGCAACTGAACAGATGCTTGCCACAGATAAATGTTTTTGTTGAAGAATGAATGCAAAGTGTTGTAAAACATTTATGGTGACTCCACGGGGTCTGGGGCTCTGTTTGCTGGCCAATCCGGACAGAGTTGTATTTCAGAGGGTTGGGAATGGCAGGCATCAAATTGCCTTTGAAAAGGTTTTTTTTTTTGCTGAAAATAATGTGAATCTCCCCTTTGGACATCCTAAAATATTTTAACTTCGTACAAAAACAGCATAATAGGTCCCCTTTAATGATTATTCACGCAATTTATAAGTTTTTACAGTGCCCTCCATAATAGTTGGCACCCCTGGTAAAGATGTGTTCTTTAGCTTCTAATAAATTCAGTTTTTTTCTAAATAATAAAGGACCACAATGAAAAAAAACAGGAAAAGCCAACCTTTAATTCAAGTGCATTTATTCAGTGGGAAAAAATCCCACATTAAGACATAATTCTTTTACATCAACTCATGTGTGCCACAATTATTAACACCCCTGACTGTACTTTGTGCAACCCCCTTTTGCCAGCAAAACAGCACGTAATCTTCTCCTATAATGTTTCACAAGATGGCAGAATACAGAAAGAGGGATCTTCGACCATTCCTCTTTGCATAATCTCTCTAAATCATCCAGCAACCTGGGTCCTCTCCTCTGCACTCTCCTCTTTAGCTCACTCCACAGGTTTTCAATGGAGTTGAGGTCTGGGGACTGAAATGGCCATGGGAGGAGCTTGTTTCTGTGTCTGGTGAACCATTTCTCTGTAGATTTGGCCACATATTTAGGGTCATTATCTTGCTGGATGACCCAGTGACAACCCATCATCAGCTTTTGGGCAGAGGCCACCAGATTTTGATTTCAAATGTCCTGGTATTTCAAAGCGTTTATGATGCCATGCACCCTAACAAGGTTCCCAGGGCCACAGGAGGAGAAACAGGCCCACAGCATCACTGATCCTCCCCCATACATCACAGTGGGCATGAGGTGCTTTTCTGCATACTCATCTTTTGTGTTCCGCCAGACCCACTTAGAGTGTTTGTTGCCAAAGAGCTCTATCTTGGTCTCATCTGACCAAAGCGCATGGTCCCAGTACCGCTTAGCAAACTCCAGACGTTTGTGTTTATGATTGTGAGTGAGAAAGGTTTTTTCCGTGCATGCCTCCCAAACAGCTTGTTGGCATGTAGATAGCACCTGATGGTTGTTTTGGAGACTTTGTAACCCCAAGATGCTACCATTTGTTGTAATTCTTTAACAGTGAGCTTTGGAGAACTTTTAATTTCTCTTACCATCCGTCTCACTATGCGTGGTGGCAAAATAACCTTGCGTCCTCGTCCAGGCTTGTTTACCACTGTTCCAGTTGTTTTAAACCTCTTAATGGTTCCTCTGATAGTAGATATGGGCAGGTGCAGACGAGTGGCTATTTTCTTGTAGCCATTGCCTGACTTGTGAAGGTCGACGCACATCTGCCTTACTTGAATGGTGTGTCTTTGTCTTTCCCATGTTGAAGAGTGATAAGAGAAATGGCCTCTGTGTCGCATCATATTTATACTCCAGGGAAACAGGAAGTGATGATTTACTAATTAAATGTTCCTAGATACTCTGATCAACTTTGTAAACTACTGTAAAAATAAGAGAAATACTTCAATTACATTTAATTCCTAGGAATTGTTTGGGGTGCCAATAATTGTGGAACAGGTGATTATATGAAAAATAATAATTTCTTAGTCAGGGATTTTTTTCCCTTAAAATTCACTTGAGATGAAGGTTACATTTTGCTACAACTTTCAGGGAGAGAGTATGCTTCAGCAATAAAAATTGATTTTATTTTAAGGCTTTTAACACATCTTAACCAGGGGTGACAATAATTATGGAGGGCACTGTAAATACTTTTATGGCTAAACTCACATCCCAAAGCTGATCTGCAGTTGGATCTGGGAATCAAAATGGGTAGAAAATCAAACTTACATGCTCAGTAGATGACCAGATGTAGAAAGCCAGTTTTTTCTGTTGTCGTGGTGTGGCGTCCGTTATCCGGCGTCTGTCGTCTGGAACATTTTTTATCTTTTTTTTGGCCTGATGAATTTCCCTGCAAATTTGCAATAACATACTACTAGACCATATCTCCAGAACTTTTTCTCAGATTTTTGATTGAATCATTTTACTCCGTTTTATTGGCCCTTGAAGTTTTGGCTCCAATGTTAAAGATAGGACTGAGAAATTTAAAAAAAAAATCATTTCTCAAAAACTGCGCGATAAATTTTTTTCTTAATCAAGCGATCAACTTACCTTGGAATCAATCAATCAACTTATGTTGGTCAATGTACAGTGCAAGCACCATTTTGATTGAATCGACGGAAGTGGGTCTATTGGGGGCGCTATACTTCATGAATATGCAAGATGGCTTGTAGAGGCCAAATGGTTGCAGATAGAGATTGAATTTGCATCACTGACATATAGGAAGTAATATATGACCTATATTTTGGCTGTGTTAAAGTTGACCTCAGATGACCTTGAAAGGTCAAACTTGAGGTCAAGCGAAATGTTACAATTTTTAAAGGTGTCTAGGCTTGAAAATATTGAAGATTGGGAACATATGTGCATTGAACACATATAGGAGGTCATGTATGAACTTCTTTTTTGTGGCCCTGAACTTGACCTTCGGAGGTCAAACTTCACATAATGAAATTTCAATTACTTTTACCACCAAAACTATTACAGATAGGGCTTCGGTTTGAATTGTGGCCATATAGGAAGCATGTATAAAGTTTCATTGGGTGACCTGGAACTTGACCTTCGGTGAAATTTCAATGACTTATATCAGCAAAATTGTTATAGATTGAGGGTAGGTTTGTCTTGGAGAAGTATATGAAGTCATGTATGTAACTTTCATTTGGTGACCTTCATATCAACCTTCAAAGGTATAACTTGACCTAGAGAGAATTCAATGACTTCTATCACTGAAAAAGGTCACAGATGGAGCCTAGGTTTGTGTTACTGACATAGAAAGTCAAATATGAACTTTCATTTGGTGACATTCAGCTTGAGTGTTGATGACATTCGAAGGTCAAACTTGACATAATACTATTACAATGACTTGTCTTGCCAAAACGGTCACAGATGGAGTCTAGGTTTGTATTACAGACACATAGGAAGTCATATATGAACTTTCATTTGGTGACCTTTGTACTGACCTTCAAAGGTCAAATGTGACCTTGTGAAAATTCAATGACTTGTATCACTAAAACGGTCACAGATGGAGACTAAGTTTGTGTTAGACTCATTCGAATCGTCCTTTCCTTTCAGCTAATGCGGAAGAGGCGGAACACAGCAAAGCTTGTGCACCGAAGGTTCGACGCCGGGAGACTTAGAGACCCTGATGTATGTGATACCCTGCAAAGGTCGCTCCGTCACACCCTTACTTCTGTAGGCGGTGATGACGCTATTAAATACTGGGATGACCTCAAAAAAGCTATCATAACTAGCTGCGAAGAAACCATTGGTTACAGGAAACGGAAACACCAAGACTGGTTCGATGAAAATGACGTGATGATCACGGAGATGGTCTCCAAGAAGAGGAAGGCGTTCACTGACTGGCAGAGTGACCCCCTGAATAACAACAAAAAGGAAGCATATCAGACCATTCGGGCTGAGGTGCAGCGGCAGATTCGAAGACTGAAAAACGAGTGGTGGGCTAACAAGGCTAGTGAAATCCAAAGCCTCGCAGATAAAGGCGACACCCGCGGCCTGTTTAGTGCAATCAAGGCAACGTATGGCCCAACCTCATGTGGTGCAACAGCAGTTAAAGATCAAGACGGAACCCTCCTGAAGGACAGTGAGAGCATTAACCGCCGCTGGAAGGAGCACTTTCGAGAGCTGCTGAACCGTGATTCTTCAGTTGATGAGTCCGTCTATGATGAGATCAAGCAGCTAACTGTCAATCTTGAGCTTGGTGTAGAACCCAGTCCATCTGAAGCACGAACTGCCATTGCACAGATGAAAAACGGGAAAGCTCCAGGCACCGACGGAATTCCAGCAGAAGTATTTAAGCTTGGAGGGCCTGAACTAGAGCACTGCATCTACAGGCTTATTCTTCTTATCTGGGAAAAGGAGGTCTTAGCGCCGAACCTTCGAGACGCAGATATTGTGAAAATCTTCAAGAAAGGTGACAAGTCCGTGTGCGGTAACTACCGTGGCATCTCACTCCTTGCCATTGCTGGCAAAATAGTCACCCGAGTCATGGCTAATCGTCTCCAACCATACGCCGAAACGTTCCTCCCGGAGACACAGTGTGGTTTCCGTGCGAGTAGAGGAACGATAGATATGATCTTCACTGCGCGGCAGCTTCAAGAAAAGTGCCGCGAACAAAATACACCTCTTTACATGGCCTTTATTGATCTGTCCAAGGCCTTTGATTCTGTCAACCGTGAGGCCCTGTGGAGGATTCTCGGCAAGTTCGGTTGCCCTGAGAAATTTGTCAACATTCTCAAACTCTTCCATGACGGAATGTCTGCAAGAGTTCTTAGCAACTGCTCCAGCAGCGAACCGTTCGAAGTGCGCACCGGTGTAAAGCAGGGCTGTGTGATTGCCCCTACACTCTTCTCCATATTTATATCAGCCGTCCTTCAGCTAATGAAAGACCAGCTTCCCGATGGAGTTGCAATCACCTACCGTTTCGATGGGGGTCTTTTCAATCTGAGAAGATTGAAAGCTAAAACAAAGACCCGCACAACTTCCGTCATCGAACTTCAATATGCCGACGACAACTGTGTCTGTGCAACCTCCGAAGAGAGCCTCCAAGCTATTCTGGATGCCTTTGGGCACGCATACCAGCGGCTGGGTCTGTCTGTCAATGTGAAAAAGACCGAGATACTCTATCAGCCTGCTCCTGGTCTAGTCAACGTCCATCCCTCCTTTAAAATTAACGAGACAGTTTTGGAGAACGTAGATTCTTTTCCGTACCTGGGCAGCATTCTATCCGTTAAAGCTAACATCGACGATGAGATCCAGCATCGCCTGCGAGCTGCCAGTTATGCCTTTGGACGAATGCGCGAGAGAGTATTCGAGGAGAGAGGAATACACACCGAGACTAAAGTGAAGATCTACAAGGCGGTGGTCTTATCCTCTCTTTTATATGGATCCGAGTCCTGGACCACATATAGGCGTCATCTAAAGGCCCTTGAAAAATACCATCAACGGTGTTTGCGCCGTATTCTCGGTATAAGCTGGACCGATCACCGAACCAATACAAGTGTTTTAGAGGAAGCCAACTGCTCGAGCGTAGAGGCCTTGGTAGTTCAAAACCAACTTCGCTGGTCTGGGCATGTTCTTAGAATGGACAGCTCGCGCTTACCAAAACAAATCCTCTACGGCGAGCTAAGCTCTGGTGAAAGATCAGTTGGAGGGCAAAGGAAGCGATTTAAAGACAATTTCAAGGCCAACCTAAAAGCCTGCAAGATCAGCCCAGACAACTGGGAAGAATTCGCCCTTGACCGCCCGAAATGGAGGGGGCAGATCCATAAGGGTGTTGCCTCCTTCGAAAATGCCAGACGCGACCGCTGTGAGGAGAAGCGCCAAAGACGCAAGGCCCGGGAAAGGGCTCTCCCTCCATCGACCACTCTCTTCATGTGCCCTGTGTGCCAACGGTTATGCGCGTCCCGCATCGGCCTTTTGAGCCACCAGAGGACTCACAAATGATGAAAACGGGCCATCATACTCGCTCGCGAGGGATGCCTGATGATGACTGATATCTTGGAAGATGCTTACAAACTTTCATTTGATGACATCCAACTTGACTGTCAGCGACCTTTGAGGGTCAATCTCCACAGTGAAATTACAATGACTTGTACCACCAAAATGGTCACAGATTGTGGCAAGGTATGTATAGAGACTTTTAGAAAGTCATATATGAAGTCCATTTGCTGACCACAACTTGACATTCTGTGACCTTTAAAGTTCACAATTGACATATAGAATACACATTGACATATTTAATGACTTGTATCACCAAAACTGTTTCAGAACTTAACAGAAGGTCTTATAAATCTATGCGAACTTTCATTTGGTGACCTTGACATTGATTTTCATTGATTCAAATGTCACACTTTACATGACATTTTCATAACTTGTATCATCGCTGTAAGACTACTTGCCGGTAAGCTACAGGACCCTTGGTCCTATTTTTTCTTTTTTTTGCTTGAAATTTTGATGTATTTAATCTATAGTGGACCACACCTGGGGTTGCTCGCGCTGCAACGCCATGTGGACTTGCCAAAAATGCCCGTCAACTCCTAAATTTGTGTACAAATATCAAGTTAAATTTGGGAAAATAGAAAAATTTGTTCTTGCAGTCCCTCCCCATGCCCATGCTGAATGCTCATGTGCAGTTTCAGATTGATTGGCCCACTCACTGAAAAGACAAATGGATTCAGACAGATGGACAGAGTATTCATGATTTTATAGTGGGGTGCCATTTCTCTCTCATTTACACAGTTGAGCAAAGGCTTGAACCATGTCAGTAAAGTTAGCGTTCCTGCTCAGAACCTCAAGGAGCACATTGAAACTATTAAGAGAATGCTGAAACCAGTGATGTCACAACAATACCATGCTCCACAAAGAGTCCACTTTAAACAGAATCAAAGTTTTACTCTCCCTCAACGGGCCTATCCACATTCAAATCCTGAAATTGTCCACCATTCTTGAACAAAAAACCTTTAGAGTAATTGAGAACATAGATTTTTGGGCTCCCTGTGGACTCCTTAAGGTCAGCAATCGGGACCAAGGTCCCCTTGAAAATAAAACGCTGGCCCCCGTTACTTTCACAAAACACGTTGCTTTATTCATTCAGTGTCGGATGATGTCATAGGTCTCACTCCTGCTTTATGATCTCCCTTACTTTCTCCTTATACCACAATCTAATAGATTAAATTTCCTATGCGCCCCTGTAGCCCGTATTTACCCTGATATTGTAAATGCTGGCGTAGAGTTTAGGAGGCGGGAATTCTGCCAGCTAGTACTATCTTCAGGGAATAATAATAACTGGGACATGTATACCATGGCTAAATAAGGTTGCTGCCTGGAGTTGGGGAGGTCGGTTGCCTCCTACATAGCGATAAAACATGCAGCCAGCAGTAAAAAGCCGCTCATTTTAGAGTACGTCCACCCGCGAATTCATACACTGAATCCACACACAAATCTGAGTGCCCCAGGTAAACAATGTAAGGCCTGCTTCTCTTTGCAGCCCCAGACAAAAATAAACAATGTTTCCAGGGTTGCTAACATGTTGTAGTTAAAAGGAGAGGATTAAGGTTTGCCCCGGGCAGTGTCTGTTTACTGTGTGTGGTGCACAGGCTTAAGCACTTTAAGCTAAGGGCTCTGTAGCTCCTGGAGCCCTGAAGTTTCCTTTGTATGTTCTAGATTTTTGGTTGGCGATAGGCTCTTCCTGCATCCACTGGACAAGAGGTCGGAAAACAATCCTAGAAAGTTTACAAATCCATCATAGTGCAGAAACTTATTCTAGATAATAAAATCTTGATAACTTTTATACCTATATGGGAAATTTAGATTCCACAACTTGCGTAAAAATAGTCTACTGAAGGACAGCCAACTGCCTGTCACATACAGTCCTGTGAAAAAGTTTTGCACCTTTCCCGATTTCCTCTATTTTTGCATATTTTTCACTCTTAAATTGTTGGGATCATCAAATTAATTTCAATATAAACAAAGTGGCCCCTGTAAAGAGAAAATTCCATTTTTAGAAATAGTTTTCATTTATTACAGGAAAAATACATTGACCTTTTAAGGACAGTCGACTGCCTGTTACATAGCAACAGCTGGACTCGTGGCTGGAAAGAAAATGAGCTTGAATGGGAACATCCTAGGTCTGAGTTTGAGAGACACAGCCTGAACAAATAAGACATTAAATCAAGCGAAAGTACCGTCATAGATAATGCAATGTTTCAGCAGCATTTTTTTTAACGGATCATCAAATGAAATTAAATATATTTCAGCTGCACATTTCCGTAACAGTCACAGCACACAGAAAATCAATTGATTGCAGCCTTTCTTCTGTCTCCTTGTCTGTAAAGCCATAGAAAGTCTTCTGCAAATTTTTTGGAATATGCCTGAGAGAGCCAATGGATTCCATCCAAGAACACTGCTCACCCCTCCAAAACTATCCATCCAGAGGGATCTGATGGGCTGAATCCACAATAAAGCAAATTCAACACTTCTCTTAAAAATTCCCCTTTCTCTTTCCTCGTTTAATATCAACATCGGCTGAACATGAAGCTCTATCAACTGTCCAAAGACTCTTTTGATAGTGATTCATTGACTGTGCAGGTGAAGCACAGTACATGTTGAAATGCTGATCCAAAATCAGAGAAGCATTTCTATTTCCCAGTCAGAGAGTGGGGAGAATGGGGACTGCTGCTTCACAAAGAAAACACTGCCAGGATTCATTGGATTCAAGACTGTTGCTTTTCAACAAATCATGGTGCTCAACCTGAGCCAAAGCAACCAATCAACAACTCCTAGCATGTTAAGCATATGATCTTTCATGATCATTGGCAAGTCTGCAAGGACAGAAGAGTTGTGGACCAAGTAAGGTCATGAGGAACCTGTAAGAGGAGACAGGTGTCATTGAGGTCACCTTGTACAACTTGTCAGCATGACAGAAGTGAAATAACAGAGCGTGGAGGCCATAACTACCATTTCTGATAGTCGACTGGTGAAGCTATGTTTCTTGATGACAGCCAATGACCCATTACAACATAGTGCCACCAAGAACAGTGAACAGGCATCATTCTGTAACGGCGTTCTGACATCTCATCTTCTGGTTATTACAGTGTAGTTTCTGTCCTTGCGACGAGAAACTATAAACTCACTCACTTTCACCTCGGTTTTCTTGTTGTTCTTCTTGCTGTCGACACTTTGAAGTGCCATACCGATATCACTTTACATATTGTCATGAAAAGAGACAAGCGTATTCTGCATGTCAGTGCGCAGGCATTAACTGAGATTGAGTTAACATAAAGAGCAGAGGAGGCATGCCCGTCCAACCAGCGCAAGCACTCACTAACGACACGCCATCGTTCCCAGGACATACTTCATTTGAACTTGTTTTTTTTTTTTTGCTAAGGAATAAGTGAATCACGGATAACGGAATTAGCCGAGCCAGATTCCTCATTCTAATTTAGTGTGGCTGGCCGCTCTGCCCACTGATGCAGCCTCATAATGAGCTGGGCACGGGTCCTGGGTAGACACAACACAAAATCAAGTGTGTTTACGAATGCTTCACTCTGAATACCGTTGAAGCTATTGTACCATGAAGATTTACAATGCCCCAATGCCATGCTCCATTTACCGTCATTCAGACTCACTTTCAGCCAACTGCTATTTTGGTTCTGTTTTTCAAATTTCAGCTGAAATCTGAACATGGTGACATTTTAGGATAGTGAAGTTCAGATTTAGTGTGTGTTTATTTCTTTCTGCCACAGAGCAAACAAGAAAGGCATTTCAAAACTGCATTGTATGTTATATATGAACAGTGCGTGGTTCCTGCTGAATGCATATTTATAAGTTTTCCAAGGGGTAAACATAATACTCAAGTGCAACTCTGATTCAGCATATCTCCCATCTGCAAACCCTGGCCAGGCTACTACACTAAGCGGATAAAGTCCTTGAATCCAGTAGCACTGTAAATACAGAGCTTTGAAAAATATTTCCCCCTTCCCGATTTCATTTATTTTTGCGTAACATTTAAATGCTTCCAATCAATAAACTAATTTTACCATTAGACAAAGTCAACACAAAATGTAGTTTTAAAATGATGATTACATTAATTGAGAGGAAAAAAGCTTTCCAGCCCTACCTGGCCTGATGTGAAAAAAAAAAATTGCCTACTGAGTTACAAAATCAACCGGTTAAGTAAATTTAATCAATAATTTGATTCAATTCAATTAACACTCCCAGGCATTACTTCCTGCCAAGTTGAATTTAAAACATCACTTAAAAAAACCCTACCTGGCAATGTAAGCAAGCCAAAAGTAGCACAAGATGCCACAATCTTAAGAAATTCAATACCAGATGAGAAACAAAGTCGTGACATTTTTCAGTCTAGGAAAGGTCACAAATCCATTTCTAGTCTCTAGGACTTTGGCCAACTACAGCGACAACCATTATTTACAAACGGAAAGAATTTTTTACAGTGGTGAACCTTCCCAGGAAGGGCCAACCAACAAAAACTCCTCCATGAGCACATTGAGGAGTCGCATCTACAGGAGTAAAATCTGAAAAACTGCAGGCCTCACTTGCCTCAGTTAAGGCCAGTCTTCAGAATTCCACAATAAGGAAAAAACTTGGAAAAATTTCCATCCATCGGAGAGCAGGAGGGTGAAAACCACTGCTGACCGAAAATAACATTAACGCTTCTCTTACA
Organism: Gymnothorax reevesii; assembly: GCA_029721435.1. Lineage (NCBI taxonomy): Eukaryota > Metazoa > Chordata > Actinopteri > Anguilliformes > Muraenidae > Gymnothorax > Gymnothorax reevesii. The sequence continues at coordinate 99,799,436 of CM056578.1, forward strand.
TTTGCCAAAAAAAAAAACAGCTTGATGACCCCCAAGAGTTTGCGATAATATTTTGCGGACTGATGAGCCAAAAGTGACACTTTTTGGTTGATATTTGTCCTGTTACATCTGGCATTGTTTATTTATTACTCCAAATTTATTAAATTACTAATGATTTTCACATGAAGGCATTGAAAACTCACTAAGTTAGTAAACTGGTTATTATTGCAGAGTGGCTGAGTACGCAACTTCCCTTTTTCACATTTGTAATTGTACTGTGATCAGCAACCAGACCCGGGCTCGGATTGTAATCCAGATTACGATTATGATTACGATTGTAATCATTATCACTAATTCCGATGGGCCCGTAATCATGATCTTAATTGTAATCTCTAATTTTGCTGGGACTGTTGTTATTATTTGTTGTTGTACAAGTTATTATTTCACAAGTAATTCTCCAATACAAAAACAATGTTTAATCATTTCACATGCTATTTTATAAATATATAAATGCATCAATATACGTGTACCATTATAAAAATATCTCCACAAAGAAATCAAAGTTTAACCAGTCGTTAATCTAGATTGTAATCTAGATCGTAATCATAATCATAAATTCTAAACCCATGAAATTGTAATCGTAATCATGAATTTTTGGTGGACTGTAATTGTAATCGTTATCTTTAAAAAATGTCTCGTAATCATCATAATTGTACTGATTATGCGTAATCCACCCCAGGTCTGTCAGCAACTCTACAAATCTGGTGTGCGTTCTTTCTCTCTTGTACCATGTAAAAGAGAATACATTTAAAAAGGAAGAGTCCTCTTTGGCTAATTAAAGCTTAGGCTTATGGAAAATTGGCGCAAAGGGAATGCAGAATTTTAAAAAGGCATATTTCTGTGTTATGTCATCATTAATGTGGATAGGAAAATGCTTGATAACTGGCCTTTGTGATAAAATGTACAATAATGTCCCAACAACAAAAAAACTGATCAAGAATTCTATCAATTAGTTTTAGCAAATGAGCAAATTAATTTTTGATTGATAATTGCAAAAAAAAATAAATGAGAACCATTTTTGAGTAATTGGGCAATATAGGGGGAGGTTCAGTTCCGACCAAAACATTGAGTGAACAAGCCTAGGCTGCTGCATTATTTAACTTTTATTTAAACATGATTGGTTGAATCTGACGTGATGCCTACTTCCATCTCTTGCTGGTCACAGCAACATTGACTGTGGTGGAAATCCCTCCGCCCTCCCTTACACAATACATCAGGAGTTTGTGCAATTTATGGCCTGAGAGGAAACTCAAGTGCATCTTAGTCCCATTTTTCCTCTTCTGATGGTTTTCTTTTGGCGTGTGTGCTCTCATCTGGACTGTATCATTGTCTTAGATGAGTAAAAAGCAGCTTTATTTATGGCTGAGCACATATTGTGGCCTGCAAACGGGCTGTGTGATCACGCAGTCGAGGCTATTGGCACATTTTAGATCACCACTGCATCAAAACCCTGCTTCAGCACTTTCCAAATGTGAAATACATGAAAAACATGAAATACTTCTTATTTTGCTTCCTGAAAGTAATGATGCACAGCTTTTTTAAAAAAAAAAAACTTCATTTCCTCCTTGAAATGGCATTTCCTTTTTGTGATGAGGGGGAAAGAAAAAAAAAATCTCCAAACAGAAATGTGAGAAGCGATGTCAGGTCCTAACGCCCAAAGATGTTTGAAGAGCGCCAGGTAGTGATATGACATTTGAAGCGAGGCGTCGGAGCCTGTGTGGAGCAAAAAGGGGCGTGAGGGATGAAGCCCCGATTCGAGGCTTGCGTCGTTGCCGTAAAAATCACGTGACTGACGAAAAATGAGGCCTCGGTTTGTTGAGAGTGCGTCATTGGTTCGTATCGCCTCCTCATAAATACGCTTCGAATCTCGCGCTAAACTGTGGGTGTTGTCGGCGTTTGTATAAGATGGAGAGAGGTGGAGTGAGTTACATTTTATTATTTTCCCCATTGTTGGACATTGACGTGAGAGTGTCAATTATTTAGTTTTTTAAATAATGTCACTCCCATATTTGTGTTGAACTTGAACTTGACAAAGATCACACGTTGATCGAAACGTCGTTTGTTTTATTAATAAAGGTCTAATATGGAGTACTGGTGTACGGGCTCAAATATGTTTTTTTTTTACATATACTTACACATGCACATGCTATAGAAATATATCCATTGTCTATTGGTATTGCACACAAAAGTTTTTCATATATTTCCGCTCAGGTCATGGTACTGTTCATTGACTGTCATATGTTCTTTTGCCCAGCACATGGCAGAATTCAATGTTTTATTGAGGCCTCGAGTATTGAACCTTTTGGTGAAGCAATGGGCTGGAAAGCCTCACTGATTCATGAGGCTTCATTTGACCATCACTAGCGCCAGGATAATGATGGAATGAGGCCCCGTATGCAGGAGCGTGGATATTTATTCAATAAAGAATGTGAACAAACAAAACAAACCAAAAGTACAAAACTTCAGGAGAACAAAAAGGCAGTGCATTAAACTAATGAGTGGGCCTGACTAAAGCTACCTGCCCATGAAGGGGTTTAAATAGAGAGGGGAATCATAATTAACTAAAGAGGAACAGTTGAGATAATTAACTGAGGGTGCAGATGGGAGGACTGAATAATTGAGCGAGGGCAGGTAGCTAGGATCTGGAATGCCAAAGAGGAGGGGCATTACAAGTGAAGATGTTGATGGCATTGCTAACCGAAATATTGGATTCCCTTATGTAATGACTATTTGTCATGAATTTTTTGCTCGTTAGTTTAGTTCTATTTATTGCATCAAATACTTGTTTTTTTTCAAGGTCTTATGATTTTCCAGAGCTTACACCACATCCTCAAAACTTTTGTCAATAGTATTTTTTGCAACAATGTTGAGCAGAAAAAAAAAAAAAGCCAAAGAAGGTCATGAAGTGACAGATGTGGACCTCAGGATTCGATCACAGACAGAAATTAAATTCTACAGACTTTGCTGAAAGTATGCAGAGGTTCAGACAGTCCAGTTCTTTAACAAAGTGAGGGACACTCAGATGAGAGTAAAAAAAAGACAAGGCAACATTGTCGCCAATATCCCCGCCATGGTAAGAATGGTCATGGGGGTTCGGGGAAAACTGGTGTTTCCCCATCAAACACCCAAACACCAAGTTCCGAGTCAAGGGCCAATACTCCATAAAAAAAACATTCTCGGAATCATTTGTTGGAATCATTCAGTAGTACTGAATGAGTACTGACCACAAATAAAATTTCATTCACGTAGGTGCAATAGTTTCCGAGAAAACTTGTCCTTATTTCAAATCCCATGCACCAAATCGACGAAAAGAAACAAGGACCATAACTCCATAAAAATAAATTTCTCGGAATCAGTTTTGCTTAATATGAGTCCCTGAATCCAGATCATTTTGTGGTATTTTATTGACTTTATTGAGATAATGCCCCATTTGTGTTCTCATTTAAAATTGTTATGTATTTGTGAAAATGTGACTCAAAATTTCAAAATGTGCCTGATCTCGCAATGGTGAAGAATTCTTTAAAAAAGAAACCTGGATCCAGATCCAGATCCTGATCACCTTTAAGCTTGTCTAAGATACACCTCTGGTAAAATTCTCAATGAAATCCACCCATTATTTTGTTTTTCCAGTTAACTAATCAACAAACAAACAAAATAAAAGAACTCAACACCACTAATCACATGACCTCCCTGGCAAAGGTAACATATCTGGTCCATGATTCAGTGGGTATTGGGATTTGCTCCAGATCACAGAATACTATAGGCCAGTGTACCCTAAGATTTTGCTGGATATGCTAGTTCCTTATTTGATCTTTGGATCTGAATTACTTTGGACTCTTGAGCAGAAACAGCACACCACTTGGCAACCTGGCAGCGATTAAACTCTTGCCTTTTCGAGCAGCCAAACGTCAACTTCCAGCACAATTCCTCAGTTATCCCGTATCATAATAAGGCCTCTCGACTTGAACATGCTGTTCCAAAACATACAAGCATAAGGGGGGAAAAAAGCATAAATGTATGTATTGAGTAACCACAATGAAAATGCTTTGGCTGAATAATGATAACAGCAAACGTGTAAAAACGTGTTCGCCTTCTTGTTGGAAAACTGCAAAGCGACTAACAGATTTCTGCCATTATAAGCCATGGTCAGCGACTTCAAGACCCGTGCTTTCAGTGTTTCTCAGATGCTATATCATAACTTTTGGTTTGCGAGTCCTCCTCTCTAACCTCTATGCTGTGAAAATAAAAGCAGATGTATTTGCTTTACAAGATTGCACTAATACAGCCAATTCTGTCAATGACATGAAAACATCAATCATCAAAGAACAACTTATTGCAAGGCAGTTGGGATTTCTTATCTCCCGAGTTAAATGCGATCTATTCAGTTCATTAACACAAGACATCGTCTACGTATTGCAGAAAGCTATAAAATTGAGGTGACCCTGGTTTTTTGTGACGACAGTGGCTAGCAACAAATTGTGAATGGGAATCTGGAAGGTATTGGCCCGCGTGTAAAGGTGTATTTTATTACGCAGGCAGAATGATGGTAGAAAAGTTGAATCATAAATCTCACTGTAAAATTGATGGCAACTAAAAGTAAGGCCATAATTCAACATTGTAGCATAACCAAATGGAGGCCTCAGCAATGAATGCAGATCTACTGTACATTGGGCGCCACAACACTGTCATTTTATTCATTTGCTGTGCGAATTTCCACATGGTCCACATGGTATTAAATTGACAGTAGGTATGTTAACGGGGACACAATCCACTTTGCAGAATAACTCTTTCCTCCAATTCACTTATTACCATGATGGGGTCAATATGAGCTTATTGCTTTTTGATGTTGTCACAGTGAACCTGCATTTCTTATGTGGTGGTTTGTATTTATTTATTTATTTTGGTCAGGGAAACTTTGTGGAAAAAAAATTAAGGGAAGAAAAAAGCATTCTCAAAAAAAAAAAAAAAAATTCAGAAACTGATTCCGTATGTTATGTCTTTAAAATGGGAATTGTTCTGTAAGAAAAGCTGTTCTGGATTTTGTGCAGCTCAGCAAGAGATTCTGTAACACACCCATGGCGTATGGTATCCCAATACTGGGAATTAAGAGGCTGAGATCATTCTGGCAGCTCTTACCCTCTCAGCATACATCCTAAGGTTTGAGACAAAAGAACAATTTGGATCCCCACTTTCTATGTTATTTTGAAAAAACAAACAATATTGACACGCTTTTAACAAGGGAGCCAAAACTGCATAAACTATTCATGCTTCCACGGGCATGGAGGTCATCCTCGATATACAGTATGGTGAGTTGGTCTTCCTGTCTCTCACGAGGGCACTCTATTTGGCATTTTGTCTGAAGTTGCTGCAACACCATAGGCCAGGGCTATTCAACATTATCCTGCAAGGGCCGGTGTGGGTGCAGGCTTTCATTCTAACCTAGCACTTACACACCTGATACTACTAATCAAGCTCATTAGCAAAGACTCTTGGGGTTGATTAGTGATAACAGGTGTGTAACTGCTTGGTTGGAATGAAAGCCTGCACCCACACTGGCCCTTTCTGGACACGGTTGAATGGCCCTGCCATAGGCCATCTCCCGGCATTGTGGCTGGATAGATTGTCCTGGAATGGTGATGGCAATTCTATTTGGATTGGGACTGATTCACTCATATATCAGTTTACAGAAAGTCACATATCATAATATTTGCTGCAGACGTTAATTTGCAATGTTTGTTCCTTGTTAGCCTTTTGTGTGACGTATCTATTATGGCACGTTTATACTCCGCTCAACAAGGACCGCTAGATGGACAATATTCTGAAAAACCCAGGCTTACATGGAGAGGATGGTCAAGTGTTTTCATGATTGATATGTCCGAGAAATTTAGGCTCTGGCGAAATAACCCCATCACAGGCCATGAGTGGCTCTACTGTCTTATTCAGTTTGTGTTTGGAAGGGCATTACAAAACACAATATCTTTGGCTTACCCAGGGCTTGGCTTTCTGGCATGTGATTTTGAAACTAACATAGCCTTGTTTATAACCAATTTTCTAAATAAAATGATGATAATTCACTGCGACAAATGGAGTTCTGTTTATTGGAAAACATTTGAAATCCTTATGGCCCATAATTGCTAAAGAATTTGAGTTTGTGGGGAATTTAAGCTACTGATGGTTCAATCAATTGAGGACCTTGACCTCCAAAAACAAGATGGCCGCATCAGAATTAAATTTCATTCTGTCTCTGCAAATGGTCTGCATCCACTCATACTCTAAACACTCACAGCTGGGCCAACTTTGGTCACATTTTAATCTAATACAATAGATTAATCAATTGAATATATATGTTAATACAATGCATTGGCACATTGATCAGTTGAATTCATTTCTTAAATTCACATTAGCCATTTAAGATTCCATTGTTCAGATTCTGCCACAGTTTTTCAAGTATTTATTTGACCAATGTAAGCAAAACACTAAACCTTACCAAACACAACAATGTGCCCCTTTTTTTAAACAGTTTTTTTCTGAAAACAATTTGTCTTCTAGATGAATAAAATGTGCTACAAGACTGAAAGCAAAATAGCTGGAAAATGTTAACTTACGTTTGATGTTGTCATGATACCAAGGTGACTTTGAGCAATACTAGTGGATGAAGTATGTACTGACATTAATACACAACTTCGCAAAAGCTGTTGAATCATGCACTGTCCATACCCTTTTTTGTGAGGCGTGAGTGAAATGTAGCATGGACCATAAAGCTAATCGATTGATATCCGGCAGGAAGAGATACCTGCCATCTGGATACCGTTACCTCAAGGATAAGATGGAGTAGGAACAGCTGATCATGTTTGCTCAGATGAGAGCAATTTGCTTTCACTGTGATTTCATAGAACTTGACCACAGGGATCTGTGCAAGCAGACTGCCAAAAATAATAAGTACAAAAATGCCACAGCATGTAACCTCAAGCCAAAGCTGGGGATTTCTTGCACTTCTGTGACCAATCCTGGAGTAAACATGGCACATGTAGTAAAAATTGAGCTTTAATGCAATGCTTTCTTTCAGAGTTATAACACTAAGGGCTCTAAATTAGTTGACCAGGTGCAGGTGCGGCGACTGGGGGGAGCGCCGTGCCAAAGGGGTGTATCCGGGCATATTTTGCAATTTTGTGTCCGACGCAAGTACTCCTCTGTCCTGCCTCTGTCCCTCCTGCCAGCGCAAGTGGCAAAGAGGGAGGAGAGAAGGCATGAGTGGGTTTCACACAGCGGAGTCAAATCTTCACCAATCAAATGAGCTCCTCTCCTCACCTTTAAGATGTTGGAATAAAGAAGCCTCTGCCCAATATCTGCATGATGCGTTAATGTTGCATTTTACTTTGCTGCTTCAGGCATGTTTTCTGCACCGCTTACGTCTATATTAAGCATTACAAATATGAGTTAGCTGGCAAGCTAGAACATTCACAAATTATTAAAATTAACAAATTTGAATGGAATTTCAAAACAAAACTACGTCAGATTATCAAACTTATGAAGTTGGAGTGAAATACGACAGTTGCTCATTTATTTCTTCAGCCTGCATCATTGGGAAGAGAAACGAAGGATAGCGTGTTCCTATTATTAAACCCTGTTGCTGCTTAAAATTCTGGGATTAACATGCATGGACAACAATGCAAGATACGTTATACATTTATTTTCAATATGTGATCTCAAGTATAAGATCATAGCAATCAGGCTGTATTCCTTTCCCCCACCAAAAATGATAATACTATTATTGTCACTTAGGTTTTAAGTCTCTCGCACACTGGACGCGAAACAAATTTTCCGCATGACAGATTACATTGAAAGTCAATGCAAAGTCAATTGCATTAACTTTGAATGCAATCAGTCTTGCGAAAAATTTGTTTCGCGTCCGGTGTGAAAACAGCTGAAGGACGCATACCCACTGAGCCTTCACACGCACTCACGCGCCCACATCTCTCTCTCTCTTAGATCAGACAACAGGACAATCAATAGAGATACTAATTTATGTGCTGATTCAGATAGTTACATTAAATAGTGGTTGCTGTAATTATTTATTGCATTGAAATGTGCCTGACATTGCGGAAACCTGCCTGTGAGGTTTCGGTGACGTGTGCACATCGAGCACTGGTCAGCCAAATTACCACTGCATATAAAGTAAACCAGCTTGGAGCTGGCGAGCTCTCTGCGCACTTTCAGTGAAGCCTTTTTCCATGAAATTGTCACTGCATCAGGATGAATATGTGACACCTCCCCCTACTTCGCCACCACACCCATCTCGGTGCACGTCTGTCTACCAAATTTCCAAAGTGGCCGTGCATGGTGTTGCACTGCACAAAATTACCACTGCGCAGGCCGCACTGGATGAAATTACCACTGTGTGGGCTGCGCCACCCTGTGCTGCACCAAGAAATTAGAGCCCTAAGTCTATAAATCCAAGAGATGTGTGCAAAAGCAGACCTTCTGAAAGCCCTGTGGATTTTCATCGGAGTAATATATTATGAAAGACAGCACAAGACAGTGTAATTCTTCTCAATTTTTGTATCTTGCATCAAGCTATCCACACTCCTGTCTTTTGGCAGTTTGTTGTAATTCAGCAGAGGCTGAAGAATTTTTGTCTCCAGATTTTTCAAAGCCAACAAATAATTCCAACATGTCCTGGGAAAACACCTTGTTTCGAGGAAATTGTTTGCTTAATTGAAACCTGAGAAGGAACCCAATGAACCAAAAGACATTTGTGTGGCCAGTTTTGCAAGCTGTCGCATAGCCAAGTGAAAATTGTGGCGCCTGCTTGTTTAGATCAGGGTTGAGCTTGATTTTGTTTTCTGGGTTGAGAAAACACGGCATGAGTGCCTGCACTGATTTAAAATTTTCCTTTTAAATATTGCAGGATTTGCTGCGGACAACTGACATCTGTGCTGAATTGTCAATACTAATAGCAGAAATTTGTCATTTCGGACTGTTACTGTGCAAAAGGGGCAAGCCAGTAAAATCACTTACTCTCTTTACAGTTTATGATATTGAACCATAAGAAGAACAAAATAAATGGGTTTATTAATGTTCAAATGATACTGAATTGAATAGGAGCATTTTATGCAGCTAAAAGCGAAATTAATGGGGATGTGACACCATGCTTTTCTCTGTTTACTTTCAGACATTGGATTTGGAATAATTCATATCGGATTTACTTTTATACATATACGTCGTCCCTCCATTTTAAGGGAGCAGCAGTACAAGGCAGGCTGCACACTGTTTCGTGGCCTGCTGTGGGTCTTTGCATCTTTGTTTTATGTGTAGTAATGCCTATAAGAGGTCTGGAGATGATTCTACAGGTGGCAAGTGCATTTCAGGTCAATTGTTTTTTTCTTTTAATAAGAGGACCAAAGAATTCAGTACCAGGCTGTCGACAGTATCAAAGACCTTCAGTAACCTCAACTTTTAATTCTTGATTATCTGACCATGTCACAGTTTACTTCTCCTGATTGGCAACAGTCTTGAAAGCTAATTGGTAGAATGATTGTCCAATTTACCGTATTTTGGACGACAAAGTTACGAGACACTTTCCTCTGTACATTAATGAGGATGTTAAATGTTTATGTGTCTTTAGAGGATTATAGCTCATGAAGTGGCACAGATTTGTGTAAATAGGTTTGTGAGACTTATTGTGATTTTTGCCTGAAAGTTTTGCATAGTTTGATGCAGCAAGGATTTCTTCTTCAGATGTATGTATGGAGCATGTTTTAAAAATTAGTCTCTTATGCGGTACTCTAGAAAGCATTTGATACAGTAGCGCATAAGAGACTAATTTTTAAAACAAGCTCCATGGGAGTCACAGGAGGTATTCTGGAGTGGATTCAAAACTGGTTACAGGACAGAACACAAAGAGTGGTGGTCAGTGGTACCTCATCTGAGCTAGGTATGGTGGGGAGTGGCGTCCCCAAGGTGTCCCCCATATTGAAACCAATTGTTTGATACAGTAGCAACAGTATTAATACAGAGTATTTGAAACAACAATATTCTGCTGGGGTGAGCAATAGCGAATGACCTTCAAGAATATATGTATAATAACACTACTGTGGATGCCTGAAAAATCTACTTTAATATTAAAGGGAAAATCATTTCAAATATTGCAAACAAACAAGAACACTGTCTAGGCTGTGGCAAAAATGCATGTGAAAAGAGTGAAGTCGACCCCAGCATAACCTTAAAGGGGTCACTGGTAATCCTAAAGAAGTCAAGAACAGTTTGTAAGGAAGTACATAAAAACTGGTGATTTCCTCTCGGGGGAGGGAGAGGAGGCAGTGGTAAGGGCTCGAGGAATAGAGTTATGGCTTGAGCATGAATGGCACATTGACTTGTCCTTCATTGGTGAAATGACTGCTGAGAGCAGCAGCAGGGTATATTTTGCTGTGTACAGCAACATCTGCTAGGATCTGACAACATTCCTCAAAGTTACTGGACCTTCCAGCATGACAGTGACCCCAAACATACTCCAGAGGCAGCAGAGTAGGCCAAAAGGTCAATGTTCTTTACAGGGCAAATCACTCACCCATTTCTGAATTCAAATAAACATGCTCTTTACTTGCTGTAGACAAGACTGCTGACAAAAGTACCGAGGGAACTTACATGAACTAAAAATGGCCTCTGTGCAGGCTTGGCCAAGCATGACCTGGTACGATGCCCCATGTTTACTGAAGTCCTTGGGTCAGGCAGGCATCAAATGATCATAAAAAATTTGAGCGAAGCATCAAATGTGATAACTTTATTTCGGAATATGTTCTTTTGTCAAATATTGTTGGTATGTAACCAATATGCAATGCTTCTTGGTGGCAACATGGTTCTGTATCTTTTATCCATTGAAGTGCATACTCAAGGGGTCAAGATCTTTGAGAGAGTGACCTGAAGTGAAGCCTGCAGTTCTTTAGATGTTAGTCTAGGTTCTGTTTTGATCTCCTGAATGAGTTGTTGATGCGCTCTTGGAGAAATTTTGGTAGGTTAGCCAATCCGGAGAAGGTTCACCACTGTTCTCAGTTTTCTCCATTTGAAGATAATGGCTCTCACCGTGGCTTTTTCTCCTTCGCTGTTTACTCAGATTATCTTTGGCAAATATAAAAATTTGTTTGATTATCCAATACACTTGAGTGTGACAAATATGCAATAATAGATTAAATCAGGAAGGGGGCAAATACAACCCCAATTCAGAAATAGTTGGGATGAAGGGTAAATTGTGAATAAAATTAAAATGCAATAACTTTCAGATCACATGAGCCGATATGTTATTTACAATAGAACATAGATGACATTTCAAATGTTGAAACTGAGACATTTTACATTTTTCACCACAAAATGAGCTCATTTCAAATTTTCTGGCTGCAACGGGTCTTAAAATAGTTGGGAAACAGGCAGGAAAGGGCTGAAAAAGCAATTAATGCAGGGGTGGGCAATCCCGGTCCTGGAGGGCCAGTGTGTATGCAGGTTTTTATTTTTATCAATGACCCTGACTAACTGAGTAAATTGATTGCATACACAAATATAGATTTCAGCAAAGATTAGATCAAAGAAAAATGTTTTTATGAAGGGAGACAAGAACAGTCTACGGTGGTCATTGGTGATCATTTAAAGAAATGTGCCAGAAATGTCAGATTTCATAAATCGTTTGGGTAATTTAGATAATTTATTGATTAAAGGCCATAAGTTGATGTGAAAACCAGGGACAGATACAGCATTTCTTTACCCACCTCTGAATTAATATGTAAGAGAATCAGCTTAAAGAACATCTTGCAACTAATTACATTAACTGGCATCAGATGTGTAACATGACTATAAAAGGAATGTCTTTGAGAGGCTGAGTCTCTCAGAAGTAAAGATGGCCAGAGGCTCTTCAACCTGTGAAGGCTTGCGTAAAAAAATTGTGGAACACTTTAAAAACACTGTTCCTCAGCATCAAATTGCAAAGGCTTTGAAGGTCTCATCATCGACAGTGCATAATATCATCAAAAGATTCAGAGAAACTGGAAAAATCTCTGTGCATAAAGGACAAGGCCAAAGAAATTTACTGGATGCCCGTGATCTTTGGGTCCTCAGACACCACTGCATCACTCACCGGCATGATTCTGTCATTGAAATTACTAAATGGGCCCAGGAATACTTCAAGAAACCACTGTCTGTAAACACAGTCCGCCATGCCATCCACAGATGCCACCTAAAGCTCTATCACGCAAAAAGGAAGTCATCGTTAAGCATGATCCAGAGGCACCGCCATGTTCAGTGGGCCAAGGCTCATTTAAAATGGACCGTAGCAAAGTGTCCTGTGGTCAGAGGAGTCCAAATTTGACATCCTTGTTGGAAATCATGGGCGTTGTGTCCTCCGGGCAAAAAAGGAGAAAAGCCACCCCTCTTGTTATCAGCGTTCAGTTCAAAAGCCAGCATCTCTGATGGTATGGGGATGCATTTGTGCATATGGTGTGGGACACTTGCATGTTTTAAAAAGCTCCATGAATGCTGAAGGTTTTAGAGGAACATATGCTCCCCTCCAGACAACATCTATTCCAGAGAAGGCCTTGTGTATTTCAGCAGGACAATGTAAAACCACACACTGCAGCTATTACAACAGCATGGCTTCATAGTAGAGGAGTCCTTGTGCTGAACTGGCCTGCCTGCAGTCCTGATCTTTCCCCAATTGAGAACATTTGGCGCATAATTAAATGAGAAGTCCGTCAAAAGAGACCCAAAACTCTCCAGCAGCTGGAAGCCTGTATTAAACAAGAGTGGGATCAAATTCCAATGGCTAAACTCAAGAAACTTGTCTCCTCAATGCCCAGACGCCTCCATTTAGGGTTAAAAAGAAGAGGGGATGCTACACCATGGTAAACAGGCCCCGTCCCAACTTTTTTGAGACCGGTAGTAGCCTTAAAATGTGAAATTAGCTCACCTTGTGGATAACATTGAAAACTTTCAAGTTTCAACATTTGCTATGTTATCTCTGTGCTATTGTGAATAACATACTGGCTGGTGTGATTTGAAAGTCATTGCATTTTTATTTTATTCAGAATTTACACTTTGTCCCAACTATTTTGGAATTGGGGCTGTACTTTTTCACAGCACTGTAATTTATGTGCATACAGTATATCGGCCCTGAAAAACCACACAGAGCCTAAAATGACATTGTAATGAATGTCATACATACAACACAGCCAGTCCTCTGAGGCTAAAATGTGTCGATGAACTCACATTGAAAAACTGCTTGTATAAAAACTTCTTTCTGTCTCGTGATTAAAAAGGCAGCTCATGTACTTTTCATCTGAGATTCTTCATGTAAGGATGGTAAAGGAAAACAGTGGGTAAGCGAGGAAACTTTGAAAATGTATGAATGGGGAACGCTCATAATACTAAGTTGCACATTATAATCTCAAAATGCCCTGTTTTGGCAAATAAAGTGCTGTTATCTTATGCAAGAAAGGAATTCCTTGAGCAGTTTCAGTTAAAGAAATTTCTCACATTTAGCTCAAGTTGGCTGGCAGTAACATTGTAATGAAGGGATACATATGCACTAGCATCACTGGCTCCTAATCGAAATACATGTTTTTTCCTGGTTCCCTCTGTGTTTAGCCTCTGTTCTCTCTCATTGGTACATTGAGTTCTGTATTGGAGATACAGTGAACTCCACGGCCATTCGAACATCTGAAAAAGATTTTGAACATTCCAAGCATTCACCGATGACGGAAAGCCTGCTGTCTTGGAGTTTAGGGTGAGCGATGCATCACTGCATATGCTGTGTCTTTCTAGGGGACCCATTGTCCCCAAGTAGCCACCTGTCCATCACGCCTCTGAGACAAAGATGACCAGCCCTGCTCTTAGAGATCCGCCATCCAGGCGGATTTTCCTCCAACCCTAATTTTACACAACTGACTCAATCAATAAACTTCACAACAAGCTACCTTGCTGTTATATGAGAGGGAAAACTGGAAAAACAGGAACTGAGTCGGTCAGATGTCTGCCCAAAGACATCAGAAAGGATGGAATCAGTGCAATAGCCCACAGAGATAGCTGAACACATCCTTCAGTGTGTCACAATGCAACCATCTGGATATTGAAATGCTGAACCCCCCCCCTGCAGTGCTCATAAATAACACTGTTGAGTAGTGGTGGAGGAAACTGAACACGAGCACGATCAGTGGCACTTACAGCGGCTCGAATGCAGTTTTTATTTTGCGTAGTGGGTGGTAAAATGAAATTTAACATGCGCTTAAGTATTTCTGACAGGGAAAATGCTATTAAAGTGCTTTGAAATACCACCACTTTCCAAAATAGAAACAGAAAGAGAAATGCTTGGGAAATCGTGTTGGGAAATGCCTGCCCTTAACCAACTTCAGTTTTTTGTTTTGTTTTTTTTAATCTAGCTAGTCAATTTTACCACCATTGCACCACTCTGCTATTTTTTTTTTCTTTATTACTTGGGCACACAAATTAACACCCCAAAATACCTTTGATTTGACGAAGAGCATAAATGTTTACCTCTTCTACATGGCAGCAGAATGATGTTTTCTGCTCCTTAATGTATGACAAAGTTCCATAATAGAAGCTAAAACAGTTCCAGGAAGCAAATGAGAGACCTTAAACTCTTACGCCCTGAGCCTCTGGCTGGAAAATAGCATGCCCAAAGTGAAATGATAATATCTCTGCAAGTACTTGTTCTATTTGTATAATCTTGGTATCATAATTAAGGCAACATCTTGGGGATTTCTGTCATGCTGTAAAAATCAGCCTATATGTCACAGAGTAAGAGTAAATGAAGATGGAACACAGCATACATGAAAGATCTAATTTTTGTCAAGCAAAATTTTACTTTTACCCCTTTTGAAATTATTTAGTCATGTAAAAGTTTTTCTGTACACGTCCGTGAGTGCACTGAAAAAGTAGTAAAAGGAAGGCAGTTTTCAAATTCCATGAAGTGCTTGAATATCCTGTGTATTGCAGAAACAAATGTTAAAAAAAAAATGTGGGTACAAAATAAAGTGGAACCGCGGTCGGAAAAATAGAATAAACAATGCGCTGATATAACTGGTTCAGCGATATAAAGAGGTTTACATACAATACGTGAATACACTGTAGCAATAGCTTTTACTAGACATGACGGTGCAAAGCTCTGGCTTTTATACTGCGAATTAGATAATAGATAAATCAGGAACAGACGAAGTTGTGTAGATAGGCTTGGAAGCAGGCCGGTCCTCAGAACTCCGGTGATTGGGAGCGCTGGGGACGTGGCATGACAAGTTATTGTCTGAAACCTCGAAAAACTTTCAGCACAGAATCTCACTATTATCTGTGCCAAAATGTATTCTAATCAAGTAAATCAGAGCAAAAGTAAAGAGGTTTTAGTTCAGGAATGGCTTGGTGGCATCTCCAAATTGGCAATTTGGGCATTTTTTGGGCACTATGTACAATTTTAGATTTCTCACGTACCAAACTGTAAAACTCATTTATTTTCACTTATTTGTCACTGCAGGCAAACATTACATCAAAATACAACCAATTTTTATTTATTTAATCATTTATGTTTTTTTAAATTGCACTCATTCTTGTATACAGCCATTCCTGTACACTTTTTTCCCATTCAAAGAAAATACATACAAATGAAATTAACTTTGACTCCAATGGAGCAGATTTATTTTCAATAAAACAAGCTAAGGAACAAAATTATAAATACAAGGATAAGGGGAAAAATGATAAAAAGTAAAAAGAGCAAAAACCCCAGCAATTACTGTATTTATGCAAGAATTATGCTTCTGCTGCTCAGAATCAAAAAGTGTGCAGTCGAGATTAGAACCTGGTATTCCCATGTTAAACTTCTGTCTCCTCACAAATATGAAGAGTGAGTTAACAAAACACATCATACACCCCAATTTAGCGCTTGTAGCATGGTGCTCTTTAAGTACTTGTGCATAATGGTGCAAGGAATCTCATGCTCCTGGCAAGACTACTTTGAAAAGGACTGCTAAATATTTAGTGGATAATTATGGTTATTATACTGAAAACAAACCAGTTAAGAGTTTATGTTGCTGCGCTCTTTGAATATATATGCGTAATGGCATATCAACTCTCAGTTAGACACACCGGAAACACAAGGCTCTCTCTCAGGTTAGGATTGTGCAATTACGGTGCTTCAGGGCTCATTGGAAACATCTGAGCCCATAGAATGAAATGGCCTCCCACAAAGTCGAACTGACAACATCACAAGGCGATCACAGAGAGGAAAATACATGATGAGCAAGCGGAATGCTCAGGGCCTGACCTCCTTTGAGGCTGCGCCCCGGAAAAAAACATGCATGGAGACTGGCAGATGTAGTTTCAATATAACATGGACACATTGGTCTAATAATAGCCAGCACAGATTAACCCTCAAACACAGTTTTTGATTGCAAAATATAAAAGGTAAGAAAAAATTTTGCTCATCACTGATGAATGTAAAGTGTATGTCTGCTGTTGTTTGAGTGTGGTGTCAGTTTAAAATGACAATGCTTATATCTTTAAATTCAGTGGACTTTCCCCTTTCACTTGATGTATCGTTTGTATGCATAGCACAAATTCAGTACAAAACGCTAGCGATCGAGCACTGATATAATTTTATCTCATGTTTTGCAACCTGCTTATTTACTTGAATTACTTGCTTACTTGCTTGAATTGTCTTAAAAATTCAAAAAATGTTCATTCCCTTAAAGTGGATATGCTGCATAGTGATGTTGGTATTAGGAAACTTGCTGCATTTATGATGTTTATTGACTGCCCCCAGTACTGGGGGCATTTGG
Organism: Gymnothorax reevesii; assembly: GCA_029721435.1. NCBI lineage: Eukaryota > Metazoa > Chordata > Actinopteri > Anguilliformes > Muraenidae > Gymnothorax > Gymnothorax reevesii. The sequence continues at coordinate 99,816,298 of CM056578.1, forward strand.
GTTTAAAAAATTAAACATTGAAATGTGGTTGAAATAATGGCAGTTTTTGTTTTGGTGCTGAAAAACGTTGAGACAATGTTTTGGTGGTAGAAAGGTTTGCAAAATACCTACAAATCATCATTGAAAATTTAACAAGATCTGCTTATTGAAAGAAATTAATGTCCTCAGCGACATACTAAATAAATTTCAGCCTTTCAAATTATTATTATCATGATCATTGTAATTATTTTAAAATCTTTCTACAACAGCAATTCCAAAATAGTTGGGACAAAGTGTAAATTGTGAATAAAATCAAAATGTAATGATTTTCAGATCACATGAGCCAATATGTTATTTACAATAGAACAAAGATAATATTTAAAATGTTGAAACTGAGACATTTTACATTTTTATCGACAAAATGAGCTTATTTCAAATTTTCTGGCTGCAACTGAAAAAGGTTGGGACAAAGGCATAAAAGGGCTGAAAAAAGCAAATAATATATAAGAGAATCAGCTGAAAGAACATTTAGCAAGTAATTAAGTTAACTGGCATCAGATGTGTATCATGATTGGCTATAAAAGGGATGTCTTAAAGAGGCTGAATCTCTCAAAAGTAAAGATGGCCAGCCACACTCCAACCTGTGAAGGCTTGCGTAAGAAATTGTGGAATACTGTAAAAACAACGTTACTTAACGTCAAATTGTGAAGGCTTTGAAGCTCTCATCCTTGACAGTGCATAACAACATCAAAAGATTCAGAGAAACTGCAAAAAATCTCTGTGCGTAAGGGACAAGGCCAAAGACCTTTACTGGATGCGCAAGATCTTCAGGCCCTCAGACACCACTGCATCACTCACCAGCATGATTCTGTCATTGACATTACTAAATGGGCCCAGGAATACTTCAAGAAACCACTGTCTGTAAACACAGTCCGCGATGCCATCCACAGATGCCACCTAAAACTCTATCATGCAAAAAGGAAGCCATTGTTGAGCATGATTCAGAAGCGCCGCCATGTTCTGTGGGCCAAGGCTCATTCAAAATGGACTGTAGCAAAGTGACAAAGTGTCCTGTGGTCAGATTAAATTTGACAATATTGTTGGAAATCATGGGCGTCATGTCCTCCGGCCTGAAGAGGAGAAAGTTCCCTCCTGTAATCAGCGTTCAGTTCAAAAGCCAGCATCTCTGATGGTATGGGGATGTATTAGTGCATATGGTGTGGGACTCTTGCATGTTTTATAAAGTACCATGAATGCTGAAAGGTATGTAAAGGTTTTAGAGCAACATATGCTCCCCTCCGACGACATCTATTCCAGGGAAGGCCTTGTGTATTTCAGCAGGACAATGCAAAACCACACACTGCAGCTATTACAACAGCATGGCTTTGTAGTAGAAGAGTACGCGTGCTGACTTGGCCTGACTGCCTGCAGTCCTGATCTTTCTCCGACTGAGAACATTTGGTGTATAATTAAATGAAAAGTCCATCAAAGGAGACCCAAAACTCTCCAGCAGCTGGAAGCCTGTATTAAACAAGAGTGGGATTAAATTCCAATGGCTAAACTCAAGAAACTTGTCTCCTCAATGCCCAGATGCCTGCACTCTGTGTTAGAAAGAAGAGGGGATGCTACAATGTGGTAAACAGGCCCCTGTCCCAACTATTTTCAGACCTGTAGCAGCCATCAATTTGAAATTAGCTAATTTTGTGAATAAATTACTGGCTGGTGAGATTTGAAAGTCATTGCATTTTGATTCACCACAACATGGAATTATTGTTGAATAAGCATTAAGATGCTGGCTGGGAGACAGCCCCCAGGCTGATTAGCTAGTGAACAAACCCGACTGTAATGAGTAATGAGGGCTAATAGTCTGCATTAGCACAGAGACACATGTGGAATTGTTAATGCATGAATCTAGTGCATTCTGCTTTGAGGTTTTCACCCATCTGTGAGAGGGATGTGGCGATGATGTTCCTCTGTCTGGAGGTGATGGGGGTCTTATGGTTCTCAGTTGGAAATCCTGGCTGAACTGCATCGGACTCTTGTTTCCAGTGAGGTTTTACCATCAATACAGCTGGAGCTGTGGGACAAAAACATCCTTTTTCACCAGGCAACTCAGATGCACAGAGATCTTTTCCCTGACCTTTACACAGGCACGCGCACACACACACACACACACACACACAAAGCATGCACACACACACAAGTATGCAAACTGAAAGGACAGAAACATACAAACATGCTTGCAAATACACTAATCCTTACATAGGCCACTCGTGTGCACACACACACACACACGCACACACACGCACACACACACCCACACACACACACGGACACACACACACGCACACACACACACGGACACACACACGCACACACACACACACACACACGCATGCACTCACACACACTCTCATACACACACACACACGCACGCACACACACACATACATGCACTCACACACGCACACAGACGCGCAAACGAGGCTAACGAGGGAACATCCAAAACTCAAAGCAACAATCATGCAGAGTCTAATACAGTTTTTACCCTCGGCCCGACTTCAGGCCGAAGGGTATTGTCATCAGTTTGTCGTCTGTCTGTCTGTCTGTCCGTGTGTGCACCGTCAGGCCGAGGGTGTTCTGGTTACCCATTGCTTGAGCACTATAGACGCATGCTTAGACCAAAGTAACAAAACTTGAAGTTGTTGTTACTGTGCCTTAAACACAATGTAACCATACCTTAAACAAAAGCACTGCTTTGCACTTTAGTTGCAATTCTGCAACACACTTGCTCCTGCACACTACACACAATTTCATACATAATAATAATAATAATAATAATTATAATAATGCATCAATTTTATATAGGGCTTTTCTGGACACTCAAAGACGCTTTACAATGGAGGCATTATTCATTCACTCACACGTTCACGCTCTGATGGTGGTAAACTACGTTTTTGTAGCCACAGCTGCCCTGGGGCAGACTGACGGAAGCGTTGCTGCCAGTATGCGCCTATGGCCCCTCCGACCACCACCAAACATTCACACACAGCCATACAGGAGGGAGGGAGGGTTCCTATATTGCATGTTTTGTGGACATAAGACACTTTGTTCAAAAATGAAATCTCAGGGTACCATTGGGAAAACACATCTATACAAAATACAAAACACACTGGGTAATTGAAAATACTTAGAGACACACCTGGAAATACTTACTTACAAAACTGAACACAAATCAGCCAGCTACAAAAAGGCCTCAGTTAAGCCATTTTGAGAACTTTGCAAGAATGGAGGCAGGGAGGGCTGGAGGCAGAGGTAGAGGAAGACCGAGAGAATGAGAGAGAGAGAGAGAGAGAGAGGGGAGGACAACGTGGTCGAAGAGGCCATGCAAGGACCATTATTTCAGATGACATAAGAGCAACTTTGGGGGACCATGTCATAAACCATGGCCTGACTATGAGGGAAGCTGGGCTGAGAGTCCAGCCTAATCTGAGCCGTTTCACAGTTTCCTCCATAATAAGGAAATTCCAACAGGAAAACAGGTATATCCTCAACTCTCTACTCTACTCAGACTGTATCTAGAGTGTTTACAGTGCTGTACCATATCACATTACTGTATCACGTGTACTGTATTGCAGAGTGGCTAATGCTCCTTTTCTAACAAAAGTGGTAGTTTTGTGAAACATACCTTGATAACATGTTGAGATATTTCAGTACTGTGTATGGTATATACAGTAAAGTACAGTATATACAGTACTGTACAAAAGAAGTGAACCAATAACAATTTGTGGTTCCATTTTTCTACAAAATGGCTAGAAGACCTACTGGGGGTGGATGCCAACGCCTGTTCACCCAACAGCTCGAACTTGCCATTGTGAAACTAGTCAGAGCAAACAATGCAATCCATCTCCACCAGAAAGGCTTACAAATACTTGCAGATAGGCAAGTATTCAACTACAAAGATCGAGTAAGCTTTACCACTATCAGACGCATCTTGGTAAAGCACAGCATGACCATGAGGCAATTGTGCAAGGTCCCATTTGAGGAACAGTGTCAGGATCAAAGAACTTCGATATGAATGTGCACAGGTAAGTGTTACAGTCCTTTACATTTACAATATTGCAGTCCCGTAACAGCTGAATATGTACCATTGGATCAGTACCACATTCAGAAAGCTACACAGGTACCTGTGTGGTGGGGTGGGGCGGTTCTGGATGTGTAGAACTGTAGTTGTGTGCTTTGAATAAAGCCATCCACAACATATATTTTTTGTTACAAAGAATCTTGTACATAGATGGAGCTGCACAGCCTCATGAATTTCTTTACATTGACGAGGCTGGATTCAACCATAGCAAAAATAGACGACAGGAATTTAATATTATTGGCCAAAGGGCAATTGTGCATGTCCCGGGGCAGTGCGGGGGAAATATCACATTGTGTGCCGCCATAAGCCTTTGAGGGCTATTGCACCATCATGCCATCTGGGTCCCTGTAATGCACAACACATAATCACATTCCTAAATGCACTTCATGATGCAGTCATACAGGACAGACCAAAGCAGCCCAGGTTTGTTGTTGTCTGGGATAATGTTAGTTTCCATCGGGCTGTTCCGGTCGGGAACTGGTTCACCAACCATAATCAATTTGAAATTGTGTACCTGCCCCCTAACTTGCCATTTCTAAACCCTATAGAGGAATATTTTTTGCTTGGAGATGGCGCGTGTATGACCGCCAACCACATGCCTGCATGCCTCTTCTGCAGGCAATGGAACAGGCTTGCGGAGACAGTGAGGTAAGGTCAAGCCATGGATGGATTCGGCACACAAGGGGATATTTTCCCCGATGCTTAGCGAGAGAAGACATTGCTTGTGATGTTGATGAGATCCTGTGGCCAGGCCCCAACAGACGGCAGGACCCATAAGCCGACTTAAAATTGTGTTTTTCTGTGTTTGCAGTAGTGTATTGCTTGTTTTATTTTTGCTTTAACTGAATTCACTATACTGTAAAGTACACTACTGTAATGTACAGTAGTGAGTATTTCATTTTTTGCTTGTCCTGAAAACATGCCTTCTGTTGAACTGAATAAAAACAGTGAAAACGAAAGACTGTAGTGTTATATATAGAGTAGACTAGTGTTTTGCTGCTGATCTGAAAGTGTATTCATATCATGCAAGTGGGTATCGTTTTGTCATCAAAGAGTTGCTTGATTTTGATCGCAGAGTTTCAATTTGACATAGATGTGAATGGTTCATTTCCCACTGTTGAGTCTTATTTGCTTGCGTGTAGAGTTTTGACACAATGAGCCGAGTTTTGCACAACGTGTTCAAGCAACGGGCAAAAACTGTCACAAGAGAATATTTCCTCAGAAGACTGAGATTTTTTTTTAGATATAGTGAATATTCAACTGTGTTATAATTTATGTTCAGTAATGATTACAAAGTACAAAAACTCTGAAATGGCAATAGTGTTATTGTATGTATGAGAAATAAAGGTGTTAGTTAAAAAAAATCGTCAGGCATGTTCAACAGATAGAAATAAACAAAAGTACAATAACACAGCAGTGTATCCATCAAACAACCATGGCCGCTTATTTTTTGGTCACAGCTACGATACCAGAAACACGCTACGGTCTGCACCTCCCTTGTGCTCCAGATAGTTTATTGAACCAGAGATGCTTACGTGTTTTGGGAGAGTAAGCTCTTTGTCAAAGGAGAGAGAAAGACTGGTAAACATGAAGATAAAGCTCCCTGCTGAGGTAGCATGATCAACGGGTGATCAAAAGCATATGTACTGTACAGCTCATGTTTGCAGAGGACAATGACTTTCAACCATGTGGAGCCAATTATTCAAATCTGCTACCACTTAGCAGCAAATCAAGGCATGGCTAAATATCGCAAGTGCATGCTCATACTCTCATGCATACTGCTGGTAATTTGCCCTGTGTCACTCATTAAGAAAAAAAGTCATAATGTAATAATGCAGGCTGACGTTTGAAAGGTCAAAAGTTTCAGATACTTGTCCACAAGTCACAGATAAGGACAGATATTTACAGTTCAGATGAGGCCAATTAAAATTTGCTCATTGTTTAGACTGACACATGCAATAACACCTTAGAGCCTGTTTTAAGCAACAATTCCATGAGATAACACGTTCCCATTCCCTGAAGCATATCAATATGAGGCGAATACATGACCGGCTTTAGTTTTGTATTACGCATGTTCGTATTTTTGAAGCCGATCACAATCCATAAGCTCTCCTTGTATTTCATTATGTGATGTAATCTACATGATAAGTATGTAATTATTGTTTTGCATGCCTCACTGAAGTACCGACAATAATTTCGCATTTTTATTATTAATTACAAAAAAAAAACAGCTTATGCTAATCAGATATATTTCAAATTATTGAAATTGAACCTTTGCTAAACTTTAAGAATAAAAATATAAGGAAGCAAAAAAGAAAACATTAATTTTTGCTTGCATTCTTTTCTTGAAATGTGCCATTAGACGACATTAGGATTGTTCTTTACAGAAACCTTTCCGGAGTGGTTTCATCATGCGCATCGAGTTTCTGGCCAGCTGAAATGAGGATTTTTGACATTGTTTCATACCATTGGTTTACTAACTCAAGAACGCTTGGTCTCCAGCTTCAAACTCTACCAATATGTATTTCCTGGGATGTTGTGAAAGTATAAGCTTACATGGTTCCCATCTGCAACACACGGCCATTGCTGACTTTGTAGTTCCATTCATTCAAAGTTACCCACAGGCGAGAATTATTACTCTGTATCATCAAAAATACGGATTGGAGTGAACTTGCTGAATTTGGCGCATCAGCCATCTGTCAACATTAGTGTTCTGCATCAGTCAATGGAAAATATTTATGGCAGGATGAAGGGAAGTGATTTCATCTGTCTTGTTCTTACACATGTAAATATGAGTGATTGTCCTTCCTCTTTTGACTGCCTGACACGTGCTGCTTCATTAAATATTCCTTATTCACAGCATATTAGCGGTGCAAATACAACCTTGTCCAGATGGAAGATGTTGATGAATTGCTTGCCAACCCATCAGGACTTTAATGAAGATTTTTCACTCTTGGCTAACAGATATGTCAGTACAGAGCCTGGTTCGCATAAAAATCTTTAGTGAAACAATCAACATAAAGGCGTAGACATAAAGCTTTTTTTTTCTCGATGTCTCCTTATATAAAGCACTTTGAATTTCCTCTGTCTAAGAATTGTGCTATACCAATAAAATTGCCAGTCCTTGTTTTGCATGCACTGCTGAGTAGACAGAATCACTTCTAAAATGGCTTTTTAAGGACGATGTGTCTCTCAGATGGAAACACTCACGAGTAAGCATTGACATTATTGTACAAAAGCCAGATATGCACCTTCTGGATTTACTTAAGCCCAAAATGAAGGGATGCATAAAGTGATTTTGATTGTTTTCTGCATCAAGGGAGACAATGGCTGCCCTGCGCACAATTTCACATTTCAAAACTGCTTACCAAAGCCTTGCACGGCAGGCCAGGAAAACTATTTAAAAAAAAAAAAATGACATCAGGTTTTGTGTAATTTTGCTGCAAGTTTTTCTTGGACCTCAAGAACTGGTGAAATACCAAGATAGTTTTGAGGTTGAGATCTTTATCTTAGATTTATTTGATTTGGGTCATTAAATGGCAACAGGGTTCAACTGACCCAAGGCGTATCAAAAAAATGTATAGAAAGAAGCGCTTCCTGGACTCAAAACTCAGTTAGTCCGAGGTGCTCTTTGGAAAAGGATGTATTTAAACTTCAAAATCACAAAAATCGCAAAACAGAAAACTCCAAGGCACTCGCTTGAAAACAATAAAATGCCTTGATTGTAATGGCATGGTCCTGGATAACCTTAAAAACAGATTCCAACGCGTTTCGGCATCAAGCATTCATCGGGGATTCTAACCTGACTTCTGATAGAACAGTAATTATAAAAACCTGTTGCACTTCAGCGCTGGAGTTTGTGACCACTATGTCATAATGTTTTTTTTTTTGTTGTTGTTTTTTTTTTTGAATAATGCTTAAAGCTGGAGTTTGCGATCTTGGAACCGCAAGCAAGATTTGAATGTAGCCTCACCTCTAAACACACCCCCTCCCCTCAAGTCTCTGACCAAAGCCACGCCCCCTGATTCACGATGCACGAGCGCGAGTCTCGGATCCCGTTACCTGGATGCAGTGTTGAATGTCTGAATCGGCAGCCGAGCTGTGTGAATGCTTGGTGTAAACACAGCAAAATAATACAAATAACATTTTACCATCAACAAGTATCCTATGAATGTGGCCTCAGGTCAAAGACCAAACTAATGCGACTATCTGGGCATATTAGAATTAGAGTTACACCATATTATGTATAAAACACAGCTAGCCACTGAGCTAGCCTTAGCACTGGAAACAAGCGAACGTCAGCCACAAGCACAACGTTTGTAACATGAGATATTCTCAACGGAGTGTTACTGTAGCCATTGACGTCTTACATATGAAGTTATATGGCATTTCAGATATATCTGTGGTGATATACGATGTATCTACCAGCCACCCACTTGCGTTAGCAACCAAGTACCGACAAAGTTATTATCGAGCCGAGCTTGCAACAGCTATCGGCTGCAAGTGTAGCCTGCTTTTTCCCTATGGCTTTGGCAGCTAATGTGACACACTGTAAAAAAAAAGTTGTCTCAACTGAAAAAAGCTAGTGTCCAGGCTGCCTAAAAATTTCAAGTTGACTGAATTTAAGATTGTAAGTTGAATATTACCTCAACTTATCACCACAAGTTCAATGAGCTTAAAATTTTAAGGCAGCCTGGATACTATCTTTTCTCACTTGAGAAAACTTTTTTTTTTCTTTTTTTTTTTTTTTTTACAGTGCAGCATTCTCTGGTGACAGTCTGCGACAACATCTGTCGAGGAAAAAGCACATAACTGTTTATTTTTAACAATATTACAATTGTGAGAAAGGTGAAAATATAAATTCTCGCGCTGAAATGTTTAGTAGATAAGAACGCAACTGTCTCAAACTGCAAATTCAGCTTACCGTGTCCTCGCATTCTTGGAAATTTCATACTCCTGTTCTCAACTTCTCAGGTCTGAACACACAAATAAGGTAATCAGTGAGAAATGGCAGTGCTCATGCTGGCTAGTGTGGCTGGTGTTTGTCCAGCTGTAAAGAAACACCCACAACTAGGCTATACAGCTGATTGAATTGCGTGTGCACGAGAAATGATTGTCATCGTCAGTCACTCCTCCTGGCTCTGATTGGTTGTTTTGTCCCGGTCGCTGTGAAATCTTGCAGAAGGAATTAGAAGCACTAGATAGAGCCAGATGACTGACTTTCTCAAAGATCATCTGGCTCACATCCCACTGTCAGGTCATAGTAACAGTTTTAACAAATATGACAAAAAGTGATTTTTTAAAAAAAATTGCATACTCCAGCTTTCAAAGAAATGATTTTGTGAGTACCGTACACACATTTCAATTCGACCTTACATCAAACAAGTGGGCAACTGATAACTTCATATGAGAAAGAATGAGAGAGCACTTGATTTTACTTGGAGGCACTGAACTTCTGAGATTAGCCTAAATATCTCCATGCCTCAGGAAAGGAGTTTCAAAGCTATGCTTCATTAAATTCACTGCTACATTGGGATGGCAACTCAGGGACACCTATTTACCATTTTAATGCAATTTCCTGAAATCCATCTCATCTTAAATCTCTAGGTTTCAGACTGTTGACATAGCTGAGATTTTGCTATTTGTTGTTATTTGTAGAAAATGACTTATAGGTTGACTGTACAGCAATTGCGCCATTGTGAGAAAGCAGTAATTGACATAACTTTGATTTTGTTCTACAGAGGATAAATGGCTGCGGTGAAAAGCTTGGAGTCTGTACAAATCCTCAAATAGTTTCATGTACGATATACTCAGCAGGGGTTTCTGCGGGAACACACCTGCACACAAAGGCCATCAAAACAGACCTCTTGGTTATCCGTAACGATGGCAACGGCATGTCATCGTGTCTGAAATCGCAATAAAGAGACAGCGGGTATTGTTTTCAGCTCAGCGGCTTCATGTGGTCTTAATCAGGGGCATTCCACTTACGTGTGCAGTGGAGCCGTTCTTTCTGCGTTTGGGCTTGTGACATGCATCCTTGCACAAGATGTAGATTGTATTACCGGTGGGACACGGCCAATGGTCTGTCCCTGTCTCGACTTTAATCGAAAAATCACTTTATCTCTGGCATCTTTCTTCACTGAAAGGAAGAATGACAATGAAACAGATACACGTTTTGACAGCTGTGTCAGGAGAAGTGCTGTGATGCAAGTCCATTCACAGAGAAGTGTTGTAGTCATAACTCTAAGGGCCTGTATTGCACCAACAAGTGTGTTTGCTCAACCATGCACGTTGGCAAAGATCTTATTCATAACACTGTCAACGTTCCATTTGCATGTGTAGATTTCATACATAAATTCTGGATTCAAAGTATAGTCGTGGAATGGTGTGGTGAATAGGTCAAGTAGCTCAAATATCTTTCATCTTTTCAATGTGGTTGTTGGTATTATAATGGCAGTCTGCCATCCCAAATATTCTTAAAATCCCTGGCTCTCACAGAGGATGTTAGAGGTGACATCATTCATAACTGGTAATGACAAAATCATTCTCAGCCCTTGACTTCGCAATGACAGAACACATCATGGGATTTGCCTGGGCTTGTAATAAGTTTGTTTTGCTTTGCTGTCGTACAACCATTTACAACCATCTCAGAACCAAACAACTTCCATGGCTACATGCACGATTAGTGTCACACAACAAAGTTTAAAAGTTACCATGAACATTCCTTTGCCGTTCCCCAAAAGCAATGCCGATGGTCACATAACTTTTACTAACGCACTTCTACTATAATCACGCCCATCATTTATGACGACGTAGCCCTGTCTCGTTCAGACGCGTCATATAATGATGCCACCTGACCGAGTGTCGATATACGACAGAAAAGGAGGCTTTTGGTGTCAGTATTTAACGGCAGTTCAAAACGAACCCTACCCCCCGACCCTTAACGCAACAAAATAAAAGGTAAGGTTACCCAGGTTTTTTCTACGCCGTCGCGTATAGGTGAAAGGATGGTTCCTCAATGTGTGACATCAACTGTCAAACATGGAGGAGGAAGCATGATGGTCTGGGGCTGTTTTGATGGATCCAGGGTCGGTGGCTTATAGAGTGAAAGGCACCGTGAACTTAAACGGCTACCAGAGCATTCTGTAGCACCATGCAGTACCCTCTGCTATGTGCCTAGTTACTCAGGGGTTCATCCTACAGCAAGATAATTACCGAAAACATTAGTGTAAGCCCTGCCAGAACTACCTTACACTCTAAAAAGTGTATTTTAGTAGTAGTTGAAGTAACATGATGTTTTATATGATTTTCATTCAGATATCTGCTTTAGTGATGGCAGTCTACTTTTGTGGATTACACCAACCTGAAGAATACAGTTTTTCCCATAAGGTGCTACTCTCATTTCACTGAAAGCGCGGCAGTTAGGTTTTTTGTGCGTCTGACGTCATGACGTCCGCGCCCTTTCCAGATTTTTCCACCTGCAGTGAAGCCGCTCCCTCCATTAACATTGACTTTGAAAAAGGGTAAGTACGAGGCCAATAAATATGTTTTAAATTTAAAAATAATGTAACATAGTAGACATAAAAAAAGTCCACACGAATTAGCAAAAATTTGTCGTTTAAGTGTGTATTAAACGGACTACGTTAACAAGTTTTAAATGGACGTTAGTGTAATATTGTGGATGAATTTTTACAGATTTTTGTGAAGAAGTGTATCGTTACGTTAGCTATAGCTTTATGTTCAATCCTCTAATGTGTAACCTTAACATTAATCTCGCTAATTCTGGTAAAATCAACAGCCCGGTGATTTAAGATGGTCAGAAGTAATAAAAATCGCTAACATTTTAGGCTAACAGTCCCTGTTGCTCTGCCAGTTAACGGAAGCAACTTGCTAACGTTAGTCAGTTTGAAGGAAGTGCTAACACTTGGTGGTTCGGTTAGCGTGGTTCATGCGAACGTTAAATTGCCAGGTTGGTAATTTTTCTTTAATTTATTACGATACTACAAAGTTGTACAGTCATGTTGTGTATTGGTGTAAGTTAGCTGCTTATTAGTAAATTAGCACAAGGCCAACGACCTTGCAACCCCTTCCGGGCGTTTTTTCTCTCCGTTTTTCCAATACGCGACTTTGGTTAAGGCTACTTTGTTTGGTCCGTGTTTTCACACTTTTTCACGCAGACTAACCAGAGACTCACGGCCACGCTTATGTGGGCGATGTAAAGTTGAGTCTTGAATTAATCTCTTAGATAGCGTGAAAGTAACGTTACTGCCGCCAAACGAGTTGCTTCCGATGTAACTATGAGGAGACCGGGTGCTTAAAAACGCGCGAGTGGCATTCAGCTGCCACCTACGAGTGAGCACCAAACCCAGCTGTTCAGTGATTACAAGGCTTAGAGTCGGCATCTCAGTGCCAGAGCTGTCTTTGCGTTTCCTGGCAATTATGAAGGCGGCGATGAAAAATGCCAGTTGTGTGCAAGCACCACGGCTAGACCGCTCGGTGGCTAACATTAAGGATAGGGCTAACATTACCCAGCTTTTTGTTGTGCCGGTGTGCTAATAAGCAGCTAAAGTTATGTTGGCTTGTGTCAGCTACTGCTGCATGCTGCAATCTTTTGTCTTCCCGGTCCTTAAACAGTTACTAGGTGCAGTAATGAGCCTTGATAGCCCAGTGTAATAATGTTTAACTGTTAACAACTGAAGTTTAATACTGTCCCGTAATTTTAATGGATTTTTTTCTCATTTCTTCCCCGACAGGTGGTGTTTACTTGTCATTGGACGCAATTAGCCTGTACAGACCTCACTGGACTACACAAGGAAAATTAATAGGTGCTGTAGTGTTATTAACAGTGGCACTTCAGGTACACAGGGTACATTTAAAATCTTGATAGTTTAGGAAAGGCTTAACTTTAGCCTTATTGTTTTCAAGGTGAGGAATATACTTGAAATTCAAATGTACTCTTTGAAAATTTTGATTTAAAATTAATCTGGTCTACACCATCCCTCATGTAGCTAAACCAAAAATCTTCTTAAAATATGTATTCCTTTTTTTGGTATTTGAAATAGAAATTTGACCCCATCATATTATTGTTCTCTAGTCATTTTTAGCTTGATTAGTCCACTTGACTGCCTTATTCTGGAAATAATCAGCCTTAAGTAATCCTAATCAAAACATGTAACCAAACTTGGGCAGATATAATCAGCTGGTAAAATAAAGTCCGATATACATTGATTGCTGTGGACATAAGGAACTTTTTTTTAATAGAATTAAAATGGTCAATTCAATTTTTTAACAAGCACACTGTGGTCCTGAAATGTAAACTGACCTAAAAACTGAGCCTTCAACAGGGAACGTGTAAAAAAACGCAGCTTTGACGATTCGTTTAAGGAGGTTATTTTTAATTTGTTTCCTTAGGCCCTGCTAACCTAGCATTTTTTTTCTTGAATTCTTCACAAAGGCTACTTACAGAAAATGGTTTCGATGGGTTTTTTCCCCCCCCTGGAGGGAATTACAAAAAAAAATCCAGACTAAAGCCAAACTTAATGACACTGCGTCCCAGTCCAAGTTAGACAAATCAAGTGCACATCATCAAAATTTATAATTTTTTTATTTTTTTTTTTTTTTTGGTTACAAGTTCCCTCTTTTTTTTTATTGTCCTTGCCCCAGCTTAGTATAGAAAACACTGTCTGGGAAATCTCTGCTGCACTTCATGTGGAGCTGTAAGGACTGTGGGAAGACTTTGGCAAGAAGATCTGAGCTACTAAAGCACTACAAACTCAATCATAGGCATTATGGGCGGGGCCATTCATATCCTTGTACTTATTTAAATTGTGCATGTAGATTCAAGACTTGGAATGCCCTACTAAGCCATTTATCAAGAAATCATCCTGCCCAGCGAACAGTCACCAGAGCCATATCCGCATTCACATGCCAGATTTGTGGTCATAATCAACTATCCACGGAAAAGGAATATTTTCAACACATCTTTCAGCATCTTAAAAATAAAGAGACTGTGACATGTGTTTTCCAAAACTGTGAATATAAAACGAACATCTATGAGAACTATAAAAGTCATAAATACAGAAAACATTCTGGTATAGTGAATATCTTCAAACCTGGGATAAATTCTGTTGAATCTCGTGTTAATGGTCTCAGTGATATTTCAGATGGGGAAAGTATAGAGAGCACTGTTGATTTAAATTCTTCCCTTGATGATGGAAATTCTGAAAACTTGGAGAAGGATATTGAACTTAAAGTTGCTTCAGTCCTACTTAAGTTAGAAAACATCTATCTTGTGTCTAATGCAGCTGTAGATGAGCTTTTGCAGGAGTTTAACTTCTTGATTGGTTCTCTCTCTCTGCCAGTTACTCAAAAGACTATCAGACAGGTATTGCAGACTAATGGATGTCAGTTTGACCAGTCAGTTGTTGAGAAGCTAGCCAGTGTACTTTGTGAGACAAACCCTGTTCGAAAAGCAATCGCAGATAAAGGTCCACTTTCCAGTGCTTGGAGGCGCAAGGCTTTCTATAAGAGCCACTTTAATGTAGTGGAACCAGTGGAATATTTACTTGACCGAACAAATACAAAGTCATTCCAATATATTTCAATTTTAAAGTCTTTGCAGCAAATTCTTGACATTGAGAATATTTTGGATCAGGCTGTTAATTTGAATTCAGAAGGGAAACGGCCACAGAGAACGTGTGCGCACATACCGGTATACAAATCTGTCTTTGATGGTGCCTTCTTCAAAGAAAATGAACTTTTGTCTAAGCAGGAAAGCATTTCATTGATATTATACATTGATGAATTTGAAATTTGTAATCCACTTGGGACGTCCAGGAAGAGGCATAAAATTTGTGGTTTGTATTGGATTCTGGGTAATTTACCACCAGGCTGTAACTCTGCTTTGTCTTCAATCTATTTGGCTGCTTTAATCAAAAGTAATGATCTGAAGTGCTATGGTTATGAGAAAGTCTTGGAACCTTTAATTAATGATCTTGTAATTTTGGAACAGAGTGGAATATTTGTTAAGAAGTTAGGTAGAACAGTAAAAGGTACAGTTCAGTGTGTGGTCGCTGACAACCTTGGTGCACACAGCATTGCTGGATTTGTTGAAAATTTTTCTGGCTCATATGTATGTCGGTTTTGCACTGCACAAAGGTCAGAGTTCCAGACCAAAGAGGTTAGAAGTGGAGTCTTTACTTTCAGAACTAAAGACATTCATGCAGAACATTTACGAATTCTTGAGGAAAATGAATTGCCCAGTTATTGTGGTGTGAAATCAGATTGTATTTTGTCAAAGCACCTTTCATATTTTGATGTTACTACTGGATTTCCTCCAGATATTGTGCATGACCTTTTCGAAGGTGTCGTTCCCTTTGAACTTGCACTTTGCATCAGTGTATTCATTAAAAAAAAGTATTTCACATTATGTAAACTCAATGAAGCAGTATCATCTTTCAACTTTAAGTGGGCTGACAAAACTAATCGACCTCATCCTGTGGCTCTCAATTTTGCATCCAAAAAAACCGTGGGAGGAAATGCCCATGAGAACTGGGGTCTCATCAGATTTTTTCCTTTGTTGATTGGGCAGTGTGTTCCCTGTGAGGAGCCAGCTTGGCAGATCTTAACAGACCTGAAGGACATTGTGGATCTGGTTGTATGTCCCATTCATACCGAGGACTCCATTGCATACCTCGATTTTAAGATTTCTGAGCACCGAATTAGATTTCAAGAGGTCTTCCCAGACTGTGATCTTAAACCGAAGCACCATATTTTAGAACATTACCCGTTCCTGATCCGACAGTTTGGGCCTCTCGTTGCCCTCTGGACAATGCGTTTTGAAGCGAAGCATAGCTTTTTTAAAAGAGTTGCAAGGACCATCAGGTGCTTCAAGAATGTGCTCCTTTCCCTTTCAGAGAGACATCAGTACCAGATTGCACATCATTTGCATGCATTTAGCTTTGCTAGACCTCCACTGGAAGTGACAAATGTTTCCACTGTTCACATTGATGTCCTTGACAAGGACATTTCAAATGCTCTGAGACAGAAATCCTCAAATAAGGACACAGTGTGCTTGGCAAAAAATGTGACGCTCAATGGACTAAATTACAGGTGTGGGATGATCTTGATCCACGGCTCACTAGGAGGACTGCCAGAGTTCACTGAAATCATCCAAATGGTAATAGTGCAGAACAAGTTGCTCTTTATTGTGAATAAGCTTACTGGATGGTATATTGAACACTACAGGGCGTTTGATCTCAAAACATCACCTAGCAAGAATATTGAACTTGTTGGGCTGCATGAACTACTTGATACATACCCACTGGCAGACTACAAAATTGGAGGGATGCGTCTTGTCACTCTGAAAAGATTTATTCATGTTTAAATGGGTGAGTCCTCTGAATGTGATATGTTATTACATTTATTGGGAAAACAAGCCAGACTCAAACACTACTATTGTGTTCTCAATGCATTTATTTCTTACAACGGGACAGAGATGCAAAGTCTCACGCATTCGGCATAGGTCTCACATTTTTTAAGATTATTCACTATAGTCTGCAAATATTCGCTGAACGCTTGATGAGGTTCTTAAGCGGAATTAAAATCCTTGTGCATTGAAGTTTCCGTTTCACTTGCGTAAAGGTGCACCTCATCAGAAGTGACATGGAAAGCGATTATGACTCCGGACTTTCAGTGCTTCTCTTTACTCAGGGATGGGAAACAATGCATGTGTTTCATGATAGTTTAAATTGTTTTAATGAAATACGTTTTTTATGCAATTCCATTGCTTTTAATCCCTCAGTAAAGACAAGCCTGAGAATTCCCGAGTCATAATCTATTTCCCTGTCATTAGTGGGGAAATCCACTGTAATGCATATGAAACTGATAAATTTGATGCACAGTGACCTAAATTCCACTAGTGAATTTCTTCAGTGCGCGTTGATTGAATAATTGCTGATTATGACACAGGAGCGTGAATGCCACTAAGAGGAGAAACTCGCGCCTAAGGCGTAAGACTTGGCATCTCTGACATGGCAGATTGGTGTCTCCGTAAAAAAGTGGTCTTCATGTTTTCACCTGCTGATATTTAAATAATGGAACATGCACTCTGAAAAATGTTAAACTTTTTTCAAACATTTGTTTTTGTGTGCCCTTTTACTGCAGCTACAAGGTAATGGGCTTTATGCACAGCCCCACTACTTCCTGAACTAAACTAGCTCCTTTTTTCCTGTCTCACATTATTGGACAAACTGATTGATCCAGGTTTTCCTGACCATTGCTGTTAGGCAGGCACACCTGGATCAATCAGTTTGCCCAATAATGTGAGACTGGAAATAAAGGCACTGGTTTAAGTTCAGGAAGTAGCGGAACTGTGCATAAAGCCTATTGGTGAAAGACTGACTTGAGTTTTTTTTTTTTTTTTTTTAATCATCACTTATAGATTTCAACATTAACATTCTTGCGTATTTTATTGGGATGTACATCTCACCTCTTCAGCCCGATTCGATATACACTTTAATACTTGACATGAAACGAGGACGTAAAGGTGGAGGAACGCTGCTTGAGACCTGAGGGGAGTGCAGTTTGGCGACCTGATGTTAGAGGAGCAGGGATCATATGACCTGATGGGAGCCATCACAGTTAGGAGAGAGAAATGCAGGGGAAGAGAACATGGAACAGAAAGGCAATATTAAAGTAGTAACTGACTTGATGTCAAAAGCTAAACATGCATCGTATGGGCAGTCAAATATAACAGTCTAACTTTAATTCTCCCTCATGTTATTCTACTCCAAGGAAGTACTGTAGGCAGCCCGACAAGAAATTATCCTGTGGTTCTCAGAGGGGATTTGCTTAATATGTTGAACCTTACTAACTTTGCATGTGCTCTCTTCTCAGACTGCCATGGCTTGTTCAAAGCCTGCAAGACTGAAGGTGATTTTGGGGGACAATAATACTGAAAAACTGACTCTTCCAAATGGCATACCAGAGTCACTAGATGACCTTCTCAGCAAGATGAAGGCTGCCTTTGGGTTAAAGGGCAACATCAGACTGCAATACATGGACCAAGATTTTGGCAATGACTTCTTCAATCTGAATTCCACCACTGACCTTCAGGATTTGGGGACAGTGAAGGTGATCCATGAACAAACAAATCCACCTCTGATCAGTGCCTCGGAGGCGACATCATCTCCCTCCATTTCACCTGAGTCTGATGACTCTGTTTCCTTGGTATCAAATGACACGCTACTTCTCTCATCCCCTGAGTCTGTGTCATCTCGAACACAACAGTGGCCAGAGGACTTTCCAATTCCCCGATTTTCATATGACACGGAGCTACAACTAGCAAAGGGCGCTTCTGAGTTCCATGCAAGCTGCAAAATGTTAACCGTCAGCTCCCGTGTGAAGTCTGATATTCTGAATAGACTAGCAGAGGAAATTTACCAATTCAAGGCCTATCCAGAGGATGCACATTTCTGTGCAGTTGCAGAAGCCCTAATCAAAAAGCACCCTTGTTTGAAAGAACCTGGCTCATTCAATGGCTGCTATGGCTGGAAACAGCGATTGAAGTACAAGATGGGAAACTACAGGACACAGCTGAAATTGCAGGGGTGTCCAGAGCTGTCTGTAAACTCCTTGAAATCTAAAGCAACTACAGATGCTAGCCCTGCTAAAAAAGTGAAAAGGCCAAAACGAGCTGAAGCTAACTTCTATCCCTCCTTGCCAACTGGTGAGACTCTGGAGAGTATGGAAAAAGTGAGACTAGAACTTCAGACAGACATTGTGATAAGGAACA
Organism: Gymnothorax reevesii; assembly: GCA_029721435.1. NCBI lineage: Eukaryota > Metazoa > Chordata > Actinopteri > Anguilliformes > Muraenidae > Gymnothorax > Gymnothorax reevesii. Next base: position 99,835,215 of record CM056578.1, read on the forward strand.
ATGAAAGGGTCATCACAGACAAAATGGCTCTGACGTTTGCCTACAGACGACAGGAGGTGGTAAACCAAGAGCCCAGCGTCAAGGACTTCAAGGACAGATGGCCTGCACTGTTCCAAGAGAGACAGGTAATCTGAATATAAAAAGTTTGTATTTTTCAGATTTACTTTAGTGATTTTTGTATAAATTGGTCATGACTTGGTATTGCTGTGAGTAGATAATTGTGCTTTGCATTTTCATTTTCCTATCCTAATTTTTTATAATATTCAGTGCTGGGACAATTTGTCCACTGTGGAGGTATGCTTCCAGTGTACAGACTGTTGACAGAATGATACCAGTTAAATTTTCTTTTATTAAGGATACCATAACCACTGTCATTTATTTTATGTTTTAGATAAATACAGAATTCCTGAGGCTCACAGCAGTTCCTCTTGAGGAGAGGTTCATGGCCCAATTAGACACACACTCAAGACAGCTGACCAGAATCATCCGCGCAAAAGGAGGAGTAGTACGCCAAAAGACGAGTGACATCTTGGAGACTTTGGATCAGGTAAGTCTGTATCATTCTTGAGTTTCTGATAGGGTCTTAAATATACTCAATAACTATATCATTGTGCTCATATCCCTTTTTATTATTATTATCATCCCCTAGGCATAAAATGCGGGGGAATATAGGCATTGCCTCGTCTGTCTGTTCGTCCGTAATCATTTTGTTGCCGGTGCAGAACTCAGAAACTATTCAAGATATCAGCACCAAACTAGGTGCTAGCCGCGTGGCTGGTGTCAGAGGCAGGAGCTTAGTAGGGGTGTCTGGGGTCATCCCCCTCCCCTGGGAAATTTTGACATTTAGAACCCTCTGAAACATTATTTAATGCATTTTGACGGGTGTAAATTACTTTGTTCTCTTTTTCTCTCTCATACTTCCTGCAACAAGCTGGTATTAGTAGGCTAGTACCATCAAAACACCCCTACGCTGGTTGAAAGACAGTGTTGGGGCCCAAATCACAGTGTAGGGGGCCCCTACTTTCAAATGACCTAGTGAGAACCCTGGGTTACCTAAGTGCTGAAGTGGTGCCTTGTCATATATTCCAATTTCAAAAAATTTATTTATTTTTTCCTTTCCATGGAAGCGAGATGGATATTGACTCAGTCGCAGGGCTGGGTTTGTTTCCGGAGCAGAACTAAAACACTGTTCATTAATGACTCGTTTTATTAATGCCTTTGTCAACATGCGGTTCATCGTCTTTGGTAGATGTTGCCAGTACATACTTCCAGATAATTCCAGAGGAAAATCACCTGAACATTCTTGTTTGAATTTCTTCGAAGGTGTAGGATTGGCATGACTTTTGCAAATAATCAGGGGCTATGGGGATGTGTCATCTTCTGATGACTCTTGTTTTATTTAAAAATTATGTTCTCCTAGACTCAGGACATTCATCTTCAGAGGGAGTGTGTCCTGAAAGCCCTCATCCTATTCCTGGGAGAAAATGCAGATGACCTCATCAAGGAGTATCTTGTAAGTTTACACCACACACGCGCGCAGTCTTTCTCTCTCTCTTACACACTCTCTCACATACAAACATTCTCTCACAGGCACGCACACTCTCATACACACACTCTCACTCTCACACACACACTCTCACTCTCTCTCCTCACTCACCATCTCTCTTGCACACACAAACGCTCTCACTCTGTCATACACATACTCACTCTCTCTCTCCCTCACTCACACACATGGTCTCTCACACACTGACACAACTCTCTGATGCACATACACTGTCTCTCTCTAACACACTAACACACTTAAACACGCACTTTCTTCAAAGACACACACACTGTCGCTCTCTCTCTCTTACACACACTCACACATAAAACTCTCTTACACACTCACATATACACACTTCTTTCTCCCTCACTCACACATGAGCACATCTCTGGCTCTCTCTCAGCTGAACCATCAAGACCTGTCAGCATTTTCCTGGATGTCTTGACTTTTCAGTTTTGTTTGTTGTAGGAATGTGTTAAGTTTTCAATGATAATTTTTTGTGTGTGATGTGTTGAAATCAGAAAAAACATCTACTGGAAGTTGCAGTGGGGAGAGAGAGTTCACCTGATATGTTATTAACATAATACCATTGTAAGATGCATTACTAGCATAAAACCCACAGCCAAGGTTGGGTTCAATTACTTTTTTCAATAACAATTACAATTTTAAAATAAATTGTAATTGTAAGTTAACATTCTGTCCAGAAAAGAATTGTAATTACGTTACGATCAATTGTAATTGAAGAAAGTAATTGAACCCAACCCTGCCTACGGCAGAAGACAAACACGGCTCCAACCTCGACAACCTCTGTCACTTCAGTATTTGACTGTGGTTCCTTGTTATTCAAATGTGAACCCTTCAAGGTTCATAATTTTTGGTAAATCTCCCCCGTGGATTGTGGCCATTAAGGGTCCCTAAAACTAGTTGCTTGGAAAAGGCCTATTTAGTTAGGAGTCAGGCCAGTAATATTCCTGTCACATTCCTGCTGCATTGTTACTGCATAATAGTGAAAAATGATGCCAGTGAAGTTTTGTGTGTCATGTATCCTTCCATAGGACTCAGGAGAAGATACTAGGAGCAACCTGGAGCAGCTCACCATGGCAGTGTTTGTCATCCGGAAGGAGGGGGAAGGAATGCAGGAGCCACCCGAGGACATTGGAATTGTCCTTGAGGGAGTGGAAGTGCTGAATAACCTGACTTCAGTTGCCTCGGCCTGTCTCTTATTGCTGGGTCTAATATATGCACTCAACCTTGCGTATCCCAAACACCTGCGTTTCACTTTTGAAGTTTTTCAAAAGATCATCATGCAGCTTGACCAGCACAAGATGTCCCCAAAAGTACAAAATCTGTATGGCAGACTTCAAAGCTCGCAGTAAGGATGATGTTTTCCTCTTCCAGGTCAAAAGTGTCCCATTGCCATATTGTGTAAGCTTGTATGCTGCCCAAGGGACAGTTAAAGTGGTAATCCGTAAGATTTGAATTGGTTGGTTTACATTGACATCTTTGGCAGTAAGCTGTAATTGCAGGTGCACTTCTGGACCCCATTTCCCATAACTCTTGTCGAGACCCAACAGTGTCGCCTGTATGACGCCTCTTACCAGCTCCACGCCTCCTCAACTGTCATGCAGACAGGAAAGATGCTCTTTGACAGGGCAGTTTAACTCAATAAAAGTAGAAATTATTTGACGTTAGTCATCCATTAACGTTATCTCATTCCAGTAACATGTTAGGCTATTATGATAAATCGTTTAACTGAAAGGGCTACCAACTCTCACGCATTCGTCGTGAGAATTAGTGCTTCATTCCAGTGGCATAGCCAGTGGGTGTGCCAAGACACGTTCCTTTATGACTACAAGTGCTTTCATCAGTGGGTCATGGGCCCAATCACCATTGTTTTATCCCTTTCTCTGATAGACACTGACTTAACAGACAGTAAGAAAACGGAAATCTTATGGATTACCACTTTAAGAGACAAAAAATGTTGCTCAAACCAAAATGAGAAATGCTTTTACTCTGTGTGACATGTTTTCTTAGGAGTTGAAAGAAAGAGTTTGTTTCCAAACATGTTTGTTTGTGGGGAAATGTTTAATTTTGATCAGTTCTTAAACAGCTGCTCAGCAGTCTCTGTAGTAGTTAGAGCTTATAAAAAAAACTTACTGTGGTGCTAATATGTTGGTTTTATGTGTTATCTGGTAACTACGAAGGAATACAATTAACACCACTAATGAAAATTTCCAAAAAGAATACCATAGCATGTATGTTTGAATATTGATGCATTTTCCCTCTTCATAAAAGTCACTGGTTTTAGTAAGTATTGGCACTCTGGCACTTTTTCATGGTCAGAACCCTGTTTTGAGACTGTAATATTATGCATATTACATAATAGTTGTTATATTACTTGCATATTTGCATACTTTTTACGCAGCTCTTTTACAACTTTTACAACAAATCCACAATTAAGCAAAATAACATTTGTGGTCCTAGCTGTTAGGCTTTATTCACGCAGGATCAGGCAAAACAAGTTAGTTTTCAGACAAGTTGGACCTTACCCGGTAGGCGTTTTGTGGCTTTGTCAGAACGCCATTCAACTAAGCTAATAACACTGGTGACTTAACTCAATTTTGGTCATTGAATTTAACCCTCTCATTGCCCCTGCAAGCTGCGCAGACCATTGCATGTTTTTAACATTTATATAATAAATTCTTTTTAAAAAAAAATCAGATTTGAGTTTTTTGTTCAACTAACTACATATTTTAATTGTTGGACAGTATTTTATTTATATTTAGCAAGGTAAAAAAATCACACTAAGGTTACTATAATAATACTTTTAATGAAGCCATAGTTTTAGATTTTGAAAGCACAGAATTACACTTTCAAGTAAAGCAAATAATTGAGTTGGAAACATTGGAAATTTTAAGTTTACTTGCCTTAATTTTGAGTTGGATTAATGAAAACTATTGCTTTGAAAGCAATTAAATTATTAATTTCATTTGACTTAAAGCAATTGCGTTACTCTAAATTATTAACTTAATTTGAAAAAACTTGATTCAATCGCGTGTTACCAATTGAAATGATTCAATCAAGTTAGGTCAACTATTCTTTTTTTAGAGTGTAGGAATAAAGAATGAGATGGTAAGCTTGAAAACATGGAGTGGCCACAGCAGTCTCCAGACTTAAACCCCATCAAGATGGTTTGGGATGAAATGGAGAGAACAGAGACAGCAAAGCAACCTACAAGTGCCACACATTTATGGGAACTTCTGCAACAGAGTTGGGAAGAACCTTCTGAAGAATATTTGATTTCCTTTGTGGAAAGAATGCCACGAGTGTGTTTTGGTTGATTCCATGATTTATTTTTTAACTTAAATTGTTTATTTGTTCTATCATGTCTATACTTTTATTCCAGAGTACAATGAGACATTGAACTGCATAATTTTTAACAAAAAACTGGAAAAATCGGGGTGTTCTAAAACTTTTGATCGTAATTGTATGTGTGTGGCAGAACTCTAGAAAGCTGGCCAGTGGACAATACGATTTTCAAAGCCTCTGCAGGCAGTCCCTTGACTTGAATGCTGCATTGTGACACAAAGTCAAACTTATTTGGCCTTTGGCCCACATACAGTGCCAATATCAGCAAGCTTTTGCAAAAATAAGAACCCACAGGCAGATTTTTTTTTGTGGTTCATGAGTTGTGGTGCTGAATTTTTTCTCGAAAAATTAATTGCTGTTTATCAGTGGAAGAGGATGAACACGAGTCGGGGTATCACAGAATGAGTCAAGGCTGAGGTCACTATGCCTTTCGAGCATGTCTGAAATTAATCTGCTGTTTTCCTCTGCCTAAAGTATGAACAGGGAGGAGGCTGTGCTGTCATTTCACAATGCAGACGCACAGTCTGGTCGGTATCCGTACACTTGGGTCAAGTGAACACAATAAGGACACATGTTGTTTTGTGACTGTCAGGGTGAGTTATAACCCTTAAACCTGGGTGTGTGAGCCTTAACATTAACCTGAAATTTAACTCAGTGTTTGAGTTCTTGGAGGAAGTCGAGTCAAACGGTCATCCAATTAGTTATCAGATTGACAAACAAGGTTCAATAAAACAGGAAAGAAAAATATATCAATAAAGAAAACATTGGCAAACATGGCATGTGAGAACAAAAAATTTTGTGGGGAAAAAGACTGCGAATCCCAGCAAGATGGTGTACGCTACCAGTTTCTGAAATTGACGATAGCTAGCGATAGTGGTTTTGGTTGATACCACAGAGGTCTCATTTCCTTTCTTGGTTGCTGTGATTCTTGCTGTGATGGTTCACTTAGCTATACCAGGATATCCTCAGGAGTGGATTGTGCATGTCCTACCCTTTACTCTGCCATCATAAAAAGAGAGAAAATGGCCAAGCAGATCATGTAGTTCAGGGGTCCCCAATCATTCCCAGAGAGGGCCGGTGTGGGTGCAGGCAAGGAAAGCATAACTTAGTAGTCAGGGAAAGCTTAGAAAGAAATAACAAAAGCTAGAAATGCTCGAACACGCTAATGAGTTAATTAAGGTTAACACTACATGGCGAAATACACAATCACCCTCAAATAAGTGCTCGTTAGTACAGGTTAGTAATGATCCTATCAGAGAATGCATTCACTATGAGTTTAGCGAGACCCAGAATTAAGCACAGGTGGAAGTTATTAATTAAATACCACAGCCGATTCCGAATGAGGAAACGTGATTGGACAACGAGACGCAGGCATGCTGTAGACTGTCAAAAGACATCACAGGAGTTTGGGCAAAAGTGAATCAATCCTCAGACGGCGGAATCAAAGCTGAAAAATAAATCCAGAGAGTGAGGCATGGGAGAAAAAGCAGAAGCACAAATATAAAAGTAATACAACAGCACGCAGGCAGAACGATAACAAGGACTTTTGTAGATTCAGCTATTTTCTGCTTTTCTTTTTTTACTCTGTCATACCTTTAGCTAGAAATGTCATTCAGACTACAAAATTAAGTTAAGCTTGTATAATTTCTTCACTGTTCAAATTTTACATAACATCTATAATTTTAACGAGGCAGCGTGGGTATACAGTTTAGCACCGTCTGTGTGTGTGTGTGTGTGTGTGTGTGTGTCTGGCCGCGCAACAGCTCAGCCACCACTGAAGCTAGAGTGACCAAACTTTGAGGGGTAGATGATCCTAGGGTACCCAGTCCAAATTTGCATTTTGAGGTTGAAAGGTCTAAGGTCAAGGTCAACAGGAGGTGTGGGTTAGCATCTCTATGGTGTGCGCATCATCTTGTTAATTATAATTGTTACAATAATTCTGGGAACTTACAGTGTGGTGACGTCACTGTTAGAGTGGCAAACAGCTGTAAAATCGTCAAGAAGCCTTCTTAAACTTGTTCTAACTCCCACAGTTTTCACTCCACATAAAAATTGTTTATCCAAGTTGTAGCAAAAGTTGTGCTGGTCACAAAAATGTTGCTGTGTAAGCAAGCAAATCTCCATTGGACCAAATGGTTTAACCGTTAACTTGAATGGCTCAGAGTGACTCAGTGAAATTGTGGCAGAGCAGTATTGTGGTTCAATTCTGCCCTCTGCAGGACTTTTTCCTGGCCTCAGCATTATCATTGTTTGGATTTCGGAGAGCCGCAAAAAGTAGCATCTCACTAGTTGGCCAGGTCAGCGTCGTACAGTTCGGGACTGGGGGAGACACTGACAATGAGCTATGAGCAACAACAGTTGCGGCAGTCTGCCAACGTGACCTGCCATGTTTGATCTCCGGCATACGGCTAATTCCTCAGCATACACTGCCTTGACCTAGATACGCACAGAGCCATAGAGAGAGATGCGTCAACCTCATTGACTCCAATTGACCATTTTTTACAGCTGGATTGAAGCGGAGTAGACTCGGTCATCATGCAATTCCTTAAACAATCACTTTCAGCTTTAAAGTCTTGTGTTTACATTTCAGCAGTTTTTCAACATTTCTTCAGCAACTTCCTTTGCCTCTCAGTCTCCAAGTACCTTCATTTTATTCGTCAAACTCTTCAACTTTTCTTGCTGGAGCACACAAATTTTCATCAGAATATGTAGCCTTTTCTTTTTGTTAAATGTAATTTTTGCAGGACACTGCATTTCAAATAGCAAAAGATCTCATGTCAACTAATTTGCAATTTTCATGACTTAATTTCAATTACATCTGTCAGCGTCTCTCCACAAGACTCAAGCGGCAAGACACCAATATGACACGACCCATCCCGTGACAAAGCGAGTCGGAGTTGTGCTGTACTGGCTAGCAACAGGCAGTTGTTACCGCACACTGGCCAACCTCTTCGGCATTGCAAAGTCCAGTGTCTGTGGCATCATCCACGACTTCTGCCAGGCTGTTTTCCAAATCCTAATGCCACAGTACATCAAATTACCTCAGGTGATGATCTCTGGGAGATAATTGACGGGCTCCGCCAAAGATGGGGTTTCCCTCAGTGCGCCGGAGCAATAGATAGGAGTCATATCCCCATCATTACTCCTGAGGAAAATCCCAGCGACTATTACATCCGTAAAGGTTGGCACTCTGTATTTCAACAGGGCATTGTGGACCACAACTTTGTGAGCCCTTTGTGAAAGAACCTCTCTTCTATATCTTTTAGATAAATGTTGTATCACCGTGCACTACTGCCTTAAAGACAAACAATTGCCATTTCTCTACATAATTGTTTGCATGGTTTTGAAATACTCATTCCATGTCCCCTCAATAGTTTCACTAACATCTACACGGGGTGTCCAATATGCCAGGGTACTCAAAAATTCCCACATCTACACACTGGCAGAGAGAGGGGAGCTTTTTCCACCGGTGAGTTTTTTCTTCTGTCGCAGACCCCCTCCCCTCTATGTGGAAACAGCACATATGTCATTTTAACATTGCAGTTAGTTGCAATATTAGTTAGGGGAAAGAAAATGGGTGGACTTACACATTATAATTTACACATTATTTCTCTTTTAAATAAATTTAAGTGATGTATTAAATTCCCATCATGTCAGGAACCTGAGGAGACCAATGGTATCCAAATACCAATTATGCTGTTTGGTGACCCTCCTGAAAACCTGGCTTTGATAAAGGATACACTGACACGAACACCCTGACAGAGGTGCAATACTACTTCAATGAGAGAAACAGCAGGGCCAGGATGGCAGTGGAGTGTGTGTTCGGTCGACAAAAGGGGAGGTGGAGGTGCCTAGGGAAGCATCTGGATGTGGACATCTCCACCATCATCAGTGCATGCTGGACTCTCCACAACATGTGAGAAGTGCAGTCAGGCCTATAGAGAGCCTGGCCAAGCTGTTCAGGATGAGAGAGGAGCAGAAGGAGACCCTGCTCAAGATGTTCAGCCAGAGTGTAATGGCGATGGAAATTTGGAGACCAAATGCAGCGAACTGGCAAGCAAAAGGCACAAAACAGTGAGCACAAAAACCCATTAAAAGAGGAATGCAGAAAATGAACTTTCGAGCTGCCCAGAATATAAACTCAGTAACCAATTATAGGAAGCTGAGCGAAGCGAGAGTAACCTGGCAGAACCAAAGAACAGGCTCCGCATGGAGCCGTCCAAACAAGGCAACTAAATAAACGTCTCCAGGGACAAAGAATCCTAAGCACCAAAGTGGGTGCTGACAGGAAGGGAGGAACTCAAAAGGAAATCTCACTAAAAATGTATACCAAAATATACCTGAAAAGAGTTTGCCAATTTCCTAACTGGAAGCATCTTCTGGCTGAAGTGCTAGCAAAGATCAGACACTCTAGCAAAGGAGGCGTGGCAGACCTCCGGCTTATAGAGAGTCAGGAAGGGCGCTGCCCATGTCCAATCAGCCAGCTGGAGTAAAAAATCCGAAGGAGAAAGAATCTGATGTCCTCCCAGGACAAGAGATACAGAGAAAGCCCTTCGAACAACACAGCCTCCAAACCATGACAGAGAGAGTCAGGGAGGCACTGAAAGAGCTCTTTTATAGCCAATGTTTAGGGGTGTAAAAATATAAGTTTGGCTCTTGCTCCCTTTATTTTGCCCCATCATGGAATTTGACATGCTCATGTTTATTATCCTTCTGTTTTGACAGAGCTGTTGAGAGCTCCACAATGTGAGTACTTTGCTCACATTTGACCCTTAGAAATAGACGTGCAAATTGGAAACAGTGAGAGCCATTTAATTAATTACCACATGACTTCTAATTCAATAACAAAAGCTTTGACACTGAACATAAAAACTGAGGTAGCGATCTGGAACCAAATTCGAGGACACGGGATTGCAAAAATAAGGACCTTTATTGAGCGAGGGGGGGGGGGTAACCCCCGCAGGGCAGTAGGCAACAGTACAGAGTCCACAATCCAAAAATCAATTCCAATGGGACAGCAGAGTTCGTAACCAGGGCAGCAATCACAGAAATCGTATTCAGCAGAACCAGATCCAATACACAGGCAAAGGTTTGTGGGAGAAGCAAACTCATAAGCCAGAAGACAGTCCGAATCATTAACAGGGCAGCAATCCACAAAATCGAGATCGGGCAGAAAAAGGTCCAAACACATAGATGTAACAAGTAATCCAAAAACGCAAACCAAAAATCAGAAGTCAGGCAATCCAGTCAGTATCAGAACTCAATGAATACGAGGCAAGAAGAATAGCAGCACAGGAAACAATCTGACAGAGAATGGCTGTGAAAAGACACCTAATATACACTTCAGGGAGGATCACATGGTGAGAGACACGGGTGCAAACTGTCAGACTGATTACAAGGGAACAGCACATGAGGGAGAACCTAATCACATGCAATTTGGCAGAAGCCAAAACGCGGACAGGGATCACGGGACAAAGCTATAAAAAGACATAGAGCTCCAGTGAAGGAGTTCTAACGTGCATAGATACTTAAAGAAGGACAGTGTGATAAGACGTGGAGCGTCCACAGAAAATGCAGCAAAGGTAATCAGGGAGAGAAAAGAGGCGGAGACTAGAACAGGGCGAGTGCTGAGAGCTTGTTAATCAATTAGTAAGTGAAACTATACAATCCCTTAGTGCTTGTTAGTAATTTAGTATTATATACAATGTTAGTTGGTGTTAGTAACTTCTGGCGAAAATAACAAACTGTTGGTATGGTTAGTAAGATAGAAAAGTAAGGCGAAGTAAGTAAACGAGATCGGAACGAAGGTTGAAATCCAGAATCCAATAAATCACCCAAAGAGTAACACGCAGGACTGCGGCTGTGTGCAATGACAAGAGACCAGACGGGGGAGACAGAGTGCAGTGCAAATTGGAAAACATGAACTGGAATGAGACTAAGGCTAAATGAAAACATGGAAAAGTAAACTAAGACAAAACATGACAAATCGAAGTTTCCAAATCACAATACATAATATAAAGAATAGTCAGACATGACAAAGAGTCAGGAAAACAATAGGCATGGACAAGGCGGGCATGGCAGAATCATAACAGAAACACTGTGAAGAAAGTTTTCAATAAAGATAATAAAGTGCCAGTTCTGTGTAACTTAATGTATGTACTGTTGTGTTTTATGTTGTTATTGGAAGAGAATAGGTTGTGGAAAATAAAATAATTTAACAATGATCACAGACAGAGATATTCTGATGTAGGTTACAAAAATATTCTTCCATACAGAGAATTTTGCATTTGTATATATAAAAAATACAGCTTGTTTCACAGTTCTGTCCTGAAAAATGGCTAAATTGTGTTCAAAATGAAATTTTAACAATAGCCTGTATTGGAATTCTTCTGTCTGCATGTTTAATAACATACATTGCAACTGTAAACCCAACAAAATTCTCGTACAAAGTGCAATTCTTATGTACAATACAATTAATTTAACAAAATTCTAATCATTCTTCAAAATACTGCGTTAGTTTTCCTCCTCATCTGGAGGTTGATAGAACAGTGCTGAATATGCAGAGGCCTGGCTGAAGGGTGCATGCTGAACCAGCTCTCGAGGGTGTGGTGGCGCCTGCCTAAAAGGCTGAGCCAAATCTGGGGTGCGTGCAGGACCATGGTTGGTAGGTGTAGGCTGGGCTAGATCAGGGGGATGTACAGGACCATACTTGAAAGGTGAAGCCTGAGCCAGATCATGCAGGAAGGACAGAGGCTGGATGGATGTCTCACCAAATGGATGAGGCTGAGTAAAATTATGGTAGGAAGGTTGAGGCGGCAATGGTCTGAAGTTGCAAAGGCGTGGAGGATGGCCTGGTGCTGTAAAGGCTGGTTAAAGTGGAGTTCAGATGCAGTGGCAGGCGAAGGTGCACCCAGCACGGAGCCAGCACAGCTGAAAGTGATACAAAAAAATGGAAGGGAAAAAAGCTTGCGTAAGACATAGTTTAACGAACCCTGACTACAGATATCTCAAGCCGAAGCGAGTAACTACAAAGCAGACACTCCAGCAAAGGGGGCGTGGTGGACCTCTGGGTTATATAGACTCCAGGGAAGCGTCGCCCAGATATAATCAGCCAGCTGGGTAAAAAATCCAATGGAGAAAGGATGTGATGTTCTTCAGGGAGGAGAATCACCAAAAGAAAATACACACAAACCATGACAGGACACCCCCCTCTAAGGAACGGCCCGCGATGTTCCCAAAGAACCCCGTGCATGAAACTCAGAAATAAGAGCAGGGTCCAGGAGACCCTGAGCTGGAACCCAACAATGCTCCTCAGGAACGTATCCCTCCCAGTTCACCAAAAACTGGAATCCACATCTCACATGCCTCTCGGCAACAATACGACGTACAGTGTATGCTGGGCCCCTTCAATTATCCGCGGCGGCGGCGAGGATTTGTTGGCAGGTGCCAGGACACTGGTGCTAGCAGGTTTGAGCCTGGGCATGTAAAAGGAGGGAATGGAGAGGCAAGGATCTAGGGAGCTTAAGCTGCACATTGACGGGGTTAATCATCCGCAATATCTTAAACGAGCTAATAAAGCGAGGGGCCGACTTCCAAGATTACACATTCAAGGGCAGATCCCGAGTGGAAAACCAAACTCTCTGGCCCACTCGATAAGATGGGGCCAAACTGCGCCTCCTGTCAGCCGCAGATTTCTGTCTCCGCCCAGCCCGCAACCAAGAGGAATGGATCTTAGTCCAATCAGACCGACAGCGTCAAATTAAATGTTCAACAGCGGGAACTTCTGAATCCTTCTCAGACTCAGGAAAAAGTGGAGACTGATAATCCAACTGAGCCTCAAAAGGAGAAAGACCCATAGAGGAGTTACACAATGAGTTATGGGAATACTCAGTCGATGCCAAAAAGCGACTCCAGGAAGCTCCAAGGATTGTTGGCCGCTAAGCACCGAAGAGTATCCTCTAAGGACTGATTGGTACGCTCAATCTGCTCATTGGTACGCTCAATCTGCTCGTTGTTCCTGAGATGAAAACCTGACGAAAGGCTCACAGTGGCCCCCAAGTGCTTACAAAAAGCTCGTCAAAATTTGGCCGCAAATTGAGAACCTTAGTCAGAAACCACATTCATGGGGAGACCATGCAGCCAGAACACGTGGTTAACCACTAGGAAGGCTGTCTCCCGAGCAGAAGGCAGTTTGGGCAGCACCACAAAATGAGCGGCCTTGGAGAAATGGTCGACCACGACCAAGATGACAGTATTGCCATGAGAAATGGGCAGGCTCGTGATGAAATCGAGTGCAATATGGCTCCAGGTACATTTAGGTACAGGCAGCGGGCGCAACAGGCCAGAGGGATGGAGAGGGATGGAGATGGGAAACCTTGTTCCTGGTAGCAATGCTGTATGCTGCAACAAACACCCAAATGTCCTCCATCATGCTGGGCCACCAAAATCGTCGGGCCAAAAACCGCTTGGTTCGATGGTCCACAGGGTGATTTGCCAGATGGGAAGACCCGCCATGTTAACAAATACACATCTGGACAGTTCCCAACCAGGACCAGGATCGATCCTCAAGGCCTCCTAAACCACAGATTCCACGTCCAACTGGATAGGCGCCACAATCTGGTCAGCCGGAATGACCAGCTCCAGCATAGGATCACAGCCAGAACGATCGTAAATCCGTGATAAGGCATCCGGCTGAATATTTTTAGAGCCAGGCCAGTAAGTTAATTTGAAGTTAAAGTGGTTAAAAAACAATGACCACCGCGCCTGCCGGTGGTATATTCGCTTAGTCTGCTGAATATAATGGAGATTTTTATGATCAGTCCAAACTACAAACGGTTGTTCAGCTCCTTCCAGCCAATGGTGCCACTCCTCTAACACCAGTTTCACAGCTAACAACTCCCGGTCACCGATGCTGTAATTTCGCTCAGCCGGCAACAACGACCTGGAGAAGTAGGCGCATGGGTGCAACTTATTGTCCCAAAGAGGGCACTGGGACAAGATGGCACCAACCCCAACCTCGGAGGCATCAACCACCACCACAAATGGGAGGGAAGGGTCTGGAAAAACAAGAATAGGTTCTGAGCTAAACCGTCCCTTTAGCTCTTAAAAGGCAGCCTCGGCTGCTGGTGACCAGGCGAAAGAAGGGGAGGTCTTTCTTTTAGTGAGGGCGATAATGGGAGCAGCTATCATGCTAAAATTGCGGATAAACCTTCTGTAAAAATTGGCAAACCCAAGGAAACGTTGGACCTCTTTGACATTTTGTGGGGCAGGCCAATTTCTGACAGCTGCTCAGAGAGAGTAGAAGAAAAAATTAAGATGTCATCAAGGTAAAAAAAGACGAATCTCTCCAACATCTCTCGGAGGACGTTGTTAATGAATGCCTGGAATACAGGAGCGGCGATAACCAATCCAAACGGCATAACCAAATATTCGTAATCCCCGTCATGTGTATTAAACGCCATCTTCCTCTCGTCCCCCTCTCAAATCTGAACTAAGTTATACGCATTCCGCAGGTCCAGCTTGATAAAAAACGAAACCTCCTGCAAGCGTTCGAATGCGAAATTCATTAAAGGAAGTGGGTATCAGTTTTTAATGGTTATAATATTCAGGCCCCTGTAATCAATACAAGGTCTTAGGCCACCATCCTTTTTGACCACAAAAAAGAACCCTGCCCCAGCAGGGGACGTAGATGGTTGAATGAAACCATTAGCCAGTGCTTCCTGAATATATTCCCGCATGGCCTTCTGCTCAGGACCAGACAGTGAGTACAATGAACTCCAAGGGGGAGTGGTCCCAGGATGGAGATTAAACTCGCAATCGTAAGGGCGATGAGCAGGTAAAGTTGAGGATTGTTGTTTACTAAAAGCCTCCGCGAGATCAGCATAAGCATTAGGTACGTTATGAGGCAGACAAAGTTTCAATGCAGCCCCTAAATTCTCACCCTGTTTGAACTCAGCTGAATCAATGACAGTCTCTGGATCGGAGCCACATTCGGAATAACAATCCCCCTCTGGCTGCTGCCAATCAAATTGAGGGTCCCACTCCAACCCCTCCTCAGCCGCCTTCTCAAGGCTAGGAGGGTAGTGTGAGATCACCTCCCCTGAATCACTCCAGGCATCACTCTCTATCAGGAATTGACGTCCAGGCCAACACATAGAGCTATCAATACAGTGTGATACACAGTCTGAACCCACTGGGCAACTAGGTCATCCTTATTCCCCCAAAGGATATGAGGCTTATGTTCTCTTTGCCAAGAATGTCTGAACACAACTGGGAAAACGGGGGAACTGATAAAAAAATGGACCTCCTCAGAGTGTCCACCAAGGGAATTGAACATAGACAAAGGTTCAGAGATTTCGGATATAACTCCATCACCCAACGGGCGACCATCCAAAGCTTTAACAGAGCGTGACTGCAAAGGAGGGTGAACAGGAATGGAGGCAAGCCCATTCCCCATACATAAAACAGTCTACAGCCAGAGTCCAAAAATACATTAATAAAAATCCCCTGTGTTCCCCTAGTAATTCTACAGGAATTAAAGTTCGGTGAGGAAATTGATTTTGACCCTCAAGTGCTCCCCAAACCACGAGAGGGCCTTCCCGTTTTCCTGAAGCTCGGCTTTCCACAATTATAGCAGATTATGAATAAAAACTGTCATTAGGGGCGCTTCCGCCCAGCCAGTTTCAGTTGCTAACGCACAAAATGCGATAGAAAAGTTTGCGACACTCTCAGATCCTTGTTTAAGATGCATTAAATGCGTTGCCACGTCTCGACCACGAACATCCTGATCAAACACTGATTCCATAGCTCTAACAAGGGCTTCCACAGTATTCAAGACCAGTGAATTAGATCGTATTAGTGGACCGACCCAAGTCGGTGCAGTATCAGTCAACAGGGATAAAATAAATGAAACTCAATACTCCTCATTAGCGAACCGTGAATGTTGGGCTTTAAAGTAAATTTCGCACTGCGCAATAAAGTCCTTACATTTCCCTGCTTCACCCCCATATATCTTGAAGGCATTTGCAGTTTAAGTTCTCGATAGGAGTTCATAGATTGTAGTTGTACAACGTTTCGTGTATTCAGAGCCGACAGGGCTCTGACACTCTCCGTTAGGGAGAGTAAATCACCCTCCATTCTTTGCATGCTACTTTCTTGTAAGCGTAGTCTTGCAAGACGCGAGACCCTTGCCATGACCAGAAAGAATAGCTTGTTGGTTAGCTACCACTTCCTCCAACGCAGCCGCGGCTGATGACTCCATGTTTGGCTGGAGTGTTCTGTAAAGGCTGGTTAAAGTGCAGTTCAGATGCTGTGGCAGGCAAAGGTGCACCCAGCACGGAGCCGGCACAGCTGAAAGTGATACAGAGAATGGAAGGGGAAAAAGCTTGCGTTTCTGAATACACGAAAGACTAAATGCCAGAAACAAGGCGAGCAACAACTGAGGAAAAGAAATCTCAATAAACCAGAAAATAGCAAGGCAGCAAACAATTTTGAAATAAAATCCCTACAGAAGCAGAGCTTCCCAGAAATAAATATAAGATATAGTCTAATGAACCCTGACTACAGATATCTCAAGCCAAAGCAAGTAACTACAAAGCAGACACTCCAGCAAAGGGGGCGTGGCGGACCTCCGGGTTTTATAGACTCCGGGGAAGCGCCACCCAGATATAATCTGCCAGCTGCGTAAAAAATCAGATGAAGAAAGGATTCGATGCCATCAGGGACGAGAATCACCAAAAGCAAATACACACAAACCATGACAGATGCCTGGAAGAAAGGCAGCTGTAGGGGCTGGATTGACCTCTCAATGAACTGGGTGAACATGGAGAACATTTTTATCTCATGCTCATGCTGCGCTTTCTGCATCTTTAGGTGAAACTCGAGGTCATCTTGGAGGAGGGCACTGCTAATCTTCTCAGCAAATACTCCAAGGGTCGCTTCAATTTTTGACTTTCTTTTTCTGCTCCTAGCAGATGCAGTTGTAAAAAGGAGAACACGTGTTTGGTAAAAACTATTGTAGCATAATTCTGAACATAAATTGCTAGGCTGCCAGTAGAGGTTAGAGATGAGTAGAGAGAGAAAGGGATGCTGTACAGTACATTAATGAGAATACAGAAGTGTACAAAACAGTAATGGGTGGATTAGTTAAAGCTCCTCTCCAGACATACAGTATAAGGTGTATATAAACACAATTTTGAAAATTATCTTCTGCATATTGATGCACAAATATTCAAAAGTCGGACACATTTTTTTGTGAAGGGGAACGTAAAGCATCCAGAAAATCAATCAATAGTTAACTTGTGATTCAACAAAAGCCTGATCAAAACTAACATTGTAGATTCCTTACTTCCACAGGACTTGTTAGCTGTTGTGTTCTATGAACTAGGTGCAGATGAGGAGCTTTCGTCAGGTGGAGAAGAAGATGTACTTTGGATTGACTCAGGGGTCCTAATGCTATTGTAACATAAAACATAGCTAAAGCAGTGCCTGCTACTGTGATCTGCAGAACGTGTCTGACTGACAATACAGTGAGCGTAATGTTATCTGTGCTACTAACAGCGGAGAGGCAGCTAGCTAGCTAACGTTAGCTAGTTAACTTACCTGTTTCACCATCATCGTGGCTGCCAGCTGGACTAGCTATGCTCCGCGGAGTTTCAGGCTCCTCTTCTTCACGATCGACAGTGCTGTCAAGCGGCACTACCGGCTGAGTGCGCGGTTTGTCGCTGAAAATGAGGTCGAGCTCATTGTAAAATGGGCAGGTATCCGGCCACGGCCACTTCTTTGATTTGAATCTCTAGCTTCTTTGTACTTTGCTTTGAGGCTCTTAGCCTTTCTCTGACATTGTAGCTATGTTCTCCAGTAACCGTGCTCAGCCATCGCTTTGGATATGCTTTCATAAACCGACCGGTTCCTATACGACCCCACAAGTTTCACTTGTATGGAGGTTCACCCCAAATAATAATGAAGTCCAAGACCTCACTGTCCTGCCACTGTACACCTCCATTGTTGTTGTTGTTGTCCATGTCTATACTGCAGATACCGCCAAGGAACCGGCGCACAATTGTGAGGATTGTCACGTAGTCGCTCTACAGTGACACAAAAGTTGCATTAAACGCGGCATGACTGTTTGGACAGCAGGTGCATTGAAAAATATCAGACACGTATCTGATATAGTACCACCTCTGAAAGTGACCCAGGTCCGATTAAAAAAAAAAAATCAGATTTCATGTGACTTGAACTGTTCACACGGTCATGAAAAAAATCAGACCTGGGTTGCATGTAGGCAAAAAGATCGGATTTGAGTCGCATTTCGCTGCCGTGTGAACTAAGCCTAAGCTGATCCTTTCAAGATCCTTCACATTCTCAGTTTTGTATTTATCAACTGCCCTCTTTAACTCAGCCGACAGGTTTTCATTTGGATTGAGGTCTGGGAATGGATATAGCCTTTGCAGGAAGTTGAATTTGTTGACACAGAACTACTTCTATGTGGATCTCGAGGTATGCTTTGGGTCATTCTCTTGTTGGAAAGTTCACCTACGGCCAAGTCCCAGCCTTCTGGTGGAGGCAACTAGATTTTCAGCCAAATTATCCCGATACTTGGTGAAATTCATTGCTTTTAATCTTAACCAGTTCCCTCGGACTTTATAAATTAAAACAGCCCTAAAACATGACTGATCCACCATCATATTTCATGAATATGAGGTGCTACTGCTTATATGGATCTCTGTTGCAACGCAAAACATGCCAAGGCTGTATCTAACTGAAGTGTGCAATTTTGGTCTCATCTGACCAAAGCACATTGCTCCAGTCATAATTTAAACGACATTTGGAAAACTCCAAGCTCTTGGTTCTGTGTCCTCTGGTCAGAAAAAGCTGTCTTCTTGCAACCATTCCAAAGAGCTTGTGGTCGTGGAGGTGGCGCCTGATGGTGCTTTTTGAAACCTGGTGCACCCAAGATGCTACCAAGGCCTGCAGTTACTTTACTGTAGCCCCGGTCAGACTTCACAAGACTACGCAAAGTTCCCCTCTCAATCCCATCCCGAAGTTTCAAGTGCATGATCACACTACTAAAAAACTTGGCAAATGCAATGGCAAACTACTCATAGTTTGGGTCACTACCACACATGCTCATGTTACGACCCAGGTCTAGGAAGTATGACCACAGGTAGATAAATGAAGGAAGCAAGGGGAGAGAAAACTGCGGCAAATACAAAAGAACCTGAATGCTGCACAGCACTCCGGTCCCGATACTGCCTAACCAGAGCTAACTAAGACCTACCGCTAGTCTTCGAAGGTTTACCAGGCACAGGCGGGGGGGGGTGGCTTTTAAACACGTAACTCCAGACCACTCTGTCCAGAAGCGTGGACTGAGCGAACAAATCGTGTACCCCCTTCAAAAACAAGTTTCCGCCCAGAGTCACCTCCAAAAATAACAAAGGGAAAATAACAAAGCAAAACAATAAAGAGGTATCTCGATGGAAGGATAGTAAGATCCAGCTGGGACTACTCTAGCTAACCAGAGTAACGGAACAGCGCACAGAAAGGGCGAGACGAGCAAGGTAGTCAGACAAGCGACTCAAGGTCAAAAACCGGGTATCTATTACCGAACAACCAGATAGAACGGCAAAAGCAAAAATCAAAGTCACAGAGCGACAAGCGAAGGGTCAACCACAGGAATCCAAACAAACCAAAAGCAAGGCAAGAATTGTTGGTCAAAACAAACCAATCCAACACAGAAGGCAATCGAAATACTCACAGGTCAGAAACGCTAATTACAAATGGTCAAAGAGCTAGTCTCCCACAGGAGTGCACGTGGCGCCCTTAAAAAAGCACCGACCCGCCCGCCCCCCCCGGAAGTGGAATGTTCAATTCAGGCCCAAGCAGAACTAATACTAGGGCAGAGGTCATAACACTCAGCAATGGCAGAAACCGTGCCGATCCTTAGCTGTCATGAAAATAGTAGAGCAAATATATTGTGAGCTGCTTTCAACGGTTTCATTTTGTTTTTAATTTGTTTTGGGGTTTTCAAAAAAACTCTGCCTCCTCCATCCACTTCATGATAACACAGACACAGTTCTGAGTCTTGTTGTAACATTAGTTTCTTTAGATACAGCATCCTCATGCCACAAACTGATTGATTATTTAGTCTCGGCTGTCTCCCAGTAGCCTCTGTTTTCCATGGACAGCAAACAAACAGAGTTTAAATCTTAATTAACTTAAATCACTAGCTCCGTATCACTCGCTGTACCTCTCTTCAATGTTGTCAAAATTTGGTAAAATCATGACACTACCTATACCATGCAGGCTAGCTTGATGAGTATACATGAATACATGCGGGAAAAAAATATAAACAAACTGACAGCATGGCAGGAGATGGTCTTAATCACGTGACAAACTAAGTTTCTTGACAGCCTGCCCAGGCCACGAAAAACTTTGAGTTTTGGGGGAAGCGAGAAACTCTCTAGTTAGAGAGAAAAGTTTTGCTGGTAAGTTTTCACGAAGTTTGCTGTCAGTTTGATTGTCTATGCAATCATTTGTGAATCTTTTTTGCAGCCATTTTCAGATTCATAAAGGTCTATGACCATCTGACTCTTTTGAACTGACAGTTGTTTTGTTGTCTTCGTCATGGTGGATGACAGAGAGATAATGCATGGTTGTTGCCCCATTTTTTTCCCCAGTGAAACAAGAGGAAATGTAATGGCTCAAGAACACTGAGACAAAACTTAATGACATTTTAAATGAGTATTTTTTGTGCAATGCTAGTCAGGAGTGCGGGTCATTTTGGGGCCCGCTGTCGTTCACATTCCTTAAAGGTGCCATGTGTAATGGCAGCCAAAAATTAAATTCATACTCTACACACTTCAAAGAAAAAGGGTGCAGTATACCTGCAGAAAGTGAGTTTGCCTACGCTACCGTAACAATTGAGAAACAGCATAGTCTCTCCTCCCATCAAGCTGCATTAAGCCTGCTGTCCATGGTTCGCCCCCACCTTCCAAACGACCCCATAGTCGACTATCTACAATCCAAACAGGGCTGCGCTGACTCCAAAACTCTGAGATATAAACACATGAACAAACGTCAGTTGATGGTTAGTGATTCTGTACTATGACATCTTCAAGCTACTCCCCTTCACCCGATCCAGTAAATATGTCCAAATTACGTGTCATTGTTCATTCGGAATAAATTCATTAGCTAAATAACATTCGCTGCTGCTGAGCAAGCTAGCGTCAACGTAATGTTAGCTAATGTTAAGCGCTAATACTGAACTAACATTTGCGTGAATAAATCTATCTAATGCCGGACTTTACCATAACCAGTGTCTGATCCCAAAATCAGCTGGCCAGTCGATCGCCACTGCAAGTTGACCATCACGTCGTCAAAACAGTTATAGCGGAGTTCAAAATTATGAAGCAATCCTAGCTGCACATGTACAAGTAAAACTAGGGACAATATCATTTTAGAATGTTACGTATGCCGGATGATAATTTCACAGTATGCAACCAGTTTGCCTGATATGCAGTTTTCATTAGCAAGGCCTCTTCTTACAATCAAGTATCATTCGTCACAACTAAACATTCTGTCATGCTTGATTAAATTATGCAAAGTTTTCCATTACGTTTCGTGCGTTCATTTAGGGTTCATTATCATCAAAGCCATTTTAAGCTTCTTAGCTAATGAACCTTCCACACGATTGACATCAGGTTCAAGTACGCCCTCAAACCGTGCGATTTATTTGTGCACTGGAGTTTGGCTGGCTGTTATGTTGCCCACATACCGCCACCAATGGCAGAAACTGGTATTATGACACAGGACCGTGCACAGCTAGTGATTTAGCGTGCTAATTCAGGTTGATATCTCTGCAGCACTATACCTAGTCATCTTTTTTCTGACATCATTGCCCTTATTTCTTCTCATTCTTTTGTTGTGTCTAGCTCATTTCAAGGATATTTTTACCTCAATTCTTACACAGGGCACCTTTAAACAACAGATTCAAAAATTACTGCATTGGACTAGCAGTGACCCAGATTCAACTGTTTATGAGCTTCACAAAGCTGGTTAACATGGCAGGGTCACCATTTTGATACTGCTTGATGCCTCAGCTATAACAAAGCGTAACGTGGCGTATGGAACACAACAACTGAAGTGCTGAGTAATTGGGAAAAAGTGATGTTGTTGGGATAAGTTGTCTTTTACTCTTTTTCCAACATCTGGATGGGTTTATATTTGGAGAAAAACCAAAGAAAGCCTTCAGCTCTTTGAGTGGCTTTCTGAACAGCCAGATGAAGTCCTACTGTGGCCTCAGAAATCACCAGATCTAAGCATCATTTGAACACTTATGGAAAAATTTGAATTGTAAAGTGCAAAGAAAAATTCTACAAAGCAGACTTCACCTCATTTATCCCTTGAATAACTGCAGGCTTTTCTCGTCAAACAGTGCCCTCATATCCTCCTCCATACATTTCAGACTGCCTGCTGTAATACTTATATGAGCCTTAAACTAAGGGTTCCAGGAGCAGTTCTATATATTGCACTTCACACTAAATTGTTTTCTTTAAATAAATCATTTCAAACCTGTTTTAATGCTTATTTTCAATATTTGGTAGTTTTGTTCACTGCCTCTATTTGTGTGATTTAATGTTGATAGTTCCTGATCCAAGTTCTACAACCACACAGCCAAAATTTGTGGAATGGAGACCTACATCCAGGTGCGTCATCATTATTTCAACAAACTATTTTATTACAAAATTAGCATTACTCAGTCGAGCTCCACAGCAAACAGTGCTTTCCTATTTTTATTTTTTAATAAATGAAGGAGGATGAGATACTGTGGGACCTTTCATACAATAAAAATGTTGGACAGACCTGAGTCAAAGGGCATTAGAGGACAGTCTGGGGGCTCCACGGCAAAGACACTTTTCAGAAACTTCTAGCTGGTGGTTTTCAGTTAGGCCCATGGCTTTAAGCCACATTTCCAGCATCCACAAAGTTTTTCAACCAATCAATCCTCTGTTTAAAATTTCAAAATCCACAAGAGGAATAATCCAGAAGTGAGATACAAAAATATGTATACTTCAGGTTTGTGTGACACAAGTGAAAGAATTGACCCAGATAAATATCAACAAACCACAGAATCACAGAGAATTTCAACAAGACGATGATTTGAAACATTTCCGTCAAAATAAACTAGAGCAAATGGAAGGGATTATGCAATGACCTTCATAGTCCCCACAGTAGAATAATATTGAAAATATGCGGGGAGATTTCTAGAAAGTGCATGCAAAAATTCCTCAGAATGAGCATAGAAGGTCCTACAAGGATAAAAGGTGAAAACTCCAAAAATATGAAGATTTTTAATCCCTGAAGGAGTATAATCACAAAAAAATGTGATTAGAATGTTATTAACGGGGAATGAAAAGGCTGATATGACAATTACCAGTGGTAAAGTCGTAGTCGAGGTCGAGAACATTGTATTAGGATGTTGAAGAAAGATTCCAAGAAATCTCAGTTCTACGGCTCTGAAGACTTTAAACAATTGCGCTTCCAAATCTAATCCTTTTTATTTAGAAAATAATCAAAACATTCCATTTAGCCATGGGAGTTCAAACTTCTGCATGCCTTGTAAAATGGCTAAAATCAAATTATTTTGTGCATTGACAAGCTCAATAAGACTTGTGACTCACAGAGACTTCCATTAGGCTAGCCAATGCCCCTTTGATTCCATCCTGCACCAATCAGCTACCAGGAAATACCATTCAATTTTAGAATCTCTTTTTAAAATATACACTCCATCACTGCCAATACAGTAAGAACATTCACTCAGCACTCATGTCATTCCTTCTGCCAGCAGACGAGGACAATTGCAATGGACCAAGGATGACACCCCAAGGAAGCTTGACAAAACCCCCATACAGCGCTCTCAAAGCCCCTGTGTTACAAATGCGGGACACATAGCAAATTGGAGCAGTACAATGAGGCACCTCCAGTCTCTACCAGGCTCCAGGAGTTCCCGCTATTTCTTTCACTGCCACGGCGGCCAAGCCCTGTCCTCATCTGACTCGTCTTGCCTTACCGCTAACATTTGACAATTACACCTTGACGGTAATAAATGAGGTCCATTATTTTTGCTGCAGAACCCTGTGCTCTGGTTGAATGAATATAGCAGGAACATACAGCAAGTACTTTTTTATTTTTTTTTAACTAGATCAAATTAGCTTCAGCTTTCACAGAAAAAACTCTAAAATATTCCATTTTTATGAAGTGTACCAGGTTTGTAGCTTTTAAAGAGGCAACTTTTCTATGTATGCCAACTGCATATATATGCAGAAAATAAGCTGTTAAATGGCTGCAGTGAGAGATAATCTAAATGTCCATTTACATCTGCATTCAACTGACCAGTTTAGTGGTAGTGTATAAGAGCACTTCTGCAAAAGACAAAACTTCTCCCTAGGAAACTATTTTAATCACTGAAATTAATATTGAACAGAAAAAAATCTTTTGAATGTCTTAAATGGTTGCACTTCTATTCAAGTGATCTTACAGAGGGCAAAACAGTTCACTCTCATGGAATCAGGTTTAAATCAAATGCGAGGTCACAGAGGGCAGAAATCGTGTTGTTCCTCAAGACAAACACAAAATAAACAGTGAAATGGCATATTAGTCACAGGAAGAAAGCCCATATTAGTGAGGTGAAGAAGCAGTGTAAGCATTTCCTCTGTAAAATACCATCTTTTTTGTCCTTAGCTGAAAGAACACATAGAAGCGCAAAAAAAATAAACAATTACAATTTCCAAACCTGCTCCAGTCCACTGCTTTTTCACTGAGCTGACCCTAGATCATGTTTGCTGAACTCATTAACTCACTGTAAGTCCATAACAAATACTGTGAGGTCATTGGGTGAGGCGAAATACGTGTAATAATGTTACAAAAGGTCAGACAGTGTGTTTGATGATGGCTTACTCCCTCGGTGTTGGACAAGGTTTCAATAAGATGGCTGAGGGTTAGACAGTGGAGGGGAAAAAAAAGGCCGGGTTATAAGTATTTCAAATGACTGTGTTAAGAAGTAGGCAGGGGAACACCAGATGCAGGATAGAAAGTGTTTATTAAAACACAAAATTCAGGAGAAAATAGGCACACAGGCCAGAAACAAAACACCATGCAGTGTCTAACAAAGTTCCGTCTGATGTCTCCTCCCATCTCTGCCACATTTAGAGTCACGAGAGGAGGCGGGGACTCGAAAAGCAATCTCGAATGGAACAGAAACACATGGGATTAATAAACAATTACACGAGAACCGGGATAACAATAATGACTCGAGACAAGACGCTGAGACAATGAATAAAGCTAAACAGTTAAGATTACCTCAATCTAAACGTGACAAGTAAAAAGCACGACGAGAGAAGAAAAGGAAAGCACAGCTTTGAACATTGTTAATCTGGGGAAGCTTAGGCATGAATTACTAAAGCTAGAAACACACACACTCACTAATGAGTTAATAAAGGTTAATACTACATGGCAAAATATTTACAATCACCCTCAAATGAATGCTGGTTAGTACGGGTTATTATTCTATCAGAGAACGCATTCACTCCGAGTTTAGCGAGACCCAGAATCAAGCACAGATGGAAACAATGAATAAAATACTGCACCCGAAACTGAAAGAAGAAACGTGATTGGACAACTAGGCGCAGGTAACTGAAGGCTGTCCGAAGACATCAGTGGAGATTGGCAGAGAGGGATCATCGATCATCAGACGACAGAATGAAAGGTGAAAAAAAAATGAAAGTAAAGCACAAGCAAAAGGCCTCTCCACTGTCAATGATCCGCGGTGGAAGAGGGGGCTCGGGATCCGGGTGGAAAGGGTGAGTGACAGAGGGTCGAACTCGGGAGACATTGAAGACAGGATGGATGCGGCGCATGGTATGGGGGAGCTTCAGATGGATGGCGGTGGGACTGATAATCTTGTCAGCGGGGAAGGGACCAAGGAATCTGGGGGCGAGCTTGCGAGACTCGACCTGCAGGGGAATGTCCTGGGCGGAGAGCCAGACCTTCTGGCCTACACGGTAGGTGGGGGCCAGCTTGTGTTGCTTGTCCGCCGCGTCCTTCATCTGTTTCCCAGCACAGACAAAGGCGCGGCGGGCGGTGCGCCAGGTGTTATGGCACCGCCTCATGAAGGCCTCGGCAGAGGGGACCCCCACCTCCGCCTCCTGTGAGGGGAACAGGGGAGGCTGGTAACCCAGGCAGCACTCGAAGGGGGTGAGACCAGAGGCTACAAATGCATGTGAGTTGTAGGCGTACTCAACCTAAGGCAGATGGGCCGACAAGGAGTGACACAGACCGGGCACTCACAAAATCTGGTAGGTCCAGCCACCAGAAGCGATGCTGAATGAAGGCGGTGGTCCTCTTGACCCCAGATGGCCCGAGAACTGGGACCCCTGTCCCAACTGGAGCACCTCGAAATGGATGGCCTGGGGCAGAAACAGGGGGTTACTGGGACAGGCACTGGGTGCGGCCAGAGGTGTTGCTAAAGGCTGTCTTCCGTTAAACTCCTTCTCAAATTAAATTGTATGCACCGCACAGGTCAAGACGGTGTTAGGGCTCTCTGTGGTGGTGGCGGCGATGTTGAGAGGGTAACATTGCTGCCTGCAGTAGGGAGATGGGTAGTTGGCCTCCCTCTTCTTCCAGGAGATGGTGGGGTCATGTAATTGGAGCCACGGGAATCCAAGGATGATGAATGGGTTGAAAACTAGTAGAATTAGGAATGGGCTTTTCTCCTGGTGGTGGTTCTGAAGGTGTGGGAGGTCAGCATCCACTGATAAAATACTTTACCACTTCCTTACAGCTTGCCATCCAGAGCTGCCACGATTATGAGAGCTTAATGCAGGGGGAGCTGGAGCCTCCATGCCAGGCGATAGTCGATGAAGTTTCCAACTGCGCCAGAGTCAATCAGGGCCTCTACTGGGTCACCATGTGCCGCATAAACTGTCACCAGAAAAGGAGATTGAAAGAATCTTGGTGGTGACGCTGTTGACGCTCCTGTAAGAGCTGGTCCAGTCAAATGAAGGTATTAAGGTAGGAGTCCAGGGTGCTGACATCATCTCACCATGCCATTCCAGCTTTTAAGTCTTTTACCATAGTTCCCAGATCCCAAGGGGACAAACATTTAAAACAAATTTACTAGGGCAGTTAACCACTATGGCAGGAATTTTATTCACCTACTTACTATTGCAATGTTTAATCTCTCCCTGTCTTTCACAGATGATGTGCTCAAAATATGACTATACATTTTGAGTATACCGCATGGCAAACTACTTTGAGAACTCTATGTGATGTTCAGGTCAAATAAACAACCGGAAGTCAATTAAAATAAAATAAAGTAACTTTGTGTCATTTTCGTTTATACCCACAATAGAGCTGCCGTTTTTCCTTCCGTTGGTTCACATAACTTAATTATTGTATCGTCCGCTGCTCTTCTGTTTGTGCTTTGGCTCTCACCTGTTTGATATTGTTAATTGTTGTCGTCTGTATATAAGTTCCTGGTCCATTTCTTCCCTTCGCTGGATTGCTGTGTAGTAATCTTTCACTGTACTAAATTTGCTTCATTGTGTTCAATGCCAGTTCAGTCCAGTGCTCTAAATTTTCCATCCTCAGTAAAAGCAAAGAAAGCAAAGTAACTACTTAATAGGGATCTCTCCCTGTGCTTTCTGGTCCTAGAGTGAGGAATCTTCCAGTTCCTCCAAGAGTGTGCACAGTGTTAGAGAGTGTGCACAGACCGGCTTGCCCTGTTACCGTTGGACTGCCTACCTGTTCCTGGCCTCGGACTGGTCCCTTTTTGCCCCTTGGCTGACTCGGATTGTTCCTGACCACTCTACTTCCCAGAGCCTTTTGAGTTTTTATTTTCTGCTTGCACCAAGTGAGGCTACAGATATTAAAAGTGTCCTCGTGGCTTTTCTATCGATCTGCGCCTGGTTGCTTCTCTGCTGATCATAGGTATGAAATAGTTTCCTTCTTCGTAGAATCAAGACTAAAGATATAAACTTGATTAGTCTTGGTTTGGTATCAATACAAAAATGAAAAGAACACAAACACATAAAACACCTGCATGTATAATTCCTCAGAACAATCTCTCCCTGTGTGAACAGAAATCCATCAGAGAAAAACAATGACTAATGGGGTAACCTCTGAATTTTTCTGTTCTCAAGTTTGTAACAATGAGGTCATACTGATGATTAATTTGAAATGCCTGGCCAAGGGACGCATGAGAGGACACCTGTCAGCAGTAAGATCAGAGAAAAACAAGGGGAAAATCTCAACACCTTCCCCTTTAAGAGGAAATCAAATATAATCAAATTTAGAGAGCCTTGATAAAAATAGATGAAATAGGCTTAGGAGAGCTTGAAGAGATGCTCCAACATTTCCTTATTTGGCTTTAAAATCTGATTTTTTGGCAAGGTTTAAAACTTTGTTTAAAAAAAATTTTAAAAGGCATTTAAAAGGGAAGTTGGAGGCATAGTTCAGGTAAAAATATTCATTTTTCTCTCCAAGCACATGTTCATGTTGTGTGATGTCACTAAATTCCTCTCACTCTACCAACCACCCTGACTGAACAGATCTGCAAACCATTAAGCGGGACTAGAGAAACGCAAGTCACACGCTCAGACACATGCCAGACTTTCCAACAACATGTTTTTGCTTTTGCTGGACAAATGAAATCCAATAGATCTTTTCCACCTCTCATTTCTTTTTGTATTGTATATTTATTGATTTAATTCAGGGCCAGCAATTCAGGGCCTACAGTCTGTGGAGTTCAACAATACTAAGTCACAGAGACTCAAGGGAAAATCTCAGTAAACTGATTTGTATAATTGCAGTCCATAAAGACTGAGTGACATTGAGTGATCTATGTTGAAATTATAACCTGGCACTGTTCTGCCAATT
Source organism: Gymnothorax reevesii (assembly GCA_029721435.1). NCBI lineage: Eukaryota > Metazoa > Chordata > Actinopteri > Anguilliformes > Muraenidae > Gymnothorax > Gymnothorax reevesii. The sequence goes on from CM056578.1 coordinate 99,864,061, forward strand.
TAGGGAGCCAAAATGAATTTCCAAGCGTCTTATTCATCCGTTATCTAATCCAGGGTTGGCTGACCTATTTCTGGAAAGCTGCAGTTTATGGTGGTTTTTGGTGTTACTCTGCACTCGACTGATTAATTAGAGCAGTAGATTACAGACTTGATTCATCTCACTGGGTGTCTTTGGGTGAAATTGGGTGTAGTGCAAAAAACCTGTTCACCCAGCAGCTCTCTAAAAACAGGGTTATTCAACCTTATTGTATGATCTGAAAAGGGGGTTGGAGCTCTCCAAACGCTGATGCGTGGGGGAGCCCAGAGGCTGTAAGTGACATGGCTGATAGCTCAGGAACTGGGCCTCAGGGAACATCGGAGCCATGCTAGATAGCAATAAAACAGTTTGGACTTCCTCCATCAGGAGTGGGCCAAGGAAGGTGTTAGTGGTCTTTGTGTCTTTGGTGTTTCTGTGTCCTTGGGGGTTAGTTGCAAAGCTCTGGCTGACACAATGCCCTGTGGGAGTCATATTACTGTCCTCAGTCTTTGAGGTTACGCTCAGGAACCAGACGCGCGAACCAAGTAATCCAAAAAGCTTGTGTCTTATTAGGAAAGGGGGCGAACCTCTGCAGAGCGGGAGGCAACAGTACAAGGGACGTAATCCAAGTCATAACCAGGGCAGCAAGCACAAATCTCATGGTCAGGCAAAAAAGGTTTGGATACACAGATGCAAACAAATCCAAGACAAAGCCTAAATCATGATGAAGGACGGTCTAGTCAGAAGTGAATCACAGAGAGTACAAGGCATAAACAGTCGAAGCACAGGTAAACCAAGGGAAACGTTTTGACAAAGAGCTGTCTATGAAATGGATGCTTAAATATACAAAAGAGAAGTCACATGCAACAATGGGAAACAGGTGAGCTGGATCAGACTAATTACAAAGGAATGAACATGAACATGAAGAGGGAAATTCCTGATTATAATAAATAGGCAAAAGCCAAAACCCGGACAGGGATTAAGGGCATCCTGTTGTCCATTGCTACACAAAGTAATAAGGCTTTTTTTCCTCTATATATAAATGACAATGTAAAATATCAATATGTTTTTTGGTTATTCTTCACTCACATAGCTCATGAAAAGGCAGTTTGTGTGAGCTTACAAAACAATAAGGTTGGAGAGTCCCGCTATATTGAGAATATCAGCACAACTAAAAGGTTTTGTCAGACACGACGCCCAGCATAGCGACATATAAGGATGGCAATGATTCAAATAAATGCAGAAAGCCAGCGAGTGACGAAAGTCGGCAAAAGTTTTGGATTTTTTGCGTTTATTCTGATTACTGCCATCTTAATTTTGTATACATAATGTGACAATAATCCCTCTGGCAATCACTTTGTCATTGTCATTTCATAATCATGACAGATCATGTATTGGGTTAGTTATTGAGTCTCTAAATTATTTGACTGTGAACCAGGCAAACAAAAATGGGAACAGCTTGAGAGCAAATCTTGCGGTAAAGGGTGAGGTTACTGAAGGCCCTCTGAACATCTGACGGCAAGGCACTGGTTTAGATTACATTTGATTTAGCTGTTTGTTTTATGAGAACTTAAATTTATTCGTAACATGCCTAGCAGCTGTTGTGCTGTGGGTTGTGAAAAGCCTTTCACTGTAATCACCTTCACTGCAAGTCACATTATCTACATGTATTTCTTTCGATCTTGTGACAGCCATAACTGAAACTTCAACCATTAATGATCTAACAATAGTGATTAAATCGGAACTACATAGAAGACAGTCCATGACAAACCACAGTTTTCTGGATCAGTTTAAATTCTTTTTGCCTAACAAGTTTGAACACATGCATGACCTAGATGGATACGTTTCCAAACACAGCAATTACAAATACATTACACACAGACACCACTCACTCATCATTTACTCAGGCATGAATACTTATGGACAATATAGAGCAGGGATGGTGCCTGCAGTCTCTTGTAGTATCCTAATGATCAGCCATGTTGAGAGCCTGGAAAACAAGGCATGTGGACTCATTAGCCAACCACTGAATGGAATTAATCACACATGCAGAAACACACCGAAATCCTGCAGACACTGTGGCCTTCTTGGCCTGAAGGTTCCTGTCCTTCCATCCTTGTTTTAGAGAGTCAAGTTAGCCTGCCATATATACGATCTGTTGGAGGAAACCAGAGTTCCCTGGGGAAACATAGAGAAACCTGGCAGATCGAGCAATCACCGCAGAGAGAGGCTCAATCTGGGTTTGAACCCATGACCCTCTTGTTGTGAGGTAAGAGTGCTACTCACTCACTTAACCCTTGTTCTACCCTTCCACTCAATTGTATTGATCAGAAACAGCAGAGCAGTATAGAATTGAATGCCATTTAGCAGTAGAATGGGGGGAATACAAAGGCCTGACTAAAGTTGTCAGTCACGATCCACCCACTGAGGGCAAGACCTCTTCTAGAAAATGATTGCAGTCTGTGTTGCCATGGAAAGAAAAAAAAAACTGAGAATCAGCTATGTATTAGCTGGCACTTAAATTTTATTGCTCTTGGTTGGCCCCTACCATTGGATTTATGGTTCTCCTATGACTGCATGTAAATATTACAAATAAAAGGCTTTTCTCTAAAAAAGTTTGAACTCTAATGTGGCCTTTCACTGCATAAGCTATTCTGACAGGAAAATGTGACGTGCTGGTGTCAGAAGTGAAATGCCCGTGAAAGTTTATAACGAGGCCAAGACACCATTAGTCATCATTACTCCAATGACATTCTGTCAAGCGCACGAAAAAAAAAAAATAAAAATTACCGCCTTGTAAATTATACACTTATCAAAGATATAAATTCCCCATGTAAATTATTCATGTAACATGAAATGTTTTACCCTAAATAAGCTGATAATGTCTTAATTGTGCAAAATGGTTATTTGTCTTGATCTGTGGACAACATTTGTGTTCATCTCTGCCAGTGAGCACTTGCTCTGTGATGCATTGATTCCACCCTCAACACTGGTGTGGCATGTGCAGCCGCTGCTCAAACAGTGTGAAGAGAACTCACACACTCCTTAAAACTGGGGACAATAAAAAGGCCACCTCAAAATGTCAAATTTCATCAAAAGTCACCATGCCACAAATGTCGCAAATCATTCTGGAATGTGCCATAGGAATGCTGAATGCAGGAATGTCCACCAGAGCGGTTGCTGCACAGCTGAATGTTCACTATCGGACAATTGGGCGTTTAAGAGTTTGTTTCAGACAGACTGGCAGTACAGCAAATCGACCTCACCCTCGTCATCCACGTGTGACGGCACAAGCACAAGATCATCACATCCGGCTTCTCCACTTGCGTGATCGGCTCAGACCCGCAACACGCACAGCAGATGAAACAGTTGGTCTGCACAACAGACGTAGCTCACCTCAAACTTTCCGGAACCACCCGAGAGAAACGGACCTACACGCTCATCGTCCTCATCGTGATCCCAACCGTGTCTGCGAGTATCCCTGATTGCCATACCACACTGTCTTGCTTTAATGAACTGTAATCTGTTGCAAATTGAACAATGAAATGAATTGTGTATGATTAACATATTGTAAAACTCTTAATGCTAATTAAAGTTTAAAAGTGGCAAATGGGGTGTTTATATTTTTGTTAAGTGTAGTTACTTACAGCCAATAAAAACATTTATTGCTCAGGGTTGCAAAATATTTAAATCGTTGGTGACCTAAAAATTACAGGAAGTATTTTTACAGTCTGTTTTTATAATGCCTTTGGCTGAAATGAATCAGTTTCACTTCCGACATCAGTGTACCGACAGCACTTTAAATTCTAAAATGATGCAGGCTTAAGTACTGTGCTTTTAACCATCATCGTGTAATTAATCAAATAAAGTAATTGAAGCAAAATATACTCTACAAGGTAAACAATTTATTTTGTAAGTACTTGATTAGTCTTCATGAAACATGTTTATTCTGCTGAATTCCAAATATTATTAGCACAAATATCAGTGAACCATGAAGACTCAATAGACTTTAGGCACACTAAACTCAATTTGATTTAAAAAAATCCATCTTTTGGTGTCAATGCTCTGCATTATCCTGCCAGCAAACACCTCAACCTGCGCTGTTCTTCCCACCCAGACTTTACTGGCTTGTGTTTCGAGTGTGTTTCTGTGTGTGTGTGCGCATGCGTGTCTGAAGTTTTTTTTATTGCTGTCTTAAAATTACGCCTTTCACTGCCCGGTCAGTAAATCACCTCTTGGCTGTTACATAATGTGGTAAAGCATTAGGCTCTAGTGTTCATTATGGTTGGCCCAGGACCTAGCTGTGTTTTTTTCTCACAAATTGTGCTTTATTTGTGTGTGCATGTGCCTGTGAGACAAGGCAAAATCAGAACTCATGTCCAGACGAAAATCTAGGCCACAGGTGTCATTAAAGTTTGTGGTCAGGAAGTCCACTTCGGTAACGGGCAGACAAGAGACAGTCCACAGGCAAATCCAGAGCTGTAACAGAGTTCAGTCCAAGAGTCAAAAAACCAGGAACTCGATACTCACAAGCCAAATTGAAAAACAGAAAATCAAAACCAAAATGCCTAATCAGAAATCAAGCATGGGGATATGAAAACAGACACTACGAGCGGGAATGCAATCATAAAATCAGGACCAAACCAAATTGTGATCAGAAAAAGTCCAGAAAATGCATGTGTTTCTTTATCGTTTAAATTGCTTAAATTAAATAAGATCATTGCTTCCAATTATCTTATTTTATTTAAACAATCAACGAGGTTGCTTCCAACTTCTGAGTAAAGAAAAGCGTGAGAAGTCCAGAGTCATAATCCGTTTCCAATTACTAGTGGTGAAATCCACCGCACCGCATGTGAAACGGATAAACCTGCATGCCAAGGACTTCAATTCTGTGCGAGAATATCTTACATACTGTATGTGTTGATTGAATAATTGCTGACTACAGCAGAGGAATGTAAATATGCCACTAAAACTCACACCAAATGCGTGAGTGTTGTGTTCTGGGGTCCTGGCCTTTGACCAGGACAGCATTTATGGTTTTAACAGTTTCATGTACCAGGATTTCATAGTTCTTGTCACAGTTTTAACAGTTTCTTGTATTAGGATCAAGCATTTCATTATTCATGTTTATTGTCCATGTTTTTACTTTTCCATGTTTTTGTTTTTGCCAGGTCTGCCAAGCCACTCCACCGCTCGTCTGCGTTCCGCCCCGTGCCTTCGTTGTTGCACATTTCAGAGCTCTGGTTGGCTTTGGTGTTTCCCCCTTCCTTCTGTGCTGTGCTGATTCGGGGCTGTCTAAGCTTAATTGACAATTAACTGTTTTTAAGTTACTGACATTTACTAACATTCACTGGGTGGTGTAAGTCTTAGATAGGCACATTACTAATACTACTAATTTAGACAGGGAGTTTATTGTCATGATTCCTGCTTTACTATTTCAAGTCTTGCTGTGCTTTTCTGTTCTGAACATTCATGCTGCTTTCAAACTGCATACTTAATTGGTACTTAAGCTGAGCACGCTCATTCTCTTAATGAGCAAGTCTTGTCAACCAATCTCTGTCCATGTCATGATCTTGCCATGCCTCTTGTTTCTCCTCCAGGCGTTGCCCCTCATGTCTTGATTTTTTACCCTTTATCTGGATGCGGTGGAAGTTGGCTGGCAGACAGTGTCTCAAGTTTGTTCCAAGTTCATGGTCCCAAGTTCTTGCTCAAGCTCATGGTCAAGTCTTTGCTTTTCGTAACTATAGTTTTTTGTATATAGCATTCTGTTTTCTTGTCATAGATATCTTTAGTCTTTTATTTCTTGGATTTCTGCCTGGAGTTTCCAGTGGCCGTTTGTTTTGCTGTTTTTTTATCTTTTCGTTCCTAGCTCTGTGAAGCTCTCTTTTGTTTGTTTTTTGCAACCCTTTGGGCCAAGATTTTTGTTGGCCCTCGTGCCAGTTTTGCTTTTGTTCAAATAAATTCCCTTTCCCTTCCACCTCGCATTTGGTGACTTCCTGATCGCGCATCAGAGAGTTGACAATTATTCGTTATTAATGAAATCTGGCCACACCTGATAATGTTGAGAGTTTTCAGAGTTTCTGTGATGATAATTTATTTGAATGACCAATCATTAGTTTTAAGGGACAGTTTGAGCATCCCCTCTCACCATATTATGGCAAGCCGTTTAGGAAATTATCAGGCAACACTTTATTTGAATGGGTGTGCATAAGACTGACATGACACTGTCATAATTATGACATGACACCTGACATAAACATGAATGAATGCTTAAGACAGTTGTCATTAAGCATCATTCGATAAATTATGTTACTTTAGAAGCAAAGCTGACATGTGTGAGACGTCATTGTTATGACAACTTGACATAAACCAAGGCAACGCAAAGTTGACTTTATCTGTGATGCAAATTGTGCTGTGAATCCTATCTGTATTTTCCAATTTTAGTATGTTCTGTGCTTGGCCATGCTAATCATCTCTATATTGTCCCACTGCATCTGTGCCTGACCATATCATTCCAATTTTAGTTTCTGTGCCTGGCCATGCTACTCTTCTCTATATTGTCTGTCCCTGGCCAATTCAGTCTTCTCTGTATGATTCCAATTCTAGTATCTGCACCTGACCACACAAATCTTCTCTGTATTGTTCCAATTTTAGTATCAGTGTGCCAGGCCATGCTTATCCTAATTCTGTGCCTGGCCACTATAATCTTCCTTGTCTCATTTACGTTGTCTTGGTTTTTGTCAAGTTGTCATAACAAAGACAAACAATGTCTCAAACAACGTCAGCTTTGCTTCTTAAGTGATTTATCAAATGACGCTTCATGACAACTTTCATAAGCATTCATTTATGTTCATGTCAGGTGTCATGTCATGATTATGACAGTTTAATGTCAGTCTTATTGACACCCATTCGAATAAAGTGTTACCAATTATTTTATATATAGATTGAAATTCTGAATATATGGAATGAAACCTGAATATATGGAATGAAAATCTGAATATATGGAATGAAACTTGAATATATGGATTGAAACTTGAATGCATGCAATGAAAGTCTGAATATATGGAATTAAATTTAGAATTTATGGCATGAAACATGAATATATGGAATGAATGTCTGAATATATATAATAGAACTTTGAATTTATGGAATGCAACTTTGAAATCATGGAATGACACTGAATATATGGAATGAAAGTTTGAATACATGGAATGAAACGTGAGAATATTGAATGGAAACTGCCGTCACTACCTTGTGTTTTGAGACAATTAGTTGTTGCCCTTCCTACAAAAGTGAGTGCGACATTATAAGTGAGTCAGCACGAAATCTGGTCTCAGCAATATTGAGTAACAAAGATAAAATGATCACTTCGGCGAACGCATGTATGGGCCATAACACCCATAACCGAATCCAATATTGTTCTACTGATGAAGAAATGTATTCACTCTTTCATAATGCTGGGAGCGCCACAGGCCACAGTGTCACACGTCAGGTCAGGTAATTCAGGCCAATGTTAATCCTGGAAGAAACATGCCTTCACCCTCTCAGGTACACTGTGGTCAAGCTATCACCGGTTCGAAAAAGGACGGTCGACAGTCCCACAAGTAGGTACATATAACCAGAAGATGGTTAAAATTGGGCAGTGGGCAAATTTGCCTATACCCTGCAAAACCTTCTTTTGTGCGAACCTGCTAATAAACCCAGTTAACTTTTTCTCAGCAAATACCAAAGAATTTCGATATGCTTTCGTGTCTATTACAATATAGTATTAATCAATGCTCATGCTTTTTCTCCCAATGTTTTCTAAAATCACACCCCCCTCCAGCCAAACATCAACCCTGTTGTAGTTGTTGTTGTTGTTTCTTGTTTGTCTGAAGCAATAATGTCAATCAAGCAATGTTATTACTAAGAAATGCACCGCATTACAATTGGTTTTGCCAGTTCCCAAATTCAATATACAACTGTAACAATTTCAGTTTAGATCTTTGATTAAAATGCTACCTCTCTTTTTCAAATCTTTTCTCCAGAGCTCAAAAAAAAAAAAAAAAGAAATCCTGTTGTCTTTGCAACAGTGGCAATAACAGTCATACCCACTGCCACTTTAAGTAACTTGATATTGCATATTTATCCCGATTTGAGCATAAACAGTTTATTTTCCCATATACTTGAACACAACATATCAAATATTATCTGGATTGTTTGTCAAATGCAATTCTGTACCTGCCATTTTATTGACAAAAACAGATTTGTACAGAATTCCTAAAAATCAGTGAGAGTCCCCTGTCTGGCATGTACCAAGATCTGTGTGTTTTGAGTTACTCACAGTGTATCACAGCTCGAGCCTGTGGGGAAAAGTACGGCAATCTACTGAGATCCGGACAGAAAACCACCATTCCCACGGTGAATTCACCGGGCTTTCATTGTGGAACTCTCAGAGGAGATCAATGGGGGGGAGAAAAAAATCAAACAAACAAAAACTAACTGTTTACATAGTTGAGATGGACAATTAAACTGGGCAGCTTAGTCACTTCCCAGCTGCGGGAGTCCTGGATGAAGTAAAACAATGACCATGAGGCAGGCCACGGTGGAAGAATTGGCAGTTACTCTCCAGTGACAGTCAGTTAGCTGAAATTACTGTTGGCACAAAAAAAAAAACTATTTTAACTAATAAATAGTCTTGACCAGTTTGGAATCGTTTTCCTTGATTATCAAGTTTTCTGAATATTACACAACAAGGCTTGAAATCTGGAGGTCAATTTAGAAAGGGTATGCAGTACAGTGAAACCTTTGAAAAATATCGGATCAAACCACACTCCTAATGCACACAGAAGAATCTGAGGTGCCACATATTCTTCTGTTGTGTTTGAAGTGTTTTGAGCTCCGCTTATGAATCTAAATACCAGTTTGATGTTCCCAATGACATTATGCCTTTGTTGCCTGTTGGAAAGGGAATCACTCAGCAGTGCGGAACATACCAGCCTCCCACTTCATCTCTCCATCTTCCGATACAATAGGTTTGGAACATAACATAGGTTTGGAGCATATATTTGGAACCTTCCCACGTTTCAGGCTGAAGAACCGGCCTTTCATTTGTAATATACATTAAACTTAAGGATCTGAATGAATCATATAAATGTAGACCTGGGAATGACACATTGTAGTCATAGCAGTCAAAAATGTGCGCTGAATTTCAGTTTGTTTCTGCAAATAAGTGCGTAGTTTAAGTGACAGGTCGGCTTGATCTTCACATGACTTCTTTCCAAGGCCTAATTTGTCTGTTAATTTAAAGAAAAAGGTGCAAAACACTGACATGGTAGGCTTAGAGTGGGGGTTCCACAAGATGTATTGCAATATTGTAGTTCATCTAAATTTGTTACAGCAAGTGCTAGCTGCCATGTCAGAGTCTTCCAGGAACAATGTTTTTTTTTTTCTGGACATTTTTTCTGTGAATTGTGATTCATGGAACCACAGTGGGGGGGGGGGGGTTCAAAGGCCAAAAGCTGAGGTCACTTCCTAATGACACCAGTTTTCTTTGCTCAAAAACCCATTTTTTAAATGCCCCCCCTCCCCCAACCCCCAACCCCACTTTTCCCTTCTCATTTCAAATAAGCTCATCAGCTTATCTAACCACTTTGCTGAAAAATTTGCTTTGACTGGGTGGCAGGAAAGTATTTGCGCTCCAATAAAATATGTGATTTTAAGATTCTGTTTCTTTAAATGATGTCTTCTTCAACATGACCTCACACCTTACATGGAAACGTTACACCCGGCCTAAGGAAGCAGACTGCAGGTGGCCTATTGATCACATTGAGATGATGCCAAATCAAAATCTTCCTCACCCTAGACAACAGTAATGCCTTCTGCTTTGTGCACCATTGATGGCAGTGTCTCAGACCTGAAGGCTCCAGGACTGTTCCTTACAAGGTCCCCTTTAATTTCTGACAGCTGATAGAATGTTAATGGATTATGACCAAAAAAAAAGGTGTGCTGTTTTACTGAAGAATTTTTCTTGTAGTAAAAATAATACCAAAGATGCTTCTTGTCTGTGTATAAAATGAAAAAATAAGTTGCTCTTTAAATAGGAGTTGATCATTTTCTCTCCTCGGTAATTCTCTGACTCTGTTTAATCATGAATGTGTTTAATTCTATGCTTACCAAATCACCATGGAAACAAATTCATCCCAGACTTGTCAGGGGTTGCATAGAAATCACTGATTTGGCCTTTAGCACGATCCACTAACCAATGGCCCCAAAATATATACATTTCTGCTGGTATTCTTATCAGCTGAATCCAACTGTAGAAGTGGTGCCTGGTTTGTTCTTAACAGTGTTATGTTACATTATCTCATTTTGAAAGTGAAATGCAATTTCCACATATGAAACCAATACACAGTTTGACTTGAAATACTTGGTCACATTTTCCTGCCCGCACATTATAGGTGGGATTATTTTCATAGCTGGTTGTTCACATGTGGCTTTTGGTCACATGGTTTCAGAACACACTTTTTTTTTCTATTGCCACATGTCCGAGCAGTTCATAGAGGGGAGCGTCACCGTATTATTGAGCGGTGTTTGCATGTGTTTCTCTTCCCCTTTGAGAGGACAGATTATTTTTGTTTCTGTTCTTTTTTTTCCAGTGTTTTTGAAGGGATGCTAAAGAGAAACTTGAAGTCTATGTTGGGCTGATCTGTACAAACACTGCTGTGATGAAGGAATGCACATCTCTGTATGATGGCAGCAACTCAGGAGTTTGGTGTGGGAGAGCTACAGATGCCATAGATTGGGGGTGTGTTCTTGTTATTGTACAGTTTGTTTTACAAACCCAGGCCATGACAGATGGACTGGTGTTAGACAGAAAGAAACAGGCCGTGCCTGCAGGACTGAGCACTTATTCACAAAGCTAGTTCAGATGACCGTATGGGAGCCATTTTCCATACAATGCTAGAGAACATGGGGCATGCCTGCTCTCAGACTCAAGTGGGGCATGATGTCATCCTGCCCTATTTACTTTGGAAAAAAATATATAAAGTCACCTTTGTCCTGTTCTGAGACCCTAAAACTGAGGCTTCAACTCTGACAGAAGCTGTCAGCAAACCTTATGTTCCAAAGCGCTGTTTTTGAATCGAAAAGGTCAGCATTATGCAACAATTTTGGAGAGGAGGATACCTGCCAAAAGAAATAAACTTAACATATATGTATGCATACACCAGCCTCCACCACCGTGAAACACCTGTACTGCTTAACTGACGTGATGATTATTATTGAAACATAGTCTGTGCTTATGCTGTATTTCTAGAGCTGGGCTTGTTTGGGTGTATGTGTAATGTGAGTTCATGAATAGTTCTGACTATGCCACCACTGAAAAGGTCACACCGGGAGAGGTTAAGGTCAGTAGCATACAGTTGAGGTGAAGCTTAGTAGGTGCCATGTCTGAAAATCATTAGGAAGGCAGAATATCAATGAAGCCAAGTGAGAATGTGAATAGGCATGATGATATTTCGCATAAATGCTGTGAACTTTTATTTATGATCACTGGGATGATGACTACGCATGTAGGCGTCTGCATGAGTCAGTCAATTTTATAAGTGCGTTTGGACCAAAGTGCATCCCAGGATATACTCTGCTCCGGTTTAAAAACTAGCTGAAGAAGCACTTTATGTGATGCACAGCCTCAGTGAATATTCAGTTTGGAATTTTGATGTTTACCATAAATCTCATAAAAGGAGTTCAAATATCTGATTTCCAATAAAACTACATTAGAGAATTAGAGGCATAAAGGCAACTGTTAAGGGAAACTATGGGATGGTCTACTGGTAGAAGAATGGGGGGGGGGGGTGTGATGGGCTGTGGGTATTGTGGGTAAGTGGATAAGGGGGGGGGGGTGATGGGCTGTGGGTATTGTGGGTAAGTGGATATTAAACTAAGGTGAAACAGGATGATGTTTAATTCAATAACTCAAGAAAAAACACTGTTCTCATCATTTTACGGGAAGACTCTTGGCTACATCCTTTTGACTGAGAAACGCTTTTTTTTTCTTCTGTGCCATGAGTCCCAATAGTTTTGCAGAAACTCACCTCACTGGTATGTCATCATTTCACGGGTTCCCACGTTAAGAGATTTTTTTGAATCTTTAACTTCCTCACGATCAAAAAAAAAAAAAAAAGGAAAAATTGCTCGATTGGTCGAGCTGGAATTCAAAGGTTTAAGGAGGTCCATTTCATAAATACTGCAAAATGGTTGCACTAAAAACATTCAGCTCTTATGGATCCCCTCTGCAAATACGTTTGTCCTATTCCCTCGTGGTTTCCAGAGCTTTTCCTGCATGCAGACCAAAGGTGTGCTCTTAACAGGCTGTACTTTGCTGTAATTTTTGTGAAAATGTTCCACTTGCTAAAAAGTCACTTGAGTCAGTCCTTATTAAATGTCAAATATAAATGATCGCAGATGTTTACAAGTGTCTTAGTGGCTTACTGATAATTCTCATTCTTCTCTTACCAACTGTTGCAACTTTTGTGTTTTGCAGTAGATCCAAAGGCTCCAGCTCCCCCCACGACCCCAGTGAGGAAGACGCAGGTGTAGAGAATGAATGAATGAATGAATGAATGAATGAAAACAAAGTTTGCCAGAATGATACAACCATTATTGTACAGTTTGTTCAATTCTGTATCATAAGTATGCCTCTTTCCTCTTCTGTTTGTTTATATTTGTGCTATATTTGAAAGAGGTTAAAGAAGAAATATCTCATGCAGCCTGGTTTGGTCACTGAAGACAGTACTGGTAGCTGGACTTATTCAGAGCCAATTGATCAGACTTCCTGCATATTTAGCTAAATTCATAGTATGATTTGCAATCCAGGCAATGTCATAGATCTTCAAAAACAAGAGCTGTTCCAAATCCTGGTGCTTTGAATTTAGTTTAATTTACTGTCCGAAAACAGGTCTAATCTCCATTCCCGAGGCGCCTTATTTATGTGTTTTGGGAATTTTGCTATGTCACGTGCCAACTCAGAAGGGGAGCTGTTTTCTCCTGATTGATCTTGTGGAGTCCAGGGTACATCAATCACAACGGCACACCAGGGCCAGAGGTTCTCCATTACCCCAGTGGTTGGTGTGAATCTGAACTCTCGGTTTCTTCACTGATCCCTCCCCGCGTATAAATTTTGAAATATGAGAAAGGTCAGGTCGGAACAGCAAAGGAACAATACCAACCCTGACAAGTGCTTCGGACTGGATGTTACTTCAAAGCCTGCAACTTACACTGACGATGCTTCATTTTTTTTTTTTGCAAACAACTCTCCGGTGAGCAATTTGTAAATGAACTGGAGCAAACTGAGAAAATGTGGCGCGCGGGTCGTATCGCTTCGGAGTCAAGATAGTATTCATACATTCAAGGGAAATAAATCATTTTCTCTGTTCATTTCAGAAAAAAACGTGCCGCGTTCCCTCAGGAAACATGGGTTCACCCCTTTTCGTTCTCTGCTAGAGCATAGGTGTGGAACAGAGCAAAGTGGTGCTTGGCACAATAACCTGCTCTCCACTCTAACGCTCCATTTCAAACATCACCTTTCCACACCGACGTCGTTCTCGCTCATCAGAACTGCAACTGCTGTTCCAGTTTTGCACTGGATTTTCGGATTTTCCCAGATGTACCTTTAAATATGTCTGCTATTGTTTGAATGAATTACCCAGTGACAGTGTCAGTATGTTTTTGATAATGAGAATTGTTGGAGACTTAGTTTGCGCCTGTAGGCTTACATTGTGTTTGTGTGACACAGAGCTGCTGACACTCCCGAGACTGGAACAAAAGATTCCCGAAAAATTTCTCAGGCCACCAAAAAATCTCCTGGATTAGTACTTCTTTTATATTACAACTTTGCCGCAGTGATTGATACAATACTTAATTGATACCCCTTTTTCCTTGAATTAAAGTATGCAAGGAGGAGTGGGTGATCATAAAATAATCACAGGACTTTTGTGGACAGGTTAGAAGCACAACCCCAATTCTGAAATAGTTGGGACAATGTGTAAATTGTGAATAAAATCAAAACGCGATAACCTTCAAATCACACCAGCCAGTATTTTATTCACAATAGAACAGAGATAACATAGCAAATGTTGAAACTGAGAAATTTTACAATTTTATCCACAAAATGAGCTCATTTCAAATTTGATGGCTGCTACAGGTCTCAAAAAAGTTGGGACAGGGGCCTGTTTACTGTGGTGTAGCATCCCCTCTTCTCTTTAACACAGAGTGGAGGTGTCTGGGCATTAATGAGACAAGTTTCTTGATTTTAGCCATTGGAATTTGATCACACTCTTGTTCAATACTGGCTTCCAGCTACTGGAGAGTTTTGGGTCTCCTTTGAGGGACTTTTTGTTTAATTATGCGCCAAATCTTCTCAATCGGTGAAAGATCAGGACTGCAGAATGGCCAGTTCAGCACATGCACTCTTCTACTACGAAGCCATGCTGTTGTGATAGCTGCAGTATGTGGTTTTACATTGTCCTGTTGAAATATGTTGCTCTAAAACCTTTATATTCCGTTCAGTATTCATGGTGCTTTTTAAAACATGCAAGCATCCCACACCATATGCACTAATGCATCCCCATACCATCAGAGATGCTGGCTTTTGAACTGAACTATGATAACAGGAGGGGTGGTCTTTCTCCTTTTTAGCCCGGAGGACACAACGCCCATGATTTCCAACAAGAAAGTCAAATTTGGACTCGTCTGACCACAGGACACTTTGCGACGATCCATTTTAAATGAGCCTTGGCCAACTGAACATGGCGGTGCCTCGGGATCATGCTTAACGATGACTTCCTTTTTGCACGATAGAGCTTTAGGTGGCATCTGTGGATGGCATGGCGGACTGTGTTTACAGAAAGTGGTTTCTTGAAGTATTCCTGGGCCCATTTAGTAATGTCAATGATAGAATCATGCCGGTGATTGATGCAGTGGCGTCTGAGGGCCCGAAGATCACAGGCATCCAGTAAATTTCTTTGGCCTTGTCCTTTATGCACAGATATTTTTCCAGTTTCTCTGAATCTTTTGATAATGTTATGCACTGTCGATGATGAGACCTTCGAAGCCTTTGCAATTTGACGTTGAGGAACATTGTTTTTAAAGTGTTCTACAATTTTTTTACGCAAGCCTTCACAGGTTGAAGAGCCTCTGGCCATCTTTACTTCTGAGAGACTCAGCCTCTCTGAGACATTCCTTTTATAGCCAATCATGTTACACACCTAATGCCAGTTAACTTAATGACATGCTAAATGTTCAGCTGTGTTTCAGCTGATTCTCTTTTATAGTAATTGATTTTTCAGCCCTTTTTTGCCTGTGTCCCAACTTGCAGCCAGAAAATTTTAAATAAGCTAATTTTTTGGATAAAAATGTAAAATGTCTCAGTTTCAACATTTGAAATGTTGTCTGTGCTCTACTTTAAATATCATATTGGCTCATGTGATCTGAAACTCATTGCATTTTGACTTTATTAACAATTTACACTTTGTCCCAACTATTTTGGAATTGGGTTTGTACAAAGATGTGACTTGTTTCATTTCCCTTCCAATTTGCGTGTCTTTTTAAACCAAGGGATGTTCTTCCGTCCCGACTTTTCAAGCTCTCTAAACCACTCCTACTCAGGTCCATTACAGATCTGCATCTCACCACCTCCACCTCCCCAGCCTCCTCCTTCGAAGCACATTGGTTTGTCCGTAGTACTTGTTATATTGTGTTTATTTCTTAAACATTATGCCAGCATTGTTGTTGTAAATTGTATTGCTCAGCGTTTTCATCTTTTAAACATTGTGAACCTTAGGCTCTGCCAGGGGGGTCATGATCTCCTGGAAGGTCTGTCTGGAGCTCAGATTGCTCCAGAGCGTCTCTCGAGCACAGTCACCGCCACATTCAAATGCAGTAGCGGATCTAGACCCGGGAATAGGGGGGGCGCAGAGACGTCCCATGATGACAATTAGTCCTGGTTAGTTCGCGTTTTCCAATTATCGTACTCGGCAACTTAAGACACGGCCTCTCCATATGCGATGAAATCATGGGCAAAATTCAGTACATAAAAATAATTTACTGATTAATAGGCCAGTGCTTCGTGTTGATTGATCAGGTGGGTGTTCCGGTGAAATATCGCCCTTTACTCTCGATATTGCGTGGGTTGATAAAAAAAGTGGCACTTGGCAGTTAAATAGGCAGCCTGCTGCTCAAGCTGTTAGCGTGAGAGGCGACAGTTATGCAAGTTTGACTAACGTTGATTTAAATACAGCAAATAAGCGTCCAGATGAATGATTGTCTTCTTACGTAATCGGGGAGAACAAGCAGCACCTGTTAACTGTGGAGTGCTCTCGGAGCGATCCTTTGGTTACTCATGAAAATGACTGAGAACAGGTCAGGACGAACGACTGTTTTAAACGGATGTTTTGTCACAATTCTCGGTTCAGGTTCCGCCACTGAGCTGAATTAAGCCCACGATATCATTACATATGGAGAGACCGTGTCTTAAGTTGCCAAGTACGATAATTGGAAAACACGTCAGTAAAGGAAAATCATTGCAAACTACCCAGGACTAATTGTCATAAAGGGACATGTCTGCGCCCCCCCTATTCCCGGGTCTAGATCCGCTACTTTTCAAATGTATGTCATTCTGAAATAAATGGCTAATTTGACCTAAGTGTCCTGTCTGAACTATTCCTGCTAACGCTCACATGCTCAGCCTCACACAATGAATTGCGACATTAAGGCGTTTTAACCTATTTTACTGCGTGGTTTCCCCTCCACCACCGCACCGCTCCCATGCCATGTTCTCTCCAGCGTGCAACTTGACCTTTGAGACCTTTGGTCCATGTGAAAAAATGAGGATTACAATTTTACCAACGCAAAGCCCCCTAAGAATGATGAATAAATCAGGGAGTTAAAAAGGGAAACAACTGAAGACTTTTGTTATTTGCATTGTTTAGGTTTGCTTTTTGCTTGCTTTTGTGAACAGCGGATTGTTCGCTACACTGTAATTTCTGGACAACTAATTTTCCCAGACAAGCAGTTAACTTCTATTTACATTCACTCATTTAGAAGACATTATCTGAAGAATTTGCTCCTTTGTTCCTCAATTGAAAGAGTGAATCATTGTATGAAACAATGCTGTGACATGAGCATTTTCGTGCAAATGACTAATCAAAAGGGACAAGCATATTTAACTGCACATTTTTACGGACATTACTGCGTTTCATTGACTGTTCATCGAGGGATTCCCAGGAAAAACAATGATTGCACTTGGCAGGAGTGTCAAACTCCAGGCAGGCCCCAGTGTCTGTTGGTTTTCTTTGCATTTCAACAAATGAGTCACTTAATCTTTAGCCAAAGATTGGCTAATGAGTCCCCGCACCTGGTTCTTGAGGCTATAATTGGCTTTTAATTGTAAGGAGTCTGCAAAAGTTGCCCTTCAGGATAGAAGGTTGAAACGCCTATTGCGGAACCTTAAGACGCACAATTGAAATTTGGTAGATTTTGGGTCTGATTCGCCCCTCTTAACAATCATGACGGTATTCTCAACTCAAGGGTGGTCGGAGTGCATTATCTGCCCGCGTCAGACACATTGACAGCATGACAGCATGGTGCACCTGCATTAGTATCACTTCTCATTCAGCAACTTGTGAGTGTATTAGGTGTACATGTTTACTGTGACTGGTATACGTCTTGTGTGTCTGACAAAGCCCCGGCTGTGTCTAGTTGCACAGTTATTCTCTAATCGCCCTGTGATGGGTTTAAGCCCTCTGCTGCATGTTGCAAGTCGCTGGATTGTAAATTGCTCTTTGTGTTTATAACCAGTCAGCACTGTATTTTGTTTTCGTCTAGTGCATGTGCACTTAGATGACAGCTGCTTTTGAAAGCCTTTCTCTCAACTTAGTTAATTTAAACAAGCTTTCAATCCTAATTAAGGTCCAGGATTGGCACTATGTTCAAGTTCACCCGGCTCAAGTCAGTTCTTCTGTCCAGTTGAATTGGACCAAGCTCCTAAGCTGTATCAGGGCCCAGGATTGGGACCGCATTCTTGTTAACTCATTCATGTCTGTTTCTCTGTCCAGTTTGTTGGGAACAAGCTCCCAATCCTTCTACGGTCATTAGGTTTGGAACCAAGTTCCCCTCAAGCAATTCAAAACTCCTGTGGGACAGGTCGGTACTGGTGAAGTGTGCCCTCCACTTGGCTGCTATCCACGAAGCCACTGCATCGGTACAGATCTGTGCTCTCCTAATCCAGGGTTTGGTCCTCATTTCTTCCTCAGAGGTTCTGTCCCTTCATTAGCGTATAAACTTCAATAAAATGGAAGTGTAAACGAAAGTTCAATCACGAGACGTAGGATTCTCATGCAATTACACTTACCCAATCAGCGCCTTCGGTCTACTTTATATATGCTTCTGACGTGTTCCTGTCTGCTGTTGCACAGATTCCGCATCTCCCACCGCCTCCCCACCACCACCAACTTCTCGACTCCGACCTCTTCAGCATCTACTTCATCCGTGTGACCCTTCTGTCCAACGGGGGATGGCTTCGCCCCTGCCTGCTACCCAGGCAGATCAGCGCCTCTCCTCGCTTGAGGGTCCTCGAGGACGGAGTCATCGCCAAATCCTGAATTTCTTTCATGTCATTGCATTGTTAATAAATCTCCTTTCCTTAAAATCCGGAGTCTGCGTGATTGATCTACCAGTTGATTTGTACTCTGCCTCCTCACTTGATTCCTGGTCTGGCCCATAACAGGTTTATCTAATTATGTGATGAAATACCTGAGGTTAGTGTGAAAGCCAAGAACATATACGGCCCTCATTGCCCGCCTGTGTGGTAAACGGACGTCACGGCCTGTGGAACACCTAGTTTCACTCCGACTTACCTCCGCTCACCTTTGCCCTCACTGCAGCAGGACAAACGGGAGCGCTGTAACCCATAAATCCACTTAAATTACAGCTCTACTGTCCAGAAAATAACAAATAATGGTTCCTTATGAGCTGTGATCCAAATAACACATAACAGCTGTGGTCATATGACGAGCTATGAGGTTCTTGTTGAACCCTCTTGGAATGTATTTTTGCTGACTTGACAACATTTCTGCTAAATGAAGAAAATATAGGAAACTTTCGGGAGCAAGGAAAAAAAAAAAGGTGGTCGGCAATAGTGTGCGTACAGTGTGTGCTATGCCCCCACACATTATGAAATTAGCAAGCTCTGCCATTTCACAGTGAAATCAAAGGTTAATATTTCCTACCGTCACCCATTACAAACTTGTTTCCCATTAGAATATATGCATATACGCAATTTTTTTTGATCATACTGCACAAGATTTACATGTCTGAATTCTATCCACCATATAACATTTTTGACAAGTTATAAGTGAAGCCGAAGTAGTAAGCTAGCAGAAACCTTAATAAATGAACTACAGTATATTCCAATGTAAAGCTCACTATGTTGGAAATAAAAACATAACGAAAGACTACTTTAGGGGGTGCACTCAACTGAAATGGACTCACTGTAAAAAAGAATTTGTAGTTGATTACTGCCTTCGGGGATTACTGCCTTAGAGGTGTTGAAAAGTGGGACAATGACACTTTTTAGGGTACATTTTTAGCATGGCGTTCTTGTGCAACGGACATACTCCAGAGTAACGGCACATAAGCTTTGAATCAAGAAAGAAATGCCACTGTGACCTTCGTGCTCGCCGGCCTGGAATTCCACACTGAACAATGTATGGAGGGACACAGTACAAATTAAGATCCTCATCCATCATTTTCCGATGACGTGCTTATATAAGGGGGTAATTTGGAGCAAGCATGCCCATGCACCTGCTCTCCGGCTACGCTCTCAATTCATTTCTCAACACTCTGCCATAAAATTCTTTGTGTTTCATCCCAAAACGCAATGTGTTGGCCATGGCTCCTCGTCCATCTGGAGTCACTAACATGCCATCATCTGGATTATCCACGACCCAAACTCATGCTGTCGTCCAGGTCCTGCCACATTCCTGAGATCTTATGATGTACTCCCGCAAATCAAGCAATTGCCCTTCTAAACAGCATGTCAACAGGTTCGAGTAAAACTTGGATTTATTTCAGACTGTTAGTATGAGAGTTAAAGCTTTTTTTGAGAGGAATATAATTGAAGCAAGGGGTAATATAAGTACAGACCATTCTGTTGAGGTTCCTTTGAGCAAGGGAGAAAAATAGCCCACTCAGTTTAAATGCTATATTTTCCAGCAAATTTCCCCATTCTGCTCAGAACTGTACAGAATGTTTATGCCAATGCGGCCAATACGTATACATCATACTGCTCTCATTTTTTAAATGATTTTTTTATTTGTCAGCACTTTTCTGACCCAGATTATGTCAGAGGCGCTTGTTTGATGTACAGTTTTAGGTCACACGATGGATGAGGAGAAAAATGAGAGTCCAACACCAGACATGTGGTTCTGGAGTTATATTTCAGTGGAGTGCTGTTATTCAGCCAGTGATATTCCCACGGGACGAGAACACAGAATCAGTCAGAGCTGGTCACAGCTGTTCTGGGAACCGCGTGTCTTCTGAAAATGATGTCCAGGCTTGCACCCATTTAAACCATATTTCTGCATAATCGACCTCCCTTGATTTTTCAGGGACTCATTTTGTGCCCAACTTTCCTTAAAGGGACAGTTCACTTAAGAGATTTTTTTTTTAATATTATCTCAGATTTTTCATGTTTCGGATTGGCTCAAGATGATTTTATAGATGATGCAGGAAATTTTAATCACTTTAAAAAGCTATCGGTGATCAGAGAGCTGAACAGTTGCAAATATTGTGGAATTTGGGATTCGTGGCCTGCAGCAGGGGTCATCCAATCATGGTCCTCAAATTACTGAGCGCTGCTGCTTTTTCATCCACTCTTCGCCTGGGAGTCAGGAGTGAAGATGGACCGGCCAATCAAATCCACAAATTGTTCCATAAACTACATGGGAGAAAAGAAAACAGGCCCTAGATGTGGATTTTTCCAGATTTGATGTCCCCTGGTCCAGGAGAAGATACACTTTCACTGGATGCACCTTCCTTTCAATCCACAGTTGCCTGTTTAATGCCATAAGCAGGGATGTACTGCAAGTGAAAATGGCCCAGGAATATTCATACAAGCAGGCCCCAAAAACAGGAAAATATTCCCCATGAAAGGCATCACCCATAACCAAAAACTAAGACCAGGCTACATTTCAAGTAAATAACGACAAGTAGCTGTAGAGATTATCTCTGAGCAAAATTAATGCATACTAGCCTCGAGTACTCCAGAGTAAAGCCAATATTCTCTTGGGCGAAGTTGAGTTAAAGTTACAGCTGGCAGCTGGGAGGTGGGGTGGTCTGGCAGGGCAATAAGGCCTGTGAAACACAATTTACTATCGTCAAGGATGATAAGTGAAAGAAAATGGGAACAAATTGGTAAACTCTGTTTTACCTTAATGGCTCAGCAATTTTTGAGCTTCTTGTCTTTATGTGCAATGCCATCAATCCTCACATCACTATCCGAGGCCATAAGAACACTGTGCTCAATAGCCACAAGCCTGAACGCCTCCAGGTGTTCAGTTCCACCGTGGGAAAGGGGGTGAGACTATAGATCAGATGAGGAAAGTCATGAGGCTGATGGCTGGACAAGTCAAGTGTACAAAAGGCGTTTAACTCAGAGAGTTTCAGACTGATGAGCCCCAGGACACACCGACTGCTATGTCCTCCAGCAAAATGAGTTCATGAAACTTGATGACTCAGCTGTTGAATCTATATAGTATGTTCACATGAGATGGAGTATATATCTTGTATAGAGCATTGCCGACCCAATTCCCTGGAATGCGATGGTTTACCGCATGTGGAGATTGGTTTAGGGAAGTTGAAGAGGCAGCGGGCCACGTTGAATCCGATAACATCAATGAGGGAAGGAAATATGTTCTGTTGGACACCATTTTAGAATTAACAAAGTTTTGCTCATTACATGTACAAGCATTTTATTCTGATGTTCTTCATGATGTTTCCTCTGCAAAAAGTCCAAACTGATTTGAATTTAATTCTTTCTCCAATATTGAGGTCTGTGACGAGTTTAAAAGTATTCACTGGGACAAACTCTCAAGCCGCTGCCAATGAATTGAAATGATTGAAGAACATCTTTGATGTGTCTGTACCTGACATGTTTAAGTAGGTGTTCTCTATTGCTTCATCGCGGAAATCTGGAATCCCTCTTCTGGAAGGTGTGGACACCATCGAGTCATTTCACTTCCCAGAATTCTTAGAGTGTTCTGTCCTGAAAAATTGACATGCAGTTGAGCAACTGCAGCCATGCCAGCTGAAAAAAAAAAAACACTGTACAGCATGTTTCATTGATTTAGCAGAGGCACCTGTCTTCTGCTGACCATATGTCCGTTGGTTTGAGAACTGTTAGATACAGCTTAATATATTTTCACAGAGTGTCACCATCTTACGGGAATAACGGGAGTATTACCCTGAGCACTGAGTCCAAGGCTCAAGGGACCAAGACTCAATTTCAGCCCCAAACCTCTTTTATCTTTCATAGACTTGGAACATGAGAGGAACTTTACTGGTAAAAACGGTCATCAACACATGCATCTATTATCTAAACTGCATCTTCCTCTCAAGGGACACAGTGGAGCTGGAGACTATCCCAGCTGGCAATGGGCAAAAAGCGAGGACCCACTCTGGACCCACCTATCAATCCATTGCAGGGCACACACGCCATTCACTCACACACTCATACCTATGGGCAATTTAGAGTCTCCAATTAGCCTGCATGCTGGTCTCTAGACTGTGGGCAGAAATCAGAGTTCCCAGAGGAAATCCAAGCGAACACTGGGTAAACATGCAAACTCCACACAGAGAGGCCCCAGGCTGGAATCAAACCCATGACCCTCTTGCAATGAAATGGCAGTGCTATGACTTCTCAGTCCGATTATTTCTAAGACAGCCATTTTACTTTATGAGTGGAGAATAGAAGCTCACTTAGAGGGTTTGAGCACTGATTGACAAAAACTTGAAAAATTGACAATGATCTAGAGCGCGGGTGTCCAATCCATTCCACAAAGGGCTGGTGTGGGTGCTGGTTTTTGCTACACCCTGACACAAACACATCTGATTCTACTCATCGAGGTATTAACTGACCCCCTGATCAGTTCATTAGTGAAATCAGGTGTTGTGGCACTGGGATAAAGCAAAAACCTGCACCTACACCGGCCTTTTATTGATAAGACTGGACACCCCTGATTTAGGCATTTAAGTGTAGAATGAGAGCATGTTGGATCTTAGGTGAAAATAACCTATGCTTTAGTCAGATGAAACTTTTGGTATTGTGTGTCTTTATATGAGTCCCTTAGAACAGGGATACTCACTCTTATCCAGAATGAGCCGCAGTGGGTGCAGGCTTTCATTCTAACCATGCAGTTACACACCTGATTCTACTTATCAAGGGACTATGGCAAAAGCTTCAAGGGTTGATTAGTAGAATCAGGTGTGCGACCGGTTGGATAGAGTGAAAGCTCGCACCCACTGTGGCTCATTCTGGAAAAGAGTGAGTATCCCTGCCTTAGAACAAGGATGGTCCAACTCATTTTAAGAAACAGCCTCTGAAAGTACAGAAGTTGTGAAGAAATTAACAGTTATTAAGCAGCTTTGGTGTAAGACCTGCTGCAACGCATTATATTTTCTTAATGTGAAATACCTCGTTGGAATCTTTTCCAACTATTCCTCCCCAAATTGAGTTATGGACAAATATGGATTCAGACCAGTTTTTGTTCCCAGGGGCTCATTTATCAGACAGTATAAGCGTTGGTAAAAAGAAATCAGTTTGTCATGAAATTTGTGATAATATGTATTAGATCTATGAATTAAAGTCTTTTAAAGCAAAGATAAGACTGTCACTTGAGGCGTTTACATTCTGAAAATTGTATCATTGATGTTTTAGGCATAAAAATTGGCAGAAAATAGGTTCTGCTGGAAGCATTTTTGTACGCTAAGGGCTCTAAATTCGTTGACCAGCCGCAGGTGCGGCGAATGGGGGGAGCGCCGTGCCAACGGGGAGTATCCAGGCGTATTTTGCAATTTTGTGCGTGGCAGAAGTACCCCTCTGTTCCGCCTCTGTCCCTGCTGCCGGCACAAGAGGCAAAGAGGGAGGAGAGGTGTGAGGGGGTTTAACACCATTCAAATCTTCACCAATCAAATCAGCTCCTCTCCTCACCTTTAAAGTGTTTGAATAAAGAAGGCCTCGCAAACGGTGGAAGGATTGTGCAAAAGAGGAACTCCGCCTCTTTGGCATTGAAAAGACGACCTGGTACGAGACCACACAAGATCGCGAGGCTTGGAGGTGTGCTCTCCGGACTAGCAAGCAGCTCTGTGAGGACCACCTCCAAGCTCGAGCAGAGGACAGACGAAGGAGGAGGGCAAATAAGGGTCCCCCATCGTCAAACCGACGGGGACCATAATGAATGATGTCTATATTAAGCATTGCTACTGTAATATTAGTTAGCTGGGTAGCTAGGTCATTCGCCAATTATTACCATTAGCGAGCTTGAATGGAATTTCAAAACAAAACTACGTCAGATCATTCAAAATTATGAACTTGGAATGAAATACGATGGTTGCTCATTTATTTCTTCTGCCTGCATCATTGGGAGGAGAAACGATGGCTCGTGTGTTGCTATTATCACACCCTGTGGCTGCTTAAAATTTTGGGATTAACATGCATCGACATCAATGCAAGATACGTTACACATTTATTTCAATATGTGATCTTAACTCAGTATGAGATCATAGCAATCAGGCTGTATTCCTTTTCCACTAAACGATCCACTAAAAACGATAAAACCTAAGTGTCAATAATAGTAGTACTAAGCCGCTTGCACACTGGATGCGAAACAAATTTTTCGCGCAACAAATTACATTCAAAGTCAATGCAAAGACGCTCTTTAAATTGACTTTGAATGTAATCAGTCGTGCGAAAAATTTGTTTCGCATTCGGTGTGCAAGCAGCTGAAGGACACATACCCACATAGCCTACACACGCACTCACACGCCCACATGCACATCTCTCTCTCTCTCTCTCTCTCTTTGATCTGACATCAGGACAATCGATATAGGTACTATAATTTATGTGCTGATTCAGATAGTTACATTAAATAGTGCTGTAATTATTTATTGCATTGAAATGTGCCTGACATTCCGGAAACCTGCCTGTGAGGTTTCGGTGACGTATGCACACTGTGCCAAATTATCACTGCACAGAAAGTAAACCAGGTTGGAGCTGGCGAGCTCTCTGCTTACTTTCTGCGGAGACTTTATCCACAAAATTGTTATTCTGTCATGATGAATATATTACACCTCCCCCGACAACGTCGCCACACCCATCTCAGCGCACGTCCGTCTACCTAAGGCTGTGCACGGTGTTGCACCGCACGAAATTACCACTGCACGGGCTGCACCGTACGAAATTACCACCGTGTGGACTACGCCACGCTGCGCCAAGAAATTAGAGCCCTAAAAGTTTTAAACTCTCAGGATATCTTGTCAGATTGACCATGTACACCCAAAGGCAGCGGTTTTTCTCTGACTTGCTTTTCAATAGCTGAAAAGGCAATATTCATCCACCTGCACAGTTCTTCTCGCTCGCTGTGCTATTTCGAGCCATGTCCTGAACCGATTGGAGGAATGTGTATTTGGACACAGTCCAGAGCCATGTATTTTTTTTTTTTTTCCCCTTTGCATGTTTGACAAGGGCACATGGTGTTATTTGGCATTTCCCTTGAACCTGCGGATGGGGAAATCCATTGCCTTTGCATACTTTCTCTCTCACTCACTCTCTCACCCCATTCCTTCCTCCGCATGGGGCACATGAAATGGAGGTAACATACTGGAATGTTTTTGTCACACTTGAGCTGAGGTGCTCTCAGGCTGCGGTCTTAAGACATGAAGCGCTTTCGCGAGGCAAGCCTAGTGGGGGTGGTAGCTTTGAGAGAGAGAGAGAGAGAGAGAGAGAGAGATTCTGTTTCTTTACGCTCTCAGGTCAGTTGAGGCCAGGCATTTCCTCCGGCACATTGTACAGTTATTATAATAATTAAATTAAGCACCTGCATTGCTCAAAACAACTTAAATACAGGCAGGTGAGCGATGTGTAATTTGTTTAGAAAGCTGTTTTTCATTCTGAAAACACTCTTCTGACTTTGCAAATGTTTTGAAACTCTTACTATATCAATTCTTGTGAAAATAAATGGCCTACCATATGAATATCCTTGGGTACAACATTAGATTTTAACTCCAAGAGTCCGAATGTACTATTGCGTCACTTTGAGAAGGCAGTGATGCTAAATGCATCTGTATGTAATTATATGCATTTGTATACGCTGTGCACTGTAATAACCACCTGTTATAGGCCAGTAAATCTATTCCTCCAAGGTTTGTAAAACAGCATTTTGGATTGTCATATACACTCTTGCACTTCTCCCAAAAATGAATGCCAGTTTCCAACTTCGACAGGAATGAACAACTCTCCAAGACCAAGTCCATTTTCTATTATTCTATTAAGTCAAATATCCATCAAATTAAAAGCGTATGACAATTTATTAGATGTTTGTAGGTTCACAAAGAGCTAATGACCACTAATCATTGAGTGGAAAAAATCCTGAAGAGCTAATCCTTGTGTCTGCCTCTCTAATTTAGTGCTTAGGATTTGCTCTTGCTTTTAAGGAGGTTTTGTATTCTACAGCTGTATAAAATGGCTTTGGGGCGCTTTCGAAGGTTGCTCATTAGCACAGTTGGTAACTTGGGTCAAGGACTGGGATTTGCTTCACATTTTTTGTTTAATTTTGAGAATGTGTGGCATTAACTTCACTTGACATAGTTCTCCAAATTAATGAGTGAAATGGAATGTTTGGGAGAGCTCACATTAACACAGTCTTCTCTCAGAAAATAATAAAGATGGTGAAATCTCAATGTTTTTGCAGCTTTCCACCAAATCTGATGGCTTTTAGATTTGGGCAAAGTATGGAAAGTGTGAATAAAAACACAAAATGAAGCTGATTTTAATTGTTCTCACACAACAGTCATGTTTATTCATTAGAGGACGCCATTTCTGTGTCTATTCTCATTAAACACTGCTAAGCTATGATGCAATGGTTCAGCAGACTTACAAATATTATTCAAAATAGAAATATCTTGGCAGATATCTTATTCTTTACCTTATACTATAGTTGTAGTTTTCTAATTTTTTTTTTTCATAGAACCTGGGCCCGGGTATGATTTAATGTCAGTCAATTAAACATAAACTTACAGTAAACATCTGATAAATGGTGAACAACTGCTGAGTCATATCACTCAGAACATTATGACCATTAAAATGTCAGCTGTGATATTAATGAACATACCATGGCCCGGATTCCAAATTCTTTCTGGAAATAATGTACTAATTTGCTCCCTTGAGTAAGTAAACTCACTGACAACGTGTACAAAAAAGGCTTACAGATGTATACCTACTAGGGACATTACGGGGTGAAAGTTGGAAAGTTGAAAATAATGACTTGAGGCTGACAAAGAGGAAAATGAGACTAAAGACTTGTTCTCAAAGACTAAGCCTATGAGGAGACTAAAGACATGATTCAAATAACTTGCTGACAGTGCTACTCATAAAAGAGTTTTGAGAATGTCCTCACGCTAGTTTGTGTTCTTTGGATAAACAGATGGAGATAGCCACCCGCTCAGCATTTGTTTTGGGTGTAATTTATTATGAGCACATGTTTTGGCTGTGAGTGGTATGTACAAATTCTTTTGGGACAGCATCCTCATGCTACCTAGGAACAACTATGGGGACACCTGGGGCATCTGAGTGGAAATAATTATTTACACCATTGCCTCTAAAGACTGAAAAGCAGGTTGCAGTTTGGGGCCGATAATCACCAATCGGGGCATTAGATGGAAATCCTCACTCAAGGCAGAAAGTAAAGAATGATAAATCAGGCTATAATCAAATTAAATAAAATGTGTTGCCTCATATCAGTGGCTTTGGGATATGTGAATGTGTGAGTGTAGTTTGGTGTCATGTATTGCTTTTATTTTTCACAGTATTGCGCAGTGAAGATACAACAACACTTTTGTCGAAAAGGGGTTCTAATATATTACTTCTCAATAATTTTTTAGATGAAAATGCATTTTAAAAACACTATTGTAGGCAAGGAGAACAATAAAAAAATTTTCCCATAAGTTTTGTAGGGGTTGTGTTTAGCACACTGGTGATGTGCATGGAGGACAGGAAGTTGAGATCTGGACTCAGGTGCAGGGATGGACTTCCCTGTATTTATTATGCATTACATTACATTTATTTAGCTTTTATCCAAAGCCACCAACAGTAAGTGCATACAGTAAGTCACTGACACTGTAGCCCAACAAACTGGACAAGGTACATTTCACATCGAGCATTAGTCACCTGAAGTCATGAACATGGAGAGCAAAGACAGAAGGCAGTAGCACGCCGAAGAAAAGGAAACAAAGCAAACGGAAACAACAGTAAAGGTTTTTCTAAAGTAAACAAAAGCAGGGGAGGGGGCCGATCAGGTCAGAAACTGTCTAAACAAGTGAGTCTTAAAGAGCTTAGGACATGCACTGAGCAACTTTGAAGATAAAGGGGTACGATTTAAAGAATTCCCATCATCTGCCTAAAAAAAAATGTAGAAAATGATTAACAAAAATTGCAATTCTTTGTCACTTGCCCCGCCCCCCTCATTAACAAACATTCTGAGCAACACAGAAAAGCAATTCTGGCACTCCCCTGTGTGGTCACGTCATAAGCAGCACACGGAGGGCGATTCTGCGTCCAACAACGTTGGCATCCGAGTCAGATTCCGATAGTTCCTCAGAATTTTCAATTGAATCTGTCCATTTTGATGGAGTACTTTTTTATGGAAGATAAAGAAACTCAACACAAAGCTACTTTCACACCGGATGCGAAACAAATTTTTTCGCCCGACATATTACATTCAAAGTCAGTGCAATGACGCGAGTACGTTTCGCGTGTATTCGCGTCTTTGCATTAACTTTGAATGTAATCGGTCGTGCAAAAAAATTCATTTTGCGTCCAGTGTGAAAGCAGCTCAACATGGGATTCATAACCATCAAACCATACAGATTCCAGCCTGAGTACTCGAGCAATGAAGACAGCTAATTGTCAGTGTCTTAGAGGGAGCTCAGAAGAAGCTCTCTGAGATTGTTTGTAGCCGCACTGTCACCTAACATGATGCTGAAGATGTTAAATGCTGCCCTGGCAGTGTAAGAGACATCAAGTGTTTCAAAGAGACCGGCGCACTTAAAACTAGTGACAATAGAGGTGCAAAAACGGAAGTTAAGTGCCGCTAATGCTTGTTATCTGTGTATGACAAGTAAAAAAAAGAAACTGGCTGTTGACAGCACGACAACTCCGTGATGATATTAGTAGTGCCAGAAGTGAAGGGATGAAAGTGTCAAGATCTACTATTTTCAAACGCCTGAATGAAAATGATCTGATTGGTCATGTTGCTGCCAAAAGCTGGCCACATCAAAAAAAGACTTGAGCAAACTGAATCTCATAAATCTCATAAAAATTGACTGAGTCATGTCTGCTCGAAAGGAGCAGACTGAACCTCATAAATCTCATAAAAATGGTCAGAATCGTGTGCTTGAAAGGAGCATATTGAACCTCATAAATCTCAAAGAAATGGACAGAATCATGGCTCAAAAGAAGTATCACAGAATTCTTGGGAGGTATGCATTGCCATCTGGAAAGAGTCTGATTGATTGTGGATTTTATTTTCAACAAGAAAAGCACACTTTTAAGTCATGCAAAAATTATCTTGGTCGGGAAGAAACATCTGGTGGCATTGAAGTTAGGACTTGGCCCGCTCAAAGTCTCGATCTTAATCTGATTGGGAAAATCTGTTGTAACATTGAAAGGATCTCTTTGGAATGAAGTGAAATGGAATTAAATTTAGTGAAATCATATGGAACAGTATAGCGAGTGAGGAAATAAATAAGTCAAGTCCTAGCTCATGTGAACTCCCTGGTAGTTGCAGCTCTGAACGATCTCCACTCTCTCTCCATTGACAGAGATGGGGCGATGGGTGTAGGGCTTCAGCCTCTTGAGGTCCACGATCATTTCCTCTGTCTTCACTGCACTGAAGATCCGGCTGAGGATCCGGCTCCAGTTCTCCAGGTTCTCGACCTCTGCTCTATAGGCTGTCTTGTTGTTTTATCTTATTCTGCCCACTATGAACGTGTCATCTGCAAACTTGAGGATGGTGTTCGTCTCATTGGTGGGTTTGCAGTCTTGAGTGTTGAGGGAGAACAGGAGAGGGCTCAGCTTGCCGCCCTGTGGTGTATCCATAGTCATTGTGAAAGCAAAGGAGACATAACTTCTCATACAGACTGTCTGTGGTCTGCCGGTGAGGAAGCTGTGGACCCAGCTGCATAGATGTGTGTTTGGGCCCAGGTGATTCAGTTTGGTTGGCAGGTTTTAGGGGGGATGGTGTTGAAGGTGGAGCTGTAGTCAATGAACTATATCCATGCATGCGTGACGTGGTGGTCTTAGGGAGTCACAAATGTGTGGAGGGCGAGTGACACCACATCCTTAGTTGATCTGTTCACCCTGTAAGCAAACTGGTGCTGGGCCAAGAGGTGTGTTGTTCTTGATGTGTTTGAGGACTAGTGGCTCAAAGCACTTCATCACTATAGGGGTCAAAGCCACCGGCCGGTAGTCATTGAGGGACCTGACTGCTGTTTTGACACTGGAATGATTGTTGCTGACTTTAGGCATGTTGGGATTGTGACCTGAATAATAATAGAATAATTTCTGCAGAAAACACACAAGCATTTCAATCCTGGAACATCCAGGCTATCAAGCTAACTTTTCTAAGCCACTTAGAGGCTAATATTTAAGTCGGTAGTCTGTAGCCTAATGTGAGCTACAGTACAATATGTTTAGGCTGACAATAGGGAGAGTACAGTATCCAGTCATGACACGCTTTATTAATCCCTCATGCATGTTTAAGTTTATTTCTTACTTCATAACCCATGGGGTCCACCAAGTAAAGCACATAAGGAAATAATCAAGCAATATTCCTCGGTAATGGCAACCCGTTGAGGGAGAGTGTCTCGACTGCAATTCTCCCCAGACACAGTAGATGGGGTATAAAACATTCCAAATCTCAGAGTTTTGTGTCTGTCACCAACTGGTTTGTGAACAAAAATGGGAACATTACAGAGTAGGAAATGCTTTACCATCCCAGCTGTTGCATATAGCAAGAAGTAAAATTGAAATGTGTTTATTTTGGAAAATCAGTCATTTTCATGCAGTGAAACATCAAACAATGCACCGCTGTATTGTTTTCAATATAATAAGGGTCAAATTTAATTATCGTATCACTGCTTTCAGTTTTAATCTTAATTTGACATACTGCTATGGGGTTGTATATTTTGTTATTAATGAGATATTGCAACACATCTCAACGCAAATAATGGTGTCCTGTTAGGTTGTTAACCCATCCACACATCCATTCAGTCTCTGGGTCTTGGAGGCGTGACTGAGTGTTGGGTGAGAGATGTTGTATACATCCATGGCAGGGCACAAACCCTATTTAGTCACACTTTTTGATCTATGGGCAAGTTTGACTCTCCAGTTTTCCTTACATTGCCTTTGGATAGTTGGAGGAAACTGGGGTAACCCTTTTGGATGCAGGAAAAGCATGTGAACTTGCACAGATGCGAATGGGAATTGAAACCCAAACTTCTTATTTATATGCCTTAGTAAAGTATATTTAATTTTTTTTTGTACTCAGTCAGTGCACATTTTCGTACTATATTGCAGTATATTTAATTTTTAATGTTCTGCAAAGGGTGGTTGGCTGCAGTGATGTGTCAGGAAGGTTGCCTGGGTATCTCGCGGGCAGGCTAACTGAATTGTTTCTCACAGTTGTGCTGAACTTCACAGCGTGGTCTCAAACCATTTCGCACGCCCATCCATACTACCTCAGTCTCCATCTCTGCAAATATAAAAACCACACTCTTCTCAGTTTGGCATTAAGCAAAAAAAATTACAGAACCTTGTTCTGAAATCCATGTAAATCTGTCTGCTTCTGCAGCATAATTGAGTAACCTTGTATCTTTTTTCGTTCCTAGTTGACCTGGGTGACAGTGATTTTACCATTTATGACCCACAATTACAGAAATTTATACCCTGAAGCGACAAGAATACTTATTTATTACACAAAGACAAACTTCATGTGGACTTGCGCACATTGTGGAATAGCACTTTAATGAGAGGCGCTCCACAATAACTTCAAAACTAGTCTTGAGTTGAAATCCAGAGAGTCAGATCTCAGGATAAACTCTGTCTTAAGAGCAATGCACAGTAATGCAGCAATTGAACAGATCAAGGAGTTGCTAGGTTATGCAGAGCCTAAGAAGGTTTGTTGGAGGAAGTATGAAATAATTGATACAAGTCTTCTTTTGGTAACAAGACACCATACCATGGTGTAGCATCCCCTCTTCTATTTAACTCAGAGTGAAGGCGTCTGGGCATTATGGAGACAAGTTTCTTGATTTTAGCTTGTGGAATTTGATCCTACTCTTGTTTAATACAGGCTTTCAGCTGCTGGAGAGTTTTGGCTCTCCTTTGACGGACTTTTCGTTTAATTATGCGCCAAATGTTCTCAATCGGTGAAAAATCAGGACTGCAGGCAGGCCAGTTCAGCATACGAACTTCTACTACAAAGCCATGCTGTTGTAATAGCTGCAGTATGTGGATTTGCATTGTCCTGCTGAAATACACAAGGCCTTCCCTGGAATAGATATCGTCTGGAGGGGAGCATATGTTGCTCTAAAACCTTTATATGCTTTTTCATGGTGCTTTTTAAAACATGCATGTGTCCCACACCATATGCATTAATGCATCCCCTTACCATCCGAGATACTGGCTTTTGAACTGAACGCTGATAACAGGAGGGGTGGTCTTTCTCCTCTTTAGCCCGGAGGACACAACGTCCATGATTTCCTACAAGAATGTCAAATTTGGACTCGTCTGACCACAG
The DNA here is from genome assembly GCA_029721435.1 of Gymnothorax reevesii. Lineage (NCBI taxonomy): Eukaryota > Metazoa > Chordata > Actinopteri > Anguilliformes > Muraenidae > Gymnothorax > Gymnothorax reevesii. The sequence goes on from CM056578.1 coordinate 99,897,183, forward strand.
GACACTTTACCACTTTGCTACAGTCCATTTTAAATGAGCCTTGGCCCACAGAACATGGCAGCGCTTCTGGATCATGCTCAACAATGGCTTTCTTTTTGCATGATAGAGTTTTAGGTGGCATCTGTGGATGGCACGGCAGACTGTGTTTACAGACAGTGGTTTCTTGAGGTATTCCTGGGCCCATTTAGTAATGTCAATGACAGAATTATGCCAGTGAGTGATGCAGTGGCGTCTGAGGGCCCAAAGATCACGGGTATCCATTAAAGGTCTTCAGCCTTATCCCTTACGCATAGAGATTTTTCCAGTTTCTTTGTATCTTTTGGTGATGTTATGGACTGTCGATGATGAAACCTTCAAAGCCTTTGCAATATGATGTTGAGGAACATTGTTTTCAAAGTATTCCACTATTGTTTTACGCAAGCCATCGCAGGTTGGAGAGCCTCTGGCCATCTTTACTTCTGAGAGACTCAGCCTCTCTAAGACATCCCTTTTATAGGCAATCATGTTACACACTTGATGCCAGTTAACTTAATTACTTGCTAAATGTTCTTTCCGCTGATTCCCTTATATATTAATATAAGCCATAAAATTTGAAATCAGCTCATTTTGTGCATAAATAAGTAAAATGTCTCAGTTTCAACATTTGAAATGTTATCTATGTTCTATTGTAAATAACATATTAGCTCATGTGATCTGAAATTCATTACATTTTGATTTTATTCACAATTTACTCTTCGTCCCAACTATTTCAGAATTGGGATTGTAATTTTCTTTGCTAAAGTTCCTGCTTAATGGTTCACTAAATCTCCACATTAGGCTACATCTGCTTAAAGCATAACCAGCTTAATTCACTCGATCATATCTTTTTTATTATTATTCTCAGATGCAGATCTAATATATTTCAGCACAAATACTGTATTTCAGTCAATGATAAAAAAAAATTTATTGAACTGTTCAGGTTTTTTTTTTATTTCGCATGGCAAATTTATGAATGAACACATTTTCATTTTTAGTTTTCAAGTTGCATGCATGAAATAATATAGAACAAGCAGCAATATTTGTATGTTCCCCAGCCACCCAGGTGTTGTAGTTGTTAAATAATTTTAATTATTTTATGGGTTTTGCTGATTTTAAGATTTAAATACCAATTTTTATTTAACCTTCATTAAACCAGGAAGATGCACTGATATTAAGAACCTCTTTTTCAAGGAAGACCCGGGTTAGATAGGCAGCAGCAAATACAAAGCACAGTTACACAATTACTCACACAAACAAAAGACAAATAAAAATATATAAAAAAAATTACAAGCAGATTATAAAAAACAAGCTGGCCTCAACCCCTGCAAACCGTGACCATGGTTGACCTTGGTTGAGGTTGGTTGACCCTGGTTCGAGTAACCGTGGTCAACCCTGGTCAAACCATGGTTTGACATTTTTGTGAAATGGAACACCGTGGTTGACCTTAGTTTACCATGGTGCAAAAACTCCCCAAGCGGGTGCAACCATGCTTCAACCATGGTCGGCCGTTTTTAACCTTGCTTTAACCGTAGTTGACCATGGTGAACCGAGGTCAACCGAGGTCAACCATGCTCACGGTTTGCAGGGGAAATACTCTCAATCTGGATTTGAAAGTGCTCAGTGAAATTAACACTGTTAATTTCCTCTCATTTTGCAACATATTCCAAGCAAAGGTGCAGAGTGGATCAAAATTGCATACCTGGTGAAAAAAGACCAACGCTTCCACATTTTTTTCATGCTCAGTGATGTCAGAGCTAGACTATCCAGCATGACACTCAGAGCACTCAAAGAAAGATGGAGCACAGTATGTACCTGAATTCTTGCTATTAATGGTTATACACTTAATCAAAATGAGAGCAGATGACATAACTAATGAAACAGTTGCATTTTCCTCCTTTTTCTTTAACAAATTAATGATTAACATTTCTAGGGAGACCTTGTTGAATTTGTTGTCATGACCTCAATCTACAGGAATGTGCACTGAGGGCTTAATGGAACTTATTTGCTCTTTTAGGGCAGTGGTTCTCTACGTTGGTCTGAGGGGATCCCCTGTATGTTCTGATTTACGTTCCAACCACACTTGCAATCCAAACATTTCAACAAGGTGTTATTTATTTTCAGTATCAGGATAATTTACCCTTTCAAGTCATGCCAGAAATATGTATGCATGCCCCTAAAAGTTTCATAGTCATACTGTACTGGATTGAAAATTTTTTTTTTTTTTAAATTGTACTAAAAGAGGGTAAAATTGTTATTGACGAAATTACATTATCAATATGCTTCAAACTGGTGAAAGTACGGACTCAAATTCACTGAAAAAATAGCCACTTTACAGATAATGACAAATTAAAAGACAGGACAAATGACAGACTTGGGATTCAGGACTCAGAAACAGAGGCAAGATAATTTATCACACTTTACTGAGAATGGTCATACAGTCCGGTAAGTCAACAATCTTTAGAATTACAGCACAGGAACATATATCCAAACCTGGGTCAAGGAATGGGTGGAGGTCAAAAGCCAACAGTGGTGTTGCCAATCTTTTTTTTCCGCAAAATTGAAAACGAGCAATATCACAATGCACAGAGGACTAGGCAAACATGAAAACAATAAATCAGAACCGGAAAAACTCTACGACACCGGATGCTCGATGAGGCTAAATCCATACTAACCCCGACTTCGTCAACAATTGGGCAACGATGAATATTGAAAAGGAGCTAATAAATAAAAATTAGCAGCTTATTAAAAGGGTGATTACAGATGCGGCAGTAACAAAAACCAGCATACACAGGGAAATCCAGGACCAATGATGTGAACCACTTCATTGAGCACCCATCGTTCTGTCGGGAACACCAAATATGGCAAGCATAAAATCAATGCCCCCGTAGAGGGATCGAGATGCAATCTGCTGTAGACGATTGGCAGTGATAAATCCGACATAATATCTTCAAGCAACAACAGACATGGAGCCATCCTTTATTAGAAAGTCATAAGGTCATGTTTCACTTCAAAAGATGAGGACCATTTATTATAGTCGTGCAGTCTCAAAGAAGTCTTCCGCAACAGATGTGGACCCATCCTTCATTAGAAAATCAGAGGGTCATGCATTAACTTCAAAAGATGAGGACAATCCATTATATTCATTGAGCCTCAAAAAAGTGCCAAAAGAAATCAAGTACTTTAATTCTGTATTATGTGGACACAGCTTATCTAACAAAAAAAAAAAAAAACTCTTTTGTTCTTGCACAATATATTCTGATGCCAAAGTAAACTGGCAGAAGTTGATGGAAGCACTATATGGAGAGACTTGTCCTGGAAACAAGCTCAAAGACAGTTAAAGTTGCGAGAAGCCGAGTAAGATGTTACAAAGGTTTACAACATGTTAAACGCGTTAATTTCAAACTCTGCGAGTGACAACCAAATGAAGTGTTGTGCATTCTTCTGCACCTAGTGACGCATTAACGATTCCTCAGGGTGATTGGGTCTCTGCGGTATGATGTCATCAGCAGTACATGAAGCGTATTCTTGCGAAGCAAACGCTCCACTGAATTTGTGCTCATTTCAGTGAAGTGTTTTTCACATCTTTCTTTTCTCTGAGCCCTTGAGCCCTGACCCAGAATTAAATTGAACCCTGTCATCATTAAGGAGGTTCAAAATATCGAACGTGGAGGACAAGGCTCCCCAAATCTGGTCCTCAAGTCCAAATCCAGTCTCGTCTTTCTCTTCTTCCAGACAATTAAGTGAATGATTATAGTCACTTACTGGCCAGACTATCACCACACCTCACACCCAGATGGAGGGAGGGTGGAAGACCAGCTGCTCTCAGCTCTCGAGGACCATGATTTGGGGAGCCCTGGTGCAGAAGAAAGGAGTACGAGGTCTCCCATGGCAGCATGAAAAAGGAATATCAAGACCATTGCTTACAGAGGTATTTTTCCTGAATGTGTGACTCTCCGTTAATTAACAGGTAGCCTCCCACAGCCCATTAGCTAAGCTTGTAAGTGAAGTACACCTTTACCTGACATCTGAAGGAGCCAGAATGTTCCATTTAACTGAAGCACATTTCCTCGACATCCCCTTTCCTTTTCCTCCTCTCCATATTTTACTGTCTTGATTCCAGGATGGAAAGAACTAAGAGCAAAAAAATAAAAAATAAATAAGCTGAGGTGAACTGGTATACACTGTGAGAAGTAAACAAACTGAATGAGTTCTGGGATGCAGAAATGCAAGTGGAACATTCACGTGCTATATATTCCTCAGGACTCTCTGAGCACATTGTGGCATTGAGGCCAGCAAATAAACATGGCCTCCTGACTAACCTTGCATTTTAAATGGGGTCCAATGGCCACTACTTCAGAGTTAAACTATTCTTCAAAGTTGGAGCGGTTGATTGTTTGGAAAGCTGTGAAAAGGATTCTAGGAATGCTTAAGAATATATAAATTGTTCTAAAACACATATTCCCCCACCCCCCACACACACACACAAAAATCATCATACCCTGCAATGAATAAGCTCTGCGATAACATTCACCCATTTCACAAACGTTTCCGATTTAATCTTGAGGCAAAACAGTCATTTGCCCTCCTACACTTTTTCAGTACCTGGTACAATCTGAGTAAGAGGAGTTTATGGGGCACTTCCTCGGAAACAAAAATCTAATGGCCATTCTGAGTCAGGAAAACAAATTGCAATACTGATTCCAATCATAACAATAATAACAGCCTAGTAACCATGAGCAGTTGTTCGGAGACCAGTGTTGATATTTCGAGGGACATCGAGGCGTTGTTGTGTAGCCTCAACAGCCCAGCCCTCACTGCCCATAAATCATATACTAGACAGTGTATCATAATAAAATAAAACATTCCCATGCGATTGTAGGATGATCGGTTTCCCATTTTTTTTTTTTTACAGAAAAGCGTCACGGATGAATAAAAACTTCACCATCATGGTTCTACAAATCAGGGCAAGAAGACAGGAGGGAAGAAGTCATCATGTAGCGATTGATAAATGAAGGTGCTGATGTGAGAGAGGGAGCGTCCTGTTATATTTCACTGGGGCAAGTCAATACCTAACTGATTTATCATCAAATGAGGCAAAGAAAAATCCAGGCATGCGACACAGAGAAACCGTGAAAATATCCCAGTCATAGGGGTGACTGACAGATCCATGCAGAACGCATTCACCGGTCACCATGTAAACAGAGGAGATAAATGTTTGCTAACAGGAAAACAGTCAGAAAAGTAATCACCAGCCTGGCACAGCCAAGTCAAACAAGTACCCACTCATTCCGCCCCCACCCCTTCTAGATACCCAATATCCCACAAACAGTCACAGCTTCTCGTTTTGTTTGCCTGGCTCAGAAACTGCTCTGAGAAATCGCTTGATGATACCGCTGTAACAAGCGGTCATACTGAAGCAGTCCAACTCTGGCAGGCTTGGATTTGCTGAGACGTCCCAGTTACTTTTCACTAGCAGATATTACACTGAGAAATGCAGCTGTTAGCATCCTTCCCAGGAGGAGGGGAAAACAATGTTTTGCAAAAACAGTATTTGTGAAATATGTGACAGAACATAAATCTCTTGTGAAATTAACTTACTCAGCAGAAGACCCTTCTCCACACGCATGATCTAAGCATACTGACACTAACGGCTTTTTTTTTTTCAGAGCCAAAGTGACTTTTCAGCAAGTTTGCTCACCTGGCAGAACGAGGAATGCCTCATTAGCAAAAAAAAAACCGAGACGAGTCTTTACTCTTTAACATCATGGCCCGTTGGCATGTCGGGTCATTTGGAAGCCTGTTTGATGTTTGAAGTGAGACAGTCCCACCCCAAGTTCAAGTCTCCTGAGGGATCTGAGAGGAGAAAAGTTGAACATGGAACAGCAGTGGAACGTAGAACTGTGATGAATAGCTGCACCTAAGTAAACTCTGTATCCTTCGAGCAGAGCTCAGCGATGCCATTAGGGGATGAATACACGACAGCGCCCCCCTTACAGAGTACACCTTTTCTCCACCACGTCACTCTGATGATCAATTTTCTGTTGTTCTCTTCTCCCTCCACACCGGTTTGGCTCAGTCATCACTTCCCACAACTCCTCCAGCTATTGCTATCCTAATGAATCTCAATTCTGTCTCTTTTTCCAACACAAGTACATACAATTAATATTAATGAGCTTGTACAAAATCATGGATGTCTTCAGTTCCTTTATATGCGAAAGTGCCTGTCGAAAGTCAAAGGGCAGTTTAATTTAACTCCATAATGATATTTGTTTGTAGCATTCGGAATGGCCTTTAAAATTTGTCATTGTGGTCCTAAGCAAGTAAAATTATCTTTGGCTGGTGAAGAGTTGCTCATTCTGCCATTACAATGACAGCTGGTTGGCTGATATTCGAGGAGGCAGCTCTTAACCAATATGTAGCCTTGATGTGGCTTCAATTATTTTTCTTGTTACGTTCTTGTGATACGTATTTTAAATGATTAGAAAATCCACTGGCAAGTAAACACTCTGACTTCCTTCCAGTCTGTGCAATCTTGCTTAACATAAAGCTGTAGTTGGTTGAGGATGGTATGGCAGAATCTTTGTCAAAAGAAATTGAAAATTTGAATCTCAGACTGAGTTCCCTTACGGGATTGGTTTTTCTCTGATTCTGCCTTTTTCATTTGTCACTGGGCTGTGTCCCAGTAAGGTATTTTCCCCGTTTCATTTTCTCATATATATATATATATATATATATATATATAGAGCCTGTTATTTTACTTGAGTTATCTGTGAGCTGAGTCTCAGTCATTATGGCGGTGCCATTTTTCATGTTCTGTTTGTCCAGACCTAGACACCTCTATACGGTTATTAGTTTGTCTTTTGGCATAGTTGGGAATAGTTTCCTTATTTGTATTTACCATTTTGATTTTTCCCTTAAACCCTTTCTCTCTCTGTCTCTCTCTCTCTCTCCCCCTTTACTTCTCTTTCTCTTCTGAGTCTGTTTATTTGCTGCTATAGGGTTGCTTTTTGTTGCTTTGGGTTTGTTTAGTTTGTCCTCAGTCCTACAGGACCTAGTGACCAATCAGGTGATTGGCTTTCAGACCCCCCTGCCCCCCCAAATTGACCATCACACTTGGTTCTCCTCTAAAAACCCCTTACCTTACACACTGAAGCTTTTCAGGCTGAAAATTGTAAGGTCATGACTATAATGCTTCATTTAAAGCTTAAAGTGCATGGCCAACCCATAATGAATGCTTCACAATGTACTTCCTTAGCAGCATTGTCAGGCCTACCAAGTAAAACGGTCCAGCTGTGACAAAATTTTGTCAGATGTCTACCTTTTTCAAATAACCAGAAACAAAAAATCTAAAACATGACCCATTCCAGCACAACACTTTGAAGTCAATACATTTTTACCAGAACTCAAAAAATCGCACGGCCTGTAACAAACCCAGAGACAAACCAACTGAGTGTGTTTTGCTGGTTCCTTGAAAAAGGTAGACATCTGACAAACCTTTGTTACAGCTTGGCCTTTTTCTTTGGTAGGCCTGATTGTAGTGTTTTCCTGCGCTGCAAAATATATGGTTAGGCTCTCATACAATATTCATTCTCACATCTGTGAGACCTGGTCAGCATCAGTAAGGCGGGGAAAGGCGGAGGAAGTAAGAGGACTGGGAAGAGAATTGAGGACAGTGTATTCATGCTACATTTTATTATTTACTGTGACATAAGATGTAACCACAGTCAGGAATTGTGCACATGACCTCATTTCTCCTCTCTCCTTTTCCAAACCATTGAAAGCCATAAAACGTGCAAGAAAATGAAAAAAAAAAAAGAATTAAGAAAAATGAGCTTGTAAGAGAACAATTGTTATTCATTAAAGCTGAACTCAAAAGGTCCAATGAGCTTAAGGGTTTCTGACACAAAGCTTTAGCATTAAAAAAAAGATACCTTGAGTGAATAGAGTTATTCATGTTCTGTGGTTGAACGCTGGTTAGTTTCAGTATTAAGGAGTCCCCAAGGGTTCGGGATTTAATGAATGCAGATCACTCACAGCACTGAATTAAATAAATGCGCTGATGTCGGAAAAATATCTTCGGGAGACCTGAGGATTTAAGTTAGCACTGATTTACCCTTTTGTGAAATGAAATGTAAAGCTATAGTATCATAAAAAAGTATACTATCAAGACAAGAATTTATTTCAGCAAGTTAAAATATGTTAAAATTCACGATTTACAGTTTTTTTTTCAGATATGCAATATGCCTCTTTAAAATCCCTGGGGAGGGAAATGCTAGATGTACCATAATTTAAAAGTGAACATATAGACTATATATTGCTGATTTTTACGTGGCTGAAAATGGTGGAACTGATGGAATGGGAAGGGGTGAACGCTCGTGGATAGGGAAACATCGAGAGAAAGGGGAGGTAGAAAGAGAGAGAGAGATGAAGAGAGAGATGGGAGGACAGGAAAAAATGAGTGTACCAGAACAGCGAACACATCAATCTATTACAGATACCACCGCTTGCAGGAAATGGCAGTAGCTGATCCCCAGGTCTGGAGTCACTGCTGCTAAATTGACTGTGTAGACATTGCAGTTATTTGGCTCAGGCTTTTTATCTGAAGGGATTTAGAGATGATTAGGCTAAGCTTGGGCCAGTCCCTTGAGGAGCAGTATGGTATAAGGGTCTTGTTTAGGAGAAGCTCTTACTGTGTTAACAACCCTCTGACTCTTAGTCAACTGCCTTCCTGTTTGGCACCAAAATGTGAAGTACACAAACATTATCGTATTTTAAATGCAACTGTTTGCTGGTTCTGTGGTGTTTATTAAGCTAAATAATTACTTTTGTCTTAAAGCTTGGATCACAGAAGATTAAGTTCATCCCAAGGCCTCCTAAGTGGTTCCATGAGTCCCTATTTTAGGACCCCCACCTTCCCTGACAACCAGGGCATACACCGCTGCCATGCAAAATGACTGTTTTTGCTAATACTCTGAATTACAATATATCATGGCTTTCTGAGATGGTTTCTATCACTCCAGTGGAAGGTCTGTGACTTATTTGCTTTTTGACTGTACAGCATTTCTGGCAAAACCTGTGTGTATTTTCAAACCGCAAGATCCAAGACATTGCAGGATCCCCAAAGACATTTCACACTTGGATTCATTCTGTATGCTTTCTCAACACAAAACATCTGCATGTAAATATTGTGCTTAGTATTCCCACACTAAGTGGGGCACTGCAATTACTGTTAAAGGTTTGAATAAATTATTATTATTATTTTTATTGTAGATTATTAAAAAGAGGAATGCTGTACTGTTTCTGTTAGTGTGGTCAAAAAAGGTTCAGATTTTATGAGGTCTCGAATTCATGAAAAGGTCCGAACACATTTAGTGAGAAGTAATATTTACACATAGCTTTAACCCACTGGTCACTGCTTGTAGTGTTATTCTCCTTAGAAACCTGACTGTCAGTGTTCATAACAAACCAACAGAGTGACACTATCCCCCACCTCCATGAGATTATTTTACTGGAGGGTCAGGGGGAGGTGGGGAGAGGGGCCTGGCCCTGTAATATAACCTGCAGTTTGCTGGCGCACTAGGATCCGGCTCCAGAATATGTTATCCTAGCCAGGACTTGCCGATGATGTCATCAAAACTGAGGTCACTGCAGGGTCTCCATAGGAAGTGGAGGGGAAGGAGGAATTAGCAGTCGTTCAGTAACTGAGGGTAGGCGTTCCACTTCCTGTGCTCTCTCTATTGCAGCTTTAGTAGAATGGACAAACTGATTCATATTTTTTTCCAATTCTTCTCCTCCTGTTTAGGTTTGATGAAATGTAATGTTTGGGAACGCCATATGTACCTTACACATTGAGTAATTGTCAGGTTAATTTTCGGTATCACCGCACAATGTCATGGTTTTGAAACCTTGTTAGCTCCTTTTGTTACTCTCGTCCGGGACGACATCGTTTTGCTCACCATCGGATTCCTGGGAAGAGAGAAGAGAGAGTATCGTCAGGATCTTAGCTGCATAACAGGAAAAGTGTTGGTGAGTAAGGGATTCATTTGGTTTATTTCCCTTTTCTTTTGTCTTTAGTCGAGCTCGCCTGTTTGCTACCATGGACGGCGTCCGGTCCGTTGGTAGCGCGAGTCTCGTGATTTCTATTTGTTTTAATCTCTCAGCACGCTACCACCAACGCCATCACACACAAGTCCAGCACTCAGTGTATTTCCCCCAACTGGCCTCAAATACGAGAGTTTATCCAATGAGATGCGGAACATGACAAGCCTGGGCTGAATGCGGACGAGATACCGTGCATCTTTGTGATGCTAAAATGAATGTTGGTGACCTGATCCATGTTTGTGCCGGAAATCATAGATTGAAATGAAAATAATGCCAGCGAGCCGAACAATGCCCTCGTTCTTGACACACTGACGCACACCTCTCATTCTACAGGCGGCTGCTTGCCTCGCTCATGTGCCAGGGGGATTTTTATTTCACCTCATTTTGTACTTTTCACATCATCTCACATTGTAAATCACAACATGTCACCCAGACCAACACTTCTTTCTTCATCAACAATAACATCTCTTATGATTCAAAGCCTGCTATGGAAACCAAAGATGGTATCATAAGCCCATCCATCCAAAGATTCATAACTGAACCTGCTTATTCCTGGTCTTTGGGGAGGGGCATTGGCCAATAGCCTATCCCAGCATCCATAGTGAAAAAGGTAGGAATACACCTGAGGCAGTTTGCCAATCCCTCATGGGGAACACTCAATACTACGGGAAATTTCAAGTCTCAATTCAGTCTAACAGGCTAATTTTTGGACTAAGGGAGGAAATCGAAGGACTCTGAAGAAATCCAGGCAAATATGGGGAGAACAAAATCACCCCCAGGCAGAGGTCCAGCAGGACTCCAGCACTGGCTGTCTTGCTGAGAGGCAACACTGTTACCCAATGCACCACCACGCTGCCCCACGTAATACACAATCGAGTCACGTTATTATGACTACCAGCTAATATCCAGAGTAACCGCCGTGTGCAGCGCGAACAGCAGCTGGGTGGGCTGGGAGTGTCTCAGTAAGGTGCTGGAAGGTTCTCACAGGTATCTGGAGACATGCTGATGGACAGCTGCCAGATGGCGTGTGGGGGAGGATCTATAGAGCGAACATGACGATCGAATGGATCCCACAGATGCTCGATTGGGTTCAAGTCTGGAGAGTTAGGGGGCCAGGGAAGTATTTGGAAATCTTTTCATGCTCTTCCAACCACTGTTGAACTTTTCTAGTCCTGCGATATGTCGCATTTTCTTGCTGGAAGAGCCCATCCGCCCCAGGGAAGACAGTCAGCATGTATGGGCGTACATGATACATGACAGCAACGAGTGGTATATTTGCAGAATACCTACAGCACACCTTATATACCCACTAAGCCAGCTTGCAACACATGCCTTATTTTCATTGGCTACGCTCTGCTGACGTCAAAAGTAGGAGGTGGTCGTAATAATGTCACTCGACCGTATAAATGTATTATATTAAAATGGAACTGAAAAGGCCAAAGTTATTTCACCTCTGCTTGAACAACTCATTGAAGAAGGAGGACTGTCTTTCAAATGCAAGAAATTATGAGGAAAGTGTGAATCAAATCCCTCGTAGCCACTTCGCATCTCAGGCCCAAACAAAACCGCAGAAATAACACAAAACAAAACAGCCTGATAGGGAAATTAAAAAGCCAACACAATCTGATATTCATCTGGCAAAAATATGGCACCAGAAACTAGGGCATGTTTCGAAGCAAAGCACAGTCATTCAGATCTGACTCTCCCTGGTCATTCCAAAGCAAACCAAATTGCAGGGCACTTTACTCCATTATTCAAAATTGTACATCAGGTTCGTGGGAAAGCAGAACAGCTTGTGAAAATGTAAACTCTGGGAAATTTACACAGTGGTAAATAATTTTGCAGTTTCTTGCTCAAAACAGCGCAAAATAAACACCTGTTACCCTGAAAAATTGATACAGACACTGCCAGTCTCTGATTCTCCTGCCATCTGAGTCATTCTCCAAGCAACCACCGCAAAAGTAATTGCCTACACTTAAACTTAGCCCACCAAAAACTCTTAACTAGAGTGCAATGAAAATAAAAGGAACAGCACAAAACTGACACTGTCTGTGCCCATGTACGGCTTGGAAATGTTGCAGTGCAATAAAAAAGCAGACCAAGCTCTCTCACTTGTAGTACAGCCAGGCCAGGTTTAGAGGAAACGAGACAATAAAATGAAATGAGAATTTTAATGGCATTGCCCTGTGGGCAGCTGTCACTGAATTCATCATGATGTTCAAAAGGATCAAATACCCCTTTAACTGCTCAGATTTTAACAGGAATGAACAGAGAAACTTGCCTACTCTGAATCTGATTTCACCGTAACCCAAGATAAATAGCAATATATTAATATTTTCATTATTACCTCTGCCAAGAAGGTTATGCATTCGGTTCAGTTTCCTTGTCGGTTTTTTTTTTTTTGTCTGTTTTCAGCAGGATTAGGGAAAATCTGTCAGCCCGATTTTTATTAAACTTGATGGACGAGATCAGATAGGGCCAAGGAAGAACCCATTCAGTTTTGGAGAGGATCCAAATCACAGGGCAGGAACACAAATTATTTTTCACTTTGGTCAACATTGCAAAATGGGATGTTTGGGGCCTTGCTGGAGGTCTGTGCGCTCAGTGTACCCATCTAGTTTATTTTATTGCTTGTTTTCTGCACGTGAAGATAGTTATCTTACATTTCGACAAACAATGAGCGAAGAATATCTTGCTCAGTTTTCACACTGCAAGTAATGTGCAGTACGTCAGAGAAAAATCAATCGGCGTCATTAAATCACAGGCAGAATGCAAAAAAAAGATGTGGTTTTGCTTTTTTGGAAGCATTAACATGAACACAAGCTTTGAAAAAAATTTGTTGTTTTTTTAGCGAAATAATATAATGTCAGCAAAACTGTGTTTTCCAAAAATCTATTTATTATTTCAGCTGATGTTCTTGGAAATGAAAAAGAACTGTAAAATTGTCTTGAGCATGTCAACCTCTGCACTCCAAGCCAAGGAAACTGCGTGGGCAGTGAAGTATGACTGACTATTGAAATATAAAGTTTGAAATGGGTGGGGGAGGGGGGAAGGGGGGGTGTTTATGGTTGCTTAAAAACATTTTTGTCAATTATTAATACTGTATATAGCCAACAGTGTTCATAGTATCTGCTCATACACAAGCTGGATAGAGGCCTTTTTCCATTTAAAGCATATTTTCCTTCTCGCTGTTTTAATCATTCATTAAGCATATGATCAAAAAAGCACACACTGAGTTTAAAGTGCTTGAAAGTCTGAAAACAAGATACTGAAACAAGACGTACGTCATTTTGTAGGTCTTAGTGAGCAGATAAAGAAAATGCGAAAATAAAAAAAATCTGTTGGGATTTTTTGGAGAAAATCCGCTATTTCATCGGCACCCAACTTGAAATTTTCAAACTGACGTTAAAGGATTAAAAAACTTCTGCGCTGGGAGAGGCATCAGATAAAGGACAGCAGCAACAAATTATTTGGTTTGCGCTTAAAGCAAACCTTCAAAGAGTACAATAGTGCACACGTCTAAGCATTACATCTAGCTAAATAGAACATTTTTCCGTGAGGGTTAAAGAAAGGAGATGGACGACTATTACTATTTTTCCCATTCTTTTGATCAACAACCCTGCAGAGGAGACTTTCAGAAATAAATCACCAAAGCGCAGAAGTTTTTTAACCCTTTAACGTCAATTTGAAAATTTCAAGTTGGGTGCCAATGAAAAAGTGGATTTTCTCCAAAACTTCCCAACAGATTTTTTTTATTTTTGCATTTTTGTATCTGCTCTCTAAGACCTGTAAAATGACGCAGGTCTTCTTTCAGTATCTTTTTTTCAAACTTTCAAGCACTTTAAACCCAGTGTGAGCATACTATGATCTCTCTCTTCAGGGATGATAGATTAAAACCATGGTCAGTTGGTGTTGGAAATTGCAATTCAAGGACATGTCTCTGTTACCCCAGTTGAACCTGCCCCTGTGAAAATTGCACAAGGCTGAGATATGTAGCTCAAATTGATTTGTGAACAGTTATGAAAAATAAAGCAATTTCACTGGACCAAAAGGCAGTGATGAGTGTTGAAAACAAGTTATGCTCTGATGTGCGTAATGGGACAATGCATATCAGACAGGTGGATTTTCATTAAAAAACAGAAGATATTATATAGTTATTACCCACGTCAAATTTGCACCTGCCGCAAGCCATCATCTGAGGCACTTTATTCTGACATATCAAGGGCACACTAGGCGCATATTCCTGATTCTCGTGCTGACAAAGCTTCTGGAGCCAGAAAATACCATTCAAATCCATCCAGAACAAAGTAAAATGTCCAGAGTTAAAATTACTCATACAGAAAGCAGATGACCTCCACTCAAATCATATTTTGAACACTGTTAGATTTGGAGTCTGGACATACAGTGATGTCCACTTTCCTCCACAGCAAAACAAGGTGCAGTTTCGGACAATACTGTTCCTCGCTTTCCCAGAAGGCTCTGCAAATACATAAGTTTTGAATCATAGTGCTGAGATGCAGGTCACAGGTGTGGGTCATTTGTTATATGGTTATCTCTCCTTCAGTATTGCACTCACAAAAAAAAAAAACCCTCCAGCGGTTAAGAACCCTAGCCTCCCACTGAAACCATTACCTCTTATATTTCTAATGAGATTTGTGGAATCATGGACAGTTCAGCTGCTTTCTGCATTACTCACCTGCATCTCTTGACAGGTTCTGCCTTTTTACTTACGAAGCACTGAAGTAAGTCTGGCTGAGCTGTAGTCATTTCATGACTGACTTGTTGTAGCCTTGTCCTTAGGGCAGTTTACTAAACTGGTCATAACTGGTCTGTTTCTCTCCACATCTGACAATTGAATACTATATAATGGCAATGATTTAAATCATGATAAACCTTTCATGTTTTCTGTGGTCTCAAGGGATAAGAATAGTTCTCTCCAAGTACGTGCTGGCATCCAAGTAAAGGAAATGGACTCGACAACAGGATGTTTCTGCACCTTCATTATACGCTTGAGCAAATCAGTGTCGAGCTTTCAAAACCACTAAAGTTTTCTTTTTCGAAATATGCGCCTGTCTTAATGAATGATAAATTAGACTCAAGCTGCACGCATTACTCTGGATCAGAACAGCCATGTCTGCCAAACAATTGCATAAATAAACTTTGGATATAATTTCCTGTTAGCTTTGGTATCATTTATTCTTCCATTCATGTTCAACACATGTGCTTGAAACAGAGATGCTAAATATAAAGAAAAAAGTAAAAATAAGTTTCCAAATAGACACATTTCTTCAGTATCTCTGCTCACAAGAAAGCACAAGGTCTGAAAACTTCTGCAGTATTTGAACCACATTTATAAGGTCAAGCACAACACTCAGGTTGGAGATGCTAATATCCCTCCAAAACATTGACCTCACACATTGTCTATGCTGGCATCATATGAAAACGATGCACAGCCACATGGCTGTATAGCATAACGATTAGGAAACCACAAATGAATTGCATGTATGGATGCATCTGTTTGCAGATTAACTCTGCCCATGCCTACCAGTAGTTAAAACAATGTGAGCAAAGGCCACCTCAATTGGTCTGAGAAGAATCAGTCAAAATTATCTAGAAGGATGGACTTTCAGCTTTAATTTAGAACTGTATTGCGACATATTGCAACTATTTATATATATGTCCCCAATTTTTTTGCTCAAAAGTATTTGCAACTTCTGATAATACACATATATTTTTTTGATTCTTGATTGTAAATCCTTTGCATTTGACACCTGAACTCCATAGACAGTAAAAGATGCTGGCTTTCTTCCTTGGTGATGGTCTGCTGACTTTGAATGTAGCAGTGTTCAAGTCCCTCTTGTTCTGGGAAAATTCTCCCAACTGTTTTGCCTTCAGGAAATGAAACAAATGCTCCACTGAATTCAAGTCAGGTGAACGAATTGGTCGTATAGAAAATTCCACTTTAGTGCCTTAAAAAAAAACTTGGGTTTGCCTTCACAGTATTCCTTGGGTCATCGTCTATCTACACTGTGAAGCGCTGCCCAATAAATTTTGACGCATGTGGCTGGAACTGCGCAGATACTGTATCATAGCCTAATACAAGTCAGAATTCATCTTGCTGCCTTTTAAAGCGAGAGTAAGCCTGTTACATGCCTAGCCTCCTGAGACCCGAGCTTTGAATATTTTTGCATTTTTGATTTCTCCAAGCTGTTTGGGATTAGTTGGACCTTGTAAGTATAAAAACTAAATATTGTCTTTGAACAGGAAGTAGTTTTTGAAAAAAATGATGTCCTCATATGGGGACAATGGGTTTATTTTACTGCATTAGGGGGCTACCAAGCTGTCACGGAATTACAGTCCCATTACATTTTGGGTTGTAACTCTACAACTAAATAAGATAAAATCAAGTATCATATGTCATATTGAAGGTATTAACTTGTTCTTTAATAATATTAAGTGAAAATATATTTTTTGAGAAATTTTCATAGAAGAAACAAGCAAAAACTACTCTGTCACGGAATTACACAAAATTGACGTGGTTTTTTTAATGTTGTGTTTAACTATCCAGAAAGTGATGCTCCTGTCATAGTTAAGTTATGAAACTTCAATATGTTCATATTTAAGGTGTTTTTTGTTAATACTGTATGTTATAGAAACAAATATTGACTTTAACCCTGCTTTATGGGCAAGAAATTTCAAAAAGTCAATGTCAAGGAATTACAAGAGGCAAATTGTCACGGAATGACAACAATAGTATTAATTAGTTTCAATGTATTTATTTCAATATATTATACATATATACATAATTATTTACATTTTTACAGTTTAGCAATATATTACAATGAGTTTTCCACTTAAAATGACCAATCATAATACATACTTCAAAATTTTTTTTTTAATCTCCATGTCAACATTGGCTTTGCGGCCCCCATTATGCAATAAAATCACCAGTGCGTAACACAGTATATAACTTGTGAACTCTGAAATGCACCAAGGTGCAAATATACTAAGTCCAGCTCTAGGCCACCAACTGAAGCCAGCACAAATTCTTCATGCCGAATAGTTTGGACTTTAGTCGCACATTCTTTCAAAATGGACAGGCTCCTGGTCTGCGTCATCGCACTGCCCCACACAGTGCAGTGGCTGCTGACCATGTTGGTCTAGCAGACTTTCATCTTCAGCCTCAAACTGAACTAAGTCTGGAGTAAATACAGCAGACTTGCAGTGTTCTCATGCATCTTTTCTAAGTTCTTGTTGGCTCATTGGGAGTGCAAACACTTCTACTACATTGACGTTTATGCAGTCCTCCTCTGAATTGATGAACCTGGTGACTGTCATTATCTTTACTTGCATGTAAATAGAGCTGAGGTTCATTGTCATTATCATCACTGCTCCACTGATCAGATTCTGATTTTTCACATGGAGTATAACCCTCATCACTGCTCCACTGATCAGATTCTGATTTTTCACATGGAGTATAACCCTCATCATTTCCACCAGGATCAGCATCATCACAATCAGACAAATTTTCCACCTCAGAGTTCTCTCCTATTATTGCAGTCAGTAACCGTTCTGCTCTTGACAGAGGAACATGCCCAAGAAATGTATCGTACAAAAATAAAAACAATATGGATTAATTTGTACATGGAAAAAGTCTTTATACTCTTGTAAACAGTTGGTTTCTTTTCAAATCTTCTCAAGCTTTCCTTACTTTTACACTTTCACTTTGCATGAACAAAGTCCCAATGTCCTCAAACAAGTACATTCTACTTACCAGCGTCCTAACTTGTTACTGTTGCTAAAGCTTTTTGAATTTGTATGCCATATCAAACTACAAGCTTTAATAAACATAAATAATCTCATTTCAACCATAACATTTGAGGCAGGATTGCACCTTTTGCACTTCTATATAGGTCTCGGCCAAAGAACATTTCAGTAGACATGGCAGCCATCTTGTTTCAACACTGATTGGTGAATTTTGCTTTTTTAACCACCAGATGGCAGCAAAACGTGTCTACTTATGAGGGCAACAGGTCTAAGTGGGTTAGAATTAAGTATGATGTGCTGCAAACCCAAAATTTAATGTCCTCATATGAGAACGCAGGGTCTCAAGAGGCTAGAGGCCCATCGGGCTGGTGCTTAACCTCGGTTTCCATGGCATGAAGCGACTAGGAGTATTACTACTCCCCATGGATGGGATGCCAGTCCATCACAGGTACTTTCCCAGCTCTTTGTCAAGTTTCCCTGACTATTTGCTGTTACCCATTTATAAACCTGGGTGAAATGAGGCGTGGAGTGTAGGAGTGAAGTGTTTTGCCCAAGAACACACCGCGAAAGCTTGGGCTCGAACTCAGGACCTTACGATCCCAAGTCAATCCTACTTGATGCTACCACTGCACTATCGCATCTCCCTGCCTTTTAAAGAAGTCATATCATTAAGACATACAATGGAACAAATCCCCCTGGTAGCCAAACATGCCCATACATGACCACGCTTCACAGATGAGGTGATATGCTGCACTTCATTGATCATCCAACTTGAATGTAAATGCTCTCAAACAATGTGTTGCTTGGGTGGCACAGTGCCTTAGTAGGTAGCACAGTTGCCTCACAGCAAGAAGGTAGTGGGTTTAAGTCTAGAACTAGGACATTTGTTTATGGAGTTTTCATGTTGTCCCTGTGTTTGTGTGGGTTTACTCTGGCTGCTTGTGTTTTCTGCTATAGTCTAGAGACATGCATGCTAGGCTAATTGGAGACTCTTAATTGCCAGCATGCATTTATAGAAGACTTGTGGTGGGTGGCAATAGCAGAAAAATAATGACAGCCTCATTAAAGGATGAAAAGCAAACATTTTAAGGCTTGTAATTGGGTCAGTCCATAGCTAAGCATCCAGACCCTCCCAGATGACCCCCTCAGATATTTCTCAAAAAATTCATATGGGTACCTTTGATGGACTTATGAAATAATACCAAGTATTAGACCAATATCCCTAATAGTTTAGAAGTGTTGGCCTGTCACAATTTTAAGTTTTTTTTTTTTTTTTTTTTTTTGACGAAATTGTGTTTCGTCCAACTTTGGGCCTCCACTGCTCCTCTATTATTTAACCTACAGATCAGATTTTTGGTTTCCCTCGCCAACTTTTCAAAGATTTTTCGTTTCCCTGGCCAAAAATGGCAAAAATTGCTTTACTTTTTAAATGCTACAGATCAGAAAGTTTAGGGAACTCAAGCATGAAATTTTTTTGTGACGAGTTCTTGATACCTCTCATAGGTAATCAACTTTAATCTTGTTTGTATCTTGGCAGGAATGAGAAGAATTTTTTTTTTTTGCTCATTTTTCATTTTACGGAAAAAATTTTGAAGTCCGTGGTTCACCATCTGCACAATTGACCACATCCTTCAAATCTTCAAAATTTTTGCTATTTTTGGCTTCTCAGCTAAATTTGGAGCCCTATTGTGGAGCAACCAAGGTAGATACACCTAATCTGACCCGAAATTCTGATTCTAGGGAAAAAGTTGGCCAGTGAGACCAAAAATCTGATTTGTAGGTCAAATAATAGAGGAGCAGTGGAAGCCCAAAAATGGGCGAAAGACAATTTCGTTGAAAATAAAAAAATAAAAAAAAACTTCAAATTGTGACAGGCCATCACTTCAAAACTATTAGGGATATTGGTCAATACAAATTTTTTTGAGAAATTTCTGAGGGGGTGACCCAGGAATTTTCTGATTTTCTGGATGCCTTCACTTGGACTGACCCAGTTGTTATTTCATACAATCCTCAATGTGCGATGGTAGACAGTTAAAATTACAATACCTCAAAGATTTATGGGCATGACTATAAATTGAATGTTCTTGAAGGAGAAAAAAAATTCAAAAGGGTGATAATTCATCTGTGCCCTTACTTCTGGAAACTTCAGCATCATTCCCAAAGCTCCCACAGTCAGAGTGAAGCACTGCTTGTTTCATTTTAGTTGTCTACATAAATTTCGGCAACAACTGTAACTCAATCTTGTGCAATGGGAGCTGAATACAACAGGTGCTGAATTCTCAAATGATCAGAAACAATCCCCGGGATTAAACAAGGAAGTTGACTTGGAACCTTGTCCCAATGCCGAGCAGCTTATTTAACAACTTACAGAGGTATCACTTGCATAAATTACAAATTAACTTGGCAGTGGTTAAAGTTATGTGGAGAAGAGACCACAAGCATTACTATGTTGTCAGGGTGTGAAACAGTCTTCTCAATTGCTTTCTCAAGAAGCACATCGCACTGTCCTCAAACTTCAGGGGAAAGGGATTACATTTGTCCTATTTTGAGTGTCAAAGGAAAGCATTCTCCATCGGCACATCCCTCTCATCGAAACAATACCACAGCCTCCCCTAATTCCCAGAGATATCCCTTTTACATGATTACAAGAGGTCTAAATCCAATATAAACACGCCATAAATCGGAAACTGAGCAACCTGAGAAAAGGCTGTTTCCTTTCCCATGATATCACTCATTAATGCTGGCTGATTTTTATTTTTTTTTTTGCATGGTGCTGGTCACCTGGGACCTGAAGCTGTGTAAACACCAGTTTGCAGCCAAAATAGCCAACAAATCTCAAAGCTGATTTCTGTCCGTCTGTGAGAAGGACATGCAATTAAATGTGTGCTTTCATTTTCTCGCAGATTTTACACCACCTTCACATAATAAAACCCCAATTCTGAAACAGTTGGGACGAAGTGTGAATTGTAAGTGAAATCAAAATGCAGTAACTTTCAGATCACTCAAGCGAATATGATATTTGGAGTAAAACACAGATAACATTTCAAATGTTGAAACTAAGACATTTTACATTTTTATCCATAAAATGAGCTTATTTTAAATTTTCTGGCTGCAACAGGTCTCTGAAAAGTAGGGACACAGGCAAAAAAGGGCTGAAAAAGCAATAAATATATAAGAGAATCAGCTGAAAGAACATTTAGCAAGTAATTAACTGGCATCTGGGCTGTAACATGATTGGCTATAAAAGGGATGTCTTAGAGAGGCTGTGTCTCTCAGAAGTGAAGATGGCCAGAGGCTCTTCAACCTGTGAAGGCTTGCCAAAAAAAATTGTGGAATACTTTAAAAACTATTTTCTTCAATGTCAAATTGAAGAGGCTTTGAAGGTCTCATCATCGACAGTGCATGACATCATCAAAAGATTCAGAGAAGCTAGAAAAATCTCTGTGCGTAAGGGACAAGGCTGAAGACCTTTACTGGTTGCCTATGATCTTCAGGCCCTCAGTCGCCACTGCATCACTCACTGGCATCATTCTGTCATTGACATTACTAAATGGGCAAAGGAATACTTCAAGAAACCACTGTCTGTAAACACAGTCCATCGTGCCATGCATAGATGCCACCTAAAACTCTATCATGCAAAAGGAAGCCATTGTTGTGCATGATCCAGAAGCGCCGCCGTGTTCTGTGGGCCAAGGCACATTCAAAATGGACTGAAGCAAAGTGGTAAAGTGTCCTGTGATCAGATGAGTCCAAATTTGACATTCTTGTTGGAAATCATGACCGTTGTGTCCTCCGTGCTGTTATGGCCCCAATTTGTTAGGACATATCGGACATCAAGGGATGACAGACAAAATTGTAAGACTTAAACAGATTTAATTAAAGAAAGCACTGACCAAGATTGGAATATAAAAAAAATGAGATAGTTACAGTCCCTTGGTAATGGACATGGGGTTGCTATCTTGCGATGTCCTGGGACAGGAAAAGGCTCAAACATAGGCAATAATCCACAAAAAGAGCTTCACAGGTCTTGAAAAGAGTGACAGGTCTGGTCAAATGTATCCTTCCACAATTTCTCCTACTACTTTACTCTCTCAATTTCTCTCCTTATATACTCTTTTCCAGCCCCCTCCCTCATTCTTTTTTTCAATTCTCTGGGACTTTCCCCACTGAGGCATGCCCAGGACATGCCCAGAACCTAGCTCCAAACTGGGCTTAACAAAAAAAAATGTCAATACTGCCATCTAGTGGCTTTTTTCCCCCCACATTACAGGGCTAAAGAGGAGAAAGATCACCCCTCCTATTATCAGCATTCAGTTCAAATGCCAGCATCTCTGATGGTATAGGAATGCATTTGTGCATATGGTGTGGGACACTTGCATGTTTTAAAGAGCACCATGAATACTGAAAGGTATATAAAATTTTTAGAGCAACATATGCTCTCCTCCAGATGACATTTTCTCCCAGGGAAGGACTTGTGTGTTTCAGCTGAACAATCCCATGTGAAAAAGTATTACACTTAATCATATTAAAAGTACATTTGTTGCATACAAAAGTTATTACAAATATACTTTTGCAAATTAAGCACAAAAGGTAATATATTTAATATATACTTTAAGAAAGTGTACACTTTAAGTGTACTGAAGTAGTACACAAGTAGTGTTCAATGACTGATTGAGCACACTTAATTACACATAAAGAGGGCGAAAAAAACATACACCATACTTAATACAGTCTGTAAAAGTATAATTCAAGTATAGTTTTTTTTCACCTGGGATGCAAAACCACACACTGCAGCTATTACAACAGCATGGCTTCTTAGAAGAAGAGCCTGTCTACAGTCCTAATCTTTCTTTGATTGAGAACATTTGGCGCATAATTAGACAAAAATTCCGTCAAAGGAGACCAAAAACTCTCCAGCAGCTGGAAGCCGGTATTAAACAAGTGTGGGATCAAATTCCAATGGCTGAACTCAAGAAACTTGTCTCCTCAATGCCCAGACGCCTACACTCTGTGTTAAAAAGAAGAGGGGATGCTACTCCATGGTAAACAGACCCCTGTCCCAGCTTTTTTGAGACCTGTAGCAGCCATCAAATTTGAAATGAGCTAATTTTGTAAAATAAAATTGTGAAATTTCTCAGTTTCAACATTTGCAGTGTTATCTCTGTTCTATTGTGAATAAAATACTGGCTGGTGTGATTTGAAAGTCATTGCATTTTGATGTTATTCACAATTTACACTTTGTCCCAACTGTTTTGGAATTGGAGTTGTACATAGAGTGCCAAATTCAGCTCAAATTCAAAGAGACAAGCTGCAGAGTTTCTGAATGCGTACGGTTCCCTTTGAAGCAGCAGCTAAATTTGACCTTGAATGAAGTTATGTGGAAGAACCAGTGACCCAAAATAATCATCAAGTGAGGAAACTTACCAAAAAAAAAACCAAAAAAACAAGGGAGTAGAGCCTGAAAAACCCTCTCCATCACACTGTTCCCGATAAAGTTAGTCTAAGCCAGTGACAGAACAAAACATGACTTCCCATTCAGTTTTCCCGGAAAAAAATCAACATGCTTGAGTTGTCTTCCACTGGAATTCTCTCTGGAAACAATAACACAAAAGGAAATTATGGAAGTTATGAGAGGCAAAGTTGCAGTATTTTGCTGAAAAGGGACAAAAATGTGCTCCTAGTTGTAATAGCCTGGATGAACACAGCCCAATTCAAGGACTCAAGTGTGTGAAGCTCTTCCAAAGGCTGATTCTTCGCCCAAAAAAAAAAAAAACAGCTGGGAGACATTGCAAGCATCACAAGCTCTGAGATGAAATTTCTTATTTTCTGAGGGGCTTTTGAGTGCTACGTTGCTCCCAGACCTTCGTTAGAATTTGAGTCATTCAATATATTGCATTCAGCATCATCTGAAGATAAAATACTCATGCGATAACGTTTGGATAGATGAGCCTCTGATTCAGAGTTAACGTTAGTGCTATAAAATGCAAAACTTGATTGACAGATGATGCAAATGTACACAGACTGCTTAATTTGTTATAATAAATATCCCATCAGAACTTAGATTAAAATGAGAACAAATTTTTCCATCCCTTCTTTTGATCATCCTAAGTTCTTGGCTAGCTGAAAAGTGTACGCTGCCGTTATCCCAGTGCTACAAGAACTCTCAAGGACATTTCCTCAAACTTGGCAGCTGAGATAAAACATTGGCTCTACTGTCCCTGGGTGGAGTGCTGTCTATTTACACACATTTCAGTTACACGGGCTGGACTTCATGACTGAAACTGCAATTAACGGAAACCATAGGCTTGGCGAATGCAGGCCATAATGTGCTGAAAAGCAGTCACGCCAGCATTAAGCCACAAAACACTGCTATGATAACTTCAGTGTTCCAAAAGCAAGTCCTTGATTTAATTTTCTTTGTGGTCAAAAATTAAGTCAATCTTTTCAAAAGGCACATTCTTAAGTGTTCTCATTCATTGCAATACTTTTCCTGCTGTTTTATTTGGCTGCTCGGCATTGTTGGTTCCCAAACCTCTCCCTTCCCCATAAACAGCAATAAAAAAAAAAACAATCAGAATATATCTTGTCCATAAGTTCAGTATATCGCTTGAGCATCAAAATTCCATACAGAGCATGCTTATTGACTTGGACTTGCAGTCCTCTAAGTTTCAATTATTAGAGCGGTCATGGCTGCAATGCTGCTTTTAGTATTTTATGCTGCTCACACCATATCTGCACTGAGAATTTTTAGTAGAATCACTGCTCACCCTCCTCTTATCCTCTTGTGAAAAAAAGCTTCCTGGACATTTGCCTTTTCAATGTGAAAATGATTATTTCAATTTGCTTGCCTGTGCACAATGAGCAAATCCGGTCAGTTTCAAAATAAAATAATGGTTTTACTTTCTCAAGAAAATATTTTGAAACCTGCGCTTTCCTTGCTGAGTGAATTTAAACAAAAAATTGACCTGGACCTGCCCGTACCTATCAGATTCCGGTTTGATTGGTCATGCCTGTCTCTGTGGTGGTCAGCGGCAGCTGTTGAACAGAAAATAAGGCGAATATACTACGAGAACACTCAGGACTCAGATGTGGCCAGTTCTTTTTGATAGGAACATTTCGTTTGGACACATAATTGTGCACATTTCAATCTTCATTTTCGACCTGGAGTCATGGATAAGCTGCCGACCTCCAACACAGTCAGCAGATTAACAGTCTCCAGTCTGGACAGCCAGGCTGGGAAAGAGGCAATAAGACCGAGTCATCCAGACACCGATATCCCTCACATCCATGAGACAGTCTGGAACATTGACCCTACTTCCCCTCTGTATGGCCCAGGCAGGACTAATCTCTCCAGTATCTCCGGAATACTCCTCTTTTAATCAAAACAGCAACATCAGCTTAATGTGCATGAACAGCTGCGAGTGCCGCTAAATTTGACTCTGAATCTTCTGTGATGCTTAAACGAGTTGTACAGCTCGTAATGGCATTAAATTTTGAAAACAGGATTCAGTTGTGACGTAAAGAGTGGGGGAAAATGTTTTAAAATGTCATTGCTGTACTGTCAGGTTCATAAAGTACTTAAACAAAGTTGTTGTTACTTACCTGTCTTTTGACATTGTATTGGAGTTGAAATTGAATAATGACTATAAGCTCAAATGAGGGGTCTGTCATCTACAATTTGAGGAAAATTACATCGAAATCAGGTGAATGGGGGATGAATTACAGCTCTCCTTATGTGCATTTCTCCCTTTTTTTAAGGGACCAAAACTAATTTGACAATTGGCTGAACATCCAGCCCTTGGCCACATGTATGTTATTCTCTCTTTATTTCCATTATAAGTAAGCTGATGAAAGGTCGAAGGGTGATTTCAAATGTGACATTTGATATCTGTTGCTCATAACTCCCAATATAAAATCTGAAAAGCTGTCACTGCCAGGGATGCATGCCATCAGTTGGCTGAAATATCAGAAGAAACCCATCAGAGATGTGACAAAAACATAAGGTGTGGCTAAATGAACTATTTTTTTGTATTAACAAACAGAAGGATCGCAGTAATGAGCTCAGGAACAGCTAACAAAGAACTCCCCACTGCAGTTGTTAGCCGGATCGAAGATACCCTCCGGGAACCAGAGGTACCTGTGTCAAAGCCAAGCATCAAGAGAAGGCTTCACCAAAGTAAATACAGAGGGCTTTCCAGAAGATGTTACTTATTGGTAAACTGAAAAAATATCAAGTTGTTTTTGTAAAAAAAAAAGAGAAAGAAAGAAAAAAGCCAGTAAGGTTCCGGAACAACCTTCTACAATCAGATGAGAAAGAAATAGTCTCAGACCAGAATGACACCAACAGAACATTGCAGAGAGGGAAAGGACTGCTCATGATCCGAAGCATACCCCTACATCTGTAAAATGTGGTCATGTGTGGGCATGTTTGACTGCCAATGGAACTGGTTCCGTCTTATTTTTCATGATGTGATGGTTTCAAAAAGCAGGCAGCATTAATTCTGAATTGGCTATATTACCTTCTCAGGTTCAGGTGAATGCCATATTGGCCATATTGTTTCACCAATCACGGTCAAAATCAACTTGGTCCATCCCTCATGTAATAGCAACCCACCCACAAAATTTCAGAGATATTCGTTTTTTACTTTTTGAGATATCTTGTACACAAGCAGAGAGACAGACAAACCCAACGCCGGCAAGAACAGAATCTCCTTGGCAGAGGTAATGGCAAAAAACCATATTTCTAATCATACTGCTATATTTTGCAAACTGTATACACTGTGGCAAGATGAAACAACCATGGCAGTGCGACTGTATGCCACTTTTACCCTTTCAGCGCCGTGGGCAACTATAGTTGCTAAATCAAAACTATAAAATTATTTCAGTCAGGAAAACTCACATTTGAATAAAATAGATAATTTATTCATGGGTATAAGCATTACATTGTATTTTGGCAGCGGTTCTGCTCTGGAGGAATGTCCTACCGGGGCACAGCAAACAAACAAACATAGTCATGAACAGAAATCAAAATCCTCCTGATGTGAGCAGAACCAAACAGGTGGAGGCTGGGGTGGAGGTGGCCAGCAAAAAACCAAACAGCATGTTGCATAGCATGAAGTCATTGCAAACAGCAGCAGAAGTGAGCTTGACGTCTTTCAAATAGACCGCTGTATGACCTCGTGATGTGTATCCTCCAATCGTGTGCCTGCTGATGCCGACGTGCTGGTAGCTTACCAGGCTGCTGTCAGCTGATGTAGCTCTTCTCGAGTTTCCTGCCTGAACTAGTTACACTCATATATCAAAACTATATATAACTATATAACTATACCAAAATCAGACGCTGTTGAAAACCTATCATGTGGCAACTTGTTTAAAAGCGCTCCCTGCGGGAGCGCTTTTAAACAGGTAGCCACATGATAGGTTTTAAACAGCTCAGGATAACTACATTTTTAATTCCTTGAAAATGTATTCTGCGCTCAAAGGGTTGAATGCTTGTGACAACATACAGGTATGAAGGTAATCTCACTCCCTAATACCACACATCAAGCACATTAGACACTGAAAGGAAGTATTTTATCCTGTCAGGGGAAACTGCGGAGTCAATAGCACTTTTTAATAAGAGAGTATCTTTATCCGATTATGTTTTCCTCTCGTAATCTTACAGGTGTACTTCAGAGTGGAGATGTGGTTCTGTCCAATTTCAGAGGTGATAAAGGACTTGGACATTTGAGATTGGTGAAATCAGGCTGGGTACCTGACTATATACAGTATTGTCAATATCTACAGTAACAATATTCACTGGAATTATTCAATATCAGTAACATACCCCTTTAAAAAAATCATTTTACCAGAAAATTACTCATGAAAAACCAAGCCATATCCACTCATTGATGCGAAATGTTGATACATGATGCGTATTGGATGGTGCATGTGCTGTTTCTAATCTTGCTAACATCAGAGTCTGTCCTTAGGTGGCACATTGTGACGGTGTTCTTTGCTTTGATTCAAGTCTTCTTGGCACAAGCAAAGTGGTGAGTTTCTAAGAAGAATGGAATAGAGAAGGGCTCTGCATTAAAAAAGAGACTTCAACATCGAATATCCCAGTCATCATCTGGATAGCCTATTCTTTCTATTAGTTAGCCAATAATAATCTTTAAATTTATTTTTGGCAAATGATGAATGCTGAATATTATTTAATCCCAGATATTAACTTTAAAGTGCACTTCAATAATTTAAGTGGACTCTACTGGAGTGATTAACTTTAATAGAACATACATTGTGTCTGTTAAACTCTCATAAACACAGTGAGAGTTCCCATAATGCAAAAATTCATGCAGTCGAAGGCAATCGCACCCAGCCGAGGTTCTTTTTGGGGCATTTTGAAATTACTGAGTAAAATAAAAGTGCAAAAATAAGGATAGAGTTGAATATGATGTCACGGTTCTGCCCTGCAGTCCCTCCCCCCTCCTGCTGTCTTCGCCTCCACTTCAGCGAGCCACAGCTGTTGCTCGTTGAAGTGGTGGTGAAGTGTATAGTATTTAACAGCTGCACTGCCAGTTTGGCAGTGCAGCTGCATTCTGAGTGGAAAGCCCTGCCGTGTCTGTTGGTGCTGCTGCTCACCTCATGTGTTATTTTACTTCTTTAATTAAATATTTTTATGGTTTTTACTCAGCCTGTACATTTTGGTCCCTTTCTAAGTTTTTGGGTTCATGGTCCCAGTGCCCGCCGTCTTGTCGTCTTCAGCCGGTGGGGCAAAACCATAACATTTGATGTCATAGATTATGACATGAAAACATTATTTTCTGATGTATGAACATAATGCTATAAAAAAAGGCTGCTTACATGACTACATCAAGGATTTATGGAGCCTGGGACAAAATATACTGTGTACTTTGTTGTATAATATAAATATATATGAATATACGTGGTACTATATTCTACTGATCAGAAGAGTAATTGTGTGCACATCTCATACCAAGTAGGCCGGGTGCTGGATTCACAGATAATTCAAGCAAAGAAAGTGGTCGAAACGTTGCTTCGCTTCAATAAAAGTTTGGGAGCTTTTATCCAGTGAGCGGATTTTTTTACTTTCTTTGCTTTACTATATTCTACTGACCCATCTATACATTTTACATCAAACTAGAAATAGCACTGCTTAACCTCAAACCTTGGGCCTGAATCAAGAGTTAAACTTTCCTCCCTTGTTTGTGGGCCTAACAGCTGCCTGAAATTGATTCTTTGAAGAGGAGTATGATTGATATGCCACAAAACTGAATAATCGACAGGAGTTCCTCATGTAATAGATTTAGGGGTCATATATAATTTCTGTCTCGCTGAGAATGCCGTCTGAGGGTGCACATATTCATGATCGCTTGTCCTTCTCCTGACGTCTTCCTGGGTGGACACCGTTGGCCGTCTTGTCAGCTGATTCTGTCCACAGCATTTTTTGGGGGGGGGGGGGGTGGCATTGGCCTTGAACGATGTCCAGGGAACTAGACCACAGCCTTAAATCTGCAGTACCCCTTCAACCAGGGTCATGAGTTTCAAGTTGTTTTGGTGGAGTTCCATTAGCACCATAATTAAGTCCTCTTTCTGCAAATCCAAAAAGTTATTTCTGTGTAAATCAAATGTGCTCCTGTACAGTGTATTTGACTTTATCACTATAGGGTATAGCTTTATTATCTCTGCAGAATGTCTGTTCGACGCCATCCTAGCATCCTCCTTGAGTCACCCAGGATACATATTACTGTGCAGAGAAAAATACAATAACTCAATTGTCCACATTGTCGCCTTCCAGACTGCGGTCAAGCACATATTTGAACTATTTTAACTCATAGGATGCTGGTGAAGTTCATGAACACAAATCACAGAGTTTACTCAACAAAATGTGCACTTTCCTGAAATCTGCAGTTATGTGAAAGAGGTGATATGTGTTGGAAATTATAAATACTTTCAAAACTATAAAGGAACTGCTGGAATGCAGTTCACAAGTGAAAAGGGTTAAATTGTAAAAAAGTAAAAAAATGTGCGGCCAAGTTTTACTGTTCACCGGAGACTCACAGCAGCTAAAAACAACAGCTCTCTAAAACTAACTGCAAGAATAGCTCACAGACTGTGAGGTCAAAATGCGTATGGTCGATCAACCACAGCATGGAACTTAAAGTGAGAATAGCTCACTGACTATAAGGTCAAAACCTGTACAGTCAATCTGCCACAGCATGGGTCTTTCAGTGCCCAAGTTTTTTCAGGGCAACTCTGTACTGAGATTTATCGTAAAACTCTTGACTTTAAAAAATTACAATAGTTACACTACTTGCCTGAAAATGATGTGGACCTTCTGTTCTTCTAAAGGCTCAGACTGGAAGAGTGATCAGTGGGTCTTGCAACTCTAGGAAACACACAACTTTCAAGTTAACCCCTTGTCTTGCATTTTTCTCAACAGAAAATAGACTCTCATGGCTTTAATGTAGGACAATGACACGATGTGACAATTATTTTAAATCAACAAACTGTGGGCTGGACATACAAAACCCAAAACCAGTGAAGTTGGCACGTTGCGTAAATTGTAAATAAAAACAGAATACAATGATTTGCAAATCCTTTTCAACCTATATTCAATTGAATACACTGCAAAGACAAGTTACTTAATGTTCGAACAGGTAAACTTTGTAATTTTTTGCAAATATTAGCTCATTTGGAATTTGATGCCTGCAACATGTTTCAAAAAAGCTGGCACAAGTGGCAAAAAAGACTGAGAGAGTTGAGGAATGCTCATCAAACACTTATCTGGAACATCCCACAGGTGAACGGGCTAATTGGGAACAGGTGGGTGCCATGATAGGGTATAAAAGCAGCTGAAATTCTCAGTCATTCACAAACAAGGATGGGACGAGGGTCACCACTTAGTGAACAAATGCGTGAGCTGATTGTTGAACAGTTTGAAAACAACATTCCTCACCAAGCTATTGCAAGAAATTTAGGGATTTCATCATCTACAGTCCGTAATATCGTCAAAAGGTTCAGAGAATCAGGAGAAATCACTGCACATAAGCGACAAGGCTAAAAATCAACATTGAATGCCTGCGACCTTCGATCCCTCAGGCGGTACTGCATCAAAAACCGACATCAGTATGTAAAGGACATCACCACATGGGCTCAGGAACACTTCAGAAAACCACTGTCGGTGACTACAGTTCGTCGCTACATCTGCAAGTGCAAGTTAAAACTCTACAATGCAAAGCGAAAGCCATTTATCAACAGCACCCAGAAACGCCGGCGGCTTCGCTGGGCCCAAGCTCATCTAAGATGGACTGATGCAAAGTGGAAAAGTGTTCTGTGGTCTGACGAGTCCACATTTCAAATTGTTTTTGGAAACTGTGGACGTCGTGTCCTCCGGACCAAAGAGGAAAAGAACCATCCGGACTGTTATAGGCGCAAAGTTCAAAAGCCAGCATCTGTGATGGTATGGGGGTGTATTAGTGCCCAAGGCATGGGCAACTTACACATATGTGAAGGCACCATTAATGCTGAAAGGTACATACAGGTTTTGGAGCAACATATGTTGCCATCCAAGCAATGTCTTTTTCATGAACGCCCCTGCTTATTTCAGCAAGACAATGCCAAGCCACATTCTGCACGTGTTACAACAGCATGGCTCCGTAGTAAAAGAGTGCGGGTACTAGACTGGCCTGCCTGTTGTCCAGACTGTCTCCCATTGAAAATGTGTGGCGCATTATGAAGCGTAAAATACGACAACGGAGATCCCGGACTGTTTAACAACTTAAGCTGTACATCAAGCAAGAATGGGAAAGAGTTCCACCTGAAAAGCTTTAACAATTGGTCTCCTCAGTTCCCAAACGTTTACTGAGTGTTGTTAAAAGGAAAGGCAATGTAACACAGTGGTAAAAAGGCCCCTGTGCCAACTTTTTTGCAATGTGTTGCTGCCTTTAAATTCTAAGTTAATGATTATTTGCAAAAAAAAATAAAAAAGTTTCTCAGTTTGAACATTAAACATCTTGTCTTTGCAGTGTATTCAATTGAATATAAGTTGAAAAGGATTTGCAAATCATTGTATTGTTTTTATCTACGATTTACATAACGTGCCAACTTCACTGGTTTTGGGTTTTGTAGAAGATTACTAAATTAAAGTGCAATGTCATTAATTTAATATGTATTTAATGCTGTTTGCTTATTTATTAGAAATTATTTTACCTTTTGAGATGAATTTTTTTTTTTAAACACAAAATTTCATCTCTGTCCATCTCAGGGCTTTTTCAGTTCACTGCAGCCAACAGTGAATAATGTTAAGCTACAACCCCAATCCAAAATAGTTGGGATAAAGTGTAAATTGTGAATAAAATCAAAATGCAACGACTTTCAAATCACACCAGCCAGTATTTTATTCACAATAAAACAGAGGAAACATAGCAAATGTGGAAACTGAGAAATTTTGCTATTTTATCCACAAAATGAGCTAATTTCAAGTTTGATGACTGCTACAGGTCTCAAAAAAGTTGGGACAGGGGCCTGTTTACCATGGTGTAGCATCCCCTCTTCTTTTTAACACAGAGTGGAGGCGTCTGGGTATTGAGGAGACAAGTTTTTTGAGTTTAGTCATTGGAATTTCATCCCACTCTTGTTTAATACAGGCTTTCAGCTGCTGGAGAGTTTTGGGTCTCCTTTGATGGACTTTTTGTTTAATTATGTGCCAAATGTTCTCAATAGGTGAAAAATCAGGACTGCAGGCAGGCAAGTTCAGCACACTGACACTTCTTCTATGAAGCTATGCTGTTGTAATGGCTGCAGAATGTGGTTTTGCATTGTCCTGCTTCACACTTTTACACTTGAAATACACTGAAAGTCCTTCCCTGGAAGAGATGTCATCTGGAGGGGAGCGTATGTTGCTCTAAAACCTTTATATACCTTTCAGCATTCATGGCGCTTTTTAAAACATCCAAGTGTTCCACACCATATGCACTAATGCATCCCCATACCATCAGAGATGCTGGCTTTTGAACTGAACGCTGATAACAGGAGGGGTGGTCTTTCTCGTCTTTAGCCCAGAGGACAGGACGCCCATGATTTCCAACAACAATGTCAAATTTGGACTCGTCTGACCACAGGACACTTTGCCACCTTGCTACAGTCCATTTTAAATGAGCCTTGGCCCACAGAACACGGTGGCACTTCTGGATCATGCTGAACAATGGCTTCCTTTTTGCATGATAGACTTTTAGGTGGCACCTTTGATGGCACGGCGGACTGTGTTTACTGACAGTGGTTTATTAAAGTATTCCTGGGCCCATTTATGCAGTGATGCAGTGGTGTCTGAGGGCCCGAAGATCATGGGCATCCAATGAAGGTCTTCAGCCTTGTCCCTTATGCACAGAGATTTTTCCAGTTTCTCTGAATCTTTTGATGATGTTATGTACTGTCGATGATGACACCTTCAAATCCTTTGCAATTTGATGTTGAGGAACATTGTTTTTAAAGTATTCCACAATTTTTTTTTTTACGCAAGTCTTCACAGGTTGGAGAGCCTCTGGCCATCTTTACTTCTGAGAGACTCAGCCTCTCTCAGACATCCCTTTTATAGCCAATCACGTGTCATACCAGATGCCAGTTAACTTAATTACTTGCTAAATGTTCTTTCAGCTGATTGTCTTACATATGAATAGCTTTTTCAGTTCTTTTTTTGCCCGTGTCCCAACTTTTTTGACACCCATTGCAGCCAGAAAATTTGAAAAAAGCTCATTTTGTGCATAAAAATATAAAATGTCTCAGTTTCAACATTTGATGTTATCTATGTTCTATTGTAAATAACATATTGGCTCAAGTGATTTGAAAGTTTTGGTTTCACCAGCAGAAATTACGTAAAAAAAAAAAAAAAAAACCTTTGCTTATCAGAAAATAAAGCACTCAATAATGCATCCCCTTCTTATAATCACATTTCAGCCTCCCCAAGTGTGTCTCTGGACAGTGCAGATATCTGGACTCACTGGCCTGTTTCATAGGGCTGATGGCTAGCAGTGTACATCCACATAAAGAGGAAACAGTTCACTTATTTCCATATCACAGCTGGCTTATGTGGACAATTTTGATTTAGAGCATTTCTGCTGCAAAGTCTTACTGATGACTATATCTTTCTGACAAAAAGCTGGCCACCAGGACAAGTAAAAACTAAACATCTCATTTTGATTAAAGACAAGCTGAAAAAAAGAATTGGCAGAACCATACAGTTGACCTTAACTGACTCACTCTTATGTACAGTACTATACAGAAATTTAAAATGTTCTAAACTGAATTGTGCCAAAGCCACACCTTACCGGTATAACTATTCTGCATTCCCCACATGCAGCACACTGCATTAATGTCAGTGTTAATCTGCAATACAAAAATTATGATATATATTTTATCGTCCAATACATTTCCATGGATAATACCTCTGGAGTGCAAATTCATGCTGTATCCATGCAGATATCTTCAAGGTGAACAACACATTGAAAGTCAATGCGTGACATTTCAACACAATCAATCATCAGGTTTCGTTCATACCATAAGTAAAGTGAGAAATTTAGGCAACAACGGTTTAAAATGCGTAAAGCCTTGACAAATTTTGAAGACTGACTCTGGGCAGTAGGGATAACAATTATTTGAACAAAGAACATTTTTGTGGGCTGTATCACTGACACAGTTGACTTTATACAGATATAGATATCCTCAGTTCAACACTGACAGTCCCTTAATCTGAGGTTATTTACTTTCGCTTAAACTGAGGAATAGCAATCGCCCTTCAGAATGCTGTCACTGTCCATAGTACCAACAGTATGCTGATTCTAGATGCTGACTTAAAAAGCAGCAAAAATAACCAGCATCATCCCTAGAACTCACAGTATGTGCTCCAGTACCGGGTTGATAACTCGTAGTCAGCATTAAATCCATATTTTCAATATTTTAGTCAATGTTCACATCACTTTATAAACATGTACATCAATGGAAAAATGTAGAGTACATGTGTAATTTATGCTCCATGAAAGATAAAGTAGATATTTTACATTTTGGTTTTATTTTTTATTTCATGTAAATTTAATTATTTTCTAAAATATTCCAGTGTTAGATATACAGCATGTCTGTCATGTATATCACATGTGTCATGTCACATGTTTCATTGATACTCAAAATACATGTTTCAGTATCCAGTATCTTGTTCCACAGCTCAATAGTTTTTTTTTTTTTGCAAAAGCAGCTGATGCAGATGAAATTCCCATGAGTACTGGGCCACATCCCTTGAATCCGGCAGCAGATGGTTGAAAAGAATAAACCCTGGTAAAAAGACGTGAGAACGAATCGTGGAAGGAAGGGTCGATAACAATATCTACCATCTCATATTTTCGACGATAATCTTTTCTATATAGTCTGGATACCCGGTGTCTTGTTCATTCTCCTGACCTGCCTTGTGACTCAGCTTTGGCGCCTGTGACAACATTAGCAAACATGTTCACTGTTTTGAAGCGAGGATACAGTCTGCGCTGGTTGGAGGACATTTTCTTATAAATAAATTCGGAATTGCTAATTCCATCCAAATCTGGAGGGTCAAATTAGTGAACTAAGCACAAACGCTCTAGTATCTGACTCATGCAGCCATCACTGGAGAATGAGGACAGTTTGCAGTTCTCCTACCAAGTGTGCACTTGTTAGCCTGTTTTCATACTGCGGTCTCAGTCCTATCATGCATTCAAGCAGGACGGGGGAAACCTGAGCATCTATTGCTCTAGATGACGACCCCAGAGGTGCCCAGATGACCAGTAGGTGGTGCTGGAGCAACAATTAAGGTGAACCGTATCCCTCCCATTTCCCCAAGCAGCACAATGTCAATTATGCACTGCTCTCTTCCGGCCGCTGGCCGCTGGGTACAGTCAGACTAGATTGATAATCTGGCTGAGCTTGTTTGCCATAATTCCGTTAAAAACCAAATCATGTTAAGCAGCATGAAATTTTGCAGACCTGCTGTCGTTGGGAGGAATTTTGCTTGCAATGCTGGGTTGGTCCTTACATTTTGGTGTCCCTAAAATATTCAGTATATGCAATGACAAAGGAAATGCACCACAATAAAATAATAACAGCGCATTGTGCTTGCTTTTTGTGGCTTTGAGATAGTTGTGGCTCAAAATGAATGCTTAGAATATTTATGCTATAATATGTCTCTCTCACTGAGGACAGCATGGTTCAGTCACAACTGTTCTCATGAGAAATTTATTCAAGGAATTTTCCCTGTGCATAAAATTAACCAAATCAATAACGCTTCAGTTCATTGATGTGTGAGGGCATTTGTTGCTGCACAACTCTCTTACACTCCCGCCGCAGCATTTCAATCCGGTTGAGGTCTGGGACTTAGACTCAGCCTTTGCAACTCATTGATATTTTTTTATTTTCCAGCCATTCTGTGGTAGATTTGCTGGTGTGCTTGGGATCATTGTCATGTAGCATAACCCAACTGTGGCCAAGCTTTAGCTGTTGTACAGATGGTTTCACATTTGATGCTAGAATACTTTGGTACACAGAGGAGTTCATGATCAACTCAATGACTGCAAGGTGCCCAGGCCCTGTCGCTGCAAAACAAGCCCAAATCATCACCCCTCCACCACCATGCTTGACAGTTGATTTGAAGTGTTTGCAAAGATATGCTGAGTTTGGTTTGCGCCAAACGTGGCACTGTGCATTATGGCCAAACAACTGCACTTTGGTCTCGTCTGTCCAAAGGACATTGTTCCAGATGGCTTGTGGTTTATTCAGCTGCAACCTTGCAAACCTGAGCCATGCTGCCATGTTCTTTTTGGAGAGAGGAAGCTTTCCCCTGGCAACCCTTCCAAACAAGCTATAATTGACCTATGGCTAAGCCCCGTCCTCAAGCGATGAGCTAATCACAGTGTGTATTCTCTCTCCATATACTTGGACATTCTGAGCCTGAACTTCCATTGAAATGCTTTACGGAAACTACGTATCCTTCGCTTTTATGGGGTTTTAAATGTTTCTAAGTAAAAAAAAATGGTTAAACGCTGTGCTTAGGGTAAATGTAACTCCGATACGAGGTATCCCAAGAGGCTGGGCGATGGGGTGTATATTTCCCCTTCCCAAAGCCACATCATAACCGAGAGAAGTGTCTCCTCTGGATAAAGCTTTGTGGAAGACCTCACTATCAGCTTCACATGACAAAGATTACTTAAATTCCGTGGCAATAATATTTTGATTACATTTCTTACGCTGAAGTGCACAAACAATGCTGATCCTCTACCTTGTTGTCTGAGAGGGTGACGGAAGTGAGATGCGGTTGCATGGAGACCTGAAAATTTTAGCTTCTAATTTAAACTTTTTGTTGACCTTCTCCACTCTAAATTCATTAATGTCTCCCTCCAATGCATAGTGTAACCCTTTTTGCTGACTTCTTGATGATATTTGAGCCTTTTGTCGCCAAAAATCTTCGATAGCATCCTGAAAAATATCTCCAACTGTGATACCCACCATTAGCGCCTGTTCAAAAATGTTGACTGTCAGCGCAGGGGGCAGGGCTTAACCATAGGTCAATTGTTCAGTCTTTTTCCAATTATACTGTTGTGAAATTTAACAAGCTTACTGAGGCCTGTAGAGTCATAGATGCAGTTCTTGGTTTTTTGCAATTTTTTTCAAGCATTGCATGGTCTGACCTTGGAGTGAATTTGCTGGGACTTCCGCTCCTGGGAAGACCGGCATCTATTGTGATAGGCTTCCAATTGCATATAATCTTACTCACTGTGGAATGATGGACTTCAAATTGGAATTGGCCTTAAAGCGCTCCCCGGGTAGATGAACAGCAACAATTGCTTCCCTAAAACTGCAACTGAAAGTTGAAAGTACTTTCTTTTTCTTGTGACATATAACCATAGACCTGAAAGAAAGGGTTCTTCCTTTTTCTTATGACTGTATGCATATTGAGCAATATCAAACTTGCAATTCACTATATTTTATTCAACCATATGACATGTAACTTGTTAATTGCAGTATTAAAAAATTGACATAATGATAATTTGTATGTATGTATGCATGTAAAGGCTCTGAACTTAATACACCCTGCCGCTAACTCTGCTTGAGGGGAAGGATACAGGAAGTGCTAGGGTAACTGCCAAGCATAAGGGAAATTCAAAGCCCGCAAGTAGATGTTTGTGGTGGAGGTGGAATGTTAACAAACAGCTGGTAAGGGTGACACAGCAGCTGGTAATGTTTGTGGCAGCAGAAGAGAGTGATGCAGTGCAGCAGGCTGAGGCATGCTTGCAGCAGAGGCAGAGCTGGTTGGCAGCTTAAATAGCCTGCCTTGCAGAGGGGCGGAGCAATGGCAGATATGCATGCGAGTGACAATGAGAATGAGAGTATTTCTCAAAACATCTGCCTGAACTAGCTACACCTCATTTACATGCTATCATAAGCTATCTTACAGACAGAATTCAATGTATTTCTGCTGACTTTACTCAGTCCACTGTTCTGAATGACACTAAAGGTGTACCACAGGGTTCAATATTAGGCCCTTTACTTTTTACATTGTTTATTAATAACACTGCCTCTTTTAATAATGGCTAATAATAATAATATACATCATATAATAATAATATACAATAATAAGGTACATTTTTATGCCGATCATACGGTGCTCTATTCATCCTCTTCCACATTGAAAGCAGCCATATCCACTTTGCAGACTAGTCTTGAGTCATTCCAGAACTCACTTTTTGAACTTAAACTTGTTTGAAATGCAGCAAAAACAAAATTTATGCAATTCTCTAGATCCCGCGTTATGGGGGAAGCTCATTTCAAAACTAGCACTTCGGACAGCTCTGAAATATAAAGGGTATTCTCCTATGAGTATCTTGGAGTTTTTATTGATGAAAATCTCACCTTTAAATTTTATGTTGATGTGCTAGCAAAAAGCTTAAGGATGAAACTTGGGCTCCTTTATAGAAACAGATTGTGCTTTTTTTTTGCCAGAAAATAGAAAGCTGTTAGTACAATCTACCTTCCTGCCTGTACTTGATTATGGCGATATTCTTTACATGCATGCTGCTTCTACCACCTTAAAACAACTTGATACGGTCTATCATTCAGCACTCCATTTTATTACTGGTGATCACTTCAGAATGCATCATTGTAACCTCTACCAGGCAGTGGGGTGGCCATCCCTGGCTGCTAGGAGAAGGAAGCATTTGCTTTTGCATGCATGTAAAACTATCATTTTAAAGCTACCTAATTACTTAACATCTCTCATTGCATGGCGTTCCAATGGCTAACAGACAAGATCTCAGGATTGGTTTGTTCTTGGGGTGCT
The DNA here is from genome assembly GCA_029721435.1 of Gymnothorax reevesii. Classification (NCBI taxonomy): domain Eukaryota; kingdom Metazoa; phylum Chordata; class Actinopteri; order Anguilliformes; family Muraenidae; genus Gymnothorax; species Gymnothorax reevesii. The sequence goes on from CM056578.1 coordinate 99,936,418, forward strand.
ACAAGTCAAATCTGAACTGGGAAAAACTGCATTTAGCTATTATGTACCTAGTGCCTGGAATAAGTTCCAGGAGACTGCTAAACTAAATGCCCTTGTCTCATTGAGCACATTCAAAAATTTGTTAAATGAGCTTGATGTTGAGGTATGTGAATGTTTTAAGTACTGATGTTTTATTGACTTTTTATTGCTGATTTTCGTCAAATTATTTTGATTGCATCTTTGTTGTATTTTCTATGATTGTAAATTGTATTGTATGTAACCAGGGCACCATTGAAAATGAGACCTTGGTCTCAGTGGGTTTATCTGGCTAAATAAGGGTTAAATAAAATAAAATAAAATAAAGCTGACATATCAACTTTTTTTTTGTGATCAGAGGTGGGTCTCAGGAAATGAAGTAATTAAAAAGTTCTAGAGCTTTTGATGATGGGATCACTTTGGATACGGTTGTCGTCATAACCACCGCAGCAGTTAGAAATACCTTTCAGCTGGGGCTCAGCTCGATGGAAACAGTGTAGGGCTCACATTAGAGTTTGGGCAAGAAACTAATGAAATTGACTGCATGACAGTATTATTTTTTAACTGTTTTGATCAATCTCAATTATTTTTGAATCGCAAAAAATCTCTTGACACAGTGACACAAAACAGGCATATAATTCACACAAAATATGAACTAGTCATGTGTAGCTAATTTTTCTAATCAGAGTTTTCATATTGATACTAATTACAAACTAAGACAAAATTGTATAACAAACATTTAAAGGAAATTCTCATTAGCGTTTGAAATTGGTGTGCATTTCAAATGAATGAGTACCTGTCACAACGCTTGTGTGAATGCCTCGTGTCTCCTCTCGTACAGCTGTTTACATGTCTATAAGAAGTATTGTCTCTTTTAATTGGTTTTTCTCTTGTGTGCTTTCCACACCAGCTCTATCCTATTCCTCTATTCCTCTTCCCCAAGTGTTGACATATTCATACCTGTGAATTTTCCCTTTCATAACCTGTAAGTATTTGCCAGTAAAGCCCCTCATCCTTTAAAATTAATTTATAACATTCAATGATAGTAATTTCCTGAATTTCTCTTCCCTGTTAAGTCATGGATATGTCCACGCTCAGGATATGTCCACACACCCTTGCTGTAACATCTGAACTGAACTGTGTCTGTCTGCTCTGGACTCCATCTCTCTGTCTTATCACATTACTATCAATATACCTTACTGCTGGATTTTACTCTGCCTCCGCACATATTTCCTGGTCTGGATCATAACAAGTGCCAACCTTTTCCAAACAACATCACCTGCATGAAGTTCCACAATTCCTCTGAGCAAACCATATCAAGACTCTGTTCAGACTCTTCTCATCCAGACTTTATAGTAATTCCTCCCAAGTCATTCTGTGAGAAGGTTTAATTCATTTCTGGTAAACTACGAATAGCTTTGTCTCTCAATATTGGGCCCTTCCAAAAACCAACCACTGAAATAACAAGGAAATGGGATTAGCTCCCTTTTGTCATATAAATCCAAGGACTCCCATTATCTGGCTCATGCTAAGCAATGGAAGAGGGTGGAAACCTTGATCGGTTTAAAGCCAGCATGCTACATTTGTTCGGGTGAAGTGGAGAGACGGTCCACCCCAACCTTCCAATATTTGTATCCTATTTCCTCGATAACGACTGACTCCTCCAAGCAGAACAGCTTGGTCAGGGAGTTCCATCTTTCGAGACAAACAGGCCATACTATTCCAGGAAAGGTACACCACGTAATAAGCCAAGGAGCTAAAACTTCAAACATATCCAATCATTTGAGGAGGAATTGCAGATAAGCAAAGACTTCAGGCTGTTTGTTTTCTTCCAATGGGATTAGACTGGGATTAGAATGTGTTTTATCTGAGCTACTTTAAACACAAATTCATGCTGTGTGGTTATTAGACGGAGCAAATCAGGGACACTTTCTCAACTGAGCATAAGGAATGTTGGAGCTCAAAACATACTGCCCAGCTGCAATCCAACATCTTGGGAGACAATGTCCCCAAAATACAGCCGATTAAGGGCACCTGCACAAGTCAGTCAACACAGTAGCTACCAAGAAGCTGCCCATTTGCTGCCTGCACAACTCCTCGTGAACATAAAGCACAGAGGACATCTGAACTATTGTGACACAACGAAATTGCTGAATAGTCCAGCCATTGGAGAAATGCTGTAGTGCTCATTTCTGAAATTCGGTGGTGCCAATAGTTGGTAAATCAGCAATTTGGTTGATTTTTACTTGCCTGGGCCGGATTCGAGCTATGGAGAAACAAGTCCTGTAACCCAACTTGCTTTATATTTTTTGTTTCACTGCTTCACCGTTGTTTTCCGCCAGAATCGAGTCTATGTGGTCAACAAACAAAAATTGCCTATACATATTTTTTTCAGCAACAGTGCATCTGAAACATGTTATGAAGTTAAAAGTCATGTTTATGACTGCATCTTGTTAAGTTATGAATACTTATGAAATATCAAGTGGCTAAAACAATGTTAAATATGTTATTTGAGCTTTTAAAAAGGCTCTGGGGTCAATGGAAACTCAAACAGAGCATAAGATCTATAGCCAGTGGAGGATTTATGTCATGTATGACGGCTGCTGAAAGACTTTGACACAAATGACCATAAAAACAATTTGCCAGAACCCACTCTTCACATTAAAGGCTTGAAAGAGCCCGTATTGTTAACACAGTCACATAGCCATGCTAAGGAGTTGCCAAACCATAATGAAGGACTGAGTGTTTGAATAAAACCCAAAACCAAAGCAGCCACAAAGCATCACTTGTTTAGGAGATTAGGTTTCGCTAATTGCTAATTAAATTCAGTGTGCTCGTCCATTATAAAGCTGTGTTTTCAGCTCACTGATCACATGACGGAAAGTGCAGAGCATGAAACTGTGCACTTCTTTAACCGTGCATGGCGGGGTGCAAGATTAACTGAGAAGCTTCTCAGGGCTGTGTCATAGGTTCTCAACTGCGATGAAGAGGCTTGATTTCTCATTGTGAAGTAAAGTATCTCTCCTCACAGACCTCTACAATGTATACAAGACATCACTATGGCACAGGGCATTGTTGGATATCTCTGGTTTTAGCCTGGATTTTCTTCATGCTGCTCAAGGCAATCTTCCTGAAAAAAAAAAAAATTGAAAAATGAATTTGCTTGTTTTCTATCTGACAGTCTAAAGGACCCATAAATAAGAAACCCTGCCCATTTTATATGGCTTTGCAATTTGTATGCAGTAAATGAAGTATGAATCAACTGTGACTTTTTCATCTGCGCCAATGCTTAACAGAAAACCTACAGGTCACCTGACAGTTCATTCCTTCATCTTCGGGAGGAAATGGAAGTGATTGCTCTTCCTTATATCACCGAACAATTTAGATGGAAACTCTCCATGGAAACAGCAAAATAATTGGGAATCCCAGTTTTCATATGAAATGCCTCTTTAGTCAGCTTTTAATAATGATTGCAGCAAATAATCAGGATAAAAACGATCATAATATAAAATGTTAATCTTACGTATGTCGCAAGTTGGCTGCTGTACGAGAGATGTAAACAATGAGACACCTGGCTTTCAGCCATTTTGCACATTTCAAATACAATGGTCAACAAGTAGTCTTCCTCATTCAACTTAACTGCCAGGGCTCTGCTGTCCACTAGCAGCCTCATCTGACAGAGGTCAACAATGGTGGCTGTTACCATGCTGGCCAAGTATGAAACAGCAACGAGTAGCTTCTCTCTCTCTCTCTCTGCATCTGTTATGCTTTGGTTAGACTCAAACTACTTAAACTGGGTATGGCTCAACTAACTGCAGAGCAAGGCAGCCTTAAAACAATTACTCTGGATATACAGAATACCACTGATCATAATGACCAGAAAGTTTCATTACCAGTGCCTATCAAAGGGGTCTCGGGTAATGGCACACAAAACAACTTGATAGAATAGCGTTGAATAGTAATAATTTGGAGATTTATCTAGCTTCTCTCTCTCTCTCTGCATCTGTTATGCTTTGGTTAGACTCAAACTACTTAAACTGGGTATGGCTCAACTAACTGCAGAGCAAGGCAGCCTTAAAACAATTACTCTGGATATACAGAATACCACTGATCATAATGACCAGAAAGTTTCATTACCAGTGCCTATCAAAGGGGTCTCGGGTAATGGCACACAAAACAACTTGATAGAATAGCGTTGAATAGTAATAATTTGGAGATTTATCTTATGAAGGCAATAGGTGATGAAACAACATGCAAGCATGTATTGCCACCTGCTGGTTGTCCAAGTTATGGATGATGCCGACAATAAAATTCAAAAAGTTTGTCAACAGTGCTCTCTGTTGGCACAAGTACAAGGATGCAGACTCTGCGGTTTGTATTTCTTCATATGACAGTGCGAGTCAATGCGGCAATGTGCCAATTGCTTGCGTCCAGCCTGATCATTAAGTTAATGATCCTTTCACATATGCCACTGCACGCGTTCACCGTTTAACAATCACAGATGTGCAAGCAGAGGGTTTAGGCTTTGGTTTGATTCACTCTATGAAGTTGAGGAATCCTTCTCATTGCAATCCATTACCAGGCTTTTCAATATATGGGTAGAGTTTTAATTCACTTCTTGAAAATGAACTACAGGAAAATGACCACAGACATGATGCATGGCAGTCATTTTGCGCAGATTAATCGCAAGCAAATGCGAGAGCCTTTCAGCAGTTTCTGTGGTAATTAAGAACACACAGTCACAGTTAGATTGTGCCAGATTAAAATGTTTTTGTGATTTTTTCCCCCAGAGGGGCTTACAGAAGCTAATTTCAAACAGAAATGGAATGCATTGTAATTCACTACCTATAAGTAAAATTCAAGACTTGCTGTTGACGACAAAGTAAAATTCATCATTTAAAAACGGTCTTTTTTTGTTTGTTCAAACACTGTGCTGCAACATTCTCATTATTGTATTTTAACCTCTCTAGCCCTGAGCCTCTGGCTCGAAAATGACATGCCCAAAATTAAACGAGTATATCTCTGCAACTATGATGTCAATTTGAATAATCTTGGTATCATAATAAAAGTAATCCCTTGTTGATTTTTTGCCATGCTGTAAAAATCAGTATATACCTGTATGTCACTGAGTCAGAGTGAATGAACACTGCATAAATGAGAGATCACATTTGCGCTTAACACAATTTTACTTTTAACACTTTTGAAATCATTTCATTGCAGTCTGAAACCTTTAACAATTACAGCACAGAATCTCACCATTATCTGTGCCAAAGTTTAGTCTAATCAAATAAATCAGAGCAAAATTAGAGAGGAATATCTAGGTGGCGTCTCCAAATTGACACCGTGTGCCATTTGACATTTCTCAGGTACCAAACTGTAAAACTCATTTAATTTCAATTACATGACACTACAGACATACATTCCATATAATTACAACAATTTTATTCATTTTTATTTTTTTAATTGCAACCAGTCCTGTGTACATTTTTCTATTCAAATACATACAAAGGAAATTAAATTTGACTCCACTGGGGGAGATTTCTTTTCAATATAACAAGCAAGGCAAAATTAATTATACAAAGATAAGGTCGAAAATGGTAAAAAGCAAAAACAACAAACACCCCAGCAATTATGTATACAAGAACTATGCCCCTGCTGCTCCAAAAAACTGACCTCCAGGTTTCACCGAGATTTAAACCTCAGATCTTCCGCATGCAAATGCAACATCTTAGCCACTCCATGCACCTGTGTCTTATCAGTTAATTTTCCAACATAGCCTTAAGCCTGAGCTTCGCACCACTGCGGTGCAAAGTCTCTTAGCCCATTGTGTAGTGTTCCACGTGAAACCTCTAGAATCCTGATATTTAGCAAACTATTGTTAGTCTAGCTGTCTCTTTTTACTTGTTTTGGGAATTGTTGTTTTTCCGTATTATTCAATGATTATTCCATCTAACTGTCATGCCGTTTGCTCTTGAAGCTTCACTTTTAAAGTAATATATACAATCCAGTCAAGGTCATTTTTATTTCAGTGCACTCCACATTTTGCACTGAAAATAACATTACTGAAGACTTCACCGCAAATAATGGATTCGGCAATGGTCCCTCTCCCAGAAGACAGTAAGTACGCCGCAGCAAATTCTTCGCCCCCCAACCTTCTCAGTGTAGTGCAGCAGAGGGAGATTTTTTGGCTGAGAGCCAACATGGACAAACTCATCAGATGCTTCTCGGAGATGAACCCCTCCTGTACGCCCCCGTCACCCACTGCCCCAGTCTCTCCTGCACAATAGCAGTCCTACCTGGCCCCTCCCCGAGGAGAATCCCCTGTCAAACTGCCAGACCGTTATGAGGGCTCCCCTACTGCCTGCAGAGGATTCCTGCTCCACTGTTCCCTTTTCTTCACATATCCCCCTGCCTTCAGTGATGTGGAGAAGATGGCAGTGGTCATCACCTGCTTGACCAGGTTCTTGAATGGGCTGCTGCAGTTTGGGATCAATCAGCCCTTACCACCTATGACAGTTTTATCAACCAGTTCAAGGCATTATTTGATCACCTAAGGTAGAGAGCTGGAGAACGACTGTTGGAGCTGAGACAAGGGTCCAAGTCAGCGGCAGACTATGCCCTCACCTTCAGGACCCTGGCTGCAGCCAGTGGCTGGAATGACCATGCCCTCATCACCATCCACTGCAACGGGCTGCAGTCAGACCTGAAGGCAGAGACGGCTTGCAGGGACTACACCACTATCTTGAATTCCTTCATTGAGACATCCATCCAACTCGATTAGCTGCTGCAGGAGAGCCAGCGAGGGCGCCCCAGGGACTTCATCCAGCTATCAGGTCCGGAGCCGGAGCCTGGAGATCGGCTCCTCCAAGTCCGCCTCTGCTGACAGCAGCCACTGGAGGAAGACAGGACCATGCACCCACTGTGGCGAAATCTGTCCATTGCCCTCCTTAGGAGCATCCCAGATCTTCAGGAAACCAGATCTGGAGCCTGCTTCACCTGTCAAGTTAAATGCGTCTCCATTCACTATATCTGCCCATAAGTTCCTGATTCCAGTGTGTGTGGCAAATAATAACCTGCGCTGTCAAGCAGAAGCCCTGATCCGGTGCAGTGGGGAACTTCATCTTCCAGCAGTTAGTGCAAAGGATTTGGTTTCCTGAACATCAACTCAACACCCCCATTAATGTGGCAGCTTTGGATGGCAGGTCCCTGTGGAAGAGAAGCATTCTTTTTCAGTCAACTCCAATCTCCCTCTGCTTTGCAAGGAGCCAAGCGAGGACCTCCCATTGCTTATCCTCTGTATCTCTAATTAACAGCTCATACTAGGATTACCATAGCTAAAAAGACACAACCCCACCATCTCCTGGCTTCACCATACTATATCATTACGGTCCTGGTATTGTTGACAGCACTGTAGCTCCCTCTCTATCGCCCCCACCACAGTGGAAAGCCCTGACACCATGACCCATCTTGAGATTCCCAGGGAGTACTGGCCCCTCCAGGAGGTCTTCAGCAACACTACGGCAACCAAGCTCCCCCCTCATTGTTTGTGGGAGTGTGTCCTAGAGCTGCTATCTGGTTACAACCCTCCACGGAGCCACATATACCTCTTATCGATGGCAGAAACTCAAGCCATGGAGCAGTATGTTTAGGAGGTACTCCAGCAAGGCTTCATTCGACCCTCCACCTCACCCACCTCTGTCAACTTCTTTGTTCAGAAGAAAGACGGACGTCCCCAGTGCTGTATAGCAGCTCAGTGGTGCAAATCAATTCATAAAACTCAACCTCCGCAGTGCTTACAATCTGATCCGTATCCAAAAAGGAGACGAGTGGAAGACGGCATTAAGCATTACCGCTGATCATCATGAGTACTGCGTGATACCTTACGGGTTTGTGGACGCCCCATCTGTGTTCCAGTCCTTCATAACTGACGTGCTGAGGGACATGCTTGCAAGATTTGTCATTGCCTGTATTGATGACAACCTATTCTATTCCCCCGCTCACTTGCAACATGTCTAAAACTTGAAGAAGGTACTCACTCGACTGTTGGAGCACTATATCTACATTCAGGTGGAGAAATATGTCTTCAATAGAACTGCCATCTCCTTCTTGGGGTATGTGTTTGGACCAGAGGAGGTTGCTATGAAACCGAAAAAAGGCAGTAGCGGAATGGCTAGCCCCACGCACCATTACGGAGGTCTGGTGCTTCCTGAGATTCGATACTTGTACCACCAGTTCATTAGAAACTTCAGCATGGTTGCCCAACTTCTCACTGCAATTTTTAAAGGAAAGCCAAAGAGGCTACTATGGAATCCAGAGGCTCAGCGCGTCTTTGACTCCTTGCAGCGGCTGTCCATACAGCTCTGATCCTGAAACTACCTGATCCAGAAAAATCCTTTGTCATTGAGGTGGAAACCTTCAGTGCTGGAGCAGTGGCTGTTTTGTCACAGCAGCATGGTACACGTCAGAAAAGTTACCCTTGTGCATTCTTTTTCCTCAGACTCACACCCACAGAACTGAATAACGATGTGGGCAACCAGGAGCTACTGGTTGGGAAGCTGGCACTCAAGGAGTAGAGGCATTGGGTGGAGGGGGGTCTCAATCAATTTACAGAGCTGTCCAATCACCGGAACGTGGAGTACTTACAGAAGGCTGAAAGACTCAATTCAAATCATGCCATGTGGGCCCCATTCTCCACCCACTTCAATTTTACAATGACCTATTGACCTGGTTCAAAAATACCAAAGCAGATGCCCTATCCTGCCAATATGAGGTAGAGGCTGACCCGGAGACGGATGAGCGCCCATGCATATGAGCCCCCATCCAGTGACAACTGGATTCGGACATCAAGCAGGAGTCAAAGAAGGAACCCGCTCCTGCCTCAGTGCCAGAGCAGAGAGCACCATCAGGGATCAGTTGAGTGGCTACGCAAGACATCCTGGGGCTCCAGCTCCCAAGAGTTCCATCCGACCCATCCGGACTGGGCCGCTCCTTGACCCAAGGACTTCCCTCCTGGCTGTCACCAAAGCACGCCGGGAGTCGTATCTCGGGGGGGTGTAACTGTCATGCCATGTTGTCAGCACTCCGCATCACTAGAGTTCTGAGGAACCGGCCCGCTCTTCCATTCATCACTCAACTACGTACAGCTGTATATTATTTGCCAATTATCCAATACAGCCTTCATAAGCCTGAGCAACGAGGGCCGTATCTGTCCCTGGTTCTCACATCAACTTCTGGCCTTTAATCAGTTGATTGGCTAATTCCAAACCATTCATGAAATCTGACATTTCAGGCCCATTTCTTTAAATTATCATGAATGACCATCAGACTGTTCTTGTCTCCCTTCATGAAATATTTTTCTTCGATCTAATCATCGGACAAATCTATATTTGTGTATGCAACCAATTAGATCAATTAGTCAGGGTAATTGATAAAAATAAAAACCTGCATACACACCGGCCCTCCAGGACTCGGAATGCCCACTCCTGGTCTAGTGTGTCACATGTAACTGCTAAAATCCTGATATTTAGCAGATTATTTGTCAGTCTAGCTGTCATTTTGTACTTGCTTCAGGAATTGTTGATTTATTCTGAATGTTTGATTTTGAAGCTCCGCTTGTAAAGTAATACATACAATTGGTCTTTTTTGTGTTTGAATCCAGTCAATGTCATTGTTTTTCAGTGCACTCCACATTGTGCACTGAAAATAACATTATAATTGTATGGCAGATTACTTTGCCAAAATCTCCTGGACAGTGTCGAGGCAGACTTTGCTCTGCAGCTCTGCAAATAAGAAAGGGTAATAAATTGCTCATTCCATTAGACAATTAGGACAAGAACCCACCCATTTAAAACTACTCATATGGAAAAACAACTAGTTTGAACTAAGGTTTCGAACTGTTTAACCAGCACGAGAGTCAATACAGTCAACTCCATCATCTAGATTTCCTCTTGCTATTGTTGCGCAAAACTACCCAAAGCAGCATGCAAGGTGCCTGTTAGCTGAGAGTTACCATCACTGCTCAGTGACAGACCTCAACTCCATCTGATCCATAGCTCCTCTGTAGCGCTGTATATCAACTATGTGTTTTATTTTCTACTGGACTTTATCATTCAAATTCACAGACTTCTTGAAGACCACACATAAAGATGAGAAAACATATCACATGAGAACCAACTGTTTTCACTCGTGTTTGCGGCTGCCCATTGTTTTTACTCAAAGACCTTTTGCAAAAACTGGCCGGAGATCGCATTCGTTGGACAAAAGGCAACTGGAGTCGGTGAAAGAAGGAAAGTCGGTGTGAGCATATCAATATTTACACATTCCATGCCTCACACAGGGAATTTCAAGCAAGAAGTGATAATGACTGCATCCCGCATAGAGACAGGCAAATAAAGAGGGGTTGGAGAAAGGCTGGATCATGAAACATTACCGTATGTATAAGAGCGTATTGGCAACAAGGAGTCGCGTGGAATTTCCGTGATGGAAATAGGACTTAAAACAAATCTGTGCACTTTTTCACTTCAGTTCTATCAAACGGCTGTTTGCCTTCTGTTATGCAAGATTAAGTATCTTCATTTCAAGAAGACCGAAGTTAAACGGATTACTTACGGCGGCCAAAAGCAAACGCGTCAGACGACCGCCGAGGATAACATGTTTGCAGGCCATTATGCAACCTGAGACAGAACATGTGTTTTCCATGTAAATGAGGACGCAAAATCTTGGGTTTACTGAAAACTGAGACAGTTTTTCCATCATTGCTTTCAAGCACAGCTTATTATGAATTCCAAAAATTCAAATTCTGCTTAAATTTTAATGAGAAACTTCCAAAAGATTAACCAGTTAATTCAGTTGGCACAATTTTATTTCTGATTTGGCAGCATATTTCTGCAATGTCGTCAGTTGCTTTATCCCAAAAAAAAGAACAAAAAAATGCACACAAATTCAACAAATTAAACATCACTGGTCTTTTCGGTTTTCCCCATACGCATGGAAAAACACTTTTTTTCTTTTTTGCTGAAGCAATTCTAAATAGCTCCAGTATTTTCATTGGATGCTTCTCAGATTTATCTCTATCATACCTGATGGAGAACATAATTCTGCATAAGGGATTTGATAGTGGATATTTCCGGTGGACATTTAAAATCTGGTTGTCCGTTTCATTTGTATTGAAAACCATTGTATCATTCGATCTTTGTGGACGTCTTACTCCCCGGTACATTCAATCACTCACATCACTGCACCCCCAAAGCTTGAATGAGCTCAATAAAAACAAAGAGTTAGACCTGCACTATGCTTTCTGTCAGATCTTTTTGATCAGTGGCCAATATCACCCTTTTCACTCCAACCGATCAAAAAACTTCAAAACATCATTTGCTATAAAGCACCAAAGCTTCAGAACCAAAGAATTATTAGACAGAATCACTCCAGGACTGGAAGTCTTGTACCCTTGGGTTACTTGAACACAGAGTAAATCTTTCCTCTTCCTCTTCTGCTCTAAGGTCATAGCCCAGATTGCTCCACAGTTCTTCAGGGACTTTAAGCCCTTTTTTTGCCTGCCTCCCAGAAGTTTTGAATTTGGATGGGGGCACAGTAGATGGCCTTGACTGTTCCTTGACCTCACTGCGTGTCCTGAAGTTGTCAATGATGTAACACACCTCCCAAATCAAAACTACAAACTTTGAAATCGAACCACCTGTCTGGATGGCACAGTAGCGCTGTCCGTAGAGCCTACTGACGTAAGGTGGCGCTTGGCTCACTGCAGAAATAAACACTGGCAAAGCTGGCAATCTAGGTGCTCGTAAACACTTACTGGAAAAAGATGCTGCAAATTCAGACCTCAGAGGCTCTTTCATTTAACCCCAGCTCCCAAGTGAGGGATCATTGCAGGGGTATAAATAAAGTAATCTGAACCGATCAGATAATGTGGGTGTAGTGTGCCACAGTGGTGATACACATCCTGCCAGGGCACAGTGCATGCTGGGATATGTGGGCAGCAAGTGTGACCAGAGAGAATTTGTCAGTCCAATGATTTAAATCCCAGCCAATATCTATTATTACTGCATAAATGGCCTGACCAAACATTTTCGACTCGTGACCAACTCATATAAATATGCACCCATTTGATTCATCCAAACGCAACTTATATATGCAGTGCTTAACAAATTTATTTGACCACCTGTCATAAAAAAACAAGAAAAAGCAAAAATTTAAGAAACTTCTTTAAAACTAAAAATAATAATTGTTATTTCTTTGGCAAATAACAAACTGAAACCACTAAATAGTCCTTATTCACACATAAAAACAAACAAAAAAAAACCTTTATTTTGTATGGCCACCTTTGGCCTTGATAACAGCTTGCAGTCTTGCATTCAACCACTAAAACTAATTTTTATGTTCAGGAATGCTAGAAAATAACTGTTATTTGGCACCTTAATCAAAAAATAATGATGTGCCTAACTTTTTTTTTGCTTTTTTGTAAAACGGAAAATTCGAAAATTCATGAATAACAACAATAATTATAGTTTGGCGTTAAAAATATCATTTCAGTTAAAGAGCTTGCCCATACTGGCAGATTAATCATTACAGAAACATAACAATTATTTTGTTAATTACCAACGCTGTTACTTTAGGGCAGCCGTGGCACAAACCTTACAGTGGGTGGTGGTCTAATAAATTTGTTAAACACTGTATATTAAAAAATTCCAGTCAGAGAACCGATTAGCCCGATTCATGATTCAACCTTGCAAAACCAGCAGTTTATGAGGCTTTGGGATTAGAAACCTTGGCCTCAAACTTTGGCCACCAGAAACACTTTTTTTTTGTTTTATCAATTAATGTCCACCAGCCAACAACCAAGTACTGATCTCAACTACCATTATAGTACTTTAAAATGACTGAATTGCGTTATCCTGAGCATTCTATCCATCCATCCATTATTTATTCCACTTACTCCTCATTAGGTCCATGAGGGAGCTGCAGCCTAACCCAGCTGTCTATGGAGAAGGGCGGTGACCCACCCTGGACAGCTCACCAATCCATAACAGGGCTCACATACCATTCACTTTGCAGTCATACTTACAGGCAATTTTGAGTCGCCAATTAGCCTGATATGCAAGTCTTTTGCCTGTGGGATAAATCTGGAGAAACCAGAGAATACACACATGCAAACTCCACACAGTAAGGCCCCGGGCCGGATTCCATCCCAAGGCCTTCTCGCTGTGAGAACAAAGTGCTACCCACTGTGCCACTGTGCTGCCCTCTTGAGTAGTCCTGCTGATGTCTGCATGTTTCTTAGCTTTAAATGTCCCATCAACAATGATATATTTGACACAACCCCTCGTAAAATGCAGAAATAAAATTTAATTCAACTAAATCGTGTCCCTAAATTGAAGCCAGCGCTCGGTCGCAGAACAAAGTTTTCATGCTGTGTGTGTTTTATGGCAGAGGGCAGACAAACACAGCGTTTTATTTCCACCGGGCACGAGTCTCGGCAAATACCGTTACTTTTGGACACACGAGTTACGTAAAGAACATTCTGGAACAATGAGAGTCGCTCAGCAGTTACGCAACGACCAGGATGTCTCCAGTGATTGAAACATCTAATCCTGTTCTAGACAGGACACCACGTTTGCATTCTTTCATCTTTATCACAATATCCCTCATGTTAACACTTAGAGTCGTTCCGCAAAAACTCCCTCTTCAGTCAACCAAACTCAATGACTGGAGGCCAAGTTCTGATCTGATGTTAATTATCAGAGGTCCTTCACTGGAGCTGCCTGATCCTTCTTCTTCGTATTGAAGCTGGATGGATCTCGTGTTACCTCTTGGCTTGGATTTTTTTCTTTTTTTTGAAAAAGAAATAAGAAGTCACCTTTTTTCACGTACACTCATATGCTATAGATTACGGTCGGCATCAACACATTACTTGTTGAGAAGCCCACGTTCTCCTGCGTACATTTCCAAGTATGAGCCGCGGAACCGTGTTTTGGAAGAAGGCAAACACATCAAATGATTATAAAACATACACTTGCAGCCGTGACTAGTGCGACACAACTCAATGAATTATACAGATCTGATGCGTGATTCAACATCATTGGATAAAATACAGCTAAAATGTGATTTATGAGCTACTTTAAAAAAAAAATTCTCCGTTGGAATGGACAGCCAAAACGTTTGTTTGTTACGATGCACCCCAAATTCCTGAGTGCCCACAGACATGAAGGCGCAAAGCATAACAAGACTACGGTATCTCTGTGGGGTGAGGTCCAGGGCAGGGGTGGGCAATTCCAGTCCTGGAGGGCCGGTGTGTATGCAGGTTTTTATTTCTATCAATTACCCAGACTAATTGAGTAAATTGATTGCATACACAAATATAGATTTGTACAAAGATTAGATTAAAGAAAAAAAATATTATGTGGTGAGATAAGAACAGTCTTTGTTGGCCATTCATGATCATTTAAAGAAATGTGCCTGAAATGTCAGATTTCATAAATAGTTTGGCTAATTTAGATTATCAACTAATTAAAGGCCAGCCGTTGGTGTGAAAACCAGGGACAGATACGGCCCTCGTTGCCCACCTCTGGTCCAGGGGAAATAAACATCCACCTCATTTTATGTTTCCTGAATGACCTCTCATCAAATGTTCACCGGTGCTTAGTCTGTATAATCTGATGCTGTGGCTCTGCGCAGTGGCTGTACAATTCAGGCAGTGGGCTAGAGAGAGAAATACCCACAAACTGCTGGTGTGAAATGTGATGTCTATGATAGTAAAGGGTATAAACATGATTCATTCCATTTTTGGGCTTATGTATAAAATAAAACATGTATGTATATGCAGATATTGTATCATTAGATTGATATAATTTTCCTGATAAAATTTTTCTCTTAGTATGTCACTGTCTCTTTCACAAACATTCATATACATATAGGTAGAGCACATTTAGACCTGACCCCTTTTTTTCTTGCTGGAAATGTACGACAAAAGACCAAACTTGAGAGGGAAAAAAAAAACCTGTTGCTCTCATGCCTGCTTTGTCCTGCCAAAGCAGGGCAAAAGGCCAGAATATTGTTATCTCCTTTAAACCAAGACAGACTGATCTTCCAGACTGTGAAAACAATGTCTGGCTACTTTACTGCATAAACTGAATTCCAATTTGTAATTCCCTTCCAACAGATGAGATCTCAAACTCCCAAAAATGGGATTGGCGTGCACTGAAAAGTATGAATAGAAGTTGAAAGATGGAAATGAAAGAAGCAGCACAAAATTGCTTTCCAATGAGCGGTTTTGTGAAAATGCAACATTTGAAAAAATGGATGGGTTCTTTTTAAGGTTGTCCAAATAAAGTAAAATACGCTGTTGCATTAATGTAACGCGGACATATCCAGTAACACATCACATGATGTGTGTAACCTTACTTTGTTGAGGTGGTGAAAATTCTTGAGAGCAAATTTTACTGTGCAACTCAAGTGTGTCAATTTTCCAGTATAAAATACGGTATGTTCCAGTAAAAATTGAGTTAATGACATTAATATTCAGACAGTACAGCAACAAGCAATCAATTACATGAATTTTGGGTAATTTAGGTCAAAACCAGTGCTAACTGGATTGTTTACCAACCTATTAGGGGGGCCACTTGTGTTAACTCCCTCCGGACACCCACATCAACATTAAATGAAGATTTTTAAATGAACTCTTTATATTATTATTGATAGGAGATTCATAAAATTCTTAAAACTGCAACATAACACTTCATTGTTATAAAAACTGAGAAGAAAATAATTTTTCTGTTTAATTTCTGATTTTCTGAGCCGACTATGGCTTGAAAGTATATATTTTAGTTATTATGTGCTGTAAGAATGATACAAGAGAAAGCGTAATTTAAAAAAACATATCTTAAAGAAAAATCTTGCTCAAACTCTGCATTTACTTGGCAAATTTGCAGTCTTTCTAGGAATATCATGGCAACAACAGCCCTTCTTATTTTGTCCAAAGGGTCAGAGCTCCAGATGTGGTGATGTCATGTTTTCAGCCCTGGGCTGAAGCATTAATCTATTAGAGGCCTACGTGACGGCTATGAAAACGGCATGAAATAACTCTGTTCTTTCTTCATGCGCTCGACGATACATCCTAGCCTGTCCTCAATTTCGTAATGAGTAAGGTACACATAACAAGAGACAGAGAACTCCATCTGATGCTGAGGTTTTTATTGTGCTAGGAATGTTTTAATTAGCGCTTCCACAAAGACAGGAACACTCTGTATCCTGCACACAGCAAGAACACAATAAAAAAAGCAATTATTTTCTGAGAACAAAATCTTCACAGTACAACGTGAATTTACGTCACACACCATAACCAAAGCGCACGTGCCGTGACACTGCAGTACATATACTGAAGAATAGAGGTGAACTTACTGGAAATAACACGCCCAACCACCATAACAAATACTGTACCAGATAAACAGAGTTTTATGACATTCAGTTCCAACAACACTGTTCCCCTTGATGCTCAGAACACACTTCAGCCATTTTGTGCCGGCGCCATTGCCCACATCGAAATGTTCCTCGTGATACAGAGTCAACAGGATAAAATTCAGCCAACTGAACTATTCTCTCCTTTACCCATGTGTTAAATATGACCCAGCTGTTTGAAATCTAGAAGGAGAACCAGCCCCGATGAACTGGGAGGCTTCTGCGTACGAATGTGTTCTCTGTGTATTCAGATACACACAACATAGCACAGATGAATCTCTGGCATCATTACAGATAGCAAAATCAAGCACAGGCAAATCTAGATTCATTGTGCAACACTGTGTCAAGAGTAGAGCTGGGAAACATCGCTTTATATGATATTGTGAACTGTAATATATGTTTGAAACTGTGTCAAGAGTAGGGCTGGGAAACCTCTGCCCTATATGACACTGCGGTCTGTAACCTGTGTTTGAGGCGATAAGCTATTTTTATATAATTAGGACCAACTTGGAATGTTTTATATGAGCAGGATCGTATGAACTCTGCATGTATTTTCGCATCAATTTTGTTTTGATACATCAGAAATCCAGAAACAAATCAGTGTCTGCATCATTTCAGTGCCCATGCACCATTTATAAATGAGACCCCTGGTCTCTAGGAGGAATTTTGGAAGTTCGTGGGCACATTTCCTTGCAAGATTCAGTATCCCAAAGCCTCTAACGAGTTCAATTAGACTACTGCAGCAAAGCAACACTATAGTTTCACTTAACGAATAAATAAATAAGTAAATAAATAAATAAATAAATAGTTTGGTTTCAAGGATTACCATCGCTGAAAAAGTGAAAGGTTAGCTTTACTTAGAAATTTCATGTTCACTAGTGTCGCGCAACTGAATTTTGTAACTTGCAATTAATTTGATTAAACAGACCAAAAATCTTCTAAGTGTATTAGAAGTTACTTAAAACACCTGAGTGCAAGTAGTTGACAAAATTCTGAAGTAGATCAAACATTTCATTTTCAGAGCTTCTTGTAAAATTCCATATCAACGTCATATTTGGAGCGTACTCTTTTATTTTAATAATTATTAACACTTTCAATTGTTGATATTACTAAATATACAATCCTGATGAAAGTAAAAACACATACCTCCTGTTCTCAACATTCAAGTACTGATGCAAACCCCACCTTCTCAATCTGGTTTGCCACTTGCTGAGTTAAAGCAGGTAATATGTTGCAATAAAATCCATTTTTTACTTACTACCGACTAAAATAGTTCTGGGTGCCAGCAGTACAGTTTCCCAACTATAAAAAAAGAAAATAATTAAATCCTTCGAGAATATCCACCAACTGACGGTCAGTCTGAGGGCTCTTCCAGAAATCGAGGAAAGAACAAATCTAACGCACAAAATAATAGACAGTGTCCAATTCAGAATTCTCTAGATGCATTTAAAAGTATAGGAGCAGAACATCACTGTGCATAAGCAGCGAGCTAAACTGCAGAACTGAAAGGTAAACACTCAAACTGAGCAACAGTACTACTGATGTACACAAAACCAGACAGTTTGGTTACCCACAACCGCATGGGTGCAACCTCCGAAAGCCCGCTTTTCCCCTTTTTTGCGCATTATTCAGCCAACTAAGTCACCATGGCAACCAAAATCGACAGGTGTCATCACTGAAGCTTAACACATGTCCATGCCAAGTTTGAAAGAAATAAAAAATCACAGCCTGTACAGCATCCACAAGGAAGCGACAACGGACGCGGACAGGGCGGCAACGGAGACGACAAGCATAAATCATAGTAGCCGCCCAACTTCGTCCAGGGGCTACCATTAATACTTGGTACACACAAGGAATAACAAAAAACAAGTATACATTCATCTCCTCACTGTTTAACATGTAACTGTGGTGTTTTTTTCCCGAACACCGAATGAAAGGCCCATAATGAAGCCCCTTCAATTCATAGTGCATTAAGGCTAACATTCTTTCTCTCTACGAGAAGAGCATCACTTTTCCGCAGGAATTAACTTCATTACCGCTCACTTGAACTTGCCATTTAAGATGGGAACATTTCCTCAGAAGAAACTGAACTCACTGAGCTTCCTTCCACAAGCTGTGGACCACCTGTTACATTCAGGCCCCCACAAAATGTCCCAAACCGGGGCCAATAAACAAATGAGCTAAAGCTCATCGTTTCTCACGCGGCCGAGCACAGCGATGGAGGAGAGGTGCATTTCTAGACTCTCGCATTGTACGGATGTGGTGGAGACACCGGGGAACTTCAGAGGAGCGCAGCGGCAAACACTGCAAGCCTTTCACCGCCAGCTTCCTGCCCACACAACACCAGACCAAATTTACAACAGGTGTTCCGCGACAGCCAGCGCAACAACAATGAGCAGAGCACAATGCAGTAAACAGCCAGCAGAAATGCCCACAAACTGCCCCGCTATGCCCTCTCTGAATCCTGGGGACATTTCCCTGAAGCTTTAACCCCAGACAGCCAGACCCCTAGAGAGGAGCTGGTGCTGCTCGAAGTCTGGATGAAGAGTCGGGTCAGTTCAAGGGAATGTCAACTGAGCAAGTGTCGCATGAGCAAGAAATACTCAGACCCCCCTCCCCCCAACAGGATGGCTGATATTTGGCCTGGAAACAAAACGAGGCAAAGGGACGTACAGGAAGATGGACGGAAATGTCAAGAGGCACATCTACAGAATAAGATGTATCCATATATCAAATTTCTTCAAGAAATATTGAAGGGTTTAGGAGTTCTGGCCTGGGGAAAACAAGAAGAGCACCGCCAACGGTGCATAATACGCCCGTCATGAACATGGATCAGGTAGTGGACAGACAACATGATACCAATATCCAACAGACAACAGCCCCATGTGAGCTTTGACCATTGTCCATGACCTTGACCTTGGAGGGAGGGCCGTAAACATGGTACGCGACACTCCGCTCAGTGATGGTACACGTGTGTGTGAAATATCATGGATGTATCTGAAGCGGTTGAGAAGTTATGCTCCGAACAAGCCCCATCTGGGCCCCATGTGACCTTTGACCTTTGCCAGTGACCTTGACCTTGACTGGGTGAACGAAATCATGGTGCGCGACACAGCGCTTAGTGATGGTGCACATGTGTGTGAAGTATCACGAATGTAGCTCAAGCGGCTCAGGAGTTATGCCCCGGACAAGAAATTGCTAACAGACGGACGGACGGACAGACGGGCGGACGGAAGTGATGACATAATACGTCCCGTCTTAAGACGGGCGTATAAAAAACGGATGGTTGATACAGCGCCCTCCATAATTATGGGCACCCCTGGTTAAGATGTGTTAAAAGCCTTAAAATAAATTCAATTTTTAATTTTGCAGAACCATACTCTCACACTGAAAATTGTAGAAAAATGTGACCTTCAACTCAAGTGAATTTTAAGGGAAAAAAAATCCCTGACTAAGAAATAATTATTTTTCATAAAATCAGCTGTTCCACAATTATTGGCACCCCTAACAATTCCTCGGAAATAAATGTAATTGAAGTATTTCTGTCATTTCTACAGTAGTTTACAAAGTTGATCAGAGTATCTAGGAACATTTAATTAGTAATTCATCACTTCCTGTTTCCCTGGGGTATAAATATGACGTGACACAGAGGTCATTTCTCTTATCCACTCTTCAACATAGGAAAGACAAAGGAACACACCATTCAAGTGCGGCAGATGTGTGTCGACCTTCAGAAGTCAGGCAATGGCTACAAGAAAATAGCCACTCGCCTGCACCTGCCCATATCTACTGTCAGAGGAATCATTAAGAAGTTTAAAACAACTGGAACAGGGGTAAACAAGCCTGGATGAGGACGCAAGGTTATTTTGCCACCGCGCACATTGAGGAGGATGGTAAGAGAAATAAAAAGTTCTCCAAAGCTCATTGTTAAAGAATTGCAACAATTGGGAGCAACTTTGGGTCACAGAGTCTCCAAAACAACAATCAGGCGCTATCTACATGCCAATAAGCTGTCTGGGAGGCATGCACGGAAAAAACCTTTTCTCACTCACAATCATAAACGCAAATGTCTGGAGTTTGCTACGCGGTACTGGGACTTCTACTGGGACCGTGTGCTTTGGTCAGATGAGACCAAGATAGAGCTTTTTGGCAACAAACACTCTAAATGGGTCTGACGGAAAACAAAAGATGAGTATGCAGAAAAGAACCTCATACCCATTGTGAAGTATGGGGGAGGATTGGTGATGCTCTGGACCTGTTTCTCTTCCAGAGGCCCTGGGAACATTGTTAAGGTGAATGGCATCATGAACACTGTGAAATACCAGGACATTTGAAATCAAAATCCGGTGGCCTCTGCCCAAAAGCTGAAAATGGGTCGTCACTGGGTCTTTCAGCAAGATAATGACCCTAAACATGTGGCCAAATCTACACAGAAATGGTTCACCAGACAGAGAATCAAGCTCCTCCTATGGCCATCTCGTCCCCAGACCTCAACACCATTGAAAACATGTGGAGTGATCTGAAGAGGAGAGTGCAGAGGAGAGGACCCAGGTCGCTGGATGATTTAGAGAGATTGAGCAAAGATGAATGGTTGAAGATCCCTCTTTCTGAATTCTCCCATCTTGTAAAACATTATAGGAGAAGATTAGGTGCTGTTCTGTTGGCAAAAGGGGGTTGTATTAAAGTATTGACATCAGGGGTGCTAATAATTGTGTCACACATGATTTGATGTACACAAATTATTTCTTAATGTGAGATTATTTTTCCCACTGAATAAATGCACTTGAATTAAAGGTTGGATTTTCCTCTTTTTGTCATTGTGGTCCAATATTATTTCGAAAAAAAAACTGAATTTATTAGAAGCTAAAGAACACATCTAAACCAGGGGTGCCGATAATTATAGAGGGCGCTGTATGTGGCCCGGAAAAAAAATCACAGTACAGGGAGGGATAGACGGGCGGGAGGACAGACTGAAAAGGCACATCTGCAGAATAAACTGCATCCATACATTCAATTTCATGGAGATATAGCGAAAGGTTTAAGAGTTAAGGCCCAAAAAAGAATGGAAAAAGACAGATGGAGTGACGTACGGACAGACATGCTGACAACACTCATTCCCATCTCCCAATCCGCATCATGACAGGGGATTATAATCGGGCAGAAAGCCCCAGGTATAGAGAGAGGTGGCTGGACACAGGTCCAGAGTGAGCCAGTTTTGGACACTTCCTGGAAAGCTGAGGAGCAGGTTGTCGGGTAATGAAAGCAGTCTGGTGTGAGTGGAGTACCGGTTTGGGTTTAAGTGTAAAGGTCTAGTGTGAGTGGAGGACAGGTTTGGGTTTAAGGGCAAAGGTCTAGTGTGAGTGGAGTACAGGTTTGGGTTTAAGTGTAAAGGTCTAGTGTGAGTGGAGGACAGGTTTGGGTATAAGGGCAAAGGTCTAGTGAGAGTGGAGTACAGGTTTGGGTTTAAGTGTAAAGGTCTAGTGTGAGTGGAGTACAGGTTTACCCTGAAAAAGAGTATATAAGGAGAGAAATTGAGAGAGTAAAGGAGTAGAAGAAATTGCAAGGAGAAGGATACATTTGACCAGACTTGTCACTCTTTTCAAGACCTGTGAAGCTTTTTGTGGATTTTTGCCTGTGTTGGAGCATTTTCCTCACCCGGAACATCACCAAGCAACCCCATCTCAAGGGACTGTAAATATTGTTTTTCTTATATATTATCAATCTTGGTCAGTAGTATAAATTGTAGGTTAGAGTTAGTCTTTGTTGAATTAAATCTGTTTTAGTTTTAAAATTTTGTCAGTCATACCTTGCTGTCTTATATGTTGTTGCAAATTGGGGCCATAACAAAGGGTAAAGGTCTGGTGTGAGTGGAGTACAGGTTTGGGTTTAAGGGTAAAGGTCTGGTGTGAGTGGATTACAGGTTTGGGTTTAAGGGTAAAGGTCTGGTGTGAGTGGAGTACAGGTTTGGGTTTAAGGGTAAAGGTCTGGTGTGAGTGGAGTACAGGTTTGGGTTTAAGGGTAAAGGTCTGGTGTGAGTGGATTACAGGTTTGGGTTTAAGGGTAAAGGTCTGGTGTGAGTGGATTACAGGTTTGGGTTTAAGGGTAAAGGTCTGGTGTGAGTGGATTACAGGTTTGGGTTTAAGGGTAAAGGTCTGGTGTGAGTGGAGTACAGGTTTGGGTTTAAGGGAAAAGGTCTGGTGTGAGTGGAGTACAGGTTTGGGTTTAAGGGTAAAGGTCTGGTGTGAGTGGAGTACAGGTTTGGGTTTAAGGGCAAAGGTCTAGTGTGAGTGAAGTACGGGTTTGGGTTTAATGGTAAAGGTCTGGTGCGAGCAGAGTACGGCTTTGGGTTAAAGGGTAAAGGTAAAGACAGACAGACTGGCCTGAGGATTGGTGGCTTAAAATCAGTAGCAGGCCCATCCGAATCCGGCAAGCTGAGAAACTGATCACGCATCATTGCTAACCACTCTCAGGCTAACCTCAGGCTACAGGTGCTCTGAGTTAGTGTGGACATTCTGCTTTATGTTGTGTATATGTATGTGTGTGTGTGTGCGCACATGTGCGTGTGTGTGTGAGCAGGTATTCCCTTCTTCTCATGGGGGTGACATGTCCTTGCAAGTGATGGAATACCAGATTTCTTCATTTATATGAGCTCTTTTAGGGTTAGAGGTTAGGTTTAGGGTTGGGCATGTTGTGTTCAGGTCAGGATAAAGGGTTAGTGAATAAATGTAAGTTAACTGAATGTCCTCAAAAAATATGAAAAGACAATATGTGCTTGTGTGTGTGCATAAGTGTGTGTATGAATTGGATGTCTACAAATGCGAGTGTCGACCTGTGTGTCCTCATGTGCGTAATCCTTGGATCAGTCTGTGTGCATGTATGCATGTGTCTAATGTTAGTATTTCCACCCTCTCAAGCACGTTCTGCGGGTGACTATGAATGCGTGTGTGTGAGTGTGTGTGTATCTGTGTCTGCGTGCACATGTTGTGTATTTTCATGCTAACAGCCTCCTGGCTGTCCCATACAGAGAGCTTAGTGGTGATCTCTGAGAGCCCTGTTCAGAAGATGACAGAATCATAACATATGTGTGTGTGTGTATGTGTGTGTGTGAGGCATAGAGAGAGTATGCGTGTGTGTGTGTGTGTGAGTGAGAGAGAGAGGGAGAGAGAGTATGAGGGTGTGTGTGCGCATGTGTGTGTGTGTGTGTGTCTTCATGCACATGTTGTGTATTTTCATGCTGATGGCCTCCTGGTTGTCTCACACAGAGAGTTCAGCAGTGATCTCTGAAAGGCCTCCTCAGAAGTTTCTGGAATGAGCACCTCCAGCAGCAGGTCACACACACTGTACAGCACATGCCTGTAGGGAGACAGAGGTGAAAGATAAGAGCACGGCTCACACCAGACACACACACACTGACAGAACAGTGGACAAACCACAGACCAGAGACCAAGCGCCCATAATCCAGCTCCATTTTGGAGGTTCATTTCCTGACCTTGTTAAGAGATGTTACTCACATCCACTGCTCCAGGAGGCATACGCATTTATCATGGAGACCCCATTCTACATTCAACTCAATGGTAACTTTACCCCAAGTCCCGCCTCCAGGCTAACAATTATTGTTCCCCGGCATACAGGGGAACAGCTACCGGGGAACAATAATTAACAACCGGCTCACAGAGAAACAAGTGTGGGTCCTCTATATATCAGGAATCAGCAGGACAAGGGTTGACTTGAAATATGGCGGCTGACATAAAAAATGTTTTTTATGGCGGATAATGCACACTCAATGTGAGTTTCACATCTATTTGCTCACCCATGTGCCATTTGTTCAACTCGTGTGCAATTTGGACAGCAGAACAGTAGTTTTAGGGTGGATTCGGAAGCAGGCGCAATCACTGTATCAATCATTTTAGAGGACGAGTCAGACTCCGTGGCCGTATTTCGAAGACTCAGGCTCTGAACCGTGGAACTCAGATAAGCATCATCTTTTTTTACAGTCTATGGGCCAGACCTGCATATCAAAGGTGCTCTCATGCCCCCTCGGTCTTGCTTCCAAAACAGCCAGAAATATCTCCAGCTGGAGGTTCAGTACATACGAGTACACACACATACACACACAGACAGGTTTGTATAGCCATACTTGTCCATGACCAAATTATGCCTAATCTTAACCTCACCCAGACCGTAACCGCAACAATAACTTTGGCCAAAACCCTCTGCAATACCACCCGGAATTTCCTTGCGACCCTAAATGTCCGCACAGCACTGTGATTTCTCAAGGGTTTGGTTCTCACAAGTATAGCTACACAAGCCCCCCACCCCAGCACGAATAATGACGAGTACAGTATATACCTCTTGACAGGTGTTTTTTTTTTAATGTATTAATTTGTAATCAAACATTATCTGTAGCTATGCTACTAAGCAAGTTAAGTTCACAAATCTATAGCAATTTGTGGAGTAGTTTCAGCCTTGCAGCCATAATTGCGGTAAGGAGACCACCCTGAGGCACTTCTACTGGGCAAAACATGGCAGCCCATGCATTCTGCTCTAACAGAATCAGCTGACCTCACAAAGCATTTTAGACAGCACATATTCATGGGAGAACACAATTTATGCTTTCGTATCTCTTGTAGAGATGGGATTACAGCACAAAGTTTCACAGGCAGGACTGGACCCCAGCCACAGGGGGCAGACTCTGATGAGTATGTGAGACGATTGTAAAGGGTATTGAGCCACAGTCTCAAATCCATAGGAGAGCTTTTACTATTTCTGCAGGCCATCTGGTCTCCATGTGGAATTAAAGGCTTAAATCTTTACAACACTGTCAAATCAACAGCCTCAGTGCAATGAAACTTGAGACTGGAATAAAGTGGGACTGCGGGCATTCGGAGAGGATGTCATGAAATTAAAACAGTTCAAAACACACACACGTACGAACACACATACACATGTGCACACACAGGCACATACGCACCCATACAAAATATAAGAGCACAAACAAAATTTTCAACACGCATTCAAACATGCGCGCGTGCACGCACACGCGCGCGCACACACACACACACACACACACACACACAGGCACTAATAAAAACACATAAGCACGTACAGAAGTATGAACACACACATCCGCACACGCACACACACACACACACACACAGGCACTAATAAAAACACACAAGCACGTACAGAAGTATGAACACACACATCCGCACACGCACACACACACACACACACACACACGCGCACGCACACACACACAGACAGGTTTGTATAGCCATACTCGTCCATGACCACATTATGCCTAAATCTTAACCTCGCCCAGACTGTAACCGCAACAATAACTTTGGCCAAAACCCTCTGCAATACCACCCGGAATTTCCTTGCGACCCTAAATGTCCGCACAGCACTGTGATTTCTCAAGGTTTGGTTCTCACAAGTATAGCTACACAAGCCCCCACCCCTGCACGCATGCACACACACACACTCATAAACACACCAACTACTCACAATAGCAAATAATCTTTTCAACAGGTCAAATGCCCATCTATCAGAAGAGAGGACAAGCGTCACTCATTGGGTCCATAGCAAGACGGGCAAAGAGGGCGACCCAGACCCTGTTGTACCGGGGACTTCCTCTCCTGTACCAGTCTGGGTCCAGGCATTATACACCTCCTACTGAGGTCCCTGCTTCAGCAAAGCCCATCGGAAGAGCATAACGGCTCACTAATGCAAAACACAAGTGTGACCTTTTCAAAGCGAGACCAAACGCACTTTTGATAGCGTTAGTCTCAGAAAGAGCATTTTTTTTCCAAGGAAAAGGACATTAGCGGATAATTTCTCACAGAGGGATCTAAGGAAGACATCTTTAGGGCACAAGATATTGGCTCAGTCAGCCACCATGGATGTAATAATGAACAAAGACAGGCGAGCTGGAGGATGGTGCTCAAAGCAGGAATATCCAATCAGCAGGATTAAAGTATAGAGTAAAACCTGATATGGCTCTTCGGACATCGGTCCATGTTCCAGTTTTATGCACCTTCTGGGTTTAGTTCACAGTGCTATTCCATCTGATCCAGTAAACCTGCTTCATGAAATAACCTGGATGGGCTTTTTAAAGTCCAACATAGAATAGTAAAATAGCCCCCCTATTAGTTTTGTGTGTGTGTTTGTGTGTTCTTGCACATGTTACAAAGTGACGACCAGAAAATATTTTTTTTCCCCACAGAGTGGAGACATTATTGATACAGAGAACATTTTCAAATGTCTTCACAACTACAAAGGCAAATTGTGACTTCTTGACTTCTTAGTTAAGGTTAGGGGTAAGATTATAATTAGGATAGGTTAAGGTTAGAGTTTGAGTTAGACATACATTGCTTATTGTTAAGATTAGGGTAACACTGTAGGGACACAGAAAATGAAAGGAGGTCAATGTAATATCCTCACAAAGATAGAAACACAAGGATGTGTGTGTGTGTGTGTGTTTGAGTGTTCTGAATGTAATGCAGTTTCCACAATATTCCACAATGTCACAAGTTAGAGTGTCTGCATATTTTTGACTAGGTATGTGCAAGTGCTTACACATGATGGGTTCTATCTTTGCAGCAGTAAATGATTCAGAGTGTGTTGGACATTTGTCATGATGCAGTTGCTTATGATCATGATTGCTGTGATTATTATACTTGTCAAATGGTACAGCTGTACTTGCATGACCCTGAAATAATCCATTTTATGCATGATCTTGGTGGGTGGGTGAATATGCGGTTGTGAATCTGTGGTGGTAACATATGTGCACAGTGAGGCTCGGTCGTGTTTGTTTGATAGCTGTATAATGAAAGGTTATTCACGCGTGACTGGTGATCACGCGCCATTTATTTTTGACGATGGAGTCGTGCATGTGTGTCCATGTGATTGTATAGTTAATCATAGATCCTGGGGTTGCACAATTGCGGAGTTCCCTTTCAATTGCACACGTGCATTTGGACATAAATACTTGCACTCAACTACATTTGATATTGCAATCGTGCACGGTCCCTCTAGCACCCACTGCATACATGAATGATCTTGAGGTTGAACATATAGAAAGCTCTTTCAGCCCTACATCTGTGATCTTGTGGTTGAGATCACGCATGGGTTCTCTTGCACTGACACAAGTAATATTGTGGTTATATCTGAGTGCTCCAGCTGGTACGGAAGTGTGCAGTGATGATTATACACGTAACAAAATGAAGATAAATCAAAACCAAGTACTATTCAAGCATCTACTTCATGTAATATTGGATCATAAACAACCCCAATTCCTAAAAAGTTGGGATGCTGTGGAAAATGCAAATAAAAACAGAAGGCAACTAGGCTTATGCCGTCAGAGGCGACAGCTGGGGGTATATCCCCGAACGCCCCCAATCCTCCAATTCCCCAATCCTTGAATAGAGCTTTAATAGACTTTCATTTGAACTTAATTTCAGGTCAATCGGTCAAATGGTTCTGAAGATATGGCCAAAATGGTAATTTTCCATCACAAAGCGCCACCTCGTGGCAAAATATTGAACCATACAGGTATGATGTCATCACGTCACACGTTGTGAGGTCATGACACTGCAGTTACACATACAATTGGAGAAATGGTTCCAAAGATATCGCAAAAATGGTGAATTATATGTGACAAAGCTCCATCTTGTGTCAAAATTTTGAACCAAACAGGTATAATGGCATCTTGGGACACATCTTCAGGTCATGACCTTTCATTTGCACTTGATTTGAGGTCAATCGGACAAATATTTCCAGAGATATGATCAAAACAGTCATTTTTTTCAGTTTTTGGCCCCTGTTGGCCAATCTAGAAATTGCAAATTGTCCAAAATCGAATCAGTTCTTCCTCTTTATGATACTTACTAATATGCAGAACTTGGAATTTCTAATTGAAATATTACTGCAGTTATCACGTTAACACTGAAATCAGTTTTTGGCCCCTGGTGGCAAATCTAGGCATCGTAAATTGTCTAAAATCGAATCAGTTCTTCCTCTTTATGATACTTACTTATGTGCAAAATTTGTAATTTGTAATTGAAATATTACTGAAGTTATTATGTTAACACGTAGTGCGGCGGCGGCGGGACCAAAAAAAAAATATCCCCCGGCACGCCATTCGGCGTTCGGGGATATCATGATGCAAGTCTCACAAACCCAAATTCAATTCACAATAGAACATAGACAACATATCAAATATTGAAAGGGAGACATTTTACTATTTCATGAAAAATATTGGCTCATTTTGAATATAATGGCAGCAACACATCTCAAAAAAGTTGGGACAGGGCTGTGTTTTTCCATTTTGTAGCATCCCCTCTTATTTTAACAACAGTCTGTAAACGTCTGTGAAATGAGGACCCTAGTTGTTTGCGTTTTGGGAGAGGAATGTTGTCTCACTGTTGTCTGATGTAGGATTCTAGCTGCTCAACATTCCTGAGTCTTCTTTGCAGGATTTTCAATTTTATGCTGCACCATGTTTTCTATTGGTGAAAAGTCTGGACTGCAGGCAGGCCATTTCAGCACCTGGACTCTTCTACCGCGAAGCAATGCTGTTGCGATGGATACAGGATGTGGTTTAGCATTGTCTTGCTGAAATATGCAAGACCTTCCCTAAAAGAGACGGTGTCTGGATGGGACAATATGTTGTTGTAGAACCTCTATATACTTTCAGGATTGACAGTGCCTTTCCAGACCTGTAAGCTGCTCACGCCATAGGCACAAATGCAACCTCATACCATCAGAGATGTAGGCTTGTGAACTGTGCGCTGACAACAAGCTGGATGGTCCCTCTCCTCTTTAGTCCACACGACGAGGCATCCGTGGTTTCCAAAAAGAAATTGAAATTTTGATTCATCTGACAACAGGACAGTTTTGTATTTTGCCTCAATCCATTTTAAATGAGCTTTGGCCCAGAGAAGACAGCAACATTTATGGATCGTGTTCACCTATGGCTTCTTCTTTGCTTCCCAAGCGTGTGATCCTGCGGTTGTATATGAGAGCTCCAGCGTGTATAAATGTGTGATCCTTTGGTTGTGAATGAGAGCTCCAGTAGGTATAAATGTGTGATCCTGTGGTTATATATGAGAGATCCAGTGGCTATAAATGTGTGATCCTGTGGTTGTATCTGAGAGCTCCAGCAATATAATCCTGTGATCCTGTGGTTTTATATGAGAGATCCAGCAGGTATAAACGTGTGATCCTGTGGTTGCATAGAGCTCCAGTAAGTTTAAATGAATAGCTCTGTGGCTGTACATTGGCATTGTTTTGGTTGTACAGTGTATGTGATGCTCACCTGTTGATAAGGGGGTCCTGCAGAGACTCCAGCACAGTTTGCCAGCTCAGACGATACTTCTCAGAGCCAAGCAGGTCTGGGATCAGATCTGGGAGCAGAGCGCATGCATCAGGAACAACAGAACAAACGCATAAATCTGCCTAACTGAGGCACTAATGTGACGCAGGAGGGCCGCAGAGGAACAAACTGTTCTCTCACCACCTGAGCTGCATTCAGTTTCTCTCTGCAGATCAGTACGGAGCCACTTAAGACCCAGTATAAACTCGGTATGGACTGTCCTTAAAACTGCAATACAACTTCTAATTCACTTCTGATTCTCCAATGGAGCTAAAGGCTAAATGCACATCTCCAAATCTCTGGTCAGATAAATATGTTTTTAATCCTTTTTTTCAATTCATTATATCTTTCAACTGTAGAGTTGGATATCTACGAGTACTTACAAAAAATGAGCTACAATGACACATCATTAATAGTTAAAATAAGTATGATTATAAGAAAAAATAAAAATGACTATAATGGCATGCATGTACTGCACGAAAACAGCACAACAAAGTAGCATTGAGCCCATTTGTAGAGAATTTACTTTCATACATGTACAGTGCATTCTGCAAGAATTTGGATAGTGAAAACTAAAGTTTTGGCTCAGCATCCCAGCTTATTGATTTTGAAATAAATCGATGAATTTGAGGATAAAGATTTTAAAAAATTATTAATTTGGCTTCTCCAATCCCACCCGAATCTGGAATGTCCAATCCGAGAACTATGTACAAGGTTTGCTCGTATGCGACTCCCTATTGCCAGCTCAGGAGAGAGAGACAGTTCGCGGCTCTCCTCCGAAGCACGCGCCTGTCAGCCCCTGCATCTTTACACTGATTGGTCAAAACTATCACATGATTTCTAAACGAGGGCGGAGGATACCCGAACATGAGCAAGCTTAGAATCTCACTGATGAGCGCCCAGCTGGCCAACAGGAGACGCTTGAGCAAAGAACAAGCAAAGAACATTTTAATATCCCTTCCCAGCAGTCCCTTCCAAATTTTCATCCCTACAGTACTCAATGCTTTTAATATAGATTTATTTTTGGAATTACACTGACCAAAACTAAGCACACACAACGAAAGACACTGAGTGCACCCAAATTCGGAACAAATTGTGGTCCACATTCGAGCTTTCCTTCACAAGACAGACTATCCTGATGCTCCTAGTCGTGGCCACCTTCAAAATATTTCCAGTTCATGTCCTTAAGTAAGGAACATTCCTTGCTCTTCAGAGAATTCGGATGGATCCAGTGAGCCAGGAACTGCTACATCATTGCTGTAAGGACAGCAGTTTCACAAGAGGGGCACACCGTCACAAATCAATCACTTTATTGAAGAGCATGTGTGAGGAGGTCCAATGTGGATCAACTTAGAGGAACCGCACCTGTGGAATGGCTGGTCATTCTGGGTAATCAAACTCGCACGTATGATAACATGTATGAAGAAAATAAGTTCAAATCTAAAAAGGTGAGGTAAAAAAAAGTGGTTGATTTCTCACAGAATCTCCCCAGATGCTGACCCAGGACGCACTAAATTAGACCCTGACTGCAGAACATGTTGAGTTGCGACTTACCTGGGAGCAGTTTCATGAGACAGTGAAGGGACTGTACCCGGGTATCCTCCTTCTGCTGGGGGCTCCGGGTCGGGCGAGGCTGGGTCGGGAGGGTCCCCCCTGGCCAAATGGCCTCCTGCAGAACCCGCAGGTAGATCACCCAGCAAGGGGCGCTGGTCAGGTTAGCCATACCCACATCAAGCCACCTGGAATCACACAGATGTTCACAATGAAACGGTAAATCTGCCTGCTGACCAATCAGATGAGGGGATGCTTTCTTTGGAGAGGGAGTGGCAGTTCCTTCTTCCATTTTGAACATTCAAAGGATTAGCAGACAATTCTGATAATATTTTGCAGTTCTATTTTGATTGCCATTGTACTTGTCAAAAAATAACTCGAGATTTGATTTGATTCAGGATTATGTTTCAATTAATTTGCTTTCCACGGTGGGGACATTCTCAAGGGCTCATGATATGGGATGATACAAGACAGAAATTAAAATCATTACATGATATGAATCATCTCTGAAAGACAAGAATATGTTTACAGGGCATTCATTTCATTCAACATGAGTGCAGACCACAAGCATATGCAATATTCAAAACAAAAAATTTATCATATTTGAGAGAAGCAGAATCAAACTGGGGAACAAAGAATTCATAAACCCACTTCAGAAGAATGTACCATAATGTAGTGATCTTCATGGGAACACTGAACAAGCATGAAACTCCGCATGCAAATTTTCTGCTCGTTCCGACTTTTTGAAATGCAAATTTTGCTAAAATTCTCTGGCACACAGGGTGACAAGTTCAGAAGTGGTGATTTGGTCAGGAGGGAACGATGCCATGTGTTATTAAACTATGTTTCCATCACACCCTTTCAGACGTACTCTGTCTCTTAAACGAAAGATCTGCCCCACAGCCATTCACATGGATGTAATCTCACATCTGCACTTCACAACTCTGCATGCTTGAGAAAAAAATATGCCAAAGCCAATCTTTACAAAATACCTCACTCAAATCAGCTGTACATTATTTCTGATGCTGTTCTCCCCCCATTTACAACACAACTAAAGGCCGGATTAGGGGACTGCGTGCTTAAAAATAAGCAACTGCTTTCAATCACAGCAAAATTTAGGGCCAGTGCCACTGGAAAAAAAAACCCTACTGCATATGATAATGTTAATAAATCTGGCTTTAAATCTTCCCCAAAATACATTAAGTTTTAATGGAAAAACTGGTGTAGTATTACATACTGCTCGTGCGGTTTCAGGCACAGTATTGTCAAATTGTTATTGCCAGATGCCAAAGATTTAACATAGAAAGCAGTGGATTTGACCAAAGTGAAATATTACAAACTCCCATTATGCAGTTTTGGCGGCCCTGCACAGCAGTTCTGTATATGTACTCGACCATGAAACTTGGCAAATTTTTTGATTTACAGCAATTCTGTATTTATAAATCTTCTCTGACCTGTTCAGTGCTCCTTTTTTTCGTGGTCACAGGAAGCCACATGCTGATAAAAGTCCATTCAAGTTACTGTAGCATTCCAGCCTGCGGCGAGCTCCGTGAATCATCTTTATGGGCAATCCCTTCACATAAGGCCGAAATGAACAGTCTCGTACTGTGCATGAAACGACTGGTGTCACAAGATCGCGTATCAGGTGAAGTCCGTTTCTTTTAAAAGTAAAAAAAAAATAAACTGCAATTACATCTATTGGTAAATGTTGTAGCAATTACATCTGCCATGTCATTTAGAGATAAAGGTATGGCACTATGATGTAATTTGCTGTAAGCTGACTACATCTTCTATGCCATCTAGTTAATCTCCCTGTCATGTCAGGGTGCGGTGAAATCATCATAAATACTGCCATAAATATCAGCTTTATGAGGCTCACCATACTGCTTCCATAGAGACTGGTTCTGATCACTGACTCTATAAAACATGGACGTAGCCTCCGTCACTCATAAGTTTCTGAATATCCATTCTGAAGCTCATTTGGTCGCCATCCTGGCACTTACTTGACTCCGCCTATCTCCCAAATCTAATCCAAAAATGGGAAAAAAGTTGTACCGTTGCTGGAGCCGAGGCAGCCCAAGTGGGTGGGGTTGATTGGAACCTGTTTGCTGAAACATGCTCTCCTAGCTCGAAGCCGCCTAGCTAGCTACGGCTAACAATCTAGGCTAAGAAGCCAACTAAGCTCGATGCCACCAAGTTCGCTATGGCCAACATGTTAGGTCATATCTGTCCTAGTGAAGGAATGGAGCCTGCCAGGTTGCTTGCGGTAGCGAGTCGAACGCTGTTTAAAAGTGGTTGCGAAACGAACATTGTTCGTATCCGTGCAGCAGTTGCGAGACAAATGCTGTCCACCTTTGTCCAATCTCCGGATGAGCCCTCCAAATGCTCCGGGGAATCAGCTAAGGGACCCCGTCATCTGGTAGCGTGCTATGGTGGTTCTATTGCTGTAGCTAACTAGCCAGCTATGTTGGCAGCCTGTTAGGGAAGCTGTGACGATTTTCCAACGCCTGACTGGCACCCTTAGTTTAAAAGTATTTTAACCCTAAATTCTGACACTTTTCTGTTACGCCATTACTTTGCTGCATGCCAGTATACCTGTGGCAGGCATACGCTCCCATTGGCAGAGATGGACATGTTGGGCAAAAGCTAAGTGGGGGAATACTGTATTCATTCTCTAGCTAGTTGGCTAGTTAACGAGGGAACGCTACTTCTTGCTGACATAAGATGTTATATGAAATAGTATTAGAATTTAATCACCTTAGACAATAGACCACGTATTCCTAACCACATAGCAAAACATTATCTAGTGGATTCATCCTGATATTTTGATGAAGTCACAAACTCGGCCAAAGGGTCAAGTTCCGAGACTTGAGTGAGCCTATCTAGGGTAACGGCCCACAGACGACTGGATTAGGCCAAGGGTTAGCGGCTAGGCCAAACCGAGCTGAGGTAACCCCCCTCCCTCAGACAGCCAGGCAAGACCAGGGGTCAGCGGCAGGGCTTGGTGTGTAGGCCTGTGTTCTAGCCCAGCCACAACATAATCGGATGTGATGAGTCCTGTCCATTGACTGCGTAATTCAAGGTTCTGTCACTCAAATTGTCCACACCTTTAATTATGCAGAAATTTAAGCCTGGATATAATGTAAATAGTACAGTGACAAAAAAAAATTCACTCCCCCCACAGTTTTCACAGAGGGGAAAATTAGCCATAGAGACCAAAACCGCATTTTGAATCAGACTGTAAATATGTTTATTTTTATTGTAAAATTGGGCTTTTAAACATGGGTGACAATGGGGATTGACTCACTTCTGCAGTCAGCCTCAAGTGGCCATTCGAGGAACTGCAGTATTTGGCACTTTCGTATTTGCTTCACTTTTCACACTCGGAGATTGCTGGTTGGTTCTGGTATGAATAAATTCAATAATTCAGTTGAGATGATTAAAGCTATGGTTCAGTGGTTATAGGCAAAAGTGTCAGAATTCACCTGTTGAAGAACTTTCACCTGTGGCAACAGTTAATTTTTGTTTTCGCTGTTTTTCAGTGCTTGTAATATGTTTGACATCATTCCCAATTTTCTCTTTTTGTGATCGATGCACCTGCAATTCGAGTGCCAACTATTTGGCCCATTGTGGACTTTGTTAGTTTCCTCACCTTGCTTTGGACACTCACCCAACAAAGTCCTTCTGTTTAGATCTCTTATGAGCAGACACATGCTGCTAATCAGCAATTAAATTAATTATATAAAAAGACAATAATATTAATTAATGTCTTGTACAGATGCTTTTGTAATTGGGGCTCAATCCATTTTTCAGGGGTACTTCTGAATTTTTTTTTTTCATGTTCAACCGCATAATGGCAGCCTTACGATAAAGGGTTAGAAGTGTTAGAGTGAATAAGGGGTTAAAAGAGTTAAAGCGTAACTGCTTTATGTGACGCACTGGTGCTGGCGAAAGGGCAGAGCCACTTTATGGACTCGCAGATTAAATGGCCCGTTTTATGGAACCAAACGTTTGGGGAAGCGCGGGGCCCACAGTGAAGAGCAGCCCCAACCGTCACAAATTTGACGGCATGTTTTACGGCCCGGAGATGCTATCAACGTTTCACGGGCCCCGGGAGACCATGCAAGAGCTTCAGGAACACACAAACACATCTAATTTATTAGCACACGCTCATTTACACTCATTTCTTCAAACATTTCTTCGTTTTGCAGTCACTTCCACTCCATGACCACGCATCCACAGAAAATCACGCAGTTTTAGGTATGATGTGCCAAGGTCTTCAAACGGCTATCCCTCTGAGGGGGGATCACCTTGAAGACTGCAAGAATGGTAGAGTTTATAAGTACAAAGGAGTCATGGCTTTATCCTGAATAATTAGCAATGACCTAAATGTGTATTCTTGCACGCTGAATCGAGAATCACCTGGATATTAATGGACCACTAGGTTCGCTCACGATTTAAGTAAATCAGAGCATTCACATTCGCCAACATGACATCAGTTTTTTTTTATATCTTGACTTACTTGATAATAATCTTTTACATAGTAATCTTTTGATTTTTAATTATTTGCATGTCTGCTGCTTTTCCCTTAATACGTACCAAGCTAGGGTACCGCGATGCGCACTCGCCCACAAAGAACATCATAAAATCTTAATAATGTGGGCTTAATGCTTATTCCCACTGTGCGCTCCAGTATGAACAGCATGATTGCCCTTTCATAGCTGATCGTGGAACTTCTCTGAAGCTGCTTTCACACCGGACGCGAAAAAAAATGCAAAAGACGCAAATATATGTAATGTGTGTATTCCCGTATGTGCATTGACTTTATATGTAATCTGTCGTGCGAAAAATTTGTTTTGCGTCCGGTGTGAAACCGGCTTAAAATTTCAGGTTTGGATATGAGGTGATGTGATGATCATGATTGACAATTAATCGTGTTGATCTTAGGAACTTTTTGAACCGTCCAAAACTTTTCTATGATCAAAACGACTGCCACGACTGACCTCAAGATCTGATCAGATCTGATAGGATCACCACGATTACTCCACGATTAAGACCACGATTTCAATCGTGCCACGAATCGAGATAGTGGGAGCCTATCATAAAATATCGACTATTGACTTTAGACCAGGTTTTTGTTGGTCAACTGTGCAAGAGTTTAGCGCTACTTCAAGGTAGCAACATACCACCAATGCGCCGGACCACACCACATTTTAAGACCAACACGCCCATGGGTGCTCAATTTCGCGTATATGCATTTGCCATTTATACAGCGTGGATGCAGGCTATGAAAATGGTGTCTGCGTCAGTCATAATGTAGCAAAGACACTTGCGTTACACTTCACGCTGAATGCAAGATAGAGGCCAGTAACTCTTTCTCTGTCTATGTATTTTGCCTGAGCTAAATTGTAATAGATTGCTATGGTTCCTCTGCATGTATATGTTCCGCTCTTTCTCTCACTTTCCAAGTGAAGCTTAAGACACAATCCTACAAAATATAGTCACAAATCAGCAGAACAGCAAAGCGGAAGAATAGCGCAAGTAAAGCATTATATACAGTTTAAAAAGAAAACATGATCAGGAAGGATATTAACTCTTAAAGCACTTAAATAAATTTAAAAAACAAGCTTCTGGGAGCTCTTTTAAACATTTCACCACATGATAGGTTCTCAACAGCTTTGATATCGTATTTCGTATTTGATATCATACATCACTGAGCAACAATAGCTGCATTTAGCGCTCCAAGGTTCAGTTTACACCTTATGGTATAGTATCTTCCCACAATTCTCCAGTACAGCATGCATCAGGACGAACAATACTTATTTGTTTCTGGAAATATCTGCTTATTTTCCTTGCTCATTAACCCACAGGGAGAATTAATAATACCTGGTAAAGAAAAACAGTTTTTTTTCCAAGAAAGGTTTGATTTTGGGAAACACGAGACTTAACAACCCTGGGGGGGAGAAATAAAAACCGGACGTGCGCAGGCGAACCACAATAATGAACATCATTCCGGCCAATGCATTCACGGCAAGCAATCTCATTACTCTACGCCGTACCCGCGAACCTCCAATTTATTTTAATTTCCGTGCTGGGGTTCAGACGTGTCGTGCACATTAGCGTCTACAAGGTATCGTGCTCCTCTACTGAGCCACAAGGGAGGACCGCCTCTTGTTGTTTGGCTTTTCATTAAATCCACATGTTTCTTCTCATCCTTCATGCTGTCAGCTCCCTGGGTTTTGAACTCGCGTTTTGAGTCGCTAACACCGCAGAAGCCAGAGGCTTCAGTCAAGACTCTAACAGTCCTTCACCCCCGCAATTTTAAGGCCCTTCCCCTGTAAACATCAATGTTAGGTTACGTGAGGCGAAGCACCTTATACCTGTCATCACGTAAATAATCTCATAGGAAAAAAGGAGGAAAAAAAAATAACATTCATCTGACTCCAGGAGGTTAATACATGTACCGACTGTGGTATTTTCACACCATGGGGCACAATGCAAACAATGATGTCAATTTCCCAGGGCGTGGCTCCAAACTGTACCTGAAAACACATTTTACATAACCTCTCATAATTCACTGCCCCTTGAAAAGTACGAAAATACTTTCAAAATGTACATTTCAAAGCAATGTTGCACAGAATACAAATAATGTCAATTTAATCCTGTTATTCATGAGCCAATTTGGGCTTTATAACTCAGTATTTGTGTCACAGAGACTGGAAATTTCAATTACAGAATTATTTAGGAATTAAATTTTGGAATTTACAGGACACCAGCGCAAAGAGGTTAAAGCATTTTATGGTATAGGGGCACTTGTCCAAACATGGTGCATTTCCCATTGATAGCCATTTTATACCTTCATCTTAATATTATGCATAAGATCCACGCTGAATTTCTTTCCTCGGCTAAATGCCTATTTTAAACATTGTTACAAATACGGTAAATGGTCCATATGACCTCATAACTATCATTTTTCAAAAACGTACTCTGTCTCCATGCCTACTAGCACCCCATTAATCCAAATGAATGCTTGATTATTTTAGCTAAATGGCCACAACAGGGACTGCATTTTATAGGCATGAAACACATCCCTTCACCTCGATAGAATGTGGTCAGATCTTCCCATGTTTAGTCAGGTCCATAAATATCTGGAAATCGGCAACATTATTGTTATGTTAGCCGGGGACCATAGAATATTGGAGCTGAAATTCAATAATAAATATAAGCCCAAAGTTCAAATCCGCAGATCTTTAACTCTCAATGGGAAATCCTAAAAGCTGTGGCTGCCAGTGAGTAACAAACCCGCCACAGAAAAAGAGAAACCATTAGGTATGGCCAACTGAACCACGTGGTTCACTGTTAAAAAGACAAAAAGGACTGACGAGCTCAGGAACACTAAAAGGCCTGGAATAATTAATTCCCTGGTTCAGAAAAAATAAAAAATAAATAAAAAAAGTTAGATAGATCATGAATTCTTTCCAGGAGATAAGTGAATCAGTGCCAAAGTCAGCGGTGGTGAGAAGACTTCTCCAGAAAAACACACATAAGGTTTATCTCAAGATGCAAACCATTGATGAGGCTCAAAATCATGAAATATGCCATTTTAAAAAGCTTGTATAGTTCTGGAACAACATCCTGTGGACAGATGAGACAAGGATTGACTTGCATCAGACTGATGGGAAGAAAAGTATTTGGAGAAAGGAAGTAAAATCTCATGATCTGAAGCATACCAGCTCATCTGTGAAGAGTGGTGGCTGCCAAATGAAATGGTTCTGTTGTATTTACCAAGGATGTGTCTGTTGACAAAACCTGAAGGATGAATTCTTGATTGTATATATATACACTATATATTCAGATTCAGCCAAATGCTTCAAAATTTCAGGGGAAACACTTCACAGTGAAGACAGAGAATGGACACATACTATAAAAACACACCGAAATTTCTCTATGAGAGAACAGTCAGATTCTGTATACAACCACGATCTAACTGAGCATTAATTTCACTTGATGATGGCAAAACTGAAGCAAAATGCCCCAGATACTGATGACAGCTGCAGTGAAGGCTTGAGATTAAGATCGCAAGCACCAGTGTAAGAGCCTATGGGCGCCTTTTCACATGATTTTTAAGGAGAGTGAGCGCATTCAAAATCCTTTGAGATGGCATCTCACAACACGTCTAAAGCAGTCGACGAAGCACTCCTCTCAGAATCATCTGACACCAGTGACCATTCCTGTCTGGATGGTGACTAGTGTATGTTTAGCTTGTCGTAGACCAAGGCAGCGTTGCATCAATTCCAACAAATAGTTGTAAAACAATATTTACCTCGCTGGCAGGATGACTGGAGTCTTTCAGGCACGTGGAAAGTGTATTTTGCAGACAAATCATCATTAGTCAATGTCATAAGCACAAGAATCATCCTGGTGGGCGCCATGTTCGCATGAGAAATACGTCCACATGGGTAACACGTGAGCCAACGGGCACTCGGTGGAGCACCCCCATTCAGAGGCAAAGGATTCACCACCTAGTATCAAAAATGACCATTTAATTGGTGATTATTAATTTGTCCAATCACTTTTGAGCCCCTAAAATTGAGGGGGCTGCACAAAAAATGGATGCAAATCCTGCACTGCTGAGACAAAATTTTTTGCACAACCCTTATCAAATTGAAGTCGGAAGTCAGCACTCAAAACACATCTTAGTTGTTTCTTTTCAAATCCATTATGATGGCGTGCACAGTTAAAACAATGAAAATTGGGTCACCGTCCAAATATTTATGGGCCTCACTGTCAGTCACTTACATTTTGAACACTTAACATGCTTACAACGATGACTCTCTGGAGGAAACCGTTTTAATAGCAATTCTGGAATCCATGCTACATCATGTTTTCTTCCCTGCCAATCAGAGAATTTTATAATCTATTGCAGTCATAACAGTCCATGGTGATAAAATTAGAAACCAGGCTTATGTTTAAAAGAGTCGAAATGAAAATAAACGCTCCAAGTCAATCTTGGTTTTATCCTGGTGATATTTACATGGGCAGACTTTAAAAGGGCAGCATACGCTAAGGCCGGCGTCGTAAATCAGCGTCGCGCTGCTGCATAAATAGCGTGGACTGCTAACAAACGTGCAAAGCCCAGGATTTAAAAAAATTGGATTAAAAATCCACCAACATGGGCTGGACAGAATAGTTTTTCTTTAAATCCTGAAGCTCTTCTGAGAAGCTGGGGGGGGGGTGTCCAGCCGAAGCATGAGGATGCGCGGTCAGTCCAGGAAGAAGGCTGCGTGAAGAATTCTGTCATAAACCTCCAGCTGCACATTAAATGTCCCGATAGGGCTCACACAAGGCCTGCCTTCCTGAATCAAAATGGCGAAACAATCGTTCATCTACAACCTCAATTCCAAAAAAGTTGGGATGCTGTGTAAATGTAAAATAGAACACAATGATTTGCAAATCTCATAAACTGATGTATCAAATGTTGAAAGTGAGACAATTTGCAATTTCATGAAAAATATCAGCTCATTTTGAATTTGATGGCAGCAACACATCTCAAAAAATATATCACGCTCACAGAGGGTTCAATCATGGCAGGCCAAAGGCACTTTCCTTTGGAGCAAAAAGCAAAAAAAAACCCCAAAGACAGTCTTGATAGGAACCAAGTGTTACTCCTGAACAAATGGATAATATTTGTCCTGCTCTGCATCCGTGGCTGGGCTATGTTAGTGGGGGGGACAAACCAGCAGTAGCAGTAGTCTAACGGACCGTCATTCACTTCATATAAAAGCATCAGTTTAATTCTGAAAGTATTATTATTAGTAGCAGTAGCACGTCATACTTACACAGAATTGCTGGGGAATTCCCCATTCATTGAGACTACTGACTGGCAGGATGGAGATTGATCATAAATTCAAAACTGATTAAACCTTATTTAAAATAAATTTTAAAAAATTTAATTAATGTATGGGCCAGTAACACAGACTTTCTGCTTTCATTTGAGAGTATTTCTGCACAATTCTGCTCCACGAATAGAAATCGTTACCTTTTCTGTATGATCTCCTCCCACATCTATCTCACTCCAGTTAGTTTCCATGGAGCCTTCAGTGAGGGAGGGGGTGAGGGGTATGAATTGAAATATCCTCAAATGGAAGCTACAAGTTTGTCCTATCAGGCCATACTGACCGATTCATCCCAAACTCAGATAAAACGTCCGGTATTTAGAATTTTAGATGTCCTTTCTTCTATGTCTTTCACTGAGGTTTCAGTATCGTGTCCACATACTTTTGGCTATATAAAGTACATTGATCTACAATAAAATGTGAAACAATCAATTTTTGTGCTAACTGATGCTCCACAACACTGCCAACAAATCTGCTCGGCAAAGCCGCACCGGAACCCCAAACTCCCAGCGGACGACCCGGCCGGGGGTATTGGAGCACACAGCCAATCAGAATGAGAGGCTCTCAAGTTGGGATACGGCTCCCAACCTATGTTCTACCAAAACACTTCCGCGCAGAGAGAAATTATTAAAGTTTTTTTTTTTTTGGGGATTTTCTCCTTTATTTTTGATAGTCACATAGTAGAGAGAGACAGGAAAGCTGGGGAGATGATTGGAGAAGAAATGCTGCAAATGACCCAAGCCGGAATCGAACCGGGTCGCCGCAGGAAGGCCACAGCCTTTTATGATGCACGCGCTTAGACCGATGTGCCACCGGGGCGCCAGCGGAGAGAAATTTTGACCACGAGGAGGAGGGCCGAGTGTTAAAAATGACGAGAAATTCACTGCTGTCACCATCTGACCTGTTAGTTAGCAGCGTCTGGGTGAAATAAATGTTGTTGAAATCCAGACTGATGACGCCTGGCTATAATTTGAAGCATATTCAAATCCACTCAGGGCAGAAGACAAATGATTCACAGGATGATTACCCCCTCTCAGATGTGCCAAACTAAAAATTGGACGATTAGCTGTTTCTTGACCTGTTGCGCAATTTTGCCTCATTAGTTAACGAAAAAGACACTCGGTCTGGAAGTGATTCTGGGTGCTGCATACACATTTGAAGTCTGCTGCTCTCCGAGCATGCCATGAGATCTGAAGAAGTGCGACTGAGAGCAAAGCAGGCCATTAGGCAGCTATTGTATCTGAATAAATCAATCAAATCGAGTACAGTAATGTACAAAAGCCTGAGACCAACATTTTTTTAACCATTTTTAAGCAGTTTAATCAGTTTAAGCAGTTTGTCCCCCTCATGCAATTTGGGAAGCCAGACATCAGTAAATAGCTACACTACCGAGCATACTAGGGAAACTCAAGGTCAGATTCTACCAAACCGTAATCAAAGCGCAGCTTTTAAAGGTGACAGCAAAATGACAGCTTTGCCCACCTGTTGCGCAGTGAAAACAGTCAGGCATGCATTTCAAAAAAGCGTAGTCGCTGACTACATTAGCAACTTACATAGTTTGTCGATTCACAGTCAATGGTTCCAACTATTGTAAGTTAGAACCTGTGATTTCAGGAAATGCACCCCAGGGCAGTTCAGTATGACTGGTTCATAAACATTATTTACAAAAACAGTCAGAGTAAAATGCATCAGAGCTGCTCTAACACAGTGAAATTTAGAGCATTGCTACATGCTGAGGAACCACAGAGGGAATAGTTAAACGCGCCAAAGGAGAAGATTGTTTAGCCAGAGAGTAGTCCAGGTTGAACAAGCACGTAGGCCACAGTGCGTTCACAGGCATAT
Source organism: Gymnothorax reevesii (assembly GCA_029721435.1). Classification (NCBI taxonomy): domain Eukaryota; kingdom Metazoa; phylum Chordata; class Actinopteri; order Anguilliformes; family Muraenidae; genus Gymnothorax; species Gymnothorax reevesii. The sequence goes on from CM056578.1 coordinate 99,979,564, forward strand.
ATATGCGAGCTTGACTCCATGGGCCAGAGGAGACGTAACCATGGTGACCTACAGATCTTTACACAACAGGCAATCAGAGGGGTCACTCCAGCATGCACCTTCAGATTTGTTTGCCAGAGACACTTGATGGTTCACTGACATGAAGACCTGTCAGTGGTTCAGACCATGGAACAGGACTCCATGGCCCACAGCAACAGGTGCGACAGTGTTATGTTCCAGCTGTAACAGGGCCTGCGTGAAGCCATTGGCCACAACAAGATCAGAGCAGCAGTTAGGCCCTTAGGACAGGCCCTTGGCCCCACACTGTTCCTGGAGGGATTGGCCGCTTCTTAGTCTAACGGACCGTCAGTCACTTCAAATAAAAGCATCAGTTTAATTATGAAAGTATTATTATTAGTAGCAGTACTAGCAGTAGCACGTCATACTTACACAGAATTGCTGGGGAATTCCCCATTCATTGAGACTACTGACTGGCAGGATGGGGATTGATCATAAATTCAAAACTGATTAAAACTTATTTAAAATAAATTTTAAAAAATGTAATTAATGCTATCCACCCATTTGGAAAGTTAATTGATGAGCACATATACTGGAATTAATTTAATAGTAGTTTTATAGCTGGCAAACTAGCGAAGTATCTTTCATTTAATGCCATTCATGACCATTTTTTATTGCACCGTATTTTTTACCATCTCTTTATTTCTACTGTTGGTCATGTTACTATCATAACTGCCGAAATTCATTATAGATGAGGCCTGCCACTGTGTGGTGAGAGATGGTCACTACATCCAAAAAGGGTACCAGACTTCTTCCAGGTAAACCCCTAGGACATCAAATTATTAAAAATAACTGGACAAAGTCATGACCCAGCTCAGTTCTACCTCTGATTCCCTCTGTAATGAGGACTCCAGCATGGACAACACAGTATAATTTTGTGTCAGAGGTAATGATAATAATAATAGACAAAATATCTGTATCAGGGCCTTTAACTTCATTTATCTCAAATTTCAGGTTACAGAGCTCAGAAAAAGCTTTCAGGCAGCTGTGTACTTATTTTAACTTCACAATATTCAAGAAATATATGAAAATGCATGCATTCTGAACAGCCCTCCCATCAGTTTTTCACCACAGCAATGCTGTGCATGAACTGTCCATCTCTGGTTAAAATTTTAATTTTATGATGAGAGAATGAATTCAACATGGACATTAATCACATTTTAGTTCTTCATCAGCTGGTACACACCAAATGAAGAAAGTAGGAAAGGATCTGTAGTACCCCTATTTGAAACAACGTAATTCAGTAGTGGCCACAGCATCTGCGGGTACATGTTGCCTATTTTGCTTACATTTACATCAAATTGTCTTTTTTTCCCCAAAGGGAATTCGCAGACACTCTGAAGATACACAAATACAATTTTATAGATCCATCACCTGATCATTCATCGGACTGCTACTAAAACCTATATCACTCACCAGATTTTAGTCTGATTTTACCTTGATATGCACAATGGGAACATTCCCTCCTTATTTTCGGGAACAGTCTGGAGCTTCAAAGGATTACACAGCAATGACATGAAGCATTTTCTCATTTATGGGGGAACAAAACATTAAATCCTAAATTTTCTTTTCATTTGGAACAGGGGGTAAATATTTTTATTTTGTTTTTTAATTCGGACAGCGAGGTGTACTACAAAGCGAGACCAGTGGGTTAGCGAGGTACGTTGAGCTACACCAGGCTTTTCAATGTCAAGAAAGTAGCATCTGCGAGTTTAGGGTTTGCTGAGCCAGCTTATACAAAGAAAGCCTGACTAATGTTGACCTTGCTTCATCGTCCACCTCTCAGCACTCAATAGATCACAGCAGGGAGGAGTGACAGACAAGTACAAGGACCAGCCCCATGAGAGTGAAATACCTTGAAACATCTTGTTGTCCATATTCTTTCACACAGGGAGCAAGAGCAAGCCTGGTCACAAGTTAATACAAAATTAAACTACTGCTGCTGTAACAAATACTGGGATACAACAACATTAATTACTGCACTGACTGTTGGGATGCAGGTTTAATAAATACTGTTCTCTTTGCCTGTTTGTCGCAGCAATGGAACACTTTCGGGTGCTGCCCACCAGATGGCAGCATGTAAGCCCGCAAAAAAGCAGGGCCACAGCTGCAGGGAGTTGGGGACTTGTATTCACAGAAGCTGCGGCCTATTGCTTCATTAAAAATACCCGGATCAAGGGGTCTATCTCACAGGCCTGTAAAGGAGACAAGCTGGGAGGAATGGCTGCATGGAAGTTCTTCAGTTTGTTTTCTGTTCTTTGTTTTCATGGTTTCTTGAAGCTTGATTAGCTGGTTTAGTTAATTCCATTCCATGCTTGAAGACAGCAATAAAAGATCGTCAGTGACCTTGCTAACCATCTGTCAATGGTTTTCTGTCCATTCTCCACGTGGTGTCATGGCTAATCCTAGCCTGGCACAGCAATGAACAACAATATGTAAAAACTTTGAGGGAATAAGTACATGCAGTTTTGTATCACTGACTTTGTATGGGAAGACTGATTGCCAAGCAGCAAAGGTGTTCGGCTTTGACCGGAAAGCAGGCACTTCATGCCCCAGCAAAGTATCGCCACAGTAAAACCAGTTCAGGCTTTTCGAGAAAGATCATTAAACCCACAATGCACCAAGGAGGACTAGCCCATGATTGGCCTTATTAACTGTAAAAAAATAATTCAATAAAATGGACAACAAAATGACAGTAATGGTATTTCAGATTGGATTTCTTGGCTGCTAGAGTTGCTGAATATTGCAATCCATTTCAAATCATTCCAAAAAAAAAAAAAAAGTGCCATGCAAGCATACCCAGGCCTTGCTGTGCACAGTTCAGAACCGTTTCATTTGTAAAGCACTTTTTACAGAAGGACTGTCACAAAGACGTGATACAAGTGAGGCAGATGCCCAGCCCAGCTCCCAGCAGGGAGAAACATCCTAAAACAGTGGAGAGCGAAAGACCGCAATAGATAGAAACCTCAGGAGGAACTCGGCTACAGTGGGGGAGCTCATCTTCCGCTGGTTGTGTAAGTGATTCTTTATGAGGCATGGTTAAACAGGTCTATTAAAGTCCATAAGAAGTGAATTATACAAATAAATATGAATATTATTACACACTGACTGCTGTATGTAAAAGCTGAACTGCTACCACTTACACTATTGATACTGCAAAAAAAAAAAAAACAAAGCCTGGTGTAGTGGAGGTGGATAATGTTAATGTTAAAGGCGGTACACAAATTCATTTTCCATTTAAAGCCCAAAACTGAATGCGTTTCCAGGGTAAAAGTACCACTATTCTGTCAGCTGTCTGATGCCCTATGTCCTCTGGCAGAAGGCTCCATGTGCAGGGTCCAGCACTGAGAGGTCTTTGAGACCACAGCCCCCCCACACGCCACCTACCGCAAACATCCTACCCCCTGCAGTTGTTTCGGAGAGATGAAATTACAGACACGGCAAAATGTTTGTCCCACTTTGTCTCTGCCGATCAACTTACAGCCACCAGTGTTCTGACACGGGAAGCTGTCGTCCAGCCGATGCCGTTTGGAGACGGGTGTTTGCAGGCACTGTCCTCCTGAGACCTGCATTTCAGAGCCACCGGAGCATGTGATGGGGCTGTTGGGATTTTTCATTTGAGGGAATCTCCAGAGGCACACGTTTTTAAGCTCCTTCTGACACGCTGTCTTAGCAATGCAATGGTTGGATGGATGTAACCTCTGTCTGATACACAAATACAGCCTGATATAGCGAACCTCCCAAAAGAAGGGACCCAAAGTATGCATGCTCTGCAACTGCAATTACAGCTGATGATGCAGGAAAAAAAAAATTTTAAAAATCAACAGCAGGGGAAGGTATTCGCTTTTGCCATTGCTCGTCAACCAACTGTTCTGAGTAGCAATGCACTTGCAGGCAAGTCATGAATAAGAGCCCAGAGATGTATTGAAGCCGTTGTTCCCAGAAAAAAGATTTTCCATCTGAATAACCACTGAAAGCAGCACACAAAAACAAACATATTAAAATCACCACCTCACATCAGCCACGCCTTTCTCCAACTCTCTGACAGCACCATATATTTCTCGTTGTGCTTGACCGCAGCCAGGGTGGAGCCGAGAACAGACCCCAGTGGCACACCCACTAAAGACAACCAGACAAGTTTGCAAATATCCTCAGCAGGGCACAAGCAAATATGGACACACAGGAGTAGACTACCAAAAAACACCAATCATTTCCACTGTCCTTTCTTCTTCAACTGAGAGGACACCGCAGAGCAGTCCTGACTGTCCAGGAATAACAGCTGAAAAGCCTTAATTTCCTCGTGAACCATGCATTTATAGTCCAAAAGAAACTATTCAGACTGCTAAAATGCTAAAATTAGGCCAGTCATTTGGGTAATCATTTGTCAGGCTGCAGGAGATTATGCTGTAGTGGAAAATGAATGCTGTCAATGAAAGATGCCTCCGTCCTCCTATTAGCACTAGCTGTCCCGCATTGTGGTGCTGCTTTGGTGTTACAAACGGGGTAAAGGGTCATAAAGGACTGTATCAGAGGACAGGTCATATTTTGTTGATGTCAAGCTGGCAGAAAAGCATGGCATAAATGGTAATTTCCTGTAACGCCCCCTAATATTACTTCGATAGACTGCATTTAAGTCCTTAAAATGCACAAGGAACTTCACAAATTTGAAACAATCTCTGTCCAATGATGAAATATTTGGCCTGAATTAATAATTCTGATCTCATAAATTACAGATAAAACACGATTTATCTACAAAATGTGTATACAGAAAAATTCCACCAGTTAAAGCGATGGGCTCCTTCCGTTAGTGGAGAATGACCATTTCTGGCCATAGAATCTCACAGTGAGCCTTGTTTGAATCCGAATTGGCAAGAGAACCAGCGGACGGCTGAGAGAGAGAGAGAGATGGTGGAGAAGGAGAGGAGTGGACACACATTCACTTTTACGCGGTGAGATTATGTCACCGAATGTTTATGACATGATCTTGTGTCCGGCTTGTGTTACTCTGTGGATCATGTGACCTCGTGGGCCCCTTTTTTTTTTGATCCTAACAATATCTTCAGTGGCCCATGGTGGCCAAACTGGAGGGGGGGGGGTCTTGCATCACGCCTCCGGTGTCTTTGCCCGGGGGGGGTCGGATGGGGGGGGGGGGGGATCATCTAACACATGAATGTAGCCCCCAAACCCCCACCTCCCAATTGGCTGTCATCAGGCTGCCGGATATAGACATCTCATTGCGTGTCTGGGAATGTGTCTGGAAGTGTCACTGATTTTGGGGTGGGGCGGACGTTTGAGAGGGAGGACAGAGTGCTCTTTACAGCTCGATGAAAAGGAAAAGGGCATCTGTCTGTTCCTGGCCGAAAAAGAAGATGGATCCATAGTTTACGATGGACCGCAGGATGGAGACCAGGGTTACATTTCCCAAAACTTAGTTGCCGAGTATGTTAGCTATGTTAGCCAATTACATACTTTCTCTAAATGGTTCTGCTTAAAACTATGCAAGGTGCTAACATAGCTAGCGACAATGCTTTTGGGAAACATACCCCAGCCCCTCTGCATCGGTCTAGCGGCGCAAAGTTGGAGTCCCCTGATGCCACCCAGAAGACCCACATCTATGAACATGCATCTATACAGTGCAATCAAAACAGGCGAGAGGTTTATCTTGCATTGCAGGTAGCTCAAGGGTAAAAACCACAGGACCCAGAGGCAAGCAGATAATATTAAAAGTGATAAACCTTAGCCTTCTTACCTTTTTAGAGAGGAACAGACAGACCAAAACTAATTGAGAGTTCACTTTTATTTTATAAAACACTGTTTAAGTATTAGTATATGCTTGTATGTTACAGCTATACTGGATTGGGAGAGAGAGGACCACAGGGTCAGTGTGTGTGTGTGTGTGTGTGTGTGTGTGTGTGTGTGTGTGTGTGTGCAAACCTGATATACTGGAATGCTGCTTCTGCTCATGACGACACACTTCAATAAACTGCTGTACATTTCAATCCAGGAACATGACTCACTGTTTGCTTCGCTAAAGCAGCACTGAGTGACGCAACGTGCTCCAAGTCCCGTAAACGCAAGAGACCTCACACTCGCGACAAAAACACGATTGAAACTGAATGAACTTCAGTTCAAATAATGTACAGTGTTTAACAAATTTATTAGACCACCTGTCATAAAAAATGAGAAAGCAGAAATGTTTAAGAAATTTGTACAAAACTTGTTTAAAACTAAAAATTGGGTTGCTATTGTTTTGCAAATAACGAACTGAAACCACCTAAATAGTCCTTATTCATACATAAAACAAACCAAAAAAAAAAAAACTATATTTTGTATGGCCGCCTTTGGCCTTGATAACAGCTTGCATTCTTGCAATCACCCACTAAAACTAATTTTTATGTTCAGGAATGCCAGAAAATAACTCTTATTTGGCATCTTATTCAAAAAATAATAATGTGCATTACTGTTTTTTTCTGCTTTTTTGTAAAACAGAAAATTCATGGATAACGACAATAATTATATTTCAGCATTAAAAATATCATTACAGTTAAAGAGCTTGCGCATGCTGGTGGATTAACCATTACAGAAACATTTAGGGCTGGTTTTACAAAGATGGATTAAGTGTACTCCTCGACTAACCAGAGTTTTGTATGGAGATTTTCTCTTGAAAATTGAATTTAGTCTAGGATTAAGCTTAACCTGTGTTTGTGAAACCAGCCCAAAAATTATTTTGGTAATTACCAACACTGTCAATTAAGGGCAGCTGTGGCATAAACCCTTCATTGGGTGATGGTCTAATACATTTGTTATACACTGCATCTAATTTGGTTAGAAAGGAGCTCAAAACACAAACAGCTTTTTTCCTGGTACTCCTATATCCTTAATCAGGAATACAACACTGATCAACGAATATCCACATGATCTGTAATGTCACACAAGCTATTTCCGGAAAAGGAGAAGCGAGGTTGGGCTGGGATTTTGGCCAGTTACGCTTTGTTCGCAGGTGACATTCCACCCGATCCGGACAGTGTTTGATGTATTGAAGTCAGGGCTCTGTGCAAACCAGCCAAAGTCTTCATCAATTATCTCAACAAACCATATATGGATACTACACTGCGCACTGGGGTACTGTCATGCTCAAAAAAGGAAGCCTTCCTAATATTTTGGAAGAGCAGAATGATCCATGATGTCATTGTATTCCAGAGCGTCAAGATTTTAAATCAATGAAATGCGCAAGCCATGAAATACTACATCCCGAGACCAAAGAGCATCCACATATTCTTGGCCACATAGCACCGAATATCCATAGCAAAATTTTGGCCCACTTGTCCAGTATAATTACACAGTGGTAATCTGATAGCAGTCTTGCACCAAAAAAAAAAATCATTTCCCCAGCAGACGAATATTTTGCTAAGCAGGGACCTGAAGAGCTCTGGACGCTATGCGCTGATGTGACTTGTTTGAAGTGTTATGTCTCGCAGCTGTTGAGCAGATGGCGATAAAGAGGTAGTCACAAGTTCTGTTGAAGTTCGGTCAAACTCTCTCATGACAGGCAAAGTATGTGGTAAAAAAGGTTGACCAACGAAGCCGTCAGACCCCCACAGAGTCCTCCGTACTCACAACCGTACAACAGCACGAGGGGAAGACAAGATGAAAGAGTTCATTTGTCCACATAAAACATCTGCTATTGAGTCCTTTCATAAAGGTATTTGGGAAGCAGGCTGTCCAAACTGCCGAGAGCTTGGACGGCCACCAGGACTGCCTTTTTTCCCCCTTACTCTGCCTTCTCCTTAAAAGGGACACAGTGCAGGTTCCACGTATGTGAAATGGAGTGCTCCAACTCTCAGATACCCAGAATATCTTCTTAGCTCCATTCCTTAACTTTTCAAAAAGGCTTGGGCCTGGGCCTAGTTTACCAAAGAAGGACTCCAGGCTGTTTTTTGTAACATGTTGAGAGCACAAAAACTTTCAATGTCATCACGGCTAACGAAAGTCTTCTGAACTCCAAACTCCACAATTCCCGTAAGTCCCTAACACCTCCTCACAGTGCCGTTTATCAAAGTATCAAATTCACAAAGGAATTAACTGGAAAATATGAAGGTAAACAAACACCGCAGTACCCCCACCCAAACCAGCTATTTTTTCCATAACCAGGACTTCATGCCACAGGACGACAGGACACTCCATCACTCCAGAAACCCAGAAATAGTATTATACCGTTTAACTTTACCTATTACATCAGGAAGAATCCACACAATTTCTAGGTAAACACACCAAAGAAGTAAATATATGTTCTATTCACGTATGTTCTAAATATCAATCTTAGGGGGACTATTTTTCAATAATTAATAATTTTTCATGCCATCATTCAACTTTAAAGTCATGCACTTTTCGTGAACTCAGTAAGCTTTTTTTTTTTTGTTTTTTTTTAGGAAAAAGAGCCAACTTCTAGCACATAATATTTCTTTAAATCTCCAGGACTTTTGGGACATATTGTAACAGTTAGAACACACCTTAAGGGAAAATGTGTTATATATACATACATATATATATAAATATATATACACACACACACACACACACACACACACACACGCCCCATGATTTACTCGGCGGTTTGTCAACACTAATGGGTTATGCAACCAGACACCACTGGGACATGGGTACTCCGTAAAGGTCAGGGGATAAGACTTATTTACAAATTATAAGAATTAAAATAAGCTGCAGCTCGGCTGTATCAGATTCCGCCCCCTGGGTGCTTTGCGGCATGGTGGAGATTATCCAAACCGGCTCAAGTACCAGAGAGCCTTTATCCAACAGGGCAACAGAAGACAGCCATGTCAATCATCTCAGAGCATAGGGAAACACAACACACTGTCAATTTTCAGAATACAGCTTCTATGAAAAGCTGATGGCCTTGTTCTTTTAATCTGTTCTAATATACAGCAGGGGCACACAGGGCTTGGTCTAACAACTGAATAACATAATGCTGAGTAAAAAAAAAACCCTATTTAAAACAGAAGGGGTAGAGTGGACTTCGTGGGTTTTGCATTCCAACTCTTCAATTATAATCAGGTTTGATCATAGAACATACAGTAATTTTATCTTCAGACTCAATAACCATCACTCCTTTGACTCATTTGTAGGTCTTCAAGAACTAATGTGGGCACATTTTAGGGTAACACAAATCATTAAAGAGAAATGATGTCTCGTGTCATGACCCTCCAGTCTCAGTGATTAGTGTTCCCCTTACACGAGCAGTCCATGTGAGTTCTGCGGTTTGTTCTGGTTCATTGATTATTGTCTTGTTAACACCTGTGGCCACACGCTTCTGTTTGATTGTCTTGTACATGTCATTTGCTTGTCTTCGCTGGATAATCTTGCCCTGACCTTCGAGTGAACATTCCTTGTGATTCTTTCAGCAAGTTGAAGCTCTTCTTCTGAGAGGTTTGCGTTTGTTGAGAAGAAAAAACGTTAATCTCTCTTCTGAGCTAATTATTAGGTACAGCTCCCTGATCTTGGCAGTCTCCTGATCAGGAACATAGTCCCTGGTAATTCATCTTCTCAGGAGGTAGTTCAGTCGCTGCAGCTCTGGACTCACCGCCAGGCTCCTGAACCTTGGACAGTCTAGACCACAGCCTGGATTCACCCCATCACTGCTGTCTGCCAATCGCCTGAACCCCACTGTCCCATTTCTCCCAGATTGTCAAGTCCTTGTGTGTTTCACGGCAATCAGCTCATCATAAAAAATGTAACCAGCCGACATTTCCAGGATTCTGGATGATCTGGAGCGATTCTGTTAAAAGCAATGATTTAAAACTCCTTGCACTCCATTCTCAAACTATGTCTCTGCTCTCAAATCTTGTTAAAGGGGGGGTTAGCAAAGTATTAAATCGAGGGGTGCCAATAACTGTGACAAGAAATAAAATTTCTACATCAAGAAGAGGTTCTGTTCTGATAAGACTTTTATTTCAATTAAAGGTTGAATTTTCCTCATTTTTTTAACGATGGGATTAAACTAATTATTCAAAAGAGCTCATTTTCATAACCTTCATAACCACTTCTACTCATCTTTACCAAGGGCGCCAATAATTGTAGCGGGGGCTGTATGTACTTGCATTACTGTGCAAAAATGACCACACGGAGATGAAGTGAATATCAATACTTGATACCAAAGGCCAATGTCAAGGTCATCAATAATTCATTGGGACTTAAAATTTCCAAACTAACAAAGTTTTCAGCTAAAATTGGTAGGTTTTCACTCGGTTTTCTAGAGTGGGAAAGAAAATAAGGATGCTAGGAAACAGAGTTAAAAAGTAAATAAAAAAATATAAATGTAAGGTATGCACATATGGTTTTAAAAAAAAGAAAAAAACCAGTCAGCCACTTAATCTGTTAATATGTGAAAATAAAACCCTTACGGCAGAGCTATGACAAGAGAAGGTAAAAACATACTCGAGGAAACTCTGTTTCCAATCTTCTCTGTTTTTCCAAGTAGGAGAAACACAGTCATCAATCAGAAGGCATAAGTGCCTAAATTTAATCTCCAGAGACTCGGGAGGAAAAGCGCTATTAATCAGCTAAATATGCAATTCTGACCTTCAATATAAAAGAAAATGACAACATTCATTTTTACTTTTGGCGTACTTTTGATTAATAAAATGTTAAATATTTTGTATTAAGCCAAAGCATGACAAACGCAGAAAAAGCCACAATTTCAGTTATCAACTCTGACAGGATTCAGACCCGCTCTGATATACGTTGCCATACGTTGCCATACGTATTGTTCCGACAGGCATTGGCTAGAATGCAGTGAGTTTTCAATATTTCGATTTTTTTTTACTGCAATACACCAACGTGAACCTGTGGGGGTATAAATTGTGATACTGAGGTAGACTGGGCCACAAATACAGGTGCCTGATGCACCTCTAACATAACGTGTAAGCGTAACACCAACTCTTCGGTTTCCTGAAATTCTCAACCAAAAATTCCGGATATTGAAGTATGTGACCTTTTTTACAGACAGCCACACTGTCTTCAACACCATGCTTCTATTTTTCAATATTTTACCAATCATCTTCCCCTCCATAAATATTCAGTCTAGCACAAGTTGTGGGCTGCTACTCACATTCAATTTTCTCATAATGATAGACCACATCACCCCACTCTGGAACAAAGTAAAATGTCTGTTCCTTCCCAGTTAAACAGAACAGATAGAAAAGATGGAAAGAAAGAAAAATCTTTGTTTTACGTCCTGTGTCTCAGTTAATTTATCTCACTGCATTTCTGGCAGTCTGTGTCAGTTTCAAATTTGTTCTGCTGATTGATTTAATTCAACTATAGTCTTGTTAACTCCCCAGTTCCCCATTCGCACTCCACCTGCCTTTTCAACACGTTTCTCATTGTTTCTTGTGGTCTTTGTATGTTTTTCTTCTTGGCCGTCTTTGCGTCATTGCCAGACCGTTAGTCGAGCTTGTGCTCGACTGCTATACTTGTACTATTGTTCTTCAAAGTTCCTCAATTCTTGTTTCCCGGCCAGTGTCTGGTCAGTATTGCCACACTCTATTGTCCCTGGCTTGCGCGTTGTCAAGGTTACCATCCCTCACCATCCCACTCCTCCTCAGGCTGACTCATTGGCTGTGGCATTGGACCAGACCGCAGACTTTGCCCTGTTCACCCTGACTGCCGCAGCGCAGACTCGACCACATCCTGCGCTTCGCGCATTGTTCCGTTTGCTAGCTCATGACCAGACTGATCACTGTATTAACTCTTAGGGCCTGATCTACTGAAGCTTTGCATGTATAGAAACGCATGCAAATGCCTTATCACCCGCAAATTAACCTGCAGTCTCATCTACTAAGGGTGTGCACTGAGGATTGTGTCTTTGAAGTGTGCAAATTTGCACATTCAATGCACTTAATACTTTTGGCATTCATGAATATGTAATAAGTGGCGTGCCTATCCTAGCGTGCAAAATATGAGAGGAGAAAATGCAAATACAACATTTTAGCACGAGTATAATGACTGAAAGCTATTTCAGTGACGGTGATTGCGTTTGCTATTTAATACCTTTTAATGGTAGGTACTAATTGGCTCCACGTAATTGCGCACAGACATGGCTGCCATTATTGCCGCGAGGAGAAGACACAGGCGGCGAGTACACCGAGAACGGGTGTGCTCCATCCGTGTGACAATGTTTCGGATGTCAGAGGAGAGAATAATCCAGACATATTTCCTTCCCAGCAATGCCATATTGGAGCTGTTAGATGAAATAAGGGCTGATTTGAAGCCAGTCACAAGAAGAAGTCATGCCATACCTGCAATGACAAAACTTCTTGCTACTCTCCATTTTCTCGCAACTCGTTCTTTCCACCTTACAGTAGCTCTCACAGCTGGGATCTCCCGAAACAGTTTCTCACGTGTACTGCCTCACTGGATGCCATGTTGCGCAGGATGGGCTGGTACATTAAGTTTCCATTCACACAGGAAGCACTGAATGAAACCAAAAATGAGCTTTATGCCGTTGCTCGTTTCCCCAAGAGTCATAGGAGCGAGTGACTGTACTCATGTGCAAATTGTTCCCCTATAAAACACAGAGCATCCACTGTTATAAACTTGCACCTTTTTTTCCAGTTATTTTGACAGTGATTTTACAATCAGTTAATAACACAGGTTCTGTGTATGTTAACTGTAAACCACAGTTAAATGTGCGCAGGACTCTACTTACAGTTGAAATAAGAAGGAGACAGTGCATTAAATTAACAGGAAAATTCTGTCCATTTATAACAGTGTATTTGCTTCCTCAACAAGCACCTCCAACTCCATCGAGTCTAATTTCATTTTACGTTTGCATTCGCCCTTTTCTTCCAAACTGTCCATGGCTGCAGCACGCAAGGTCCTCATTTAAATAATGCTGTTTGCACCAGCAGTCATTTAGGCAATTACTCTTAGTAGATCACCCGCGAAATGTAAGCAAACCAAACGTGCAAAATGTTACCAGGAGCACGCAATTTAGCGCTCTTTATCTGGGATCTTATTAGACCAGGCCCTTAGAGCACTAGATGCAGCTATTGTTGCTGAATGATGCGAGATAGGCTTTTAACAGCTTTGATTTTGCCATCATGTGGCCACTTGTTTAAAAGAGCTCCCGCAGGGGGGGGCTCTTTTAAACAAGCCGTCAAGATAGGTTTCCAACAGTGCAAGGTAATTAAATTCATATTTTTAAAAAAATTATTTCAGCGCTCGAAGGGTTAATAAAGCTCTGAATCATCTCATTCTGTGGCTGTGGTTCTGTGGCTGGCTCCTACAGTTCTGCTAACCCTTATACTACGAAAAGGGTGGGCGCATTTCTGTGAAATAAAATGCATTCAGTTACAAAACGTTTTCTCATAACTGTGTTCCCCACAGAGACGCTGAAACAAAACCCAAAAAATTAAAAAAAAAAATTCTGCTTTCAAAAAAAAAAGAAAACATCCAATTTCACCTCTTATAACTTCTGACAACTGGCTGCATTTCAGGGAAATAACAAGACTAAGAAAGGCCAATGAAAAGAGATTTTTTGTTTGTTACGTTTCTTCAATCCACTATGGCATCAACCCTTTGGTTGGTTAGTAGTAGAGCTCCACTTTCACCCAGAAACTCAGGGAACTGAAACTGTGGGAACTGCCACATCTATAGTGCACAAATTCAGCCAACCAAAGACCAAACTTCAGTCTGTCATGTGACTACCCAGCACTGAGGGAACGCACAGGTCAAAAGGTCATAGCATGTGCTTGCCAGGAAAGGCACCTCAAGCAGCCTAAAACCAGTCTGTGCTGCATCTGATTCCACCCTCACCAAGGCACATTTTACATCTAAGGCAGTGATGGGGGGGAAAAAATTTGCATAGAAAAGGGAAGATGCGTCCCCACGACAAACTAGTTCCTCAATGTATTTGTTTTCCTTTTTCTCTTACGAGGAAAATGTAGTTTGGATCTAAATCTTTTTTTTTAAAGGAGAGCAGGGAGCCTGACATAAACCAAACTAAAGCCATAAAATGCCGGTGTGAATTGTGTCAGTGAGTGATAATTGTTGATTTAGAGTGCGGTAATCACAACATATGGACTTTTATGGAGATGTTGTAAGGATAAAAAATAATCCACACCCACCGTGAGCAGATTTGGCTGTTTCCTTATGTCTGTTGGTGACATAAGAATCCTACAATAAAGACGCCCAACGTATTGCGCTGGTCCGAAGTCGGAGCTCAACATCACTGTTGTTCAGTATGGATCTAATATTTATTTTATGCCAAGTTTGCAAAGTTTTTCCTATTCTCGGCACTAAGGAACCAGAAAAAAAATTGTTGGCTTAGACTGATCAATGTTAACCCCTAAAGTGCTTAATTTTTATTAACCTCCGCCGAGGAGGTACATGTTTTCGGTGCCGTTTGTTTGCTGGTTTGTTTGTTTGTTGGTTTGTTTGTGTACAAAATAACTCAAAAACTTTTGGCCGGATTTTGATGAAATTTTCAGGGTTGGTGGGTATTAAGTCAAGGAAGAGGTGATCTTGGCATGTCTACTCCAAAGTACTGCTGAGATATACACCAAAGTTCAAGATTTCAAGTCTTTCCAATGGGCCAGAGTTCCAATCGCCGTGCTTTTGGGTTTGCTGCCCCCTGGCGGAGGTTCTGCGCTCTCTGAGTGCTTTTCTAGTTACTCATGCTATCCCTCCAAATGACCTTCAGAAGGACTCACAGGTACCAGCGAACCCTTCTGAAGGTCATTATCAACTAAAAATGGACAAAATTGTTTCCTTTTTGAAGGGTGAAATCTGAAATTTCGCTTTGCACAGTGCCAGAGTGGATAAAGGTACCGCTAAAGTTAACCAGAAGTTGGCTTCGTATTTTATCCACCTTTCTCTGATCGGCCTGGCGGGTGGCGTAGGATTACAAAGGTTGTCGGTGTGGTCCCATTAGGCAGAACGTCGGTGGGACTGTCGATAGGTGGGAGCGGTTTTTGGGTATGACTGGTGTGTACCAGATGTTGTTGCAGGCCTTGAATTTTGGCAAGAATAAACTACCGCAACTGTTTTGGATACAACTTATTTACAAGTCAATCGATGTTTTTCTAATTAGAGTTTTAAAATATCTAATTCTATAAGAGGCAGTTAGAAGTAGGAGTAGCCATGACATAGAAACGCTTTCCTTATGGATGAAAACTTACGCCTTTAGTCTCACAGAATATTTATGAATACATTTATAATTTCTCGTTGGATGCTCAAAATTTTAAATCTTGCTCGTGTCACAGTAAATGGTGATAATGTGCCGTGGCGAAATATTGATCTTAATATAGTAAGACATTGGCTTGCAAATAATTCGCAAATTGATAACTATACCATAAAATCTGAATATAAATGTTTTACGCAGTATACCTAAAGCGGATAGGTGACCATTTCTCACAAATGTGAAAACATAATCAGTCCCGCTGTGAGAACAGTTTTTAATCCGCGCTACCCTACGACACTTGCAACTGAGAAGGGCTTTATCGCTTTAATTTGGCGGTAACAGCCAAAGTCTATTCTTGAGATTAGCTCTCAAATTATGAGTAAAATGCAACAAAAGCTGGCACACTTTACATTCAACCGTTTTATCCAACTGAACTGTCACCACTTTCTTGACAGAGTTGTTTGGCTTATACACAACAAAGACTAAAACCTCCAGATTTCCAAAGGCTGAAACATTTCTTGTGGACTTAAGTGACAGTTATTGTAAGTTACAACTACATAGATATTTGTGTATTTTATTTCTATTTTCAGAAGTGCGGTTCTGTTCATAATTTAAATAATACTAAAGTGGTGGCAAAACATGTCTGATACTGTGCTTTAGAACTAAAGGTTTCATTGCTTAAAGCAACTCTTACTTTTCTGGCATTTTAACACTTTATTTTTTTGTAATCTTAAAATACTCCTGATAAGCGTATGGCACACTAAAATGTAAAAGAAATCCACCAGGTGTCGAAACTCTTCAATATTCAATTCTCATTCATTTCTGATAAAAGTCTGAACAATCATTTTCTTCAGTCTGAATAAAATGATATGGCGAGCTATATCCGTCGCAGTGCCCCTTTAAGCTGCCTACCCCGTCACTGCTTGCGAATCACTCGCCTCTCTGGCTGGAAAAAGAAAAATGACGCATTTCACTGTAAACAAACAGATGCTGAAATGCTATAATTACAATAACAACGTTCATGGCACTTTGTCAGACTACAAAGGTAACTAAACGTTACGAGCGCATTTTATTTTATACCACACATAGAATTGAATATTATGTAATTAATTACTGTTGGTTAGTTTTCACTTTCCGGTGCCTCTGAATCTGGACCCGTTTCACTATACTACGAACTACCATATATTAGCTATATTTTTTTCGTGGGAGAAGTCTGGAAGTTGGAGGGAAGAGGGTGGGACTTTGGAGGGAGGCGGAGTTGTTCATGTTCGAATTTTAACTAATTGCTGTGCGACATGCCAGAAAGGTAAGAATTGCTTTAATTTATTATTGCTTTAAAATACATTACTTTGCAGACATTAACTTTCCTGGAAATGAATATATCGCCAACTGCGCAAAAGAAAATCTGTAGCAAAAATTACTTCAGGAGTTTACACTACACATTAAATATAATGGACGTCATGTTGCCCGAGGAAAAAATTTCAATGCTGACCTTGTTCGGACTTCTTTGCAACGGGGATTTACACTAAGATATGTGTGAGATGGCAGGCCAACATGCCTTCTCACTAACTCTACTTCTCGGATCTGTAAACAGGGCACGTCCAACTGACTTTCAGCTGACACACAGCCAATGGCGCGTTGGCGAAAGTGGAATCTTTATCCACGCTGGTACTGTATGATTTGCGCACAGACAGGGAGGACTCGTACTCAAGAAAACACAAAAAAGTCAAAAAAAGGTCTAGTATTAATCCAATTGTATTTGGTATATTTTTTTCAAAGTTTTTTCAAGGCTTTTTTTCTCACAATGTGCAAAAAGTGCTAAAAAGTGCAAAAAGTTCTGTGCAAAAGTTTCAGTCCCTCAGGACTATCGTCAGTGCAAATGAGTAGCAGCATGTAGAGCCAACCGTTTAACCAGTCCAGAACAGGTACATACAATCAGTGGCCAAAGCGCCTAATAGATCACATCTCATTAAAGGAAAATCACCACATAGCTGGACAATTATCAGGTACACACAAAGCTCATTCGATAGACACAACATTTTGGGCAAAGTAATCAGACAACCAACAAGGTGCAGTGAACCAATCAACTACATACATTTGGTAAAAGTCACAGAAAGCAGGAGATATCCAATTCCTCATTTAAGCCATTCGGATGAAGTGTTTTTAAGTAAAAGATGTATTTACATTCACATTGCAATTAACATTTGTCGACATTTCCACCACGTCTTTTGGGAGTAAAAAGGTCAATGCCACAGAATTCTAAGTCCCTCATTGAATGATTGCCGTCTGCAAAATGTCTAGCAACAGCTGATTTGGGGTCAGCTTGACGGATAGAACTTTTATGTTCATCAATTCTAAATCTAAGCTGTCTTGTGGTCTTATCAACATATTGAATACCACATTTCCGACATGAAAGTAGGTAGACAACATTATTGGAGCTGCAACGAATAAGCTTTTCAATCTTATATTCTCTTTATGTCACAAAACTCATAGACATGAGTTGAACTTCTTTGCATCAGAGCATGCAGCACAATTGCGGCATGGGAAGAAACCTGTGGCATTGTCCACACGCTCCTGACGGGTGGATGTCCTGTGCGTTTCTGCATGTACCAATGTGTCACGAACATTTTTTGCTCTAGAGAAAAAGAACAGAGGGGGAGATTTAAACATCTCTTTGCACACATCATCAATTAACAAAATATTACAATCCTTTTTTTACATCATCACATATGAAGTGGCCAAGTGGTATGTATATTTTGCGCCTTGCGTCACTACAGCAGTGATTTGCACTTAAAGGATTAATTATTAATTATTGAACCCATGAGTTCAAGCCCAACGACAGCATGAACATCGCAATCTGCCTCAGTTAACTCAAATCAAGTGCATCATAGTTGCTACGCCACAAAGCTAGTCGTGCGTGCAGACAAATAACTGCCTTGGCAAGAATGTCCCTTTGAAGACCTGCCACGTGATACTCAGCTGTTATCAACTCCATTCTTCCTTAATTTACTTATAGAGAATTTCCGCCACGCCAGTGCAAATTGCATCGACAGCCTTTTTATGATGCAGCTTTTCTTATAAAACAAACTCAATAAACGTCATCAGGAAAAAATTCAATTTTACTCTAGTTTTTAGCTGCGACCAAGCAGCTCTATGAACGCTTCTGTCTGTGTCTGTCTGTCTGTCCGTCTGTGACGCCTTTTTCACCATGTTCCTGTCGTCGTATCATCATGAAATTTTCAGGAGTTATTGACCTTCACCAAAGTGATGTCCAAGCACAAGGTCGAGGTCAAAGGTCAAAGGTCAAGTTCACAGAGGTCACAACCTTGTTTGCAGGTTTTTGCGCTGTAAGTTAGAATTCATGTATCGCTATGAAATTTTGGAAATAGCTTCTAGGCATATAGGTGGTGTTCCCTATTGTTTTTCAAGGTCATCCGTCAAATCCCAAGGTCACAAAGGTAAAAAAAGTGTCAGTTTTGCCCGATTTGACGGTTGGTCGCAGCTAAAAATCTTCATGAGAATTCACCATTGAAATGGCAAAAAAAATAACACTGACAAATGAAAAACTGCTGGGGCAATCTTAAATCTATACATTTCTGGGATCATAAACTTCTTGACCACAAGTACAAATCATCTTGAACATTACATTCTAGATTACTCGCTTGCTATGAGCTAAATTAGATAGCTCTCCAGGTGTCTCCCCAAAGTCTGAGATCCATCAAAATGGTTCACTGTCAAGTCATACATTAATCATATATTTAACTCAAATTAACTTTTGGGGCATGAAATTCAGCATGAACTAATGATTTTCTGGTTGAGTTTAGCATGAATTTATAAATATCAGTGCAGTTGAACATCATTGGTCACCAATGACCTCTCCAAACACAAAACATGCCTTTTCTCCATAATAAATTTAACAATATTGTCCATTTTTCTTCGAAGTCCCCCAAACATTAAATAAAGTGCTGATTAAACAGCTATAACATTCACGCTGCAATGAAAAGCTAACCGCTCTCACATCCGAGCTCATAACCTTACACCTTATAACGGTAAAAACTCACTAACTCAGTAATATCTGAATTTTGAAATACACCTTATTTTAACAGAACAGAAATGTCACTTTCAAAAAAAAAAAAAAAATCCAACGACATATGCCTCCATATTCAACAGAATGGTGTAATGAACGTACCGAGGGATCTACCCATGTGCGTGGGCTGCATGCATTTGGAGAAACGAAAACCTCGGCATTCGACGTCTTTAAACGCGGTATAAATTCTACAGCAAAAAGCCATAATGAGCAAAACGCAAACAGAGTAGAAATATAACCTGTTTTCTTCATTGATGCCCTCCTCCAGAGACAGATGTATCGGGTAGAAGGAACCCTCCAGTACTGTTTCATTCGGAATAATTCCCATGACCGCGTCCATATAACATGTATCTAGTAAATGAAGCTGAACACTACAGGCCGGTTTCGAGTGTCTTTGTTTCTTTGATATCGCTTCATTTTCAGCTGCGCAACCGTGGCCAACATTCGAAGAACACAACCCACCTTACTTTTACGCTTAGCTTTGTATCCTATTCTTATTGTCCTATCAATGTATTTCAGTTATTGAGGAAAGTTTTAACACTCGGGAATTGGATAAAAAAAGATTCTTTCAATACATCGTTACCGGGGAAGCTCACGAGGGCGTGAACTATAACTGTAGAGTTACAGAGATGAATCTGAGTATATAATTGAGTGACTGGCTATCGACACCAGTACTTGGGTGGATAGAAGGGAGCGCTGAATTTGTCAATGATATCTACGCGTTAATCCATGGGAGGGAACTACGCATATTTTGTGTGTGATGACTGTAATTGACAGTAGAATGTGAGAGAATCAATACTATGTCAGATTTTTTGCTTCACAAAATGTATTTTTTAACCACTAATTGGAATACTGTTGGCTCACTGTGGCTAAAAATGGTTGCTACAGAGTACTGTTTTTTTCTGTCACAAGTGATAATTTTTTAAAACTACTGGATCGATACTATGGGGAAGGATATTGACCAGTTTGCACATCAGGCTTATTTCATTCATGCTACTCCTGAAAAACAGGGATTGGAGGGAACTTCTCCATACTCTAAATCGCGTTTCAGCTCTGCCTGCTTGTGAATATTCAATAGCTGATACGGGGGTGCCATCTCCTGGTGGAGTACTGTAACTAAGTGCTTAAATTTGCATATCTATAGACGCGAGCGTCTACATCTGCAGAAAGGGGTTATGGAGGCCTTGCTTTTATGTGAAGATCATCAATTCAGGGCATGGAATCCAAATTCTGAAATGGAGCGATCACAGCAGGCGTACTTCTGACACGAGACGCAGTCAACTGCGCTAAGGTGCTAACTCACAGCATATAATACCACACAATATCCACCTGACTTGCTGCTGACTACGCCAGCCAAAATTCCGATTGCCCATTTGCTCACTGCCAAACCATTCAGTCTATTTAAAGCTGCACTTTGTGCATTTTGCATAAACAAATGAAATGCTCCTGTACTTCACACATTAACAGCTTGTTTTTACTCAATCACTAAATGCTAAAACTGACAGCCTTGTCTTTTCATACAATGGCAGCATCATAACAAAGATGTCATTGGTGCAGAGCTCTGCTCTGGGGAGGGCTCATCCAGCAGTGCCCACATCTCGCTTCATGGATGCATGAACATGCAGAAAGTTGTCACAACAGAGCCACGCCACTAATCATCCAATCGCTGCTCGTTCGTACAGTTATAGTGTTCATTGATTACAACATATTCACTTTTAACAAAAGTGATCTTGGCAAAACTGATTTTGTTCAATTTATTGAACAATTTGCCAATTCAATTGGCCAGTCTATCATCATATCATCACTCCAGGTAAAGGTACAGTAGATAACCAGCAGTTCCAGGACTTTGTGGAGCGTGATTTGAAGATTCCTGTTGAAATAGAACAGCTAGAGAGCTTCCCTCTGTACTGATCGGCCCGCACATCCCTTGTATATGTATCAGATTTTTGACACACATATATATATATATATATATATATATATATATATATATATATATATATATATATATATATTTTTTATGATGAGAAACAAGAGAAGAATTTAAGCAAAAAATTTGGTTAATGCAGGTCTTCGTGAGAAGACACACACACACGGCAGGAGGCGACTTCTCACACAAACAAGGCCACGGTCTGGTTACCTGTCGATGCAGGTTCCAAACAGCAGTCTGATGGTCTTCTGAACGTTCTCCGTGCAGAGCCAGCTCCACTGATCCTTCATGAGCAGGCACAGGATGTTCAGGGCCACATCCGCCAGCGCCGTCTCAGTAGCTGCGACCGCAGATGCTCGATTACTCACAGAAACTCAATCACAGAGCCCCAGTGCTTAGCACTACAGAAATTTATTGTCAGAAAGCATAGCGTAGCAACTGAGATTTCATGTTGCGCGCCCTTCAAACCCTGTATCACAGCATGGTTTTGAGATGTTTCGTAGGAATATGCAACTTTGAATACAGTGCATTTTTTTAAAATACACTCCCAGTGTCTGGTCCATTGTACAGCAATGGAGTGTTCCAAGGAGCATAAGGACGCAGATATAGTACATGTCGGCCAGATTAATTTAATTCTAAATTCTTTGATTATACAAAATCTGAAGGCCATTCTCACAGCAAATATAAGGGGGAAATCCCATGCCGCACCAGTACAGCTGTGGCTGTGAACAAAGAAACACCGGCTGTGTGAGAGTCACAGCATAGATATATGGCCCAAACCACTGAGACCACAATCACACACAGGATGTGTATAACTATTACAAATGAACTCTCTGGCATATACAGCAGTGTCCATTTGTGTTGTACAACTAACGCACTTTCACCGTTATCACAGCCACACTGAGGAAAAGCTTACTTGGCAATATACGTGGATCCACACTGCTAATACAAAAGATAGGCTGCAACAGAGCTGGATCTTAACAAGCACATATGCTTAAAGTTGCAGATCTGTTTTGCTTTTCAACTGCACCCTGATGATAAGTAAATCTTGAAGTGTATTCACAAAGATTATAGACTTCATCCCCATTAAAAATGTCCTAAATACAGGACAAAGTGATTTCAAGTGCTAATCCCTCTCAACCCCAGCTAAGAATGGCATTAGGAGTGTGGTGCATGTATGACGCAACACCGCCCTCTTGTGTTCATATTTCTTCAGTGCAGGATGAAAGCAGACGAGGCCCATCAAAAATGAAAGTCAGAAGCAAATGCCGCTCCATTGCATAATTACAGTACGTTAATTAATTATAAACTGTATAACTGGAGACTGAATAGATCCGATGATTTCCGAAAGAACAGAAGCTGAAAATCTGAGCGCCGTGTCGTGATCATGACGAGTTCAGGATGGTTTCCCTTGGCATGCAGCATATATCCTTTTTAAAAATTCAGTCAGACAGAAGCTTCATAACAATATGAGTTCTGCATCTTGTCAGGAAGTCAAAAGTAGCTGGTCACTACATAAATTTCTCCCAGGGCATTGATGAAAAATGGAAACATGCTCTCAATGGAATGAGAACCTTAAATGAAGGTAGAAAATATATGTCTCACAATACTAGACAGATTTCAGAGATAGTTGTTGTTCATTGTTTTATTATCAGCAGATAATGTTTGATGCATTTAATTCAAGTTCATTTTGTTTGGCACACTTTTTAAATCAAACTAATTCAAATGATTTTTGGCTCAAATAAGGATACCAAAATGTGACATCAAAAATAAGGTTTTATCAGTTATAAGTTACTTAAGTTATTTACTCAAGGTCAAGTAATAAATTCCATTTTGTTACAGAACTTTTCTGATCAGAAAATAGGACAATATCAGACTGCAGTTTTCGGGTTTTGGTCGTTGCTCAATGTGTCCGCTGTGCTAATGACCGTTACCACAGCAGGCAGGCAGAACAGACTTTCCTTACGCCAATAAACCAACTTCTTGACCACTAATTTCCGTCGCTTTTGGAAAATATTAACTCAAATACTAAAAATCATGTTGTGCACAGTAATCAAGACCGTTACCAAGGACAAATTTAGATTTTTACTGTTTGATTATATGCATTAATTTATTGATTTTTCATGTCCTATGGAATGACTCTGTGCACTCATTTTATCAGCAGCGAAAGCTGATTTCTTCGACGTTCCCTTTCATGTGCACAATTGTCTATGCAGCAATGAGTATTCAGTGACAGAGGAATTACATCATCTAAATCTGTCCTTCCTCTTGATCATCATTCAGAAATTGGCCATCCTCCTGCAAGGCAAGACATTACTGAGCACTATTTTCATGACTTTTCTGTATAATGTGCGCCATTGCTTTCATATTTTAGGATTATAATGCGATTTCTTATCATGTTTTGAGGGATTCCTGTCCATGTCTTGCCCACAGTCATCAACTGCGATGAAAGTCATGATTCAGAATAATGTTGTCCTATAAAATATCGCTCAACTAAATGTACAGTTGACATTACCCGTAGTTTACGATCTTCCCTCTGATGGAATAATCCCCAATGCCCCACTGCAGAGATGAGGACACTGCACTGAAGGAGACGCTGTCCTTCGAATGAGACGTTAAACCAAAGTCCTAACTCTCTGTGGTCATTAAAAATTCCATGACACGCATCGACAAGTGTAGGGAGTTCCACGGTGTCATGGCTAAAGTCCCAACCTGGCTCTTTCAACCTGCTACCTAATCATCCCCTGATCTACTTGGCTGTGCAAATTGACCTCTTTCTCCCCACCTCTACCCCTAGGGCTCCCTTGAAAAAGAGATACCAATCTTAAGGGGACTTCCCTGGTTAAATAAAGGGAAAAAAAAATAGAAATCCATTGACACGTAGTCCAAAATGTATCTGAAAAACACTGTTTGCGTCACAACCCTCACGTGAATCCATGTGAATAATGCCTTCTCGAATTCAGAAACTTCCACGTCTATCAGGTGTACATCTACTGTGATTAGTTTACATTCTGCGCATTTCCTCACCCCCTGGCTGCATCTCGCTATGTGGTTACCCTCTGACAGCCATGTGACGAGTATTGAAGCCCTCTGCTCATTGTTACAAATGGCTGAATTGTAATGTGCTATTTGTGCTTAGAACTAGTCAGTATAGCTGGTGTAAGCTCATTGTCTTTTTTAAATGCAATGTGTACTTTAATGATAGTAGGTCCTAAGCATTATGCTTGTAACTTAGTAAACTCTTTTTCCCACAATGACTATGCCTATATGTGGGGAGAAAAGAATCCATTCGTAATCAGGGTCCATAATTAGGTCCGTGTTTAAGTTAACCCAGCACTTGTCAGTTTGTCATTTCCAGTTTATAAGAACAAGTTATCCAGCCAAAGCAGGATCCAGAATTGGAGGCGCATTCTTTTTATCTCTTCCAAGTGTGTTCCTCTGTCCAGTTCATTGGGAACAAGCTCCCGGTCCCTCTACGGTCATCAGGATTGGAACCCAGTTCCCCTGAAGTTACACCATCCTCCTGTGGGACAGTTCGGTTCTGACGAGGTCTGCCTGCCAACTGCTTCTGATTCCCGAAGCCACAAGCCGGCGAGTGACAGCTCAGTTTTGTCAATAACATCTGTACTGACCTGTGCTATCATTATTCAGGGTTCTGTGTCCGCCTCTTGGTCTGGGTTTCCGCCTCCTTCACTGCCACGTAAGCCGTCACTAAACTACCTGTTGGATTGTTTCCTGCGTCCGCAACTTAATTCCTGGTCTGGACCGTAACAATTTTAAATTAAAATTTCCTGATTAGAGAAGCCCTAGAAAATCAAGGAAAAACAACATTTGAATGCCACTGGAAAAAGATTTGATGGACTCCACACTTACCCACCTTCACTCCCCTGAAACTACAGACTGCACTCTTTCTACATAAACCAAGGACAAGACAGTCAGTGCCTTATAGCTGTTGTCAGCCTCCAAGCAAGTTTAGTTAAGTTCATTTGGAGAAAACTTCACTGAGTGGTACTCCATAGCAGGAAGAAAATTGACCAGTGCAAAAGGTTAAACATTTCTATTACAGCGGTATTTTTTGCGTATGGTTATTTTCTCAGTGAATCTAATGTTGGATTTTACTCATATCAATATTCTATCCAATCACAGCCACAGCCGTGCCCCCAAAAAAACCCTGACGGCTCAGGGATTTAAAAAGTAGCATTTAGTGACCACGAGGGCCTAAAAGTAAAAGTCCCCACTGCATCATGGAAGTGAGGTTGGAAAGTTCCACCTTACACATAGCTGGGCACATTACTAAAAACATGCGGCAAAACAAAAAGCCACGATGAGTCACTAATTAGGCGCGCTGTATCTCACCAGATTCTTTTACATTTGTCCCCAGACAGGCAGAGATGACAACATTCTTTCCGGTCCGGGCTGCCTCCTGTACGCCGCGAGCCCTGCTGCAGGCCTGCACCTGCTCTCTCAGCAAACTCTCCAACACAGTCGGGGAAAGGCCTCTGAACACCTGCACAAACAGCACAGGGACATTACGTCAGCCTGTCAATGCAGACAAAGCCACAAGGCACGCATTAGCATTGAGACGCATTAAAGGAGAAGTGCCGTTTTTACATTTTAGACATTGGCATAAAATACAATCCTTTACAATCCAATCGCCCATACAACTTTCGTGTCACTAGAAGTCCTTTCGGAAGATATTTAGATTCAAAGAGAGCCGCGTATATCCGTATAATAGGAGTGAACGGGGCACCGAGAGCGCAGCCACTAATGCCGCATTATCTGTGGCGAAACTCATTCATTTCACCAATATTTTTTTCTGATTCGCAAGCGTTGTTCCACTTTTCAGTTCGGGGTTGCCTGTTATCATCATCCGGAAGTCTGTAGCACTTTCTGTCCCTCACAAAAAGCGAAGTAAGCACTGCAAATACGAAGATCCGCACGCCTCAATGCTTCCACTTGAGTATTCGGGTCTATTTTCGGCGTAACTAGCCAGAGCTTTAGCAATTCCACATTGCGCAACGGTAGCCTATAGAAGCTAAATGTTGTCCAACTGGTCACTTTGTTGCAACAACTTGGAAAAATGCAAACGCGAACCATGATGTTTTACCAGCACATAAAGCAGCCGACCATTGCTGAGCTAAAGAGCAGGGTTGCCAACTATGATGAGACAAATAAGCGACCTCAGCTTCAAAAACAAGTTCAATATAAGGCTAGGTTTACATGATGACGGTGTGAACAGAAGACGCAAAAGTGGCGTCGCGTCTTCACTTTTTATTTAGCGTTCAGACGACCGTTCTCGGGAGGAAATCTGTGTGCATACGGTGACGCAATAAGTGTGCAGAAATTGATTGGGTATGCATGCCAGACGGCTAGATGGTGCTGTGATACACTAGCACAAACGCCGCCATGCCTCCGCGCATGCGTAGAATCTTCCTTCTTCTCGTCACTGTGCCGCGAAATCACAAAATATTCCTACCGGTAACAAGAAGAACTTCGTCTGGTCAGACGAAGAGGTCGAGCTGTTGCTCCAGATTAACTTAAAACTATAAAACCTCTAAGGCTCAGCAAGGCAATTTGTAGTAACGATTCCTGTACATTTATTATGGCTGCCAGAGTAGCCTGAGGGTCCGAAGCATGGATGTAATCCGACATGTTTGTTTACTGCGTGACGTAAACGCCTACGCGACGTGAGCAGAACAGCAGATCTGAGCTAGTTTTGCGTCTTGGCCAGTTTAGACGGAAACGCTACGCCGGAGCGTATTCAAGTTTTCCACCTTCGAGGGTGGTTTGAGATTTTTGCGTCTTCAAGCCCCAAAAACGCCGTCACCATATAAACAAAAGGCACTTCCGTTAAAATATTTTTTCGTCTTTACTCGCAAGCGTCTTCGTGTAAACTGGGCCTAAATAAGACTAAGACTAAGATACTAAGACGGTGTAGACCTGGGGTGGAATCTCTTTCATTTGGTTGAGCGGGGGGTGATTATCTTTCATTTAGTTGACCAGGGGGCGGGTTCTCTCACACTGGGAGGCCGTGAGCAGACAGAGTCAATCAATGAATCGGGGGAAATGGCAACCATAAACGTATAACAATTAGGTTGCTTGTTACACTTCTCCAACAAGCAACCATATTTTTAAAAACGACCAAAAAACCGCAACCTGCGACTCTTTCAAGCAAATTCAGGAAAAAAGAAGCCCAAAGTTGCGTATTATAAGCGGACTTGGCAAATCTGCTATTGAGCCGTACTGCGCCTACTGCAGCACCTGAAATGACAACGTCCAGTTCAGAGGTTAGTAGGTCCAGCTACAGACGCAGGATAACGATAACAGGCAACCCCGGACTCAAAAGGGGAACAACACTAGCTAATCATAACAAAATATTGATGAAATGAATGAATTTCGCGACAGATAATGCGGCATTAGCGGCTGCGCTCTCAGTGCCCCATTCACTCCCACTGTACGGATATACGCGGCTCTCTTTGGATCTAAATATCTTCCAAAGGATTTCAAGTAACATAAAAGTTATATGGGTGAGTAAATGATCGTATTTTATGCCACAAATTATGTAAAAACGGTACTTCTCCTTTAATACAGTCAAAATAATAAACCATATCGATGAAACGTTATTCTGGCCTTCACAACAGATAGCGTGGCTGTCTCCCCCCCCCCACTTATAAAGTATAAAGATACTGATTTCGGACTGAGAGGCCAGGCAGGTTGGAATGCCCAATCGAGGCAATTGATTGATACACTGCATGTGTATACTGCATGGTAAAAAGAGAAGTTTAGGGCTATTGGACTCAAGAAGTCTTACCGAGCCAGTTGGTCCGGTGGTTTCTGTTGTTCACATTAATGCAAGAGGAGTGAAAAGCAAAATATACAACCAGCCAAAATCTTGGAATCACTTGAGATTTCCGCTTGGATTAAATGTGAGAAAATTTGTGTTACCTCAAAGCAACAAAAAAACATAAATCCAAACTGCGCTGGAACTTTTTGGTAAGGAAAGAATATGATAGGCCATTTCAAAATGTTTATCATCTGATTTAAACCTTGTACAGTTGTTGCGGATTGTCAAGTTTGTGAAGTGCACCTATTACGAAAGACACACTAATAGGAAATATTGCAATGTTCCGGCGAATCCATTCAGGATGATACTGTACCTGAGTCAGATAAATATTCCTAAATCCAAAAATTTTCAAAGCAATGATTAAACCACACAATGGATACTTTTGGAAACCTTTTCTGTACCAAAATACGTAAA
The DNA here is from genome assembly GCA_029721435.1 of Gymnothorax reevesii. NCBI lineage: Eukaryota > Metazoa > Chordata > Actinopteri > Anguilliformes > Muraenidae > Gymnothorax > Gymnothorax reevesii. The sequence continues at coordinate 100,008,095 of CM056578.1, forward strand.
AAATGACTCAAATATTGAAATAAATAGCAAGAATTACTCAAAAGACGAGCGATTGTAAACTTTTGAGACGTAGAATATTTATCTAATGCCTTGGAAAGTTATCCCCCCCACCAAAAAAAATAAATAAACTTGGCAAAAACACACTCAATCAACATTTAAAGGATATCAGGAATTACCATCATCACTAATACACACATGCCTAAATGAATGTTTGGTTAACATCATACTGCTCACATTCATCCAATATTCACCCAGACGCTTCCTGGTCAGGGTCGTGCTGAACTGACACCAATACCAGCATGCATTGGGAGAGTGCCAGTAATACACTTTAGATTAGATCAACCCCAGTCCTAGAGAGCCACCATGTCTGGCTTTTGGTGTCACTCAGTACTGGATTGATGAATTAAAGCAGTTGACTACACACTTAATTTAACTCACCTGGTGCCTTTGGTTTAAAGTGGGTGAAGAAAACCAAAGTCAGCACGCACTGCGGCATTGGTCACCTCTGATCTAGATAGTTCACCAATCCATCACAGTATAAACACGCATACACACATTTTCTCCCAAAATCATACGAATGAAGACTTGACGTAAATTCTGATAGGCCATGGAGTCAAGCCTACTGTCAGAGGAGCAGCTCTACCTGCTGGGGAGTCACCTGAGTGCACATGACTGTCATCTGACTGAGCTGCCGGATGATTGCTTGGCGAGTAATATGCTACCTTACTTAAGCTCGCCATCGGGAAGCTGCTCCTCTGTGCGCTCGCACAACAACCCTCCTACACCCCAGCTCCACCAATATATTGTATTCATTAACTCAGCTTTGTCTAAATTTTTGTTCTATAGCAATACCTCTTTTCATGAGGTCATTGCTGCTGTTGGCTCTATTCCTTGGAGGGAGGTTAGTAGCAGCTCTCTGCCTTCAGTTCCTCGTTCGAACGAACAGGGATCTCTCAAAACAGAGCCATGTCGCCAAACTCAATGTAGGATTGTATGCCTGTATGCTGCCAATAAACATTTTCTTTTTTTACAAAGTTGTCCAACCAGAAATGGGCAATTAAGAGCTTCAGATTGGCCTGATGTATGTCTTTGGACTGTGGGCGGAATCCAGATTACCCGGCGAAAACCCACACACAAATGGGCAGGACATGCAAACTGCACACAGAAGGGCCCCCAGCCGAATTGAAGCTTGTCACCTTCTTGCTGTGATGTGACACCACCTACTGGACCAACAGGCAACCTTACAGTGTGCATACAGTATACAAATTATGCATTTAGTATTGTTTGCACTGGCCCAGGGATGGATTAATGAACGGGCCTACTGGGCCCAGGCCCAAAGGCCCAAGAGCTCAGGACCTCCACGCAAAGTCACCGCTATTCACTTTGTATTTCTCGTTGCATAGTCAAAGGGCCAAATCATTCCTGTCAATAACAAAAGTCCTACTGGCAAATTGAAGGAATAGCCTAAAAATTCACGTTCAAGACATTACAAGAAACAAATCATCATGTTGCATTTTAAGTGGGTGTTTATCGCCTTGGTTTATCCACAGGACTTTAGAGGTACTCTATGCAATATGGGCCCTTCAACTCCGTGAGGAGAAATCCAAAGACCAGGTTCAAATCAAATGCGATCAAGTTCTCTCCAAGGGGCCTCTCACATGGTCATAGATATGGACCCTTCGCCACGCACGCACACACACACAGACATACAAATGAGCTGTTTATGCGGCATTTCTGGAAAGTCATGGACCCATGAAGGCCCCTCAATCATAAAACATGGGCCTGCATATGTGTGTGCGAGAGAGAGAGAGAAAGAGAGATTTCCTGATTAATTGATTCATTCATTTATGGTTTTTTTTTACTATTTTTGTAGTGTATCACTTGATTATAGGCTCCTTTAACCTTTTAAACCTGAGAGGCCCCCAACTGGAGTCCATCAAATGCAGCGGCTATGAGTAACTTGTGAAACTTCAGACCCATTTTAAATTCTAGTGGAGATCCAAAGCTTTCTGATAATCCCAAACATGTCCATGTGAATAAAAGGGAAATGTATATAAAACAGGTACTTGATATAGATATTTCCATTTGAAGTAATGCTGTGATCATACAAACATGGCTCCCTGGGTTTGAATATTTTTTTCAATATAAGTGCAATGCAGCTTCAGTGATACGTGAGACTAGCAGACACAGAGTATTTGTGCTTCATTGTCCTCCAATAGGAAAAAATGTGTCATCTTATGATAAATCCTTTTAAGGGAAAACTTAAGGGAAAAGGCAAGGTATAAGGGGTTAAATATGTTTCAGTGTTAGCCCTTGACTGGGACTAGTGAGATTTCTTGCAAGTATATAAGAAATATTTTGCATAGGCCTATTTTATGGAGGCCCACATTCCCATTAGATTAATGAATAAAGAAACTGGTCGATAAGGGATGCTATTAAAGTTTGCACTGGAGAAAGTAGAGTGATGTTGAGGTCTGTCTGTTAAAATGTGAAATCCTTTAACAAGCGCAAAACGTACATAAATTCAAAATGGAGCACCGGTGGACGTTAAGTAAAGCAGCCAAAAGAAAGTTAAAAAAAGAAAAAGAAACCAAGGAAGCATCTTTTTTTAGATAAGGCTGTTTCTTACTGAGCCCATCAGTAATTGCGAAGGTGAGCGATCATTCTCTCTGCTATCCAGAATTAAAAATGAGCTGAGGACGAAGATGACACAAAAACGTCTGAAATCGTTTTCTCTCACAGCAATTGAGAGTGAACTGACTAATGGCCTGGAATTTGACGATATTGAGGATGATATCGCACGACGCAAATCCAGGAGACAATGCTTTGGTTAAGTTGGTTATAGTAAGATGATTTAATGGTTAATTTAAATTCATAGACACAGTCTTGTAGTAAATAGTTTTTAGGCTTTGTTTTTGTTAAAAATCGAAATGGCTTAACTGTATCTCATTTGTAGTTGAGAGCAGTTAAATTTGTGCATTTCTTACGGCATGAAATGTCAATGCGAAAGTGGCAAAATCGATCAATACTGTAACTGAAATGTTCATTCACGAATGCTACATGTGAGAGTGAAAGTTATGAATAAAACTGAAGAATAAGTAAATATTGTGGACAATAAACAAATGCCAGAATTTTAATGTCTAAATATTTAGAAGTTTTCTTGTGTGGCAGTAAATTTGGTGATATTCACATTAGATTGGGAAGATATTTTGGTGATTTTTAACTTGGTTGCCATTACTGGTACACAACTTTCCCAGCGCAGGCAGCCAGAGTGGGGGGGGCTTTCACATGTCCGTGCCCAGGGGCCCGACATCTCTTAATCCCTCTATGCACTGGCCCGAACAGCTATTCACGGTTTTCCTAGAGCCCTGTGTTGCATCTTGAAAAAATTTTAATCTGAGTGTCCATAGCAGTGTCCGTATTGTCTTCTATTGTTGGAGGGGTACGGGAGATCAAGGTTGGTTCATTCGCCAATTCATTTTGTCGGGAAAGATGAGGGCCATTTCAACTGTATATCAAATCGTTCTTGTGGTATTAAAACAATTTGGAAACAATGGAAATAAACCACATCACATTGTGCACTGTGTTGTGCCTTGGATGAGCCTGATTAATTGTAAGTGTCCATAGTGCCTCATGTTGTAATTGGAAAAATAAAGCATGTGTCTGTAATGGTGTCCACACAGCCCTGTGTTACACCTTGGAAGAATAAAGCTGTGTTAAGTCCAATGTGAACAGTAGAACAGACTGTGCACTTACTGTGTTCGCTTCGCTGAAGCAGTACTGCACCTGGGGCTGCAGCTCACTCACATTAAGAGCAGGAGACACCTTACTGGAAAACCTGAGGCGAGACCTGCCCGACCAAAAGAGTATGAGATCATTAACCCCTTCGCGCAGAAGCCAAATCTGGCTATTTGTGTGTTACCCTGTTTTAGACTGTATAATTCAAGATTGCAGCCTCATAGAGAGGACAGGAATGGCTCAACTGAGTCAAGACACTTGGAGCATTCGGAATTCCATCGTTTGTTTTCGTGATTTTGAGAAAAAGGGCTGCAAACATAAAAAATCTTCATGAAAATTCACCATTGAAATAAAAAAAAATAATACGAAGAATTGAAAAATTGCTGGGGCTTAAAACTATACATTTCTGGGATTATAAACTCTTAAACCAAAAGTATTCTTCATCTGAGCATGAATTGCTAAATTATCTACTCTTTAGAAGCCAAATAAGACAGCACTCCAAGTGGCTGCCCAAACTCTCAGATCCCTCAAAATGGTGCACTGTCAAATCATAAAATAATCATATATTAAACACAAATCAACTTTTGATGCATGAAATTCAATATGAAATTATTTTCTGGTGGAATTTAGCATGTTTATCCATATAGGTGCAGTTGGACATCAATGGTCACCAGTAACATCTCCAAACCCAAAACATGCCTTTTCTCCATGATAAAGTTAAGAATTTTGTCCATTTTTCTTCAGGATCTCATAAGCCAGTGAACACACTCATTAAAGGATCTGCTTTTTGAACAATAAGAACATTCACCCTGCAATGAAAAGCTAGCAGTTCCCAACCTTGCAACCTAATATACACACTTTCAACAACTAATATGGAACAAGTATAGCTCATCAACTCAGTAATATCTGAAATATGCCTTATATTATAAACAGCTATATATTATCTGTATATTCTAAACAGAGAATAAAAACAGCAAACTAGCTAGCCATATCTAAAAAATTAATACATAAATAAATAAAGTTGCACTTATTTATAAAATGAACAAACATCTTTCTTAAATTAATTCCTCCAGAGACATAGATTTACTTGGTAGAAGGAATCATCCAGTCCTGTTTCATTCAGAATGATTCCGATTGATCAAGTTCTTATCTCATTAAAATCCTATAAATATAAGTGAACACTTCAGGGCGGGTTTGCAAGTCTTTTTACCCAGAGGCCGACAACAGCCATCGGGGTATTGTCGTCTTCTGTGGTGTCTGTCCGTCCGTCTGTCCGTCCAACGTTAACGCTGTAGCTCGTTTATTATTGGATGGAAACTTTTCAAATTTGGTGTACAGATTGGGCATCACCTTGAGAATTTCGCTATTGAAAATCGGCGCGTTTCGATTCTCCGTTTGGCCACCAGGGGTGTTAGCAACGGAATATGAATGGAAGACACAAAAATCATTTACAGATGACAGATGTTCAATACAAAATATTTCATACCAATAACATCACAAATCTATTTATTGTAAACCGGAAAATATTTCCGGCTGGTTTATTTTGCAGATTGGTGAAAATGTCTTGAAAAATTTATATTTTAAGCTATTAAATTTTGCTGACATGATGAAAGTCTTCAGTTTACACCATTATTAAAAGTATATATTTTGCGCTGGTTATTTTTGCGGATCACAACCACCCGCAAAAACCGCAAAATTAAACAGCCCGAAAAAATTTCCTGGGTTACTATATGCTCGCAGCCGAGGGGTCTTAAGTGCGACTAGCACGGTATTTTTTTCTGTGCAATCCCATCATTTTCAGTTGTGCAACATACGACCAAACTGCTGTTACCCAAAGGTTCAAACACTTATGAAGATGATGATCCAGTCAAATTTTTTCAGTTACTGTGGAAAGTTTATACTCTCTGGAATTGGATAAGAAATGTGTCAATCAACAGATCATTACCAGGGAAGTTTCACGTGGGCATGAACTATAACTGTGCTTCATGCAGATGAGCCAAAGAAAGCAATTGAGTGCCTGGCTAATCAAGGGGAGTACGTAGGAGGATATAAGGGAGGGCTGAATTTGTCAATGGAGAAATTTACGTGTAAATCCACTGTAGGGAACTACGCGTTTTTCATATGTGATGACTGTAACTGATAGTAGAATGACATAATATCAATACCTTTTGAATTTTTGCTGAACTACTTAATTGGGATACCATTGGCTCACTGTAGCTGAAGTGGTTGCTACAGAGGACAATGATTTTCTCTATCACAAGAGATGATTTTTTTTTTTTTTAACTGCTGGATAGATACTATGGGCAAGCACATTAAGCAGTTTCTACATCAGGCTTAACTGAGGAGTTTAATTCATGCAACTCCTTAAAAATAGGGATGAGAGAGAACTTGTCCATATTCTAAACCGTGTTTGTGCTCGGCTTGCTCGTGAGTACTCAATAACTGATCTGGGTGTGCCATGTAGTGATAGAAAAGTGTAACTGCACGCATAAATAGAGCAGCTCTATGTCCGCGGGCGGACAAATCTGGAGAGAGGGGTTAAAGCATGTGAACTAAATCATTAAGGGAAGAGGATGAGATCATTACGGGAAGAGTACGAGATCATTGGTTTCTGTATCCTGGGAGATACGAACATTTGACAGGCTGTGGGGGAGGTACAGTCACATGATCTAATACTCAGGTCATGTAACTGTATCTCAACAAATACAAAGTTATTCGTAATTTCTATCAAAATCCAAAATGGCTGCCTGCGGGGATCAAGACAGTGGACATGTGGTAAGTGTTATTATTTTATTCTCTTAATTTTTTTTTTTTGGCGGGGCGGGGGGGTATTATTACACTCTGGTAATCATTTGCGCAATGTCTGTATCCTGAGGATACATTTGCCAGATAGGGGTATAAAGCAGGGATAATCACTCACAGATATACTTGTGTTTTTCAGGCCTATACTGTACAGATTTCAGTAATATGTAGGGGATAATGTATAGTGAGCCAGTGATTACTGAAAAATAAATCCTGACAGGGGAATGGAACCCTGACACGCAGTTCACTATACATTATACCACTTTTAACATGGCTAAAACATTAAATAATGTGACACAAAACAATAATTAGAACATAAACATCCATATTACAGGGTTATCCGAGCTGTACTTCCAAGCAAGACGGACACTATCACTCGGTACACAGCTTAGCTTCAGTTAGCTAGTGCTAACGTAAGCTGAGCTTTGAGTTGATAATAGTTCGCTTTGAGCTTAGGATAGTTGGCTGAATTTACTTCACAATTGTGATTGTTGACCGATGAAATTTGGGATTGTTGAGTCTGGCTTGGCTTCCCTAGCTACGAACAGCAGCACAGTGGTCATAAACTCTGGAAATAAACACCGCAGAATTTTGGTGATTGACCAATCAGTATTGAGTATTTAAGAGTGCCATATTCTAAGAAGGTGTTAAATATTCATTACTCTTTATTTTACTCTTGAATGTGAATTGTTGATTAATTCAACATCTTACATATGCTTTCAGGGAATTTCTGTCCGCAGTATTTATGGATCAAGAAAGAGAGAGGTCAAGTCCATAGTTTTGCCCCCTGATGGTTCATCAGATTCAGAGGAGGAAACCAGGGATGAAGACAGAGAGGATGAGGTGTATGCAGAAGGACGGGTGGAGGATGACAGCAGCAGCAGTGACAGTGATTTGAATGGTAGTTCCAGTGATGAGGCAGAGGAAGGGGCAAACCAGAATAAGCGAGAGAAGAGGGAGTTTAGGTAATGATTAGAGGAGTACAGTAGGTGCTCCAAAAACACGCACATGCAGACACACACACAGACACGCGCGCGCGCACACACACGCACACACACAGAGCTACATGTGCACCAGGCACAAAGATATGTACTTATTTGCAAGCAGCAAGAACCAGGCTGCTCCCTCTCTGTCCTCTCACTCACTCATTCCCTCGCTCACTCACTTGCACACTCACTCACTAATTCACTCACTCACTCGCTCGCTCATTCACTCACTCACTCACTCGCTCGCTCATTCACTCACTCACTCACTCGCTCGCTCATTCACATTGTCTCTGGGTTGCCTTGGGGAGTATGTTTTATTATTTAGAAAAACGAAGTTTGACCCTGAGTCAGCTGCAACACCAGGCTCCTTCACTGCTCCAGACAAGCTCCCTACTCCCCTGGAATACTTCACCAAATTCTTTGATGACAACATCTTTGAGGACATTGTGTACCAAGACAAACTTGCATGCGCGTCACATCACAGTCCCAAGGTCTGTGAGTGGCATGAGATATGACGGGAAACCACTACCCTATTCTGTCAGTGAAAGGCTGATGCAGGACGTGCCAGGATGGACAGACCTCCATCTGGTGCCTGAAGTGCAATGTGAGGCTATGCATTGTCAGTGGAAAAAACGCCCACAACTGTTTCCTCAGTTTCCATTGCCAATAGTGAACAGCCACCACGGGGAAGATGGTAGTCGCATAAAAAACGAAAAAAAAAACAGGAATAAGGAGATTTGTTTATAAAACTTAATAGGTTGTTTTTTTTTTTTTTATTTAGAGATTAGATTTGTTTCCAGTGTTGAAAAAGAAATTCTGTTCCCCTCCTACACTTTTTAGCGATACTGACCAGTTCCCTATCCTGTTAATGAATGGCAGAAGGGCCTGTGCCCCTTGTGTTTATTTGCAGTTTGTGAAGCCTGTGCGGTCTCCAGAGCCCGGGTTTTTTTTACAGTGAATTTAGGGGCAGGCAGCTGGCAGATCGAGGAGAGATGTTGGCGAATTGAGAGAAAAAAATAATTACACAGAAAGTAAACAGACTAGCAGGGTGCACTATTAATGATTCCAATCTCTTCCCTTAATCCTTAAATGGGCAGGCATATACAGCACCCTCAATAATTATTGGCACTCTGGGTTAAGATGTGTTCTTCAGCTTCTAATAAATTCAGTTTTTTTTCTTCTAAATAATATAGGACCACAATGGAAAAAAAAGAGGAAACCTTTAATTCAAGTGCATTTATTCAGTGGGGAAAACATCCCACATTAAGAAATAATTATTTTACATCAAATCATGTGTGCCACAATTATTAGCACCCCTGATGTTGATACTATGTACAACCCCCTTTTGCCAACAAAACAGCACCTAATCTTCTCCTATAATGTTTCACAAGATGGGAGAATACAGAAAGAGGGATCTTCATTCCTCTTTGCACAATCTCTCTAAATCATCCAGCGACCTGGGTCCTCTCCTCTGCACTCTCCTCTTCAGCTCAATCCACAGGTTTTCAATGGGGTTGAGGTCTGGGGACTGAGATGACCATGGGAGGAGCTTGATTCCGTGTCTGGTGAACAATTTCTGAGTAGATTTGGCCACGTTTGGGGTCATTATCTTGTTGAAAGACCCAGTTACGACCCATCTTCAGCTTTCAGGCAGAGGCCACCAGATTTTGATTTAAAATGTCCTGGTATTTCAAAGCGTTCATGATGCCATGTACTCTAACAAGGTTCCCAGGGCCTCTGGAAGAGAAACAGGCCCACAGCATCACCGATCCTCCCCCATACTTCACAGTGGGCATGAGGTGCTTTTCTGCATACTCATCTTTTGTGTTCCGCCAGGCCCACTGAGAGTGTTGGTTGCCAAAAAGCTCTATCTTGGTCTCATCTGACCAAAGCGAACGGTCCCAGTTGAAGTCCCAGTACCGCTTAGCGAACTCCAGACGTTTGCGTTTATGATTGTGAGTGAGAAAAGGTTTTTTTCCGTGCATGCCTCCCAAATAGCTTGTTGGCATGTAGATAGCACCTAATGGTTGTTTTGGAGACTTTGTGACCCCAAGATGCTACCATTTGTTGCAATTCTTTACTAGTGAGCTTTGGAGAATTCACTTGATTCACTTGAGTAGAAGGTTACATTTTACAATTTCCAGTGTGAGAGTATGCTTCCGGAATAAAAATTGAATTTATTTTAAGGCTTTTAACACATCTTAACAATAATTATGGAGGGGGCTGTATAAATATTTTGGAAAATTAAGTAATTGTTTAAAGTGGTCAATCCCGTCATATATCATGCCATCTACAGACCTTGGGACTGTGATGTGACACGCATACAAGTTTGTCTGGTACACAATGTCCTCAAAGATGTTGTCATCAAAGAATTTGGAGAAGTATTCCAGTGGAGTAGGGAGCTTGTCTGGAGCAGTGAAGGAGCCTAGTGTTGCAGCTGACTCATGGTCAAACTTCGTTTTTCTCCATCTATTGAAAAGAAAAAAAAGTCAATGTAAAAAAATAATAGACTTGACCTCTCTCTTTCTTGATCCATAAAAACTGCGGACAGAAATTCCCTGGAAGCATATGGAAGATGTTGAATTGATCAACATTTCACATTCAAGAGTAAAATAAAGGCTAATGAATATTTAACACCTTATTAGAACATGGCACTCTTAAATACTCAATTCTGATTGGTCGATCACCAAAATTCTGCGGTGTTTATTTCCAGAGGTATGACCGCTGGAAACTAACCTAAGCTCAAAGTGAACTATTGTCAGCTCAAAGCTTAGCTTACATTAGCACAAGCTAACTGAAGCTAAGCTGTGTACCGAGTGATAGTGTGCGTCTTGCTCGGAAGTACAGCTCAGATTACCCAGTATTATGGATGTTTATGTTCTAATTATTATTTTGTGTCACATTATTTAATGTTTTAGCCATGTTCTAAGTGGGATAATGTATAGTGAGCTGCGCATCAGGGTTTTATTCCCCTGTCGGGAGTTATTTCTCAGTAATCACTGACTCACTATACATTATCCCTTACATATTACTGAAATCTGTACAGTATAGGCCTGAAAAACACAAGTATATCTGTGAGGTGATTATCCCTGCTTTATACCCCTATCTGGCAAATGTATTCTCAGGATACAGACATTGCACAAGTGATTACCAGAGTGTCTGAAGTTACAGAGTGCACCCCCAAAATCCCCTCTCCCACAGCCTGTCAAATGTTCGTATCTCCCAGGATACAGAAACCATTTAAGGGTAAATGGAAGAATATGGGATCATTAAGGGAGGAGTACAAGATCATTAACCACTTTGCGCGGAAGCCAAATCTGGCTATTCAGGTGTTACCTGATTTAAGGCTTTATAATTCAAGATTGCAGCTTTACAGGCAGAAAAACTTTAGCTCAATTGAGTCTAAACACTTGAAGCATTTAGACTCCCATCGTATTTCAGTTTATTTTTATGATTTTGGTGGAGAAAAGGGGCTGCAAACACAAAGAATCTTCATGAAAATTCAACTTTGAATTAGCAAAAAAAAATAATACTGACAATTGAAAAACTGCTGGGGCTTAAAACTATACATTTCTGGAATCATAAACTTCTTGACCACAAGTACAATTCATCTTGAACATTACATTCTAGATTACCCGCTTGCTATGAGCCGAATTAGACAGCTATCCAGGTGTCTCCCCAAAGTCTGAGATCCATCAAAATGGTTCACTGTCAAATCATACATTAATCATATACTTCACACAAATTAACTTTTGGGGCATGAAATTCAGCATGAACTAATGATTTTCTGGTTGAGTTTAGCATGAATTTATCACTATCAGTGCAGTTGAACATCATTGGTCACCAGTAACCTCTCCAAACACAAAACACACCTTTTCTCCATAATAAAGTTAACAACATTGTCCATTTTTCTTCGAAGTCCCCCAAGCATTAAATAAAGTGCTGATTAAACAGCTAAAACATTCACGCCGCAATGAAAAGCTAACCGCTCTCACATCCGAGCTCATAACCTTACACCTTATAAGGGTAAAAACTCACTAACTCAGTAATATCTGAATTCTGAAATATACCTTATTTTAACAGAACAGAAATTTCACTTTCAGGAAAAATCAAACGACATATGTTTCCATATTCAACAGAATGGTGTAATGAACGAGTAAGGGATCATTAAGGGAAAAGGACAGGATCATGAAGGGAAGAAAATGGGATCACTAAGGGAAGAGTAAGGGATCATTAAGGGAAGAGAATGGGATCATTAAGGGAAGAGTAAGGGATCATTAATGGAAGAGTAAGGGATCATTAAGGGAAGAGAATGGGATCATTAAGGGAAGAGTAAGGGATCGTTAAGGAAAGAGAACAGGATCATTAAGGAGTTGGACTGAACGGCCTGTTCTCGCCATTCATGTTATGTTATGTTAACATTAAGGGAAGAGTAAGGGATCATTAAGGGAAGAGAATGGGAACATTATGGAAAGAGTAAGGGATCGTTAAGGGAAGAGAATGGGATCATTAAGGGAAGAGAACAGGATCATTAAGGGAAGAGAATGGCAACATTATGGAAAGAGTAAGGGATCGTTAAGGGAAGAGAATGGGATCATTATTGGAAGCGAATATGATCATTAAGGGAAGCAGAAGGGATCACTAAGGGAAGAGTAAGGGATCATTAAGGGAATCATAAAGGAAAAAGTAAGGGATCATTAAGGAAAGAGAATGGGATCATAAAGGGAACTGGATCATTAAGGGAAGAGTAAGGGATCATTAAGAGAAGAGAATGGGATCATTAAGGGAAGAGTAAGGGATCATTAAGAGAAGAGAATGGGATCATTAAGGGAAGAGAATGGGAACATTATGGAAAGAGTAAGGGATCATTAAGGGAAGAGTACAGTCGGGGGGAAGCAGGAGATTCAGCTTCAGTAAAAAACGCCCAGTACTGTGTTAAAACCCTGCAGTAGACGACTCAACACTTAGGCAGCAGAAAACAGTTGGCACACAGCCAGCGCAGTCTGAATTCTTTACACTAAAGTATCAGTTATTGACAGGTAGCTACACCTGGAACAATTTTGGGGGGCAATTGCTGAGTCTAGCCTAAGCTTTACAGGTACACAGCTTGGGTCAAGTCTTCAAGCTGGATGGAATCTTTCTCTAGTTCCGCACACATGATTATGAATTAATTCCAGCATGAAACACATTTCAAGTACGCATGTACATTGACCTATTAAAATGACAAAAATGTTAACATTAAAACAAGGACCATACATATTCATAAACCAAGTCAACATATTACTCAGAAAAAACAAACAGACCAGGCTTGTCTCTTAAAATCGTAACAGACATAACATTTTCAGAACAAATTCAGTAAACAAGCAAGAAGTTTCTTCAATCTCTACACTTGCTTTCACCAAGCCACACGCAAATACTGCCACTCAATGAGCTGTGGAACCACAGCCAAGAAGAGGTAGAATGTTTGTGCTCCGAGTGACCGATTTTCTAAGACCTTAACCTCATAAAACCAAAGAGCCCACGTATGCGTTCATCAGAAACAGCTGCTGTATTCAGACCAGTGGAACTTCAGGCCTATTTTAAATTGTAGTTAAGATCCCACGGTTTCCAATGATCCCAAACAAGCCCAACTGAATCATAGGGAAATGAGTATAAAATGATTTACAAGATCTAAAAGTTTTCCATTTGGTGTAAGGCTGTGGTCATAAAAACATGGCGTCCTGGGTTTGATTATTTTTCTCAATGTAAGTGTAACGTAATGTAGAGTGTATAAGTGTAATATGTATATGACACTGCCTTACAATTTGAGAAAAAAAAACATATTCTTCCAAAGTTGACCCGACTTAAGTGAAAACTTCAGTCAATAGTCAGAGTTTACAAGGTTAAGCACATGCAAAGCCCATTATTACACGCAAAACCAATAATATGACCAATGATTGTTCCCAGCATTTGTTGAGCGCCAACCACAGGCCATGTTACTGGCTCTGTGTGTGGTGATACGTTTTGTGCGTGACAAAGATATGAGTGAAATCAGACCATGGGAGTAAGAGGAGGTGAAATTCAGAGCACACCCTGTTACTCCTCCAGTGAGAATAAAATGCGTACTTCGTTTTCCTCCCATCAGACTGCGGTTTCCCCTCGGGCTCTCCTTCCTGCTCCTCTGTCGGGCTCGGGGGCTCAGAGCGAGGGAACGCAGTTTTTAGAGTGTCCACAATGGCGTTCACCACGATCTGTTTCCGCATTCAGAGAGAAGCGAAAGAGTCACCACAGTCATCCCCGTCAATACAAACATCTGGTCAAAACAATTTTGTCTGCATGTGGTAATTAAAAAAAACAGCTACCACTTAATTTTAATAAACTCAGTTACACGTTTAGTAAGGACAAGTTTCAACAGCTGCCAAGTACGTTTTGAAAGTTTTTTTTCTGTCATTTAACAGACACTGCATGGATCTAAAACAGGCTACACTGCAGGGGGTTTTCCCTTGGAATATGTTTAGGAAATGAGTCATGTTATAGTACTATAAACATTACCAGTGCCAGTTTAGAGCTCACAGATGCATAATTTATCCTTAATTTTTCAAGTATTTTTACCAGAGAGTGTGATATGGGGTACAATTTAAAACCAAGAGCGTGTTGTCAAAGAATGACCTTCTTCCAATCAGTTATACTAATTTAAACTATGAGATAATCATACAACCATAGAACTGAAAATTCACTGATGAACAAACAACAAAAGCATTTTGCACATTTTCAGAATGCGGGCAATTACCTTATCTATCCTGGATACAACTAAAGGTTTCTTCACAAAGGCTATCCTGGCATCAGTATTGAGAGCAAGGAACTCCTGCAGTTCTTCACTGTTAGCAGTTTCAGGGATAGCACAGAGGTGCTAGCAGATGAAATAAAACAGATAATGTCAAAGTAAATGAAACAACTTAAAAAGCAGTTGAAAACTTGAACAGTCCACTACCGCATATCTGAAGGAAAAGTGGGGCTCATTTTGTACCCTGAGAAATGTCTCCAGCTGGCCTTTCCGGGCCCCAACTTTGTCCATGTCCGTGTTTCCAAAGGACAGATCAGGAAAAGGCTTCTTGGGCCCTTTCACATCTACATTTTAAAGGAAATGTCAGCAAAAGTTAATAGTAAATTCCATCTCAAACTTTTTTGTTTTTTGTAAGCAATTCTAGGATGGGATGAGCACATTCTGAAGTTCAAGCGACATAATTAATTCATTTATTTATTATCAAGCAATTTAACGGAATATAATCATCTTTTTCACATTGATAGTCAACTGAACAGGTACGAATCTGGGAGGTTTTAGGCACAGTAAAATTAATCAGCTCAATATCTGGAGAAGCAGAGCCTTCCGAGAGAAGGCTAACTTCTGTCTAAAAAGAACCTGGATTGACTGAGAATGCGGAGCACTTCAGGGTGCTTTAAATCCCTGCAGATCACATGAATTATTCTGCATTTGGCACGATTTTGTTTGTCCTCACTCTTTATCGCCTTCCGCAGGTCTGGCTTCTCCTCCAGTCGTGTTTGCAGGTTAAGGAACTCGCTGTAGCGGCGGTTCACCAAGTGGAAGGCAACGGGATGAAATGTGCCTGGGTTCTCTGCCTCTACCGTCGTCTCGTACTGCACCAAAAATAAAGGGACAGTCTCTGATCGATTACTGATTACCTTCAACTTGATAACAGGATTATAGCCAAAAAATGTAAGAGGCCAGATTATTAAGGCTACCACAACATTAGGTACCCATTTCCAGTCGGGAATGAAACTTAAAATGAATTACTCAATTAATACATTTATATATTTATTGTATTTTCACCAACATTCACAAGTCAATGACTTCAATTTCCTATGTCCTCCGTTGCAGGACTTAGATATTACTTTTGGTAGAACGGCAACTCGCTGTGGAAGCCTTGAGATGTACCGGGCATTTTTTTAAATTTTGCAGAAAAGAACTAATAATTTTTGAAGTTTACATTTTGACCATTGGAAGTATTCAATGAGAGTGTGCTTCTTACCAATTTTTCATGTCAGGACACCAACAGGAGTTCTTACCTCAACTTTGTAGAGAGTGTACTGATGGGAACTTGAGCCCTTGTGCTCCTTGGCAGTGATGGTGCCAGAGATCCGCAGGTTCTGAATGACCACCGGGCCTTCAGGGCTGGCAGGCGGCTCAAAGCTGAAGGAGGCCTGGGGTCCCCCGCCAGAAATAGCCCCAGTGGCCTGTGGGGAATTTTCAATTGAGAACTCGTTCATGTAACCTCGACCAGCTTGCCTAAAGGTCCCGGACTCCTTCCCAGAAAGTCCATCTTGGTAAATATTTCCCCAGCTGCATTTCCTCTCTCCTTTGGCTCCTGACATGCTGGCTCGGTTTTCAGGTGGGTACATGTCTTCAGTGACCAACACCTTCGGGCAGCAACCCTGGGCCAGGCCTGGACAGCTCAGCTGCTCCTCATCCTGGTCCACAATGCCAGAAGAGTATTCATACAGCCTGTCCGCCATACCTTCCTCTGAGCCTATCAAGACCAGAGACTCCATAGAGCTTTTCCTGAAATCGGACAAGGGAGACTCCTGGTCGGAGTCCGACTCTTGGTAGAAAGGGTTAAACATGTCTGGTCTCAGGGAGTCCAGGGTGCTGGCTCTGCCTGGTTTGCCCTGGTTAGCCATACCTTCCTGCCTTACCCCATCTTCTAGATCCTGCTGAAAGTACAGCTCTGCAGGGTCGATGACCTCATAGGCAGCCAGCTCAGGTGGTGGGGTAGCAGTTAATATGGGTATCACTGGTTGGACGGCCAGATTCAATGAACAGGGGACATTCATTACTTTCTCTTGCTGGTTTCGGACAGTCATCTGAGGAGGAGGAGAAGCTTCTGAAATCTCTGCATCTTCTGCAGCTTGCTTGCTGGACTTGGCAAAGATGTCAATGATAAGCAAGTTGAGCCAGTCTGGATCAGACATCTTAGCGATAAGGGGGAGTAGGACATTACAAGTTATTAGCTCTCCAACTACAAACCTACCCGTTCTGGTCTCCAAGTGAGGTGGTGGTACCAGCACATGCATTAGCAGGTCAACAATGGCCCTGGTGTAGTTCAGCTCAGCAGCTGCGCTCTCCAGGGCAGGGTGTGCCCTGCACGCCTGACAATACATCTTCCAGAGGCGGCTCTCAAGACGATCATCTTTATCCGCATCTCCCACAAGCTGTTTCTCCTGCTCTGCCAGGACCTCTTTAGCCCCTATATAGCTCTGCAGATGGCACCCACATAGATCCAATAGTCTCTGTGTCAGGGATTTCCTGTCCACCTTCAGTGCTCGGGCCTTCAGCCCCTGTGCCACAGCAACCATGGCCTTCTGCACCTCCAGCTCAAACTCCTCCTCGGTGGACACCGAGCGGTACCAGGAGGACACAAAGTCCCGGATGATCTTGCGAATGGTGCCCTGGATCTCACGGTCCAGCTGCATCTCACTGTCTGGTGAGTGGGGGACCCTCCTCATTGAGATGAAGTGTTCCAAGTGGAGCACGGTGTTGGCATCCAGTATTGCCTGGTACCCCAGCCAACCACCCAGAACCACCACGAGGCTGGTGAACATGCACAGCAGCCAAATGTTCACCAGTAAGTGAAACAAAACCATCCAGGCAAGAAGGGCTCCAAACCCCCATAGTCTCCTTTGCCCCAGCCACTCCAAGGAACCCCATGGATTTTGGGTTAGAGGCACAGGAAGAGACATGTCTTCTGGTGGTCTAGATATCTACAAAAATATATAATTTATAAATCACCACCCAATATATATAACATAACATAACATATCATAACATGAGTGGCAAGAAAAGGACGGTCAGCCCGACTAGGCTCGCCAGTTTCTCTTAACTATTGTGAATATAGCACTTCAGATACTCAATACCTCAATGGTATTTAGCTTTAAGTCCAGCCTGCTCTTGACTTAAATTGCCAAGGTTTCTGCCTCAACAATTTGATCAAGCAAGCTGTTCCACATTCAAATTACCCTTTGAGTGAGAAAATACTTCCTAATATCAGTGCTAAATTTACCTTTGGTCAACTTCCATTGATGAACCCGAGTTCTACTTACAGAACTTGGCCGAAGGAATCCTACATAATTCACTTTGTTAATCCCTTGAACAGATTTAAAGACCTCTATCAGATCACCCCTGAGTATCTTTTTCCTAAGACTAAAGAGATTAAGGATCTTCAGTGTGTCCTCATAGTTTTCATCTTTTATACCCGGAATCAGCTTAGTTGCTCTTCTCTGAACTTTTTCCAGAGCCTCTATATCTTTCTTAAAGTATGGTCCCCAGAACTGTACACAATACTCCAGATGTGGTCTGACAAATGTGTTGTACAAGAGAAGCATCACCTCCTTGGATTTGTTATCAATACTTTTGGCAATGTATCCCAGTATCCGATTGGCTTTTTTAAACTGCTACGGCACAATGACTAGAACCTGGGAGGGTTTGGTCAAAAATCACTCCAAGATCTTTTTCGTGTGGAGCACATTCCAGTTTTAAACCTCCCATGAAGTAATCCTGTCTAATGTTTTTATGACCTACATGAACAACTTTACATTATGCGAAATTAAATTTCATTTGCCAAATTTCTGCCCAACTCTGGATTCTATCCAAATCCTCCTGGATCACTTTAATAGAGTCTAAACTATTTGCCAAACCTCCAAATTTAGTATCATCCGCAAATTAACTAATTTGCTCTCAATATTTCCATCAAGGTCATTAATGGAGATGAGGAACAGCAGGGGTCCCAACACTGATCCCTGAGGGACACCACTCCCCACCATACCTAGCTGAGATGAGATTCCACTGACCACCACTCTTTGGGCTCTATCTTTCACACTGCCCTACCCGTTGCCACTAACCGCCACCCGTGAATTACGCATTTAGCAGCTTCCACTATCCCTAAACGGTATTTTGCGGCCACACTACCCGCTATGCATGATGCCGACTCCCTTATTTGCGCCTGGAGGTGTGCCCGTAGGTGTGTTTATGTGCTTTCCCTACAATAGCTATCTTGACCACACACATTAAGGAAAGCGTACAGCAGGTCCTCAAACCACCCGCTACCCATTTGGTTTTCCTAAACGTTTTCCAATTCAAGAAAAATCAAGTGGCAATTGAAGACACAGCTTCTCTCCCCCATGCAATCTAACAGCGACAAAATAATGGGCTGCAGACTTTTCAGTACAGAAAAATAATTTAATTATAAATAGGTTATGCACTGGCACTCAGCAATGGTAATTTTTTTTCCCAGCGAGAGCGGCATTTCAGAACTCTCTTGCGAATGAAAGTAATTTCGGCAACGAGTACGCACACCTGTTTTTGCAGCACAGTCACGCAACTTGCTGTAAAAAATAGACAGCTGTCAGATTGGAAAATGTAAACAAACAAAACCACGTACAGCGCCCTCCATAATTATTAACACCCCTAGTTAAAATGTGTTAGAAGCCTTAAAATAAATTCAATTTTTATTGCAGGAGCATACTCTCAAACTGAAAATTGTAGAAAAATGTAACCTTCAGGTCAAGTGAATTTTAAGAGGAAAAAAAATCTCTGACTAAGAAATAATTATTTGTCATAAAATCACCTGTTCCACAATTATTGGCACCCCTAACAATTCCTAGGAAATAAATGTAATTTAACTATTTCTGTCATTTCTACAGTAGTTTACAAAGTTGATCAGAGTAAAACAACTGGAACAGAGGTATACAAGCCTGGACGAGGACGCAAGGTTATTTTACCAACATGTACAGTGAGGAGAATGGTAAGAGAATGAAAAAGGTCTCCAAAGCTCACTGTTAAAGAATTGCAACAAATGGTAGCATCTTGGGGTCACAAAGTCTCCAAAACAACCATCAGGCGCTATCTACATGCAACAAGCTGTTTGGGAGGCATGTATGGAAAAAACCTTTTCTCACTCACAATCATAAGCGCAAACGTCAGGAGTTCCCTAAGCCGTACTGAGACTTCAACTGGGACCGTGTGCTTTGGTCAGATGAGACCAAGATAGAGCTTTTTAGCAACGAACACGCTAAGTGGGTCTAGCGGAACACAAAAGATGAGTTCGCAGAAAAGCACCTCATGCCCACTGTGAAGTATGGGGGAGGATCGGTGATGCTGTGGGCCTGTTTCTCTTCCACAGGCCCTGGGAACCTTGTTAGGGTGCATGGCATCATGAAAGCTTTGAAATACCAGGACATTTTAAATCAAAATCTGGTGGCCTCTGCCCGAAAGCTGAAGATGGGTCGTCACTGGGTCTTTCAACAAGATAATGACCCTAAACATGTGGCCAAATTTACACAATAATGGTTCACCAGACACAGAATCAAGCTCCTCCCATGGCCATCTCAGTCCCCAGAGCTCAACCCCATTGAAAACATGTGGAGTGAGCAGAAGAGGAGAGTGCAGAGGAGGGGAACCAGGTCGCTGGATGATTTAGAGAGATTGTGCAAAGAGGAATTGTTGAAGATCCCTCTTTCTGTATTCTCCCATCTTGTGAAACATTATAGGAGAAGATTAGGTGCTGTTTTGTTGGCAAAAGGGGGTTGTACAAAGTATTAACATCAGGGGTGCTAATAATTGTGGCACAAATGATTTGAAGTTAAAGAATTATTTCTTAACGAGGGAATTTTTTTCCCACTGAATAAATGCATTTGAATTAAAGGTTGGATTTTCCTCTTTTTTTTTTCATTGGGGTCCTATATTATTTAGAAAAAAACTGAATTTATTAGAAGCTAAAGAACACATCTTAACCAGGGGTGCCAATAATTACGAAGGGCGCTGTATGCTTTCGTTCACATAAGAGTGCTACGCCCCCTCCTCGCCTATTACATCTATCCTTCCTAAAGAGCTTATAACCTTCTATATTATAGTCATCTCCATTCTCTTCACTAAGCCATGTCTCTGTAATCCCAACTATGTCATAGCCCTCACTAATCATAACTGCCTCAAGTTCTGGAAATGTATTTTTTATGCTTCTTGAATTTAAATAAAAACATTTCAGGTTATTACCAATGCTCTTACCCCTTGATTTCGCATGCGGCTGCTGCTTCAAGCCCCCCACTACGCTTTGTTGCTTTAAAAGTATTTCATCAATTGTGCATGTAACGCCGTCAGCTTCCATCAGGGCAGTCTGCATTTCCCTATGTGTAACACTCACTAACCTCCCTGCCCCCCAGGTCCCTAGTTCAAATAATCCTGTGCTACCCTCAACATACGCTTGAACAGGTCATCCTTGTCCCAGAAAAAGTTCCAGTGCCCCATAATCCTGTACCCCTCTTTCCTATACCAGGTTCGTAGCCATGTGTTAAACCTCCAGATAAAATTCTGCTTTCCTCTGCTTGCATGTGGTGCCGGTAGAATCCCGGAGAAAACTACCATGGAGGATATACTGCTAAGCTTTTCAGCTAATTCCACAAATTTGGCTTGCAGAACCTCAAACCTACCCTTACCTATGTCATTTGTCCCAACATAGACCATGACAACTGGATCCCTCCCTGCTCTGGCCAGGAGCTTGTTCGCACACTCCAGGAGGTCTCCTACCTGGGCACCAGGCAGGCAACATAACCGTAAGAGACTCCTTGTCATGCGAACAGACTAAACTGTCTATTCCTCTAATGATTGAGTCCCCCACTATCACTTACTCTCTTTTCTGAGGGGAGGAGGCTAATCGGGTGCCCTGATGCTCATTAATCCCCCCACTCTCAGGGTCAGGGACCAAGTCGAGTTCCTGCAAGGGCCGGAATCAGTTGGACACCTCAACCACAGGAGGAGCTGTCACTGTACGGCGTGCATGCCCTTTCCGGCGCTGTCGACCAACAGTCACCCAGCTTTCTCTCCCTACCTGTTCTGTGGTCTGCGCACACCCCTGCTTTGGCGTACACACCATTTCTCTAAATCACATACTACTTAGTTCCTCTAGGAACTCTAATGATTGCGAACTATGTTGCGCTGCCAACTGGCCCTGTAGATCAAGGATCTTGCTCTCCAGATGCTAAATTAGCTGGCACCGGTGACAGACAAACCCACCCTGGAAATCTCTTTCCAAAAGTGCGATCATCCTGCAACCGTCACATAGTTTTGGCCACATTTTGAACCCCCAACCTAATGACCTTGCTCACCCTAGATAACAAGGAAAATTAATTAATGTCGAGACAGAAACTCAGGGTCCACAAATTATTAACCCGAGAAGCCCCAAGCAGCAGTCACAATAGAAACCGCAGGTAAACTATGTAAGTGGATAATAAGCCTCTTTTAACAGGGGCTTAGTTTCAGTTAACAAAAAAAAAGAAATACCAAACTGAGACTAACTTGACATGTAATAGGCACTCTGAATAAGCCAACTTGACTTTATATAGTCCCAGTACTATTAATATACTAATCTAAAAATATCCAGGTCTTAGCTGAGAATCCAGATAAAACAGACTGGCTACAGCGCCCAGGAGAAACTTTGGGGGGGGGGGGCAGAGCACTCCATTAAACCTTACCGTTTAAAATTCCAACCTAACTGAATGAACAACTTAAGTAACAGCCGCCCTACTGACAAATGCTTAATCTCAGATCCCAAGTCAAAAATGCAAACAGTAAATATCTAGCTAACTAGCCACAAATATAACCAAAGGTAACCAAAACAGAGTAAAGCTTTGGTTCCCTTTAATTCAAACGGACCGAAAAGAAAAAGTAGTTTACTATGCAAGCGAACTAAACATGGTACCTCCCCCAACAAGCTGTCGCGAAGCACTCAAACAAGCAACCAAACTTTAATCAGCTGATTGAGGCACTGCAGCCAGAGTAAGAAACAAACAAAACGTAATTTGCAATGTGTTTAATCATAAGAGCACCTCGGTAATAATGAGATGCGAAAAAGACAAAAACCCTGGTTCGCGTTAATATTGAATTCAAGCTTGGCAATGCGTTTATGCGGTAAAGAGAAAGACTGAAGGAGACTAAAAACCCCGGTGAAGGTCAATATTTAGCCTACTAGCTAGAAGACTGTATGAACGGCAAGCGACCAAGTAAGAAACCAACCCAGGTAATAGCTTGCTAGATATCCATGTAATTCGATAATATTCTTAGCGTTGAGAGCTTGCTGAAGTTTGTTAGCTAAATCAGCTACAGAAAATCCAGGCGACAGCAGCTCAGTCCATGAAAACAACTCTGTTTTACTATGTATATCATAGGCTATGATTAACTTAGTTGGCCAATTATTTAGTGTTTAAATTTATTTTACTTTACTTTGCTCCCAGGAGACTGAAACCCCCCGAAAAAAAACCCCCCAAAAAACCCCAGTCCCCTTTGTTTGACCAGATTAGCAACTTAATTTGGCTATTTGCTAACCGAGTTGTTACAGGGGGGAAAAGGGGGGAAAAAAGAAGAAGGGGGAAGATTCTCCCTGTCCCTAATGCGACAAAGGGTTATACCTCGGGAGCAAATCGTCTTACCGCTTTTAATATTTGAATTTTACACACAAATTAGTTTAAGAAAACCCCTAAAATCGTCTGCTCGAACCAGCTCTGCACGCCTCTCTTCCCCTAAACTAAAGCAGAATGAACGCCAGTGAAGAGCGCTACAGCACAACCATATATATATCTGCAGTCGATCAAAGTACTTGTATTGACTGATCACAAGCACCAAAATGTGAAATTTAGAGATTAAAAATGAAAGTAAAACCCAAATCTCTCCCTAAGGAATAATTACGAGGGTGTTTTCATAAATGTATCGAAGTATTATTAAATTGATCAAGAGCAATTGATTTTTTAGCCTTGAAGCCTTTTGTTTCAACAGTACAGTGTCGGCCAAGGTTATACAAACAATTTGGAGCAATTTTATGCATCATTTCATTCTTCTAAGCCATTAGCCAGAAAATTGCATCATAAAGAAATTCTGAAGAACATCCATGACATTGTGAAAGGTTAGTCAGTCTCTCTTAAAAATGTTTTTATTCACCCTTTTCAATCCTTATTATACTGTTCCACTAAAACTTGAGTTATGCAGGATAACACTGATAAAGCTTTCATGAATTTACTCAAATTTGTTTATTTAATATTAATCTGCATGTTTAATAACTGAAGGTTAAGATGGCACACAAACAATTGCCTGATTTAGCTTCAAACTGATTTTTCATCGTAATGAATAACAATTTTTCCATTTTTTATCCAGAAAAAACATCTTATTATTGTCATCCATACTACTTTTCAGCTATTGTGTGAGTTATTAACATAGTTAATCTGAGTTCCAGATGCCAGCGTCCAACAAACAAAAGACTACCAAACTCCTGGGCCTAAAGGAATGATGGCCCATTAGCTAAGCAAGAGTTTCTGCCAAAATCAAGCTCCAGGTATTATGTGTATGGTTAGTAGATTATACTTGCTGTCTACTTTAACAACTGCGTAAAAATATATTTAATTAAAGACAAAAACTCATCCAAGTCAAAGTCCATACTATGGAGACCTATTCTCACTAAAGTGATCATTAGACTATTACAAGCAATAGCTGTGTTAAGGTAGTCATCCAGTTGAAAGTTTATCGCATCAGGTTCAGTTATCTTCAATAACTTTAGAGAAAACAGAAAAGCCAAGAACCATCACACAATAATTAATATTTGATTTATTAAAACCACCATTAAAGTTGATGAATTGAAATATCAAAATAATTGGATCATGTAAACAAAACTAAGTTTCTGAAAAGCAATTTGTCATTACCTCTCACTTTTATAGATCAGTAAATTATTGTCTATCTATATCACTAAATTCTACTGAAGCAAAGCTAAGATGGCTTCATATGGAATGTCAAGGGGTGCCATCCCATATAACAGTTTCAATTAGGTTGCATAGTGCTGTTATTTATTTTTTTGTGATAAATACATAATCTCATTTATGTGAAAATAGATCACAAGTGTGATGTCATGTACTGTAAAGCATTTCCAGATATTTCCTAGTTTCTACCATAACTTAGCATTAAGTTGTGGGTGAAAAACTTCAACAAATGGGCCCTTGTTGAAAGAGAACTCATTTTACAAGTAAATAACAGTGCCTGATTCATTTTCTGAGTGCTAAATGCAGGTTAACTCCTTACTGGGGATCTTTCACCATTTAATAATAATAATAATAGGCTAATATTTGAGAAATTAATTGCCAGCCATATGGCATTTTCAGTCATGTGATGCATATGATGCAAAATAATATCATGTAAATTACATAGTTTGAAAGGAAGATTTTAGAAATAAGCAAGTACTAGGTTTAATTCTAATACAGACAAAACAGGCTTCCTTAGTCTTTTTATTCAATTCATTTTTATTCTGCCTACTTGACCTCTTCATTCATCGCTGTACCGTTTAATGAATTATGGCTACATTCAAATTTTACTGCATGCATAGACTTCATCAAAATTCAAACATTATAAAAATTATATTTCAAAATGCAATGCAAAGAAGTGCAATACATTTCATCGCATTTTTTCGATATGGCTCATGCAGTCGCCTCGCCAACGTAGAATATCGCCTGCAATATAATTTCATTTAGACGGTCGCTGATTTCAAGACAACTGCACACAGAATAAAGCTAAGAACAATATTCTGACGAGTTTGTTCAAATGGGCAGCTAGAAAATGTCGCAAGGTTTTCTGTAAGAATCCATGCAGTCGAAATACAATGCAATATGCAGATAACGTTAAGTAGAGGGCTTCTTCAAAATTAATCTTTGTGCAGGATCAAGGAAACAAGCAAGCTAAAATTAGCCCATAATCTACTTGACCAATGCAGTAACGTCAGCAACCGAGACACTGTGGCTTTGCAAATGTAAATCGGACGACATACCTTTTCGACCTTACTAAACAAATAAGGTAAAATAGCCTTCGATACGGCAATGCACTTTTACTGACTTAAGTCATTGTATTCCTTCGACGACAACCGTGATTTTCGCCATCTTCCAATCACACCTGCAGTGTTTACTTCCCGTTCTGTAATTACAGCGTGACGTTTCCTGGACTGACCAGTAGTTGTGAAAGAGGAAACTGATTACCGTCTCGCTGCAGTTACGATCAGGCCTGCAGGGTGCGTTTCCCAAAATCACGGATGCTAACTTACATAGTTGGACCCACAGATATATATATATATATATATATATATATATATATATATATATATATATATATATATATATAAATCTCTGTGGTTGGACCCATTGAATGCGAATGGACGAACTATGAGGTTAGCAACTATGCTTTTGGGAAACGCCCCCTACAGAGCCGTTGAAAAAGAGAGCTGCGACCATACGGTCTATGGTTGCGACACGCTCTGAACTCGTCGCAACGCGGTCACAAGGTCCATGCAGCTCCAAATAGTACCAAGCAAGTCCGCACTTTCAGCCCGAATGAATAGGTTCAAACGGACAGACGGAGGCGGGAATTATATTTGCCGCAGATTTAGTCAAAATTAACTTATCGTTTGCGTTGATAAGTTGCGTTGATTGGTAGTCAGATGTTTTATCTTATTTATGTTTTAATATGGCCTTAGCCTATTATATACTGGCGACAATCCAAGTTAATGCGATAAGTGCAGCTCGTAAATCCACTTTTGACAAAGCCTTTTGTCTGTCAATTCGGTAACCCTAGGGTCTTAATTTTTCGCCACTCGTATGCTGTGTCGTTTCTCATTTGTGGGACTCGATGCATGCAGTGTCTTTGTTGTAAGGCAGTTGCTACGGGTGCTGCAGTTTTTCAATTCATTTCAATGTGGAGAGGTAAGGCAGTCCCCATTTCAAGCCCTGCCCTAACCCTAACGCTAACCCCAACCCCAACCCCTATACTCATAATCAAGAATCCAGAATCCTAATCTCTTTAAATTGACTGCCGTACCAATATAAACTGCCGTGTTCCTAGATACTTCGTTGTTGTAAGGCACTTTGAGCTGCATATTTTTGTGTAATAGGTGCTATACAAATAAAGTTTATTATTATTACACAACCTATATTCAGTGAAGAAATTGTTTTTTTTTTTTTTCCCAGAGAGGGACAGAGAGACAGGGTACATCAGTTTTTCTTTGTTTAATTTTGGAAGGAAGGGACCCTGCTCGCATAATGTTCAATGCATTTGCAGTATACAGTTGGGAAATGTGAACAAGTATTGTTATTAAATAGGCCTACAAATTTGAAGAAGCCGACTTTACTCGCATATTTTAGCAACTTTGTATTATTACTCCACTTCATCTCTGAGGGAAATATTGTCGTTTTTACTGACAGTTTTAGTTACTAATTTATTTACAGGTCATAATTTTTACAACCCCAATTCAATAAAAAAGAGAGAAAGTTAGGATGCTATGTAAAATGTAAAAAATGTGGGGGGGGGGCATCAAATTCAAAATGAGTTAATATTTTTCATGAAATGGTAAAATGATTCACTTTCAACATCTGATGTCTTGTCTATGCTCTGTTGTGAATCAAATGTAAGTTTGAGATTTGCAAATCATTGCATTCTGTTTTTATTCACATTTTACTCAGCATCCCAACTTTATTGGAGTTGGGGTTGTATAATAAAACTGAAACAAGTGTACAACTACCGTTGATTAAACAGGATTTAACAGGACATTAACTTTGGAAACTCTCATTCCTGGATCCATTATCCACTAGATTTGAAATTCTGTTTAACCAATGACGATTGCACATTGATGTACAGAACCTGTATACATGCATACCTCATGAAATAGGTCTTGATGTCCTCACCCATTACCTCAACAAATGCCCAGATTGAATTTTGCCACCTAATAAATTTCTACTTTCACTGTCAGAAATGATTCTTACCATGAACATTTTCAAATATTCAGATTCCTATTTTTGCAGTCTCGTGGCGCAGCTATGGGCATCTTTCAACTCATCCAATGCTTGTCTTGAAATGAGTCTATGAGAAGAAAAATTCATTCATAATCCACTGAAAAATTTCTTTGTGGAAAAGATATATATCAATGGCATTGTGGTCATATGGAGAGGTGATCGTGATCATTTCCAATTTGCCTGATTTTCTGAAGTTTGTCATTGACTCAACAAGTTATCTTTCTTTAAGCACCTGAGATCATTCTCAGTATTCCTATTGGTCAATTTTTGAGATTACCTAGAAACGATGGTACTGTTACAGATTTCAAGTGTAAAGCGGTTGAAATGAAAGAGCGATTTCAGCAGAGAGGTGATGCTAGTTTTTATATAGTATTCTTCCACAAATCAAGGGACCCGTCATACAGAGCGGGAATCCCTTTTAGTTAAGAAATCTAGAGATACCACTACTTTTCCTAACTTTTTCAACTAAATACTCTCCACAGGCAGGTAGGGTTAAAAGTTTAATCCTTAAACATTGGAATGTTCTTAAAGGTGACCCTTCTCTTAACACTATTAACTCTGTCTCCCTTTATCACTTTTACATGGTGCTATAATCTTAGAGACATAGTGCATTCTGACTCTCGAAAACTTCCTTTCGCTGTCTCATGGTTGTCTGATTGACCTGCAGGTTTCTTCCATTGTGGTCACGATGCACAATGCTCAAACTCACAAGATACCAAGTTCCTCACATTCCTGCATACTGGCAAAAAGTACTCTATCAATTCTTTCATTAATTTCAGCAGTACACGTTGTCTATATGCTTAAATGTCTTTGTGGTCTGGTTTGTTTTTGATGAACAAAAAGAGCTTTAACCCTTTGATGCATAGAGTACATACAAATGCCTTGGACCATTTGTTGGGATTTGGCGCAATATTTTGTGTGTGTGCGTGCGTGCGTGTGTGTATGTGTGTGTGTGAGTGAGTGGGGGGTATAAGTGGGTGGTCTGACTGTCCATTATTTTGGACATTATGCCTGTGGGATGCACGCTGCCATCCAGTACACATTGGACATTATGCATGCGGAGTGACAGAAATAATGTGAAGTTGAGGAAACCTGGTCACTGATATGCATGATGATCTCTCTGTATTCTGGACATTGCATATTTGAGCTATTTACTCGGCATGAATAATGTCCAATATTTTTGTTGAAGGATAGACTCAGATGTATTCCAACAAAAAGACATGCATTACATAAGTTATGTGTTTTCAGTTTGTGCTATATAATGTATTTCCATCCCCCAGCAGAGAGAAGTCTCATCAAAACTTGAACAATATAAGACAATTTCTGATTTTTGTCAACTTACCTCTTACTTGTGGATGCAGCCATTGTGATTGTTTGTGGCAAATCATGTGACTAATCAGAGGGGAATCTATTGAGGAAATTATTATCTGGAAATGCCCTGTAAAATGTATATTTTGTGCTTTCAGGGTATCTATGAGCCTAGAGAAAATAAACCCCACTTAACTTACGTCCAAAATATTGGACAACATGCAACAAAGGGTTAAAAATGTGCATATCTGAACATATGACTGCTAGACGTACTCAAAATATGGATTATGCTATAACATGGCTCTGCAGCATCATCAAAATTCTGGGGAATAGAAAAGATCCTACCATCTCTTAGAGGTGGTGACATTATTAACACGATGCTCCGCAGAGAGGCATATTAGATTCACACGCAAGATACAATGGAGCCCTCCAGTAGTAATGAAGAATTGGTCATCCTTCCTTTAAGCTGATAATCAGTTAAGTTAACTAGATGTCTGTTTTTACCGTCACTTTTTCTTTGATACTTCAAGAGAGGTCAGTTTTATTTTGTTCTTTTGGTTCTGACATGATGTTAACCTCCCTGTTTAGAAATGGTTTTGCCCTTTGTCGTTGTATTATTGTGATATCGTTTACTTTGAGAGTGATCTACGCTTTCTGACAGCAGGTTGGGGGTGTGGCCCTTGGACACTGACTTTGTAAACTCCCATTCCTGCATCCATTATCCAGTAGATTTGAAATTCTGTTCAGCCAATGACAATTGTACACTTGTTTCAGATTTATTATGTTGCTTGCCTCATGTCTTTTTCCTGTTTGACTCTGACTAAAAGTTAGTCTGTTTGCGCCATAAAAGGCCATAAATTTATCACTGAGCTCCAGTCTCCTTTTGTCCTTTGTAAGAGCTGGTCAGACATGTTGGTGTCTGTTGCAGTTGATCTTGAAAATGTTGTGCGGTCACAAACCGCTGTCACAATGCCATTATTATCAGGAAGTGGTCTACACCTGCTATTGTTGATGGGGACTCTTCCAGAACAGGGGCGATTAAGCACAGGATTAGTTGTCCTAAACCTCAGCCAGAGCCTGCCGATAACCGCTTGGCTTGGCGTTTAGACATTGAGCCACTGTTCTCTGAGTTGATCCATCCTGTAGCCCGACAATGGCCCTTCCCCTGTCTTGGATGCTGAGCTGTTATCAAACAATCTTCAAATTTCATGGAATGATGAATGGGAAGTGCTCAGCCAATTTATTTCTAAAATAGGCATTCATGGAATGACACTAAGGCAAAACACGTGCAAATGGTGCAGGAGGTGTCACAATGGGTGATTCGAGGCCAAGTTTGAGCTTCAGATCCATGATAAGGAAATCCGGGTTTAGTTAAAAAGTTTCTAAAAATAAGTGCAATGATTGCATGTCCCACTGTAATGTGATGTTTATAGTCCAAATGACAACAAATGATATTTTCTTTTGAGTAGTTTATATAGTCATAGATTTGTACTCGGCACTGTTTCTTCTTATTTTCAATTTATAATTCATTCCATTCAACATTACAAATAAAATTAATACCCCACTATAACCTGGTGAAATAGCCTATAACACTAAGGAAAGGTTAAGTCAGAAACGGTGATTTAATCATTCTTTAATTGGATTATGACAATATGTTTTAAAGGCTTCATTTCCCAATGCAGTAACCAGCGCAATATTCTATGTGCACCGCTTTACAGTATCTTTGAGAGCCATGATGAGATCAAATGCATCTATCTTTAAGATCTTCATGGAACAAGGTGTATACATGCAAATATTTATAGCTAACTCCACATTTGTGTCAGCCATTCCTGTGAGTTACAAAATTAACCTGGGACATTTCCAGTGTCAGGAGTCTCAATTTTGTTCGCAGAAATGTTTTGGTTGGAAGGGGCAAATAGTTTTGTTGCACTGCCAGCAGTTTTGGATTGGATGTGGACTGCTGCCCATGTCCTGACGGCAGTGACTGCATTCTCCCTCAGAGGTACTCAGGGACTTTATCAGCCCACGGAGCTCCTTGCACTTAGTACGGTCCATGCAGCAAGCCACGTCCACAATCTTGATCCTGCTGGGGTCCCAAACACAGTCCTCTTCTCTGCCTGATTTGATACTGCTGATGTTGCTGTTAGGGGGAACCCATGCAGAGTCATAGCCATTCTTATGCCAGGACTTTTGTAGAGGGTGGTTGTCACAGTCGATCTTCTTGACCTTGCCCACGTGGACCCGCAACTTGAAGACCACCTTTTCTTTCTTGTCCACAGTCAGAGGGTAGCACTTGGCTTTCTCAATGTTTCGACTGACGTACACGCCGGCCCCGAGAAGGCCATCTCGGGAGCGCTGGAAGCCCTGGGTGATGATGATTTTGGCGTTTGTAATGTG
The DNA here is from genome assembly GCA_029721435.1 of Gymnothorax reevesii. Classification (NCBI taxonomy): domain Eukaryota; kingdom Metazoa; phylum Chordata; class Actinopteri; order Anguilliformes; family Muraenidae; genus Gymnothorax; species Gymnothorax reevesii. The sequence continues at coordinate 100,039,180 of CM056578.1, forward strand.
CGTGCCGTGGTACATGGTGTAGGCTTGCCCCATCTTCGGCTCCTCACCCCCTTGCAACGGCTTTCTGTCCTCCGCCACATCCCAACCCGAAAAATTGACCGGCATCTTCAGTTCACAACAGAAACCTGAGTGGCGAACAAACAGACATACAGAATGAGGAAATGACATGAGCTGCTGACTGAGGTATATACAGTGCAACTAATGCAGTCGCACAAGAGACCGGAGAGCACGAGAGCCGAGTACAGAACCGAGCCTTTCTAATTCTTCAACTCTACTTTTGAAATTTGCTGAAGTAATCATACAAACGCTGTCAAAAATCATGCTATGGTGCCATTGCTTATATAAACCCCCACAAAGCCAAACTCATTTACATCATGGTCTTTTGTCATATAATTCTGAGCATTTTTTGTGCCTCAGACCTGTTTTTTTTATACATTTATTTAATTTTTTTCTTTCAACTTACAAACAAAAAGACAAAGAAAAACAAAGACAGCTTGAGCACGTTACGACAGTAAAACATAAATTAACACAGAAATTATTTCCATGCCCTCCCTCCTCTTGTTAACAGCAGAAAGCAATATAGGGTTAATACAGTACTCACACACAAGAAAAAAACTAAACAAATTACAAGGCCACACAAGTGCAATTATCCTACAGAATGAGGCAGGTGATATGCAGAGAATACTAGACTAGTTTAGGAAACCCTTGCAGTTTGGAGGCAGCTATTGTGGGTCCAATCTACTTCAAATATTGGTCTCAGACTCTAAAAAAAAATCTACCGTTGAATGAAGGATACACGTAATGTATTCATTGGGACTAAAGTCCTTTATTAGATGGTGCCATGATTTTCTCGTTGGGGCAGAATCCTTGTTCCAAAAAAGCAAAATGTTCTTCCTGGCAGCAAAGGTGAATAATTTAAAGACCATCTGGGAGACTAAGTAAGAGACACACGGGATCAAAAGCCAAAGACATGCCAAAAATAACAGACAATACATTCACAATATTGAACCAGTACCTGACTTGACAGTACTTGACCAGTACTTGACACGTGACCAGAAACAGTGTATATACAGCGCCCTCCATAATTATTGGCCCACCTGGATAAGATGTGTTCTTTAGCTTCTAATAAATTCAGGTTTTTCCTAAATAATATAGGACCACAATGAAAAAAAAGAGGAAAATCCGACCTTTAATTCAAATGCATTTATTCAGTGGCAAAAAAATCCCACATTAAGAAATAATTCTTTTACATCAAATCATGTGTGCCACAATTATTAGCACCCCTGATGTTGATACTATGTACAACCCCCTTTTGCCAACAAAACAGCACCTAATCTTCCCCTATAATGTTTCACAAGATGGGAGAATACAGAAAGAGGGATCTTTGACCATTCCTCTTTGCACAATCTCTCTAAGTCATCCAGCGACCTGGGTCCTCTCCTCTGCACTCTCCTCTTCTGCTCACTCCACAGGGTTTCAATGGGGTTGAGCTCTGGGGACTGAGATGGCCATGGGAGGAGCTTGATTCTGTGTCTGGTGAACCATTATTGTGTAGATTTGGCCACATGTTTAGGGTCATTATCTTGCTGAAAGACCCAGTGACGACCCATCTTCAGCTTTCGGGCAGAGGCCACCGGATTTTGATTTAAAATGTCCTGGTATTTCAAAGCTTTCATGATGCCATGCACCCTAACAAGGTTCCCAGGGCCAGTGGAAGAGAAACAGGCCCACAGCATCACCGATCCGCCCCCATACTTCACAGAGGGCATGAGGTGCTTTTCTGCATACTCATCTTTTGTGTTCCTCCAGACCCATTTAGAGTGTTTGTTACAAAAAAGCTCTATCTTGGTCTCATCTGGCCAAAGCACACGGACCAGTTGAAGTCCCAGTACCGCTTAGTGAACTCCAGACGTTTGCGTTTATGATTGTGAGTGAGAAAATGTTTTTTCCGTGCATGCCTCCCAAACAGCTTGTTGGCATGTAGATAGAGCCTGATGGTTGTTTTGGAGACTTTGTGACCCCAAGATGCTACCATTTGTTGCAATTCTTTAACAGTGAGCTTTGGAGAACTTTTTATTTCTCTCACCATCCTCCTCACTGTGCGTGGGGAAAATAACCTTGCATCCTCGTCCAGGCTTGTTTACCACTGTTCCAGTTGTTTTAACCTTCTTAATGATTCCTCTGACAGTAGATATGGGCAGGTGCAGGTGAGTGGCTATTTTCTTGTAGCCATTGCCTGACTTGTGAAGGTTGACACACATCTACCTTACTTGAATGGTGTATTCCTTTGTCTTTCCCATGTTGAAGAGTGGATAAGAGAAATGGCCTCTGTGTCATGTCATATTTATACCTCAGGGAAACAGGAAGTGATGAATTACTAATTAAATATTCCAAGATACTCTTGATCAACTTTGTAAACAACTGTAGAAATGACAGAAATACTTCAAAACATTCAAGCACTGAATGACGTCCTTTTAAGATAATTTACCTTGATTTTGTTAATTGGGATTGTATAATTCGCCTTTGGCTTGTTAAACTTCAACCATTTAGAATTGTTGCATTTCAACGTCTTTATAGAGATGTTGATTATTCTTTTAAATGAATTTATTGATTTAGAGATGGGTGATTAATGAAACAGGGAACTTTACAAGTTTCTAAATTACAAACCCAAAACCAGTGAAGTTGGCACGTTATGTAAATCGTAGATAAGAACAGAATACAATGATTTGCAAATCCTTTTCAACTTATATTCAATTAAATATACTGCAAAGACAAGATGTTTAATGTTCAAACTGAGAAACTTTTTTTTTTTTGCAAATAATCATTAACTTAGAATTTAAAGGCAGCAACACATTGCAAAAAAGTTGGCACAGGGGCCTTTTTACCTCCGTGTTACATCGCCTTTCCTTTTAACGACACTCAGTAAACGTTTGGGAACTGAGGAGACCAATTTTTGAAGCTTTTCAGGTGGAACTCTTTCCCATTCTTGCTTGATGTACAGCTTAAGTTGTTCAACAGTCCAGGGTCTCCATTGTCGTATTTTACGCTTCATAATGCGCCACACATTTTCATTGGGAGAGAGGTCTGGACTACAGGCAAGCCAGTCTAGTACCCGCACTCTTTTACTATGGAGCCATGCTGTTGTAACACGTGCAGAATGTGGCTTGGCATTGTCTTGCTGAAATAAGCAGGGGCGTCCATGAAAAAGACGTTGCTTGGATGGCAACATATGTTGCTTCAAAACCTGTATGTACCTTTCAGCATTAATGCTGCCTTCACATATTTGTAAGTTGCCCATGCCTTAGGCACTAATACACCCCCATGCCATCACAGATGCTGGCTTTTGAACTTTGCGCCTATAACAGTCCGGATGGTTCTTTTCCTCTTTGGTCCGGAGGACACAACGTCCACAGTTTCCAAAAACAACTTGAAATGTAGACTCGTCAGACCACAGAACACTTTTCCACTTTGCATCAGTCCATCTTAGATGAGCTTGGGCCCAGCGAATCGGGCGGCGTTTCTGGGTGCTGTTGATAAATGGCTTTCACTTTGCATTGTAGAGTTTTAACTTGCACTTGCAGATGTAGCAACGAACTGTAGTTACGGACAGTGGTTTTCTGAAGTGTTCCTGAGCCCATGTGGTGATGTCCTTTACACACTGATGTCGGTTTTTGATGCAGTACCGCCTGAGGGATCGAAGGTCACGGGCATTCAATGATGGTTTTCGGCCTTTTCGCTTACGTGCAGTGATTTCTCCAGATTCTCTGAACCTTTTGACGATATTACGGACTGTAGATGATGAAATCCCTAAATTTCTTGCAATAGCTCGTTGAGGAATGTTGTTTTTAAACTGTTCGACAATCAGCTCACGCATTTGTTCACTAAGTGGTGACCCTCGCCCCATCCTTGTTTGTGAATGACTGAGCATTTCAGGGAAGCTGCTTTTATACCCAATCGTGGCACCCACCTGTTCCAAATTAGCCCGTTCACCTGTGGGATGTTCCAAATAAGTGTTTGATCAGCATTCCTCAACTCTCTCAGTCTTTTTTGCCACTTGTGCCAGCTTTTTTGAAACATGTTGCAGGCATCAAATTCCAAATGAGCTAATATTTGCAAATAATTACAAAGTTTACCCGTTCGAACATTAAGTAACTTGTCTTTACAGTGTATTCAATTGAATATAGGTTGAAAAGGATTTGTAAATCATTGTATTCTGTTTTTATTTACGATTTACACAACGTGCCAATTTCACTGGTTTTGGGTTTTGTACAATATTAATGATGTTATGTTTTAAGTTGCATAATTATTCATTATCAAGGTAGAGTTTTACTCTGTCTACTCCAATTGGAAGTGATTAGCTGACTACTTGCTGTTGTTTTATATTACTCTGTTTGTAACATTGTCTAATACTCTAGTCCTGTGTGTTAGGCCGAAACATGTTGGCAATGTTTTTTTAAATAAGTTCCATTATGAACTAGCCTATTAATTAGAGCTTTTTATTAGAAGAAGAGTGCCTTGGTTTCCTTGAAAATCATCTGATTAATTTTATTCATTTGTGAAATGGAAAAAAATGTTTGTGAAATGCATGAAACTGTATTTTGCTTTGGAAAACAAAGAAATTTGCAAGTGATCCCAAACTTTTGAGCAGTAGTGTACATTTCCACCAAAGCAGGGTAGGGTTCCTATCCATTTTTTTTAAGCCAACATTGTAAAAAGGCGCTGGACGCATCTTTTCTGTGTTGCCAAGAAACGCTCCAGCCACTCATCTTTGCAAACATTCTGAAATTCACAGTTTCAACGAACTAGTCAAAAGCGAGCAGATTTCAGGTTTCTTGTGCTATTTTTTTTTAACAATGAATTATCATAGAGCACTTGCTTTTGCTCTTAGAAAAGAGTAGAAAAGACAAAAGGAGATCAGTCTGGGTCCACGAAACTGAGCAGAGGGAATACCATTACGTGATTGGACTGCAGGGAAAAGACTGACAATGACGTGAACATCGGCGGAACCAGACATATTTTACTGCCCCAGTATTGGTCTGCAGTGCCTTATAATTATACAATTTTCCCCAGGGGATAAAAAAAAAATCACGTTTTAAGTCTACATGTCCTCATAATCTACAGTAAGAGAATCTACAGTAACAGAAAGTGCATAGGCACACAACTACTTAATATGATAACTGTAACTCATTGCTACTTTATTCACTTCACTCTGTATAGTACACAAGAGCATGTGACTACTTAATATTCACGTGGCTTTGGCTGTGATTCGGCTAGTGCTCACTTCAGAACTTCGGAACACAAGGTCGCACACACAACGGTGTCTGTCAGTGCTGACTGCTCTCGCCGTCGTTCTTTCCAGCTGTCTTCAAGTTAGTGCTGGGCAACTGCCTGTCCTTATTGTTTGTTTTCTTCTCTGTGTCGCCATTTCCATGGGAATTTAAATGTCACAACTTTGCTTCAACCTTCAGCTGCCGTCTTTCCAGCTAGCTCTGGCTGTAAATTGAAGTAGCCTAGCGCAGGCGTTAGCTGCTGCCTTATAGCTAACTGGCTCATCATAGGCATAACGTCGATTCATAATGGTTAGCCTAGCACTGTCAACTCGGTTTCTGGATATTGTTATCGATGTTTGATGAGCATATATGAGCTATTTCACGTTAAAAGATGGGTTCTGTATGAACAGAGAATCAGGCTCATCGAGTACCTTGGTTATGAGACACTAAGGATAACAAAGGAGAGTATACAGTGTTGGTAAAGACTTAAAGATAGCCTACTGTTATAGCCGACACTTGTGAATACACTCTCAAAAGAGATGTGTTGAAAATAACACAACATGTGTTCATTTTTAACACGCCTGTGTGTCTAGTTAAGGACAACACATTTTGTGAGGTTTCAACACAATCAGTGATTTTTTATTTTTTTTTACTTTTTTACTTATTTTGTGTTGAAATCAACAAAAAATGTGTTTATACGTGATAACACATTTTTTTGTGTTATTTTTCAATACATTCATTCTATGAGTGTACAGTTTTATGTTTTGTAAAGATGCACTGATTAGAATAGAATATTTAACATACAGTTTAATGATTACAGTTATTGATACCTTGATGAAATGGTTTATTTGAATTACACAATGAATGTTTAGCCTGCAATTAATACTGCAGTGAAAATGAAATGTGATTTGAATGTGAGTCAGTTGTTTGGTGTAGCTTTGCACACTTTGTGCCTTGATTCAAAACTGTTGATATGGTAATGTTTTGTCTGTTTTCCTCTGTATGTTTGTATGGCATGGATAATTTAGTGTTTTGGCCTGCCAGGCACGCAAACATACAGTTTATATTTAGAGTAATGGTAGAGCTATTTAATGTTGTAGGCCTACAGTCCTTTTTTGCTTGAACCAGGTTTAGACGTCTAGAGTAAAGTGCACAAGTAGGCCAAATGCATCAGTCCATTTCAGGTGGTTAATCATAGATCCAGACAACAAGATAATCTGACATGAAAGTATAATTTGAAGCACTATTTATGCTTTTTATGATAAATTAGGGCTAAAAAAATTTTGTTGTTTGTGCCCCAGCTGTGCTCCAGTACGGGTCCATGGCACTGGTCCGACCTCCCATTAACGGGAGGTCGGACTAATGGTAGGTTTGATCAATGAGTCACTTTGTCGAAGGAACGGTAGGTCAGACCAATGGGTCGGCGGACCAATAGTTTCCTCCAGTACAGTATTAGGTCTAGTGATGCCCCGGACCGTGAAGCGCCTTTTTATCTAGGCCCCTCAAAATAGGACTGTTTGATATGAAGCGCATCGCAAAACAGCGAGGCGCCTGGTGCGCGATGCAGCGTCCAGAACGCGTCATATCATTGAAAATATTAACAAAAGGGCGCCCCGCACCGATAAAGCGCATTCGGTGTCATAGGCCCCTAAGGGAGGCGATACGTTACCATGGCAACTACATCGGTCTCGCACGCAACCAGGGTGGTGGCCGAGGGCAGATGAAATGACCAATACTGCAATATGAATCAGTTTACAGCAGTAACTTTGTTTTTTGTTAGCTTGTTATAACATAAGCAGATTTTACAACGAGTTGGGTAAGTTTGTTCAAAGATATAGGCCTATGCCTCGCCATTATCACCTAATTTCTGTACTTTCAGGAAAACCCAGCATGTACATGCAAGTATATAATAATAATAATAATAATAATAATAATAATAATAATAATGCATCGATTTTATATAGCGCTTTTCTGGACACTCAAAGACGCTTTGCAATGGAGGCATTATTCATTCACTCACACATTCACGCTCTGATGGTGGTAAACTACGTTTTTGTAGCCACAGCTGCCCTGGGGCAGACTGACGGAAGGTTGGCTGCCAGTATGCGCCTACGGCCCCTCCGACCACCACCAAACATTCACACACAGCCATACAGGAGGGAGGGTTCCTATATTGCATGTTTTTTGTTATGTAGGCTACGCTTACAGGTCGAAACGAGCACTGAAAATAAAACTACTTTTATGATTTTTGAAGAGGTTTAGGTTTGCGCAACCGCAGAACCTCGAGGTTTCATACTTCGATAGGTTGCAAAGTTTGTCAGAACACCTGGACCAGTTAAAGCGCAGCAAAAGCGGCCAAAATTCTGTAGTTCTGTATAACAAAGCAACTTTACTTTCGAGGAAATGTTACGGTTGGCTATTTAAAATATTATCGAAATGTAGGCCTAATATTTGCGCTAGTTCAGGTCTGCTTGTTTTCTTGCCTTTGTTCGAAGATGCAACTGGTTAATTGCGCCAGTCCTGAAGTAACATTCAACGCAAAAGTTTAGGGAGCGTAGTTATTCTACCCACTAAATGTAACTTAGCTATGCTAGGATGTTTACGAAGTTCAAACTTAAAGAACGTACGCTATAGTTCTTTATGTTCCTGCGCATTTTTCAGCAGTTTCACGGTTCACCCTAAAAATCGCAGCCTGCCTATTCTTAAAATAAATAAAGTCCAGAGAAATTAAACTAAGATCATTTAAGAGTAACACAAAAGTTTATAGGTAATACGGTACAAACCTCAGACCGATTTCAGTTCACTTCACGTCTTCGGATATGAGGCGTCTCCCAGAGTCATCTCTTTTGGTTTCACTTCGTGCGAAGTGAAAGATAGGATATTCATGTGCCATCCTACTCCGGCTTATCGTAATAGCTGTCTTGACATCATACGCGAAACACTTGCCTATTTTTTGCTTCATGCATTGGTTAAATGCCAGTTATTTTATCGCAGGTAATGATTTTCCTTGTTAAACAAGTAGGCTATATGTCGCAAATCACTTTCCTTTTCCCGATGCCACCCGACCTTCATCACAAAATCACCTGTCAACGATTTATTAGCCTACATGAATCAGAATTTAACCTAACATTACTGATCGCAATTTGGTCACTTTTCGTATGATTTTGTCGCAAATGCAAGAACACATAGGCCGGCATTCTGCTTAAGACTGGCGTCATTCCAGTTGCATGTGTATCTCGATATATCGCTTTGCAGATACCCGCGAAAGAAAACGGACAGTCTGAATCTGCAGCTCATGTTTCATCAAAGCCGAGTCACTGTTATTATGCTGACGAACAGCTGAAGAAGGCTGCATGTGTTTATAATTAGATTATGAATTGGAAACTGATAAATGAATAGGGGAGACCGGCGTTACCTTGTCATGATTTTGTATTCGGCTTCATAACTCTTTGTTGCCAAAACTTAAAGAAATTCCTTTATGGTCTATGTGTAGTGGAGAATGTCGCCTACAAAAGTTGTATAGATACAATCTCAATATAACGTATATTTTTGTCACAATATTCAATTTTCGACATGTCACAAACATGCCGAAGTAACCCCATACCCGGGGTTACTTTGTCAGATGGGTGGAGTAAAATTGCCATAGCTGTCAATCAGCTGAAGCTGAAAAAGACAGTCCAATATTCTCATAACAGAAATGGTGAGAACTGTTTTATTTTTATAACGAACCAACACAAGCTATGATTTATGTATAATCACAATCAGAGTAGCAATTATGACATATGTAGGCGAGCACACTGACATTTGCACAGTCCTCATGTGCCCACCCTTTGCATGAGAAGCATTGGACCCACTCCTCTCCACCTTTGGATGATGAGTAAGGACCACGGCGCCAAAGAGGAGCAGCAAACATTCCCACTGACAAAGATTAAGAAAAGGGTAGGGCTGCAAGGAGCAAACCCTGACAAACCCATACGTGTGTCCTCCAAACAAAGGCCCTAATAGGTCCTCTATCATAAACATAACATAAATGCAAATATTATAATTACTAAGACACTATAGGTGTCTGAAAAACAATAAATTGGCTCCTATATTTGACTTTGGAATATTTTAATATAGGCCTAACACAGGACCTACAATACCTCAGCACCCTGACAAACTAACCCCATGCTGCTTGGCCAGTGTAGCCCCGTGCTCCCTTTTTAGAAATAAGGCCGCATCCCTCATCTCATGATTGCAGCAGGCCTTTATCTTATGTGTTGTTAATAACTCTTGTTACATACGTTTATGAAACAGTAAAAACACCGCAGAAATCTTTGTCTTCAAAGAAGCTAGACGCATTTCTTTCAGAAACTTAAAGTTTGGAATTAGGGCCAAAATTCAGTTATTTAGACAAAACACTTACATGACACTACAAGTCCTTCATGTTTCCAAGAGATGACATCGCTGGGATGTCAGATAATTTGTACATTTTCGTTTTCCCGTCAGTGCTTTTGCAATGAAAAAAACTGGGGTGACAAACCTAAACCCGTGACCGAAGTAACCCCGGTCTCCCCTAATGTTATTTATATTGTGGAGTTCAAGAAAATAGGGGCACTTTTATTCATTTGCAAGTACGGTAGCCTGAGGAAAAATGTAGTGGCTATTGCCCCAGACGCCGGCTCTATTATTAAAGCTTTTCCTGTTATTGACCCGGACGTAACTTCTAATTTGGGAAGAGCGCCCCCACTTCCTCCGGCTCAATAACTGGACATTTGAGACAATTGAACCGGACGCCGGCTATATTACTCAGCCTCAACCTGTTATTGACCCGGCGGCATCAATAACAATGGCTCCTTCAAAGTCTTCGAGTGACCTCAGCCTTCATTGGCTGTGAGAGATCGCTTGATGAGAGCACTGCATTTCTTCCCAGTGCACATGCTGACTGTTGAACTCGTGTGGGAAAGGTTAATATCAAAATACGTCCATTTTCATAATATTTTTCACTAGTAGCTTTTTGTGGGACAATTTTTTTGATATAAAGGTGAGGTTCTGTTGGAGAAGTACGCTACAGGAACGCCTTGTTGATCTTGACCTAAGTTCGCCTTGCTTTTCTTAAAGGACTGTATTGTGTAATAGTATTGCAGAAGAGTCACAAAAATGGGTTTAGAATTCGAGATACCCTTCACTGATTTAGAACGAAGCAAAATAGGAATCATTTTGTTCCTTAGGATACTTAAAGAAAATTGATGTTGTACTCGTCAAATCCACTGCTGACATTGTTTCTTGATGGTTTGAACTTCGGGGCGTTCGATTTTCTGCCAAGTCCATTTTTGGGGTAGGAGAAACTAAACTTGGGATAACTTTGGCCAGAATGGTCTTCTGTAAGTCAATGAGGTACCAAAATGTTTGGCTGGATCTCTGCTATCAGCTAATATTAATGATATTCAAATTAGGTTAAGATCTAGGTCAACAGAGGTCAAAAGGTCACAAATTTTTGGCCGTGTCTGAAATACAATTAGGGCTCAAAAAACCGACGAGCAAGTGCAAAATATCTGTTGAACACTGACTTTTTTAACTTGAAAACTGTAGCTGGTGCATCTCAACATCATTTTAACCCCACCTTATGCAAGTAATTTGATGTGAGCCATTCAAATTTCAAACAGAAATAGACATTATTAAAAGAATACAGAGAATTGAGGGTCAAAACATTAAACATGAATAACTCAATAAGTAATGCAGTTAGAGCAATTAACTTGTATCTCTCCCCAGGTTTTGGGGGTCAAGGAATCTTTTAAGGCCTGTTTCAAACCAATCAGGGGCCTCATTTATCATTGTGGATACACCCTTTTTTACACCTTTTTCCCCCTTTTTGTGCACATGCACTTTTCTCCGCCAAATTTGGGATCTATCAAACCCATACCTGACGGGAAAAAGTGAAGACATTTACACCCATTTTGACCATTGTGTACCATGATTTACACCCTTTTTGAAGAACAGGAGGAATTGGCGATGCAGCTGTTGAGTCAGAGAATTGCAGTGTGCGAGGGAGAGAGGAGCGCGGATTATAGCCTATTTAAAAGAACAATCAAAGCCACAGCAAAGTCCGGTTTTCCTCATGTAATTGGAGCCATTGACTGCAGTCACATCATGATTTGGGCACCATCAGTGAATGAATTTGTGAAACGCAAAAATGTGCATATGATCAATACCCAAATCATGTGTGCTGCTGACGTGCTCATAACGAATGTAGCGGCACGTTGGCCTGGCTCTACACATGATTCATCCATCCTGACACACAGCAGTGTGGGGGCGAGACTGGGGGCAGGTGCTGCGCGTGACGGCTGGCTTCTTGGTGAATGCACGTAGGCTATACAGTATACTCATTCATTGAAAGCTGCTGCTTATCATCAATTCAAGGCTGATACTCACCCCAACGTTGTGACTTACAGGTGATAGTGGCTACTTCCTGAGGGAGTGGCTGCTAGCTCCTATCCCGGATCCACAGGGTGGCCAGGAAACCCAGTATAATGAGGTCCATGTGTGTGCGCACTGCGTCGTGGAGCGCGCCATTGGGCTCCTGAAAGGCCAATGGCGCTGCCTGGATGCGTCAGATGGTAGGCTCCTCTACCCCCCGAAAAAGATCTGCAGAATCATTTGGGCCTGCGCCATCCAGCACAACGTGGCAGTGAGGCGTGCAGTTGCGCTGCCGCCGGGCCTCCCTCCACCCCAGCATGTGGAACCGGACCCAGAGCCCCCTCCCCGTCATGAGGGTTTTCATCAGGGACTAAAGGCACGAACTGCGGTGATGCAGTGGTTGTGAAACCACCCTCCCCACGTCTCACCCCTCATGCTGAGCTAAAGAATGTGCCTTTATGGCCTACGAGTTTCTCAGTTTCAGTCTTGCAAAGTTGTGTTTAGTTTTCAGTATTGCAAGAACCAGTATTGCAATTTCATTCCTCGTACATTTGATGTCCACAAGTTGAGGCAGAAATAAATAAATGTATTTCAAAAATGACATTGTAATTTTTGTCCCTCTATGCAACTGAAACAAAACACACACCTACTGCATTTGACAAACGATTCGACAAGAAGGTTTTTTTTTTTTTAATTGCCTCTGTTTGACTTGTGACCGCAGCACTCGGCAGTTTTACACTCGTTGGTGAGGCTGGGGCTGGGGCTGTGGCCGATTAGATGAGATTGTTTTAATTTCCAGAGGAGAAATTGGTTGCTCCAAAATTATGTGTTCATTTCTGTTATGATTCTCTACGTCAGGGGTGTCAAACTGACCCGTAAACGGGCCAAGAGGCTGCAGGTTTTCACTCCGACAATGCAGAAGTGCACCTGATACAACTAACCAGTTGTGCAGGCCTAGATCAGTTGATTAAATCCGTGCTTTCAGGTGAGCTTCTGCTTGGTAGGATTGAAGCAGCCTCTTGGCCCGTTTACGGGTCAGTTTGACACCCCTGCTCTACGTGTTCTTAGTTATATGTTCTTGTTCCTAAAAAAAACTACAAGACGAAGTGATCATACAGAATTAGTGCAAATACCTGCCAAAGAGGACTTTTTTCCTCGCCTGCACCTCACTAACAAGCACATGTATATCACTGAGAAGTTTCGCTCCTTTCCACCTTTCCCATCCATGCTTCACCATCTTCAACTGACATCACTCCACAAATTCCCAGAGCGCACATGGCTACTTTACTTGCAAGTCCTCTTTTTTATTGACCATATATGGTTGTGTCTGGGCGTGTAGAGGGCGGGATATGAGGCGTGTTCACGTCCCCACTTTTCTTGGGTCCAGTGTGATTTATCAATGGAAATTGCAGAGAGCTGTGCACAGTTTGATAGATCTGAAAAGGGTGTAAATATTTTTGGTGTACGCCATTTTTGGCTTTTCGCCATACGTGAAAATTTAGTAACACTTTTACATCCTTTTTGAAAAATGAGGCCCCAGATTGTTACATCATGGGATAACCAATATGGTGGACACTGATGGCCGATGGAGGGCAAGTCTCCCGTCACAGGATTGTGCTACAAGGATGATTTTTGTGTCTAACCCTTGGTTTTGGAGGCCAATGAATCTTAAACCCCTATTCTGGGTAGCTGGTCTTCAGTGCTTTGATATGCATTCGTATTTTGGCAGAAATTGCCTTCCATGGATAATTAGGCCTGGGTATAGATGTCATTACCTGTAATCCTAAAACAATGAGCTGAAACCATTTTATGACCAGTGTCAACAATAGCCATCTAATGTAAATTGCAATGGAAACCAGAATGTGCTGTTCATATGCGGGGCGTCAAAGCTGAGTACATGCATTATAGATTAATCTCTACAACAGTTCTTTAATGAAGAGATTGGAATGATAAGTGTGAATAAAGGCATGGTTTCATGTCACTTTCACTCTTATTGCATACCCACTGGGCCAGAATTCAACTGAAATAACAGAGACAAGAAGTTGCTGGTTGACACCGAGGTGTTATTACGGCGGTTGCTTGCAGGGTCAAAATACCGAGAAATTGACACGCATGAGGTCCTGAAGTATGAGATAGCAGGGGTACCCCCATCCGTGTTCCATGATGATGGTAATATGAGAAAGACAACAAAGTCTGATCTTGCTGTAAAACTAGAGGGCGATGGACCTTACATTGTATTTCTTCCACAGACACTTCTCATGTCACAGCCCTGACGCCAACCTCATAGATGGAATGGCCATGACTCAGGGTCTGAACAAAAACCATTTCAAGACCTTCAATGATTCAATGATCTTGGAAAAATTGTGCCGGAGAGACTCATCAGGATTTTGACCAAGAGAGATATGGATGTTGATGTAGTGACAGTAGTGTTTGACAGATATGACCAGGAGCTCAGCATCAAGTCATCAGAGAGGGAGTGCCGTGGTACCACAGATTCTGGTAATGCCATCCTCATACAAGCGAACAGGAATGTACCCAATTACAGATGCTTTCTCAAGTCAACTGCAAACAAGGCAGGTCTTGCAGCATTCCTTTTCGATTACATTTGCACAAACAGTGTTGAACTGCTGCCAGTGGGAAAATACACCGTTTTAACAGAAGGGTTCAAAGATGGTCAGCCAGTGAGAGAGGTGAAAGAAGATGGTGTTTCAGATATGGAGGATATGAAGTGTATCCATGAGGAAGCAGCCACCCAACTTCTTCTGCATGCAGTGAATCTGTCAAGGGATCATTCAAGACTGATCTTCAGATGTGATGACACTGATGTCCTGGTGTTGTTACTTTACTGTTGGAGTCAGGGGATGCTGTCTACTTTGGTCTTCATGCATTGTGGACATTCTGGAAAAGACATTACAAGGGAACGCAACATCCCAGTCCATAAAATAGCTGAGAAGCTTGGCCAAGATGTCTGCAAGATCCTACCTGCGGTCCATGCATTGTCTGGATCTGAGAGAACGTCTGCATTATACCGGATGGGAAAGAAGACAGCCTACTCAGTCCTCACTAAGAATGCTGCAGCATTGCAACGATTAGGGAATCTCGAGGATGAAGACGTATTTATCAAATCTGTTGTAGAATTTGTCATGCTGATGCATGGCAAGAAAGCAAAGAAACAACCTTCACTGAATGAACTACGCTGCCATCTTGCTAGCACCACTGACAATCCAGCCACCCAGTTACCCCCAACAGGAGATGCCTATGAACAACATTCCCCTCGGGCTCGGTGTTAGATGATGATATGGTGTCAAAGTCTTATTGCTCAGCCCAAAATTATGAATCCAAGGGTGGCATATGGACGGTGTTAATGGACTTCAGCCGACCTTCTACATGAATGAATCTGCTCCAGTTGAGGTGAGGGATATTACACTCTTGTATTGTACAGACAAAGGTTGTGAAGGCCACATATTTCATGACTCTGGTAGACTTATGGGTTAAATTCACTCTTAATTAGTTTGGCCATTAAGAAACAATTACAGTACTTGATATCGATCAGTTCCTACTGGGGTAATGTGGCTGAAAACTCGCTTTAAAAAGAATATCAACTGGATAATTCAAGCCTGTTCAAGTGTCGAGAGTTCAGTAACAGAATTTGGAAATTGGTGGCAGGTAAAGGGTTCACATGGCTTGTTTTGGTGGGATATATGAGAATAGTATGTATATAAAGTTCTGAAAAAATCTTACCATCTAGTAAGAATTAAAGTCAGCTTATTTTCCGTTGTTTTCTTCTATTTCTTGATTTTCGATGTTTCAGAAAGTATGGGGTTAAAGTAGATCCTAAGACTGTCTGCCATAGTGTATGCCACATTAAATTTCCCATGATGTCATTGTCCAATCAATTTGCAACTGGTCAAAAGATTCCTTGACCCCCAAACCTATTCATCTATTGGCAGTTCTGCAGCCATTGGTGTCCACCATATTGGTTATCCCATGATGCAACAGTCCGATTGGTTTGAAACTGGTCTTAAAAGATTCATTGATCCCCAAAACCTAGGGAAAGACACCAAGTTCATTTCTCTAACTGCATTACTTGTTGAGTTATTCGTGTTTAATGTTTTGACCCTCAATTCTCTGTATTCTTTTAATAACATCTATTTCTGTTTGATGTGAGCCATTCAAATTTTACATTACTTGCATGAGTTGGGATTAAAATGATGTTGAGATGCACCAGCAACAGTTTTCAAGTTAAAAAAGTCAGTGTTCAACAGATATTTTGCACTTGCTAGTCGGTTTTTTTGAGACCTAGTTGAATTTCAGGCAAGGCCAAAAATGTGAGACTTTTTGACCTCTGTTGACCTAGATATTGACCTAATTTGCATATCATTACTGTTAGCTGATAGCAGAGACCCAGATAAACATTTTGGTACCTGAGTTACTTACACATGACCATTCTGGCTAAGTTATGGCAAGTTTGGTTTCCCCTACCCCAAAAATGGGCTTTGCAGAAAATCGGACACCAACCAAGTTCAAACCATCAAGAAACATACGTCAGCAGTGGATTTGACGAGTACAACATCAATTATCTTTAAGTAGACATCCTAAGGAACAAAATGATACCTAATTTGCTTTGTTCTAAATCTGTGAAGGGTATGGTGAAAATTTGGGCTCTGATCTGCTCCGCTATAACGTGTGAGATGTGGGGTAAAATGGGGTAGGCGTTGTGGGGCATAACGGGGAACTTCCCCGTTATGCTCTAAGTGTATTATTTTGTAATGTCACATACACTTTTGCGTCAAATGGGTCTCAAGACAGAGAGGGGAAATAGCTGTGCTCACATGTTCACCTCACAAAAAGGAACTGCTGGAAATGAAAGAAAAGAAAAGTGCTCCAAAAGTAAAAGGTTGCAAAAAAGGGAAAGGAAAGAAAAGTTCAGATGCACAGGAGGATACCAAATGTCTCTATTGTGAAGATTTTTATTTGGTCAGTCATGAAAATTAGTCATGAAATTATATGGATGTGAGGAAAGATTTTTCCTAAGTACCCTATTTTGCCCCAGTTTCCCCTAAAAGTTTAGGATCACAATAGACTGAGGACTGGGCTGCGTATTTAAGCCATTTAATCCCAAAGTTTTCCTGGCAATATAAGTGCATGCATTTTACTGCTTAGACCTCCCGAACACAAACTGTTAGTATTTTTTGATTTCATGATGGTTACGTTCAGTTCAGTTCTGTTTTTTCCCAAAGCCAACAAAACTTTGAGAGTTAGAGAGAAAAAAAAAGAATTGGTCCCAAATGTGACCAGTGGAATTAAACGAGTTAACTGTATTTCATAGGGCGTCACTATTTCTGCTTCTGTAAAGCTGTAATCCTTTAAGTTTACTTTCACTTCTTTCTGACCTGAACTTCTATGAAAAGCGTTGAGTAAATGAAAAACTATTTCCACCGAATATAAATAGAATTTTGTGCATTTTATGGCCTGTCGAGCTGGTGCACTATGGGATAAAATAAGCAGAGCATTCTGGGTAATAAAAATCAAAACATGATGTCATGATGACATCATCATAGGTCATAATAAAACCAAAATGATTGCAGCGATTTAGCTTTTCGTGTACATCATTCCCTGCAAATTTGGCGGTTATATGCCATATTGTTTAGGAGTTACATTTGACTATCATGTTATGAGAAGTTCAAGCCATTTTGCCATGTCTATGACGTTATTTTGACGCTGTTGTATTGCCTTTGGCAGCCAAAATCTTTGTGGACATTTGAGTGTTATAAGACGCATTATGTGTAAAAATTGTGATGCATACCCTAAATTTGCAAGAAATTACAGTTTTATGACAGTTTCGGGCAGCAAAATCAAAATGTCATAATAGGTGATAATAATACCAAAATGATAGTAATTTAGTTTTATGTGAACATCATCCCCTGCAAATTTGGTGGTCATACGCCAGGTCATTTAGGAGTCCCCCCCCCAGCCCCAGGAAGCCCCAAAAAGCCTGGTCTTGGTAAGGTTATGGACAAGTAAGAGAAGGGAACAATTACATCCTGTCAGCTTGCATTCAGTTCCACATTGTTTTAAAAAACAAGCGCTCTGTGAACCCCTTAGGTCCAGTAGGCATTAGGCAATTCTACGTATTGACAATGGAATCAACTCAACAGAGTGCATTCAACAAAAATGCATATACTTCAAAATGATTTTATAAAAATGAAAAAAACACACAATTAGAAACTATTGCATTGAGGCTTTGCACAATCTTTGTTCAATATCACATATATTTATTCCAAAGAGAAGCATATTCCAGAGAGTTTTTGGGAATGGCAGAAGAATTCATTTAAATTGAGCAGTGAGTCTGAATTGTTGTGTGGAATGTATGGTGGGGCTGAAATGGTGGTGTTATGGGGAAGGGAGGTACAAGGGCTGAACAGGCTGAGCTTTTGCTTGTGATCTGAAACACAGTTGCATGAGCACATACCTTAATCAAAACATGATAAGTCAGTTAATCAACCAAGCCCAATAATCGGTTTGAAAAAGTTTTAATTTCCTTCATAATGTAGAATAGAATGATACAAAATAATCAAAGCTCAACCCTCATGTTCTGTTTGAATCAGTTTCAATGGGATCAATAAACAAGAATGTCATAAACCTTTTTGTACAGAACACCTGAAACATGATATCAACTTAAAATAATCTATTCTCCTTCGTCAGGGTCGCAGGGAAGCTGCAGCCTATCCCAGCTGACTGTGGGCAAAAGGCAGGGACCCACCCTGGACAGCTTGCCAATCTGGTGCAGGGCACATACATCAATCACTAACACACTAAAACGTATGGGCAATTTAAAGTCTCCAATTAGCTTGACAAGCATTTTTTTGGACTGTGAAAGGAAAGTGGAGTACCCGGAGGAATCCAATCAAACATAGATGGACATGCAAACTCCACACAGAAATGTCCCAGGCAAAATTTTCATCCACAACCTTCTTGGTTCATGCTGTGAGGTAACAGTGCTACCCACTGTGCCGCCACAAGAGACAATCCTAATTAAGTTTTTCGGGCTGATGAAGAGGCTCTGGGGTCTGCGAGACCCCAACAGAAAGCAAATGACCAAAAAAGCCCACGACACCCTTGTCAGAGAAAAGGCGTCTTTGTGAAAATGCAGGCAAGTAGTGTCCAGGCCTTGCTAGAGTCTTCTGTAGTGATTTCCAAGGAAATCTCTGTTGCCTCTCTGTTGACTATCCCAAAGGGTAGTCGTCACTTTTTTCAATACAATTGATTGGCCCTGGAATTTAGACATCAGAGTTTATCTAGTTTGGATCGGCAATGTCCAGTGTTTCGTGACTCAGGATGTCACATGACTGCGAAATATAATAACAAGCGAGTGAGATTTCAGGCATGATCAAAGATAGCTGTGTCAACTCTACTGTGTCAGGGCATTTTTTTTAAATTGTTTCTGGAGAAAAGCATAATCAGCGATGACAAGAGAAAGAGCGAGACCTCTTGTCAATAAAAGCAGTAGAACTTGGATACCATCTACTATTCTATATCTAACATTAGATATGATATACTTCATGGACCCCCATGGGGTCATTCTTCCTCTGCTTTGACCCATCCTGGTTATTAAGGAGCCATGGGCAGCCAGAGTGCTGCACCCAGGTACCAACACCAGGTCTACTGCCAAAGCCTTAGTAAGGGGCAATGGCAGGACTGCTCCTCTTATGCGTATCTTTCAGGATGAGAGAAAACCAGAGTATACATTGTAAACCCTGTACAAACATGGGACGAACACGCACATACAAAGAGAGCCTGGCTGAGACTCAGACTTTTAGAGGTAGACTCGCAAACCACAGGGCCCCCATGCCACACAGTGGCATGGTGTCAGTGGGTACCAATAATTGGAATTAACAGATGGAATTATACTCAAAGGCAATGAAAACGCAACACTCTAAATTTTGCTTTATTTTTGCTCAGGACCTAAGTAGTCCAATTTGAGTTCTTAAGTGACCATTGGGGTCACAGTGTGTACCTCGTTACACATGAATGATCGTCATGTAACTCAACAGTGTGAGCTGGACTCTCATCAATCCATATTGAGTACAACATATGGGATTAGGAGCTGTGCAAGTACAGTGTTTGAAATGATGGAGGGGTTGTCTTCCTTATATAAAGGCGCGATAAAAGCCACACAAAAAACATTTTTAAGTGTCATAATGCCACCTCTGTCGAATGAACAACAGAACAGGGCCCTGGGTATACTAGAGGCGGGAGTAAGAGCCCGGCAAGTGGCTGACCGTTTTGGGTGTAGTACATCCAGCATCAGTACGTTTTGGGTGTAGTACGTCCAACTGGGACGAGCTCTTTCATCAAGAGAACCCAGACCTCAAACCAGGCAGCAACTCCAGAAAGCACTACAGGCAGTGTGGTCACAACTTTCCCAAGACAACCGAAGACACTTAGTCAGGTCCATGAGGAGACGTTGTACTGCCTATGTGGATGTTCGAGGGGGTCACACCTGATACTGACTGTTCTTTTGAGTTCATTTTTAAATGTGCGTTCCGTTCAGCCTCGTTGTGATTTTTCATTTTCATGTTTAATGCATCTGTTTATTGTAGTCAAAATCGGCCCATTAACACATTTAATTCATCAAAGTCAACCCACCCAACATATTTGAATTGTTAAAGTAAGAAAATAAATTTGAGTCACAAAATTATTTGAATCCAAACTGATGTTGCGTTTTCACTGCCTCTGAGTAAAGATATCAAATTTGATGTACAATTTGGCAAATTGAAATAAAATATGAGCAACATGACAGTGCCTTCAGGGCCATGGTTTCAGGCCCTGAACTGCCTCCTAGTTGTAAAATTATGCTTTGACTAGTAATCGAACAAGTACAATTAAGAGAATGAATTGGTTAATGAGTGCTCTGTTTGTTCTTCAGAGCTGGGGTGAGCGTGCATGCTGTTCCTGGTTGGGTAGCCAATCAAATTGGGAGTATAAAGAGAGAGAAAGAAAGCAAGTCTTCCCAACATGGCCTGCTCAGCCTTCTAGGCAAGGAAGCATAATGGTCCTGGCTCAACAACTCACTGTCATAAAATTAGAGTGGAAATTAATTAGACTCGCATTTTTTTCAAGGGAAATATCTGATGAAGTCATGGAGCAGTCACAGCAAAGTTTCTAAAACTCTCAGTGAACTGAATAAATGGGTAAAAATCAGAAAGTTTAAAAAGGGCTAAGATCTCTGCATTGTGGGCGATATTTTTGAATGATCTTTTTCCTTTTTTCACTTATTGATGTACTTTTTTTTGCTTTTGTGTTGTTTTTTTCATGACTTGGAGGCAAAGATATCTAGGAAGACAGCCGTATTAAGAAAACTTCGATCTTTTCATAATCATCATCATCATCAGTAAATTCTTTCAGCTCAAGTCCTGTTTCTTTTGAGGGGCTACAAGGGCTGAAGTACCATTTTGGCCACTTGCCAGATTCCAGTTTGTATGTTACAATCTTCTCTCTCGTCCGTGGGTGTACGAAAGGGTGCCCAATCGACTGCAAGAAGAAAACGGCTTCGTGGTGGGGGTCCTCAATTAAATTAGGCAGGGGGGCAGCCTGCGAGTGAAAAGACAGGGTAGAGCTGAATGCATTGTCAAAAGAGAAGAATCTGGAAACATGGCTCTTGTGGGCCGGAGTGCAAATATCTTACTTTGGGGACAACAGCAACTTCCACAATGAACAGTGCTGGCCAGCAATGGCACAACACTGTATCAGACAAAGTGCATTTGGCAAAATACATTTATATTATGAAGACATTTGCAATATCTCCCTACCTTTATCTATAAAGGAAGCTGCAATTGTGTCGACCAGAACATAAATATTGTAAGGCTGACTGTGGGTTTTTCTGAGTATTCTAATAAATATTATTAAATAAATTATTAATAATAATAATTATAATAATAATAAGTAATAAATATTATGGGGCTCACAATATCATATGATGTAGAATGAAAGGCATTGCAGTTTCACCAAATCATATCCTTCAATTTTTACTAAACTACTGAGAAGAAATGGATACCCCAGAACACTAACCTCTTAAACTTAACTTTTAAAACTTAACTTTTCACGAAAGGTTTCCTTTCAGTAGATTTAAAGTCAGAAAAAAAGTTTTTGTTTTTTTTTTTAACATTGTGGGACAATTTTACATACTTCACTGAAGTACCAGCTCGCCTATATTGATGCCATGTTTTCATGGCCACAGCAATACATCAAATGAAAAATATTTAGATTCTGTAAATGATTTAAAGCACATTCTCCTGTAATTCAGCAGGACATATTTTGGATTGATGGAAACCTTAGGATCTCTGCTAGAATTAAAAATAAGCCTGAAGTTGAACAGTTTTGAATACAGCAGCTGCATTTGATTGATCTATATATGCACAAGTTTTACGGGGTTAAGAGGGAGCCTTAAGTGGGACATATGTGGCAATATTTTTCCCTCAACATTTTTCTAGAATTAATAAACAATGATTGATTACAGTGTGGGCAAAAGTAATTCAGGGAGTTTATAATGAGTTTGCTAGAAAGGTCATGTCGCGTCAGAATGCGAAACTTGCCCATGACAGCTTTTGATTCCTTACCACATTGACTGTGTGGAGAGATGTACGTGGGCCTAGAAAATACATTCGTTTTTTGTATCATATGTGCTCGGACAGAAGTGGGCCAAATTTAGATGAGCACCCACCTAAAACCAACATATGGGGATAAATCAATGAATAACTCCCAATTATCAGTGCTAGTTCTAAAATTTATAACCATTATTGTTGCTGCCATCCCAAAGGACAATTTGACACCAAATATGGCTTTATCGCTTTGAAAATACGAGACCCAGGAGGAATTGAAGGCATAAAAAAAGCATAATTTGGCTATTCAATTTGAGCTCTTGGCACAAGCCAAGGTATCAGTATTAGTACACTGTTCTCAGAATAGACTTTATATTGCAGGGAAATATCAAGGGGAAATCACTTCTTCAAGCATTTCAGTTGAGGTAAGTTGACCTTCGCTTTGTGTGCTGAATTACAACTAATGTTTTTTCTTTGAAGTCACAATTCTGCGAAGTGGAGCATGCCAACAGGGGAAATGCAAGTGACACACTTTCACCCCAGCTTACCAGTTGTTTTGCGTAGACATATCTCACGTTTTCTTTTTCGGCGCAACAGAGGACATGTTTCTGCTTGTTGATGAGAGCATGGATGGTAACCGGTAGTCCTTTTAGTGTATCTCCTTGGTTGTTGCAGTACATCTCGAACGAGAAGGAGCTGCCATCTAAAACGTTACCTGGCGTTAGAACACATTACAACCAGTTTGTTTGCTGAACTTCCATTTCCGCAGATTAAAGCCAGGTTTCAATTTAGATAAATTCTTCCTCTCTTCTTTTTTTTAATCTCATACACACTCGTGAGAGAGTACATCTCAGAGTTGATCTTTTCATATGGTGCTAGTGCATTTAGCTGTGAATGCAAATGGAATCACAATTGAAGCCTTCAGCCAAGAATTGCTGAGTGTGTATGTCCAGTATATCTAAAGCAACAACTTTATTTTAGTGGTCAATAATTGGTTTGATGTACCAAGACATGAGTAGCAGATTCGTATCACAGTGCAACGCTGACAAACATTTGATAGTCCAAAAAAGGGAGAGTTACCTGATCTATCATTTCCGGATTTAAACGTTAAGCAGCGATTAGGATTCGCCACAAGGAACTGCTGGTTCCTGTTCTCGATCATTATCCTAGTACTTCTGTTCCTCATGAGGGCATCACATTCATCCACTGCATATCAGAAGCGAAAGGAGAGGTCATTTGAGTGAAATGGAGTGTACCAGCTAAATAGAGGACTCTTGCCGATTTGAACAAGTGCAAAATTCGATGAACTGGACATGTTTGTGGCGGGGTCAATAAAGTCTACCAACCCTGACGTGCTGGAATGAATCCTCTTCCTCTCTCTCCCTCCCTTTGGTCTGCTGTGGTTGACAGTTCACAGGGCCAAAATAGTCAGTCAGTGCTCAAGAAAATAAAAGGCTACTAATATGTATTTTTTCCAAAATGAATTTGCATGTTCGATGGTCCCTCTGGCCCATAGTTATGTCCTTCAAGGCAACAAAATGTTCAGAGTTTAAATGAACTCTGGCGAGAATGGACTTAAATAGACTCTGTAAGAGTTAATCTGAACAGCTGAGTACAACTAGAAGGGTTGAACTATCTCTGAATATTTTCCTGTAAACGGGGTGTCCCCTGGCATTCACAATGGCACCAGCTGTGTGCCTTCCCTGACCAGACTTTCTCCTGATAAACACTTTCAAATCAGTATGCTGAAAATGGATTGTCGCTCACAGTTCTTCCACCATGTTACTTTAAAAATGATTATTCTTAAAATTACCCCTTTTTTCTGGCAGGGAATCGCACTGGGACATGGTTCCAGTTCTTTCAATCTGTCCAATCTGTGACAAAAATGAAAAAAAAAAAAAAAACTTGTCAGTGACACAAAACTCTATTAAGGCACAATCCAGAGTAAACACCTCACAAAACCAATCATTAGGCCTATTCTCTGTCGACTAATCAAGATGTAATAATTTTATGGAAAATCCTTTATTGCAAAGGGTGTTTTAGAACTCACAGAATGCAAATCTTTATAAAGCCTCAAATTATGATAATAAAAAATGTAATTTCAATAAAATCTGCCATTTCATCTGCCATAAAAAAACACTGAGAAAATTTGAAGGATCTCGATTTATACCGTGGCTGGCAAACTGTGAACAGTTAGGTTCTAGACTGACCCAAACTTTTGGTCAGTCTTCCCAGTGATGGAATAAGAGCAACACTGCCATGTAGCATGAGCACAGACACATATGCATATGCTATGGCATGGAAGGTTAGCATGATGCTTTAGCCAAATCATTACGCTCACTCTCCTGTTTGTCAACCTCTGAGGGAAGACTGATGGGCGGGGTTTGGTTTTTGCGGGCAAGAGCAGGCAGGGAAGAGCAGGATATACTGGCTCATTTTTCCGGCAGTTAGAATTTATCCAGTCAAAGGAACAAATAACTGTTAACTTAACTTATGCTCCATACAGGGCTGGCAGGTTTTCAGTTGTGTTGAAATCAATGTCGTTTGAGTGGCAAAGCTTACGACTCACTGACTAACATTGCAAGCTTATGACTAACATAGTCCACCACAACCGTACTTTCTGCATGTAGTGGCCCCAGTTTACCTCTCACTTTGCAAAGAGGAACCTCAGCAGCCTCGTGTATTTTTCGAAAAAATGAAGAAAATACACTTTCACACGTCTCAGCTGGAAAACGTGGCATCTTTCTTTTTTTAATTCGGTGGGGATTTGAGGCGTGATTAATGGCTAAGGGTTATGTGAATTCAAAAGCATGGCCACCCGAGGTTTTTCTTTTAAACCCTCAAAAGCAAAAATAAATGAGCACACTAACCGTATTATGCTATCTTGATGGCGATGGATGGAACAAGATGGCAGGAAGCAGTATGGCAGTTTCTTTCCCGCAGTTTTCCTGGACTTTCGCACGTGTTCAGCACCTTGTTTGATTGTCCTTATTCCTGAGAAGAGAAAACACGCAAGTTACATATGCATTCCACCACAAAGTCGCTGATGACTTAATTTCATTAACAGTACTGTCTTTTATCATAAAACTGCATTGTAGAGTCAGAAGATACTCACCGAATGGTGAAAGAGTGAATACTGAATGGCAGCACGGTACATCCCCGGCTTTTATTATTTTTTTTTTAGGTTCTGCTTTTTCCTGTGACATCGTTCCTGTGACAAAATTTGCATCATCAGACAATGCACAGTGATCCACTACTGCCACCTACAGATGCTTAAACAACCAAAGCTTGAGAAAAGCTGGGGTGATGTACTGTAGAAAAGGCACATAACAACAAAAACCAGCTCTTTCTAAATTTATTTTGACTTGTTTTTCAGACAGAATGACGAAAAAGTGCTTAAGGTTTTGTCTGGTCAACTTCATTGTATTTGCAAATACACATCTTTCGCTTCCATTCAGGCCTGCAACTTATTCAAAAAAAGTTTGGAAAGGGGCATTTTGGTACTAATTATGAGTAATGATGTGATTAGAGGTGGCTGATGTCAGCAGGCATTTGTGATTTGGTGCAAAAGCAGCATCCAGGAATGGCCTAGTTCATCAGGACCAAAGATGGGCCTAGGATTGCCAATTTGCCCACAAATGTATGAGAAAGTCAAAAGCGGGCTGTGGTCAAAAAAAGAGCTGAGGAGTGCTAGAAGACTGTATGAAAGACAAATTGCAGAGGGGGCAAAAACTAACCCTAAGCGTTTCTTTCAGTACTGTAGCAGAAAAAGGAAAGTTAAAGAGCAGATTAAGTGCATAAAAATAAAAATGGATCGCTGCTTTATGATAACAAGGATATTGCGGGTGCCTTAAACAGTTACTTTGTCGAGAATTTTACCTCAGAGTGGGTCTTTATTCAGCCAGAGGGCATGTTAAATGCTCAAAATTATTTAGCGGAAATTGAGGTTAGGGATAACGAAGTATTAGACAAGTTGCATAATAAGGCGGCGGGTCCTGATGGTTTATATCCTAGAGTTCTCTGGGAAGTTGGTGAGATCATCTTTAAGCCGCTATCTGCAATCTTCAGACAGTCTTTAGAAACTGGAGAAATACCAAATGATTGGAAACAGGGCAATATAATACCAGTATATAAAAAAGGGGACTGTACCGAGCCAGGAAATTACAGGCCAGTCAGTTTAACTTGCATTGCATCCAAAATATTGGAATCTATCATAAATGATGAACTGGACTTATTCCTTGAACGTAACAGTATCTTGAGGGAAAGGCAACATGGTTTCCGTAAGGGAAGGTCATGCCTGACAAACCTTCTGGAATTTTTTGAACAGGCCACCAAGACTTATGACCAGAGCAGGGATTATGATATCATATACTTGGATTTTCAGAAAGCATTTGATACAGTACCGCATAAGAGACTAATTTTTTAAATGAGCTCCATTGGAGTTACAGGAGGTATTCTGAGGTGGATTCAAAACTGGTTACAGGACAGAACACAAAGAGTGGTGGTCAGTGGTATCTCATCTGAGCTGGGTATGGTGGGGAGTGGCATCCCCCAGGGATCAGTGTTGGGAGCCCTGCTGTTCCTCATTTACATTAATGACTTTGATAGGAATATTGAGAGCAAATTAGTTAAATTTGCAGATGATACTAAATTGGGGGGTTTGGTAAATAGTTTAGAGTCGACTTAAGTGATTCAGGATGATTGGATAGAATCCAGAATTGGGCAGAAATGTGGCAAATTAAATTTAATGTAGCAAAATGTAAAGTTGCACATGTAGGTAATAAAAACATTAGACAGGATTACTTCATGGGAGGTTAAAAACTGGAATTTGCTCCACACAAGAAAGATCTGGGAGTGATAGTTGACCAAACCCTTACAGGCTCTAGCCATTGTGCCGTAGCAGTTAAAAAAGCCAATCAGATGCTGGATACATTGCCAAAAGTACTGAGTACAAATCTAAGGAGGCGATGCTTCTTTTGTACAATGCATTTGTCAGACCACATCTGGAGTATTGTGTACAGTTCTGGGGACCATACTTTAAGAAAGATATAGAGGCTCTATAGAAAGTTCAGAGAAGGCCACTAAGCTACTTCCAGGTATAAAAGATGAAAGCTATGAGAAGAGGCTGAAGATCCTAAATCTCTTTAGTCTCAGGAAAAAGAGACTAAGGGGTGATTTGATTGAGGTCTTTAAATGACTCAATGACTCTGGTATCTAGCTTGACTTAAAGCTAGATACCAGAGTCATTGAGTATCTGAAAGGATATATTCACAATAGTATAAAGAAACTAGCAAGCGTAGTTGGGCTGAATAGCCTGTTGTTGCCATACATGTTGTTATTTTATGTAATAAGATTTACAATCACTGGGCCTCATTCGTCAACCGTTCTTAAACCCACTTACGCAGTTTTCAAGAAGATTCTGACATTCACCAATGTTTTCTTATTTGAGATTTGTTCTTAGGTAACTCTGAAGAACTTAAGAGTTAAGCACTCTTAAGAACATTTGAGTGCCGACATATGGCACCTCAGAGCCATACAGGCCAGTCTAACCCTGTGCCACCACAATGTGAATGTATTCTCCACCTTGGGTTTTTCAGCCACCTGGACCTAACAGCGGGAGCTGGGAGACAGGATGTACTGCAGTGGGGAGGCACTGACAGCACTGAGTTGGACTGCAAGGTTCCAGGTTGCACCTCAGAGGATGCTTGGCTCAGGACTTCATCTGCCTACAATCGATAATTAAAACAGTGTAGTGACCTTTATCTGCAATTGTTAAACAGGCAAAAATGTCTTAATTTCGAAAACAAGCAGGTATTCTTTTTAACCCTTAACCCTGGAGAACCCACGGGGTCAAATTTCACCTCACCTAATTAGCCCCTACCCTACATTAGCAGATGTCTTGAGGAAAATATGCCTTGGGTTCTCCAGGTTTAAATGCCCAAGTAGAGAAAAAGTTGAAAGAAAAATCTATGTATTCTGCTAATATGTCCTGGGGAGGGGCTAATAATAAACCCAAAAGCAATTTTTTTTCATTTTTGGTGACCTATGACCTCATTTTAGTTTCGTGACATATATCTCACAATGGGCATTTCAGGGACCTTATTGCTAAAATGACTTGAATGATAAAGCAGTTGACATATAGCTGAAGTATAAGGCATAGCTTATTTTCTTGTGATTCCGCCATGTCTCTGCCTGCCTTGCTATGTCCATGTTCTGCCTTGCCACGTCCCTGACCTGTTTGCCATGTTTATATTTGGATCTTTGCTATGTCTGACTGTGCCTTGGATTATGTATTGTGATTTGGCAATTTAGAGTTCATGTATTGTTTTAGTTTTGTTTTTTCATGTTTTACTTTTTACCATTGTTATACTCCGGTCCATGTTTTTTTTTTATACCATGCATTGCACTTTGTCTCCCCCAGTCTGGTCTCTTGTCTTGTCATTGCTCACAGTCCCGGTATTGCGAGCCACTCTTCCGGTGATTTAATGGTTTCTGGATTTCAACCATTCCTCCCAATCTCGTTTACTTCCTTCATCTTGCTTTTCTATTTTACTAACCCATACTAACAGTTTGTTGTTTTTCGCTAGAGTTACTAACCCAGCTAACATTGTATATAATACTAACTTACTAACGAGCACTAGGGATTGTATAATTGCACTTACTAATTGATTAACAAGCTCTTAGCACTTGCCCTGTTCTAGTCTCCGCCTCTTGTCTCTCTCTAATCTTCTCTGCTGTGTTTCTGTGGAATCTCCACAACTGCTTGCGCTGTCCTTTCTCTCATTATCTATGCACGTTAGAACTCCTTGACTGGAGCTGTATGTTTGTCTATAGCAGGGGTTCCCAACCTTTTTAGGCCGCGCACCACCTTCTACTTCCCGACCTAGCTGACGCACCACCACGCCCAACTCATAAAAAGGCACCGTCTATTTATAGTCTCATTGAGGGCATCCAGTTTAATACTTTTGTACAACAAAATATTAGAACACACAACTGTTCATTATTGAATGTGCGGTAATAGGCCAATTGTGCTCTCACATTTGAATGGTGAGGAGAATAATATGAAAATAAAATCTGGTCGCTGAGCGAGCCCACAATTAACCGGCCAACAGACTACCGATCAAAAAAAGGCACAGTCTTTTTAAAGCCTCATTGAGTGCATCAAGTTTAATGCAAAAAATAATAAAAGAGAAATAAAAGAGTGAATTTTAATTTAAATAAGAGTTTTGAATTAAAAGCCTACAGATGATTTTCCTGAAGTTTTGTAATGTGTGACACTGCCACATTAAAATTTAAGTGTCCTCTTATTCTTTGAGTTATATTTAACAAAATATGGTTGTAATTGCATTTTACGAGTTTCCTGTTATTCTTACTCAAACTAATGTATGAAGCTCTACTGCTCTCTAATGACGTCTTTTATCTTCATTTTTGCTTCATCATTGCGGGGTACTTTTCTGTGGCTTATGTGGAACTCACTTGGTGGACTGTCATTTATATGTCACGGACGGATTTTTCCAAAGAGCTCCTCCTTGGATTTTTCCCTTTGCTTCACTTGCTACTGCTACCTCGCGGTTCTGCGCTTGCGCAACCCTAAAATCTCTTGAGGCTGTTTCCTTGCTCATATCTTAAGAATCTTCAAAAATCGTAAAAATAGATTTACTTTCAGTGCGCATTTCGACCTGTAACTGTAAGCATATATATATATTTGCATGTACACACTGGGTTTTCCTGAAAATGCAGAAATTGGATGATAATGGCGTATATGGGTATATATCTTTGAACAAACTTAACAAACTCATTATAAAATCTGCTTATTTTATGATAAGCTAACAAATAACAAAGACACTACTGTAAACTGATTCATATTGCAATATCAAGTCGAAAACAAAGACTTTACGATAGCTTTGCATTACGGTAGCATTTTTTCACAAGGGAGCAAAATTTGACAGAACACCGGCGTTGCCACAGTGACTGTAGAAAATGCATATGCGCGCTAGAACTGTCTGAAAGTGCGCGTTTTGTGGGATTGAAACAATGTTTTGAGCGATCCAAATTGATCTGTTTGAGCTGTTTGTTACAAGTGAAACTCCATTTGAAATAATGCATGATTTATTTATTTTTTAGTAAAATAAAACACAATAGGCCGCCATTACCCTTCATGTCACGCACCACCTAATGGCAGCTTGCGCACCACAGGTTGGGAATCCCTCGTCTATAGGATTGTCTAGTGATCCCTGTCCGCGTTTAGGCTTTTGCCTATTTTATGTGATTAGGTTCTCCCTCTTGTTCCCTCCTTTGTATTAGTCTCATTTCCAGCACCTGTGTTCTGTGTAGCATGTGATTCCCCTGGAGTGTATATTAGGAGTCTTTTCACTGCACTTCCTTGTCAGATCGTTTCTCTCTGTTTACTTGTGCTAAGGTTCTTTCGCCTAGTACTCTCAGTGACTCTTTTCTGACTGGACTGTCCCTGTTTTCGATTTTTGGCTTTGTGATTTTGGATTATTGTTGCATCTGTGTTTTTTGGCCCTTTTCTGCCCAACTACCAGTTCTATGATTGCTGCCCTGGTTACGGTTTGGATTACGCCCACTGGATTTTGGCTTTGCTTCTCTGATATACCTGTGCCTGTGTACCAAACCCATTTTTGCCCGACCACGAGTACTGTGATTGCTGCTCTGGTTTTCGTCTCTGTTTTTGCCCTGGATTGTGATTTTTGGATACTGGACTTTGTACTTTTGCCTTCTGCCCTGTGGGGGTTTTCCCCCTTGATCAATAAAATCAGATAAACTGCATTGCTTGGTTCTCGCGACTGGTTCCTGAAGGTACCATCACATATTTTTCATTTGCTTACCAGTTTGTCTACTTTATTCAGTGATGAATGGGTGCTGATCAATCATGGACGCCACCATGGGGGCGGCTATATTGGAAAGGTTAGCTGGTGCAGCCAGTGTAGTGTCAGTTCCACTTTTATGCATCAGATGACAGCAATGGTGGTCTAAATATGTCACTATGGGCATTAAGTTGCAAAATTTATGTGGGGTCAGTGGTTTTGACAACCCCCAAAATCGTGTGACAAATTTGTCACAAGGGACATTTAAGGGTTAAACACAATGTTGCAAGTTAGACCTGCCTTTGGGACGCACTCGTTACACAACGTAAATTATATTACCAGAGAAAAATAGCTTGCCATCTGATTTCTCTTAGATAGGAGATGGATCAGGAGGAGATGAAGGCGCTCACTCAGGGCCAAGGTCTATGTCCAGACAATCAGCTGATGGCACACCTGAATGCCATCTCTCTGATGATGGACCCAATGTGCTGGTCCAGCTCAGAAAATTATTTTCCTGCTATCCCCCCTCCAGTGCTGTACATCTCATCTGAATTTTGAATTTATATCTTTAATTTTTTTTGCTTCTTTTTTGATGTCCAATGTTGAGTCAATGTATTTCTTTTTAACTTCATCCGTTGAGCACCCCTCTGCAGAAAAAGCATTCACAGAAAGGGTTACTGCATCCCAAGCATCTTTTTCATACGTGATTTTCTATCCAGAATTGACTCCGCTATATATCACTGTTTGTTTGTGGTTCACTTCCTGTAGCAGTACCTCCACTTCAGACCTATGTACTATTTGTGTTTTGATTCTGGTGCTCCGTTTTTAGAAATCTGTTTTGGCATTTCCTCTAATTTCCCTCAAGGAATCTCTTTGTGACCTCTGTCTGCGTCTACACGCGGCCCTTCCATTTCATACTCTTTTAAGGGAATTTGTGGGCGTTTACTTATGCTCTTTAGGGACAACTGGCACGCACTTTCAATTTACGAGGAGAATGGCATTCATCAATCTAAGAACACAAGTGCAAACATTTCAGCAAGTTAAGTGAATCTGACGTAGTGTTTTCTTAACAACCTTCTTAAGAACAATTTAAGAAGGAATTTAAGTATAGATAAGACATACTTATCTACACCTAAAATTAATTATCTATAAGATATTGGTAAATGAGGCCTATTGTTCCTCAAAGAGAGTTATTTCACCTTCAACAGTGCATAACTCAACTCAAAGGATTCTGGAGGACAAGGGCGCATTGCAAAGCTGAATATCTATGATCTTTGATAGCACTGTGGCACTGCCTCAAGAAACTTCATTTATCTTTGGATGATGTAACTACATGGGCTCAGGACTGCTTTGGCAGACCTTTGTCAAGTATTTAAATATGCAGCTACATCCATAAATAGCAGTTAAAACTTCACTTTGCAAAAAATGAAGCGTTATATGGACAGTGTCCTGAAGCACCGTGTCAGGTCTCGCATCCTGCGGTCCAGCACGCCGGCACATTAAGACTCCCCGCTCATCAGCCAATTTGAATAATTTGTTTCTCATTGCCGCTGAGTGGTAGCAGTGTGTATTTATGTCAGCCTCACACTTTCTCTCCGCAAAGTCACGTAAGCCACATGCCTCTGTTGTTTTGTAGCTGTTGTCGAAAGCTCCTATTCTTGAATATCGCGTGTACGAATATGTCTAAAACCTTTGATTATAGTGTGGAATTAGATGGTGGGATGTGATTTTTTGACGATTCGAATGCAGCCAGGGGACACCTATGCATTTTTCAACAACAAAAAAGGCATGGCTGCATAAGAAGAGGAAGCAGGGGCTGGACCAGCCTGCCTGCAGTCCCCACATTTCCCTGATAAAGAATGTGTGGTACATTTTGCACGGCAAAATGCAACAAAAATGACTCCATTCAGTTGCGCACCTTAAGACTTGTTTACAGGAAGAATGGGACATAATACACGTCTTAGATATTACTTGGTGTCTTCAGTTTGTAAATGGAAAGGCAACATTGCAAAATCATTAAACATTTTAGAAATCTGTTGCAAGAACCAAAATTAAAGCAATTGTCACTAACGTGACTGTGTCCGCCACTGCATGTACATATTGATGCTAAATATGAGCAGAGTTGGTCAGCTGGTTCTAGAGATATTGCATAAACAAAGTTTACAAAGGCAAAATCTATGTAATTGTGCTGTGACCCTGAAAATGACCCCAAGGTCACCAGAATCAACTTGTGTTTTGGGACCCCCGAAGTACATGTTGGTGGCAAATTAGCAAAATCGGTTCACTTGTTCTTGAGATACTGCGTCAACACCAACAGAACAAAAGGATGGTGTTGAGTACTATGTCCCCTGCTTTGCGCTTCACGGCAGTGGAGGACAATAAGCTACTTTTCTATAATGGTGCTCAGCACATCGGCCGATAGGAGCAGATAGATCGATAGGTCTAGCGAGGACATTGACAGGAAGTGCTGTTAGTTTGAGGTGTAGATTGACGGGAAGTGTGGATTTACTGTGGGGTGCAGCGCCCTTAGAATAAGTGTAGAGTGGATGTGAACAGTGCTGCTGTTGGGTATTGCAGTAGTTAAGTGTGCACTAAAATATAACTTAGGAGTGTAAAAATCAGTGCATGAGTGATTATGTAATAGACTGCTGGTTAAGCGATGTACTATCGTAATTGAATACGCCAAGAAAAATAAGTCAGCTGATTAGGGACAATTTGGATTAAGAATAGAACAATGTTTATGTGGGGGTGCGTTCTGGAACCACATGCGAGTACCAGGAAGTGCAGCAAAATTGGTTTTATTGAAGATGTGACAGCTGAAGGGTACTGTCACTAGAATTGTCTCCTAATAAGTGCTCGCCCTGACTACCTTGCCAAGGAGCCTGGCTCTTTGGCGATGTGGTCAGCGCGTTTGACTATCCCCGCCCGGGCCCTCCTTCGGCCTGCTATAAAGGCAACAGTACAAAGTCCAGAATCCAAAAACACAATCCAGATGGCCAGAAACTGTTCGTTACCAGGGCAGCAATCAAAAATCTCGAAGTCAGGCAAAGCAGGTTTGGTACACAGGCAAGGAATTACAGTACAAAGTCCAGAATCCAAATCACAATCCAGAGAGACAGAAACAGTTTGTTACCAGGGCAGCAAACAAAACTCCAGGTTGGGCAAAGCAGGTTTGTTGCACGGGCACAGGAATATCAAAGACAAAACCAAAATCTGGGACATTCCAGTCAGAAGTGTAACAGTACAAGGCATAAGGAAACCGTTCTGACTAGAGCTGGAAGTGAAATGACTGCTTAAATACACACATGGGAAGTCACATGCTACAATAGGGAACAGGTGAGCTGGAACAGACTAATTAACAAAGGAATGAAAAAGAGGAAGTACGAAATTGGCGAAAGCCAAAACGCAGACAGGGATTACACAGACAACCTATGACAAACAGACGACTCTGGTTAGCGAGTTCTAAAGTGCACAGAGTGAGAGGCAGAACAGTGATTAACTAGCAAAGTAACAGCAAAGTAAATTGAGTGAAGGCAAGGGGCGGAGACTAGAGCAGAGCGAGTGCTGAGGGCTCGTTAGTCAATTAGTAATGTGCAGCTATACAATCCCTAGTGCTTGTTAGTAAGTTAGTACTATAAACAATGTTAGTTATCTAAAATAATAAACTGTTGGTATTGTTTGCAGAGATAGAACAGTAAGGCGAAGGAAGCAAACGAGATTGGAAGGAATGATTGAAATCCCAGAAACCATGAAATCACCCGAAAGTATGACACGCAATACTGGGGCAATGAGCGATCACATGACATAAGACCAGATAGGGGAGACAATGTGCAATGCAGGGCATGAGAAATACAAAAATCAGAATGAATATCTAAACTGAGAATATGGGAAATGGCAGGCAAAAAGCGTGACAAGGAAAGAGAGGCAAAATACAAAACATGGCATGGACAAAATCAGAAAACATGGCTAGGAATCAGGGTCATTACAAAAACATGGTCAGGAACAGCAGAATCATAACAGTTTCTGGCAACATCTGCAGAATAAATGGGAGAGAAATTTCTTATGTTTGAAAAAGATGGGCAAAAATGTGGGCAAATACTAAAAAAACAGTACATTACTTGATTGATAGGGAAACATTTTTCATATAAAATATCAGTTTAGGAGTGCATAGGAAGATATTATCTGTTGGGAGAGGAGCGAGGCATTCCTACGGGGCGAGGGAAGAACCAGTGAAACTGACCAGGGAAAGAAGGCAAGATGTCGAGAGTCTGAAGTTTGATAATGAGCGAATCAGTTGAATAGGGGGATTTTAGCTGTGATGCTTTACATTGTTTCTGAAAGGTGCAAGAGTGATATATTTGCTAGTAAGAACATCGACTGGTCATTGTCATCAGAGTGGATTTGGCAGTCGGTATGCATGCTGAATAAGTGCGAGATGACTGATAGATGCACTAAATCTGCATTGTGCAACATTGTTATAGGGTTGGTTAAAGTAAATGAAGTTGGTTGGAGTAAGTGAAGTTAGCGCAAGTGTGGGCTAAGCAGGTGTGGGCTTGGTTAGTACTGAGGAAAACCAAGTTGCTGTTGGAAAAGATGTTGGTGGGAAAGTGGGTTGTGATCTTCCTTCTTGTGGAATAATTCCCAGTGCAGTGATGGGGACACTGTACTGATGGAGACCCTGTCTATCGGATGAGATGTTAAACTGAGGTCCTGACTCACTGTGGTCATTAAAGATCCGTTGACATTTGTCAATAAGAGTAGGAGGTTCCCCGGTGTCATGGCTAAAGTCCCAACCTGCCACCTAATCATCCCCTGATCTAACTGGCTGTGCAAATTGCCCTCTCAACCCCCAGGGCTCCCTTGAAAAAGAGCTTTCATTCTCATCGGGACTTCCTTGGTTAAATAAGGGTTAAATAAATAAAAATAAAGTAGCTGGAGTCAGTCAAAAAAAGTGGAGTTAATCTGGATGGTAATCAAAGCAGTAGTTTAGTTGATTTGCTTGATTGTGAGTTTATTATTAATGTTAATTGTGCGTTTGTCTTCGTAGTGGTGGCTAGACTGAGTGTGAACATGTGTGTTGGATTCTTACCTTGGTATGAGTGTGAATGAGTGTGAGAAAGGAAGTGCACTGATGTGCGTGTTTTGAGCTCAAATCTGTAGAAGTGGAAACTTAATGTGGATAACTTGATCTGCGTGAGTCTGAAAATAACTATTCTCATGTTGGGCTGTGTGTTCACACTCTTGTTAGAAGTAAACATAGCAGTTATTCCTTATAAAACAGATTAAAAGTCCCAGTTTAAAAAACTTCACAAGCGGACCTGAGCCGGTGTCCTGTAAAATCCGGTTCCCAATAAAATCTGGACCTCCCACATGAATTCTGTCGTATATTGAGCATCAATATGCGTTAAAACGCGTCATTTGAGTCATCTATATTATTGGTGTGGTAAGGATGTACTGTGCGTTCCAGCCAAGATTCTGAACCCTTGAGTCACCACTTCAAGTCAAGAGTCACAAATTTAAAGCAGTCCATGCAAGTCACGTCAAACTGTCAAACTAATGTTAGTCAGCTAGCCAGTGCTTGCCGGCAACATTTTTCTTGTCGGAGAGATGTTTGGGCATCATTTCATAAACACAACAGGGTCTTTTATATAATCACTTGACTGTAACTTTAATTACAACGTGTAAATGTGATTCACATGTCCATAAAGTTATTATTTCTTCATTTCTCACCGAGTATCGCCTTCATCACCACAACATCCATGGGCGCATCCATTGTTGTTTGAAGGCCTTTGTGACGTCAGAGAATGTAACTAAGAGTACATTGATCTGGTACGAGTTCACGGGCGGAATGTCAAGGGTTTGACAGCCGTTCCAGGGCACTTTCACCTGTAGAAGGTTATGAAAACACGAGTTACTGGTTGGCTGGAATGAACCAGTATTATCGGAAATAAATAAGCCAATTAATAGTTCTTAAATGCAATGAATAGTTCAGACGTTAGCAGATGTTATACTATTGCTCTCTTGCACTGAGGTAACAAGCTAGCGAGCTTGCTATTAAGGTTACAGTTTGCCACTACTGTAAAAACTGCTAGCTAGCTAACTAGCTACAGTGATAACAAACTCCTTAATGAATAGCTAGTGCACCAGTGATGTGAGCTAGGTAGCTAGCTTGTTAATAAGGTTGCAGTTCACCTCTACTACATTAATCGCTAGCTAGCTGGCTTAAGTGATAAGAACTCCATGTTATAGCTAGAACCCAAGTGAAGCAAGTTTCCTAGCTAGCTTGCTAATAAGCTTACAGTTCTCTACTGTAATAACTGCTAGCTAGCTAGCTCTTAAATGAAAAGCTAGCACACCAGTGTTGCATCCTAAGTACCTAGCTTGTTAATACAGTTCACCTCTACTGCAATAAATGCTAGCTAGTTAGCTAACTAGAGTGGTATCAAACTCGTAGATGAATGGCTAGCACACCAGTGTAGGGAGCTAGCTTGCTAATAAGGTTACAGTTCACTTCATCTGTAATAATCACTAGCTTGCTAAAGTGTCAATTAATTCTATGTTATAGCTAGAACCCCAGTGTAGCAAGCTAAATAACGAGCTTGCTAATAAGGTTACAGTTTTCCTCTACTGAAATAATTGCTAGCTAGCAAGCTGCAGTGATAACAAACTATTTAATAAATAGCTAGCACCCCAGTGTAGCGACCTAGGTAGCTAGCTTGTTAATAAGTTTACAATTCACCTCTATTGCAATAACCGCTAGCTAGTTAGCTAGCTAGAGTGGTATCAAACTTGTAAATGAATGTCCAGCATACCAGTGTAAGGAGATAGCTTCTTAATAAGGTTACAGTTCACCTCTACTGCAATAATTGCTAGCTAGCTTGCTAAAGCGATATGAACTCTATGTTACAGCTAGATCCACAGCGTAGTAAGCTGCCTAGCTTGCTTGATAATATGCTTACAGTTCTCCTCTACTGTAATAACTGCTAGCTAGCTAGCTGCCATGAGAACGAACTCTTTAATGAAAAGCTTGCACACCAGTATAGCGACCTAGGTAGCTAGCTTGTTAATTAGTTTACAGTTAACCTCCACTGCAATAACCACTAGCTAGTTAGCTAGCTAGAGTGGTATCAAAATCGTAAATGAATGGCTATCACACCAGTGTAGGGAGCTAGCTTGCTAATAAGGTTACAGTTCGCTTCATCTGTAATAATCACTAGCTTGCTAAAGTGTCAATGAATTCTATGTTATAGCTAGAACCCCAGTGTAGCGAGCTACCTAGCGAGCTTGCTAATAAGGTTACAGTTCTCCTTCACTGTAATAATCGCTAGATAGCAATCCCCACCCCATTCTAGCCAGCCAGCCAGCTAGCTAACTAGCCAGCTAGTTTGGTAATAAGGCAACAGTACACCACATGCATGCAGCCACAATTCAATTTATTCAAAGTTATTTCAACAGTGAGCTATACTATAATCAAAGAGGATACAAGGCAGAGTATATTCTTTGCTATATCTTGCAAGACATCATTTGACGTGCATTATGCAACCAAAGTCACGTGGGGAGACCAGATTTTATGGGGGGATCAAATTTTTCATGACACCAGCAAAACCACATGTTTTTAAACATTTTCTAAAGGTGTATCAAAGCCAATAGAACACTGGCAAAGAAAACAGAAATATGTACTATTTTGTGAGCTACAGGAATTCATGTCTCCATTTCTGGATAGGAAAATGTGTGATAACTTACTTTATTGCAATTAGCAGTAATGTCAGAAAAAAATGGAAAGGCCAGTAATTCTAATGATTAAACCCTGCAACTGAACAAATTAACACTTAATTGCTGATCAGGGAATGTAAATGGGACTGTGTGTGGAAACATTATGCGCTTTTACGGCGAGCTAAGCGCAGGGCTTTAATGGTCTTGCCTTGCTGTACTTTATCTTCGTCGGTCACTTTGTAGTCATTATCTACTCCACACCTTTTTTTTAAGTTTGGTCTTAAAATTCTTTGCACCTCTGGTTTCAATCTCTCTTTTCCTTTTCTCCTGTCTTTTCTGTTCTAATTTTTGGCGGCTGGCCATTTTACCCTTACAGCCACAAGAGGAGGGACAGAGTAAAGAAAGAAGTTTCATTATATCCATTGCCATCCTTTTGGCTCCTTTGACTGGCGGCTTGTTTGACGTCATCAGGCATTTATAAACATGCACGTATTGGCAAACGTGCATTTACAATAATGGTCCAGGATCAGCCAGGCTCAGATCAATTCCTCATCATGACAAGTGAATAAAGCATGATTAATGCATCGATAAACCACCAGTAGCACTGTGCACTGCTCACCAGCACATTTCTTAATCTCAAAATATCACAATCAGGAGTAACATAACATATTTTCAGCAGTGAATGTAAAAGTGAAAGAATGCAGCTTTAAAACAACCAGCAATGGCAAAGTACATAACACATAAAATATGACTCTGTCCACACATTGAGAACAGGATCAACTTACGTCAAACACATGATAAGTTTTACTTACATGAGAGGTGCACTATCCGGGATTTTAGCCGGGAAAAATTGTCTGAGAAACCAGATTTTATCATGAGTAGCGCTGAGAGCTATAATGATTCTGCACTTCTTACACGTTCCTTTTCTCAGGGGCTGGAAGCTACGACGACGTAATGAGAAAACTGTTCATAAAGCTGCAATAACTTAACTGCTTGCTTATTGATTATGTCATGGGGACTACACTGCTTTACACTGCTTTGTATGCGATCATGTTTTAAGTTACTCTTACCACAATACAGCCATCCAGCTACAAGCTGTAGCTTGTTACCATTAGCTAAGGAAATAGTCATATTTAAGTGGTATGATTTGGCTTTCGCCCGAATTTTACAACCTACCTGTACAGAGCCTATCTGATATAATTTGTGGTGCTTTATTGTGTCCCAACTGTACTGTTAAATTTTTGGGACGATGTCTAGCTTGCTTGCTAGCTCATGAGCAGTCCCTGTTACAGCTCGCTGGTGAAGATAGGGTGAAAACCAAATCATATTACCTAAATATGATGGTCACTTACAAAGATTTTCCTTCACTAATGATAGCTCATTAGCAAGATGGATATTTAATCTAAAAAAAAACAAAACAAAACTCAATACGCGACACATAGCTAACAGTATGATGAGCCTGTAAAAAACATGTCTCTAACATGACCTTGCGCTTGTGTTCAGCAGACAGAAACTGTTAAAAAGCGTTGGAGGTAGTGTGGGTGTGGCGCGTGATCATGTTGAAAAGAGAGCCTCCTACACAGGCTGCACAAGCACTAGGTGGGCACAGATGACTCTGTGTGGGCATGTCCTTAACTTGTTTTCAGCAGCCAATCAGAGGAGCCAAAACAATGGCAATGAATATGGTAGAAAATGGTAGAAAAAAGAAATTGCGGCCGTGGGTTTACCAATGGAACTTTTCAATTCACACTGCGTAATAGGCCAAACCATTTGTAAAAATATTTTCAAACACAACTTCAAGGAAAATTAGGAAAATAAAAAAAGCACAAGCATTAATTGTGACATGTTTTAATGGCCAGATGGCCCAATTCTGGGCCCCTTTGACCCAGGGCCTGGGACAACTACCCGGTTGTCCCTCCCTGTCGGCGGGCCTCATTAGGCATATTATGAAGCAAAAATAGGACTACAAAGGCCCTATGCAAGTGTGTCTGAAGACTTGCATTATGAAAGAATGGGGAAAAATTATACTTGCTGGACTTGACTAATGGGTGTCTTCATTGTCCAAAAGCTAAATGCATGTGGGGTCATTCGGAATCACCCACGCGTTTAAATCTTCCCTAGGCAAACCTCTTAGAATCAATTTGGTGGATCAAGCTCCTAGACAGGTCTATCAATGACTCATAGTCCCCTAAACTTGGAAAAATTTCAAATTACTAACTACTAGAAAGGGGTCTGAGGTCCAATATTTAAAGTCCAATATCTGCAAAAGCGAATAGGAATTGAAAGCTGAAATTTTGCATGTTAATTATTCGCATTGAAATAAAAATATTTGATTTCTTAAACAATTGACCCTGAGGGGGTCACTGGGTTACTCTAGGTATGTTAAGATGGTATGAACTTGTGATTTAAAGACCCTTGTGATATTCCATGAACAGTGTACTACACTGGTTGTTTTTGGATTCTGTTGCAGTCATCAAATTGCATGACTGCATTTTCAATAAGCAATTAAATCTGCGTTTGCACAGAAAATAATTTGTTGCTGTGCAGTTTTAAATATAGCAGATCGACTTGTCGAATCAGTCCTTTTTGATGAAGTAGTATTTTGCATCTTGTGACGACTTCAGATTGTAGAAGCTCCAACTAAACCTACATATTAAGTGTCATTGCACGTCATTGCACTGTCATGGAATTTGTTCAAATATAGGCATAGGCCTATAGGGCTAGCACCGGTAGAGCATTCGCACGTACCTACCTGATCCAATCGGTAGTAAAACATTCCAAATATCAAAACTTTCTTTCGACGCCGATGCCCGAATTGTGTGCTCTTGACGCGGCCGATGACTTGAATGGTGGAGGGGGTGCTGGCACTTCCGCAATGGCTTCCAGTCAAGCTTGTATCTATGTCCTGGATAGTGATGTCCGTGCCAAAGGCATGGAATAGCCCAGCACACAGTGCAATGAGGTCACAATCCTTCTCTGGTGGCAGTCGTGGGCCCTTCTCTCCATGTTCTCGTCTAAGAGGAACTTTCAGCCCCAAAAGATGGCTTTGAATGGACTTGTCACACTTTCTCAAAGCAATACATTACACTGCATGC
This sequence comes from Gymnothorax reevesii, assembly GCA_029721435.1. NCBI lineage: Eukaryota > Metazoa > Chordata > Actinopteri > Anguilliformes > Muraenidae > Gymnothorax > Gymnothorax reevesii. The sequence continues at coordinate 100,081,083 of CM056578.1, forward strand.
AATTGCAGGAGAGACATTGAAAAACCGCATTTTATCGCGGAAGTGCCCTGGGATTCATCAATGCCAGCAGCCAAGGCTGCCATTTTGAAACTAGCTGCTTGGAATGTGTTTCATGTGTCAATAACAGGGGCAGTCCAATACTGCTGGTGCCGTGCAGCCAGTTGAGAAGCGGGTGTGAGGTGGTGGTGGGGCTGTTTAGATGGTGGATGACCTCGACCTGCCTCTTTACGGGCCAGCAGACATTTTTAAATCATCCATAGTCATATCCAGCCACAAAACATGGTATTAGGCCTTGTGGACAAGTGTAAGGACAAGGGGTCGATCAAAGTGCTCCGTATCAAAACCAAAGTGAGCAGCAAGAAATTTTATTTTTTTGAATGATCAAATGACACTTGGACTAGTTCCCCTGGGAAGACTGTTGCCTAACACCCAGTGGCAGTTGGGATATTGACCTGATATTAGCCTGATATCATGCCTGTGTTCCATTCTCCGATAGACAGCCCACTGATTGTTGAACGGTGTCAGTGCAAATAACGGACCACCTCTCGGCAGCTGAGATCTGCCCGTAACATGCCAAAGGCTCTTTTTCGCTCTCCTGTGTCACAAGCTGTTCCATTACCACATTACCAGATGAATTAGTATTTTTCCTTTTTTTTTTTGTTGGCTTTATGTAGGCTTTTGACCGCACTAAAAAGAACAAGTCAATTGTCACTGTACACATCATGAACAGCTCAATGTTTGTTATGAATGAAGTGCTTGGCGCGTGCACGTGGTGCGCTACAGGATTACAATACCACACGCTTTTCTATATTTCTTCTCGTGCCTCACTGGAAAAGCAATACAAATCTATTGATTCTTCAATTTGCTGCAAATACAGTACATACCTCACCCGTGCATTTTTAATGGAGCTAAGTATATATACATAGACCCTGTCCCAGCTTTTTTAGAACTCATTGCAGGCATCAAATTCAAAATGAGTGAAAATTTCCAAAAAAAACAACTAAGTTTCTCAGTTTGAACATTAAATATCTTGTCTTTGTAGTGTACACGATTGAATATAGGTCAAAAAAGATATGCAAATCATTGTATTCCATTTTCATTCATGTTTTACACAACGTCCCAACTTCATTGCAGTTGGCATTTGTATGTTTGCAACCCTTTTTCTCTACCAAAGTCATGAAAATAAACTGAATTACAATAGAATTTAAATGCTACAAGCGTCTTGTCTCAGTTGAGCCACATATCCTCGTACAGTGTTGCCTGAGAATATAGATCACATGAATCCTCTCAAAAAAAAAAATGGAGCAGTGGAAAGATTTCTTCATGGTGCTCAAGAGTCACAGAATTGAAGGCAGTGCAAGAGCTTGCAATTAAGAGTTTAATGAATGGCAGAGATGTTTTTGCCGTGCTGCCTTCTGAATACACGGGGCTGTTAATTGTTTTCTTTAGTTAAAATATGGCTCTAAATTGACCAATCAGTATTTTACATTCAGATTTCAACGGAGATACTCAAACCTTCAGAGGACCATGGCAGGCCCTCTTTTTCCTCGCTCGCCCCAATCCCCAAGCTTTTGACCGTGCACCGCAGGTGTGATGGCTGGTGAGTTTGAGACGCCAAACGCAGTGGCCAGAATAAAAGGGGGAACCACAGATGAGAGAGAGACACAAATAAAATAAAAGAGCGAGACTTGCGCTTCCCACGGACCTAGATGTCGTCCGAGGCAAGGAAGCAAGGTGAGCTCGACAGGACAAAAAGAAAGGGAAAAAACAGAGATTCCCTTGCTGTCAAGAACTTGTCCTCAAATATGCAGCTAAACCCTCAACAACTCTCTTACTAGAGACCTTACCGGCTTAAGTGCAAACATAACACTGAAAACTCTAGCAAGGGAAGTGAGGCAGAACTAGGGCTTAAATAAAATCCGGGCAACACCCCCAATTAATGCCAGCTGGCCCAAGAATCCGATTGAGAGCAAAACAATATCGTCCCGGACGAGAACAACAAAGAAAGCTCTCAAAGCCTCGAAACCATGACAGCAGGAACTTCGAATTCGAGAAAAAGCACCGCGAAAAGACCAGCCAGGGGCCTGTTCACAGGCTAATAATTTGCCCGTTATGAAACATAGCAACACCTTTTCAACCACCATGAGATTCATCTTCTGACAAAGTTGTTTAAGAAATGAGAAGTTGCACATGAATCTGTCAGGATTAAAAGAATTATTGCCAGCCAAACCATATTCACCACATAAATAATGATTCAACCATAAGCTCTTGAGTATTTGCCAATTTAAATCCAAACAGCGACTTTTTTTCTCTCCCTTTTGGACAGGCAGAGTTTGTCAGCACACTAGACTACAGCTCCCAATACTTTATTGAGTAAAAAGTACTGCTTTTGACCCAGCAGGGTCTTCCTCAGGCAAATGACTTTCATGACAGGTAGAAAGCTTATGGGATCTATTTCCTCGACATCCCCTTCCCCAAAGGTTTAAATGAGGAATTTGATATAAAACCCCAGCATACTCATGATTTGAAAAAAATGTCTTAGGTTTTAATCACATTCCTTGTCGCTTGCTGGCATGCCATTTTATACCCCCTCCTTTGAAATTGCATGTAGCTGCATTACCACCTGCTTTAAGCACTTGATTAGCACCAGTCAGTATTGCTAGTAAAACCTCTTCATCTTTTGAAATTAAAATGAAGAGTTGAAACAGACATTTAAACCAATGTATTCCTCGGTAATTAATGGCTTGAGAATTCCCTGATTCCGTGATCCGTCACTATCACGTAAGATAATATTTGAAGAGGTGGAATGCAAAAGCTACAAAGTGGACTCAATCTCATTTGTTTTAAATTGAGTTTATTTACTCAGTGGACTTAGTGAGTTTTGCGTTCCACCTCTTTAAATGTAATCTTAAGTGATAGTGATATCCAGAAGCAGTGGCGGCCCGTGAATTGGCAACAGGGGAAGCTCCAACAATCCCTTAAAGTAAATAATTGTTCATGACCCCGTTTTCAATCATCCATTTAAACTACAATAACTGAAACTCCGAAAACTCAGCATTATCTGATGCGGCCAGTTTTCATTAATAACGCATACCTGTCAACTCTCACGCATTCGGCATGAGTTTAAATGGCATTTTTACGTTCCTCTGCTGTAGACAGCAATTATTCTATCAACGCGTATATAAGAGATTTTTGCGTGGAATTTAAGTACTTGTGCAAGGAGGAGTTTGAAGCAATGGAATTGAAAGACGTTTCAAATTATCTTATTTAATTTAAACGAATGCATGAAACAAATGCATTGCTTCCAAACCCCAACCCCTGTGTAAATAAAAGCGTGAGAAGTCTGGAGTCGTTATCCGTATGCGTTATAAATGAAAACTGGCCACATCTGATAATGTAGAGAGTTTTCGGAGTTTCTGTTATGATGATTTAAATGAATGATTGAAAACAGGTCATTACCGATCATTAATTCTAAGGGATTGTTTGAGCTTCTGCTATTGCCAGTTCACGAGCCGCCGCTGTCCAGAAGTTGTCTTCTATATTTAGTCAAAAGGAACAAGCTCTCAAGCTTTTCTCACAGTCTCCAAGATTGAGACCGCGTTCCCATTATTCCTCTGCAAGTCTGTTCCTTAGTCCAGTTTTTTTGGAACAAGCGCCCAAGCCTCCTTTGGTCATCAGGATTGGAGCAGCATTCTTCTTTAGCTCCTCCACCTGCCTTTGGTCTGTTCAGCTCTGGCTAAGTGAGCACTCCATCAGGCAGTCATCCCACAAGCCCCTAGCCGACCTGTGGCAACAACACATCTTCATCTGTAACATCAAAACTGAACTGCGCCATTCTCCTCTGAGCTTCGTCCCACTGTCTACCATATTACTATCAATAAACCCTACTATTGGACTGTACTCTGCCAATGCATTTGATTTCTGGTCATAACAACAAGAGGCTCCTGGAGGAGCTTAAAGCAAGGAAACACAGGCGTATCTTACACCAAAGCCTTTTATCAAACGAGATAACATATAACCGCCTAAACTCCACATGACGTAGCTTAGTGGAGCAAAGGATTTCCCATTTGGTGATTTCTGTGGGTTCCAGACTTCAGTCAGTTATTAACTGCAAAGAGTTTGCCATCAAATGCTAAAAAACGACCATTTGTCAGATTGGTTCTCAGTGGAAAGAGTCAAAGTCCAGGGCTGGTGAACAATTGTTTTGTTTATTGCAGCGATTCTTTCAAAACTAGTGAAGCAATATAATAAGCAAGAAGACATAAGAAAGTGCATCCTCTCCTCTGTGTGCACAGCCTGTTACACCCCCCTCAGACCCACCCCAGGAGGAGGGAGGCTGCACCTCTGGGGTCACCAGATCTAATAGCGGTTCAGCAGCCCTCCCCTTTTCTACTTTTCTTTTTTGTGTAGAGCATGTTCAACATCTTACATGGTATTACATTGTTAATTAACAGTTTTAATGTTTTAATTCAAGTAAAAGAATAATAAAATACGGTTTCTTGACTACACAGCATCCAAAGAGCTTAAACCTGCCAGCAGGTTTTAATCCGCTGACACTTTCATTCAAAATGCAGTGCCCCATAAATGTTATAATAATCCGTAAAATAGGTTTTGAATCCTGCCAATAAATGTGAGTTAAAACTTCAGTGGTATGAATACAATTGATGACACATGATTCATAAATGTGTTGAACAATTATAAATTCCTCCTCATTTGACCCTAACTAATACAAAATAGTGTTTTGCATTAATTTCTTTTGTTAATACCTTACTGGTCTGGGATATATATACATATATATATATATATACATATATATATATATATATATACATACATAGCGCCCTCCATAATTATTGGCACCCCGGTTTAGATGTGTTAAAAGCCTTAAAATAAATTCAATTTTTATTGCAGAAGCATACTCTCACACTGAAAATTGTAGAAAAATGTAACCTTCAACTCAAGTGAATTATAAGGGTAAAAAAAAATCCCTGACTGAGAAATAATTATTTTTCATAAAATCACTTGTTCAACAATTATTGGCACCCCTAACAATTCCTAGGAAATAAATGTAATTGAAGCATTTCTGTCATTTCTACAGTAGTCTACAAAGAGGATCAGAGCATCTAGGAACATTTTATTAGTAATTCATCACTTCCTGTTTCCCTGGGGTATAAATATGACGTGACACAGAGACCATTTCTCTTATCCACTCTTCAACATGGGAAAGACAAAGGAACACACCATTCAAGTAAGGCAGATGTGTATCGACCTTCACAAGTCAGGCAATGGCTATAAGAAAATAGCCACTCACCTGCACTTGCCCATATCTACTGTCAGAGGAATCATTAAGAAGTTTAAAACAACTGGAACAGTGGTAAACAAGCCTGGACGAGGATGCAAGGTTATTTTGCCACCACAGTGAGGAGGATGGTAAGAGAAATAAAAAGTTCTCAAAAGCTCACTATTAAAGAATTGCAACAAATGGTAGCATCTTGGGGTCACAAAGTCTCCAAAACAACCATCAGGTGCTATCTACATACCAAAAAGCTATTTTGGAGGCATGCATGGAAAAAACCTTTTCTCACAATCATAAACGCAAATGTCTGGAGTTCAGTAAGCGGTACTGGGACTTCAACTGGGACCGTGTGCTTTGGTCAGATGAGACCAAGATAGAGCTTTTTGGCAACAAACTTTCTAAATGGGTCTGGCCAAACACAAAAGATGAGTATGCAGAAAAGCACCTCATGCCCACTGTGAAGTATGGGGGAGGATCGTTGATGCTGTGGGCCTGTTTCTCTTCCAGAGGCCCAGGGAACCTTGTTAAGGTGCATGGCATCATGAACGCTTTGAAATACCAGGACATTTTAAATCAAAATCTGTTGGCCTCTGCCTAAAAGCTGAAGATGGGTCGTCACTGGGTCTTTCAGCATGATAATGACCCTAAACATGCGGCCAAATCTACACAGAAATGGTTCATCAGACACAGAATCAAGCTCCTCCCATAGTCATCTCAGTCCCCAGACCTCAAACGCATTGAAAACCTGTGGAGTGAGCTGAAGAGGAGAGTGCAGAGGAGAGGACCCAGGTCGCTGGATGATTTAGAGAGATTGTGCAAAGAGGAATGGTCAAAGATCCCTTTTTCTGTATTCTCCCATCTTGTGTAACATTCTAGAACAGTGGTTCTCAAATTCGGTCCTGGCGCCCCCCTGTGCATGCTGGTTTTTGTTCCAACCACAATTGCAATCTTAGGATTTTAACAAGCTGTTGATTTGTTTTAATTACGAGCATTTATGCAAGCATCCACATTGATATATATTGTAGATATCGGCAGAGGGAAAAAATTTAACCAAACATTTAATCAACATAAATAATCAAGAGGTTCCTCATTGGTGAAACTCTTGACACATGGTGGCAAAACCCGACAATTTACTTGGCAAACAATGGAGTCACACCTGTTGTGTTTTATGTTGATTTTATTTGGTTCAGGCAGGTTATTTGGGAAAAACTCAAAACACCTGTATTCAGAAACCTAATTTGGAGCTTATTGATTTTCTCAGAGTCTAATTTGATCTGTTTAAAAATGTTTTTACCTGAAAATCCTAGCAATATTGAAAATCAAGCACAATATGTTCAAGGGTTTTTAATCTTCATAGCACAATGGATATGTACATCCAAATGTGACTTAAGATGGTAAATAACTACTCTAAACATGGAATGCTGCTAATTAAGAAAAAGTAACAGCTTTTTAAAATTCTTTAATAGCAGTTATGGCTGGAACAAAAACCAACATGCACAGGGGGGCGCCAGGACCAGATTTGAGAACCACTGTTCTAGAAGAAGAGTAGGTGCTGTTTTGTTGGCAAAAGGGGGTTGTACAAAGTATTAATTAATAATAATAATTGTGGCGCACATGATTTGAAGTAAAATAATTATTTCTTAATGTGGGATTTTTTTCCCACTGAATAAATGCACTTGAATTAAAGGTTGGATTTTCCTATTTTTTTCATTGTGGTCCTATATTATTTAGAAAAAAATTGAATTTATGAGAAGCTAAAGAACACATCTTAACCAGGGGTGCCAATAAATATGGAGGACACTGTATATAAAGGCTTCATTCAAGTCCAAAACTTAAAACAAAGGATCAAAGGTAGAATCAGGAACCAAACTAGAGCCATTAAACCCCCCACATGTTGGGAATCTAGTTTTTCTCCATCTTACTGTGGTGTTTCCCTATGTGAGGGCACTCACTGGTCAAACTAAAAAATCTTCCTGGTTGATTCTGGTCTCATATGGATGACACCTGACACCCCCCAAAACTTAAACAAAGTGAGATAAGAATCCCAGACATGCTACAGAATCTTGAACCTTACAAGTTCAGTAGAAATATGTGATCACACACTCAAAAGTACAGTATAAAGTCCATTATTTTCAGCCCCACACCATTTATTATTGATTGTGTCAGTTTGTACAATTACTTTCAAGCCCCTAAAACTGAGGGGGCTGGGAATAAAATGGGTCTAATCCAAGCATAGTTCAGAGAATACTTAATTTAAAAAAAAACTCTCGAACTAAAGTTGAAAGTCTGCACTTCAAGCATGTCTAGCTTGTTTTCTTTTCAAATCCATTGTGGTGGCGTACTAAACTAGAAATAATAATTGTGTCTCCATCCAAATACTTATGGACTGCACTATGTACACTGTACAAACTGTCTCATTTTACTGAGTCTGGGTTTCACACATGGGCTTGACTGAGACAGTGGACTTACGTGTCTTTCAGGGAAATCGAGCTCTGAAAGCACATTCTTGTAGAGGACAGTTTTCTGAATAGCGATGAAATTAATTGAAAAGACATATTCCCATATAAATAAATAAACAGGGAGCCATTTTTGTCAAGGACGGTTGATAATCTCACTCGTGCAAAATCACAGAATTCTCAAGCCATTAATTATCGAGGAATACATTGGGGTGCAAAGATTTTGGCATCCCTGGTTTAAATGTCTGTTACAATTAATCTCCAAGTGATTGAAAGCAAACCTGAACACTAAATGCTACAAAGTTAAACGGGACACCTTTCAGAACATTTAAAAGCAAGGTTCCTTTTTATTTTAATTTTTCTGAGTTTTTAAATGACAAGACAGGATAAAGGGCCCTGTGCAAAAGTTTGGGAACCCTTTTGGATTATTCTTTGTTACCTTTTAAGAAGATAATTACTAAGGACCAAACCCAGGTGATTTACTCGTTAGGGCTTCAATGAGTCTGGTGAATATAATTCCAGGGTTGAACTATATATTCTGAAGTAACTCCATGCCTTCTAAAGTATCCGACTGTGGTGTCTGGTGTTAAAAACCATGTGTTCCTCTTAACAGTTGTCCAATGATGTCAAAATCAAGATAATTCACTTCCACCAACAAGGAGAGGGCTACAAAAAACTCTCACAACGTTTCAAACTACCCATTTTTACTGTCAGAAATATTGTTAGAAAATGGAAAATAAATGGAACAATTGAAGTCGAGGCAAGATCTGGAAGACCAAGAAAAATTTCAGATCGAATGGTCCTAAATCTAGTGAGAAATGCTCAGATGAACCACACATCACTGCAAAAGAGCTGCAGAAAAGAGTAGCAGACACAGGTGTAGTTCTCCATAGGACAATAATACAGTGTGACTTAAACAACAAAGACCTACAGGGCAGAGTTGCAAGAAAGAAGCCTTTGCTATGATTTCAACACAAATTTAAGCATCTGAAGTATGCAAAAGAGGAACTTGAGAAACCGCAAGCTTATTGGAACAATGTGCTTTGGACTGACAAAACCAAAATTGAACTTTTTGGCCACAACCAAAGAAGGTATGTTTGGAGAAAAAAGGGCGAAACACTTGTAGAGAAGAACATGTTGCCAACTGTTAAGCATGGAGGTGGATCCATTATGCTTTGGGGTTGTGTAGCAGCTGGGGGCACAGGCAATATTGTGTGGGTGGAAGGAAGAATGGATTCCACCAAATATCAAGACATTCTTGAGGCTAATGTTCAAAGCTCAGTCCAGAAATTGAAGTTGAAAAGATGTTGGGTATTCCAGTGTAAGCACCGTGCTACTAGGCCAAGGAGGGTCCTAGCTGAGGCGGGAGGTCTCAGCCTGTTTGCCTTAACAGCCAGGGAAAAGAAAGTCCTAGCGGTCTCCATTATAACTAGGCTTATGCCATCAGAGGCGACGGCTTAGGGTATATCCCCGAATGCCCCCAATCCTCCAATTCCCCAATCCTTGAATAGACCCAATATAATATAAGGCCCCTCAGGTCATGACCTTTCATTTGAACTTAATTTCAGGTCAATTGGACAAATGGTTCTGAAGATATGGCCAAAATGGTTATTTTCCATCTCCTGGTGGCAAAATATTGAACCATACAGGTATGATGTCATCATGTGATACGTCGTGAGGTCATGACCTTGCAGTTGCATATAGTTTCATGTCAGCTGGACAAATGGTTCCAAAGATATGGCAAAAATGGTGAATTTTATGTGACAAAGCTCCACCGGACACCGGACAAATCGGACAAATATTTCCAGAGATATGATGAAAACTGTGATTTTTCAGTTTTTGGCCCCTGTTGGCCAATCTCAAAATTGTAAATTGTCCAAAATCAAATCAGTTCTTCCTCTTTATGATACTTACTTATCTGCAGAACTTGAAATTTCTAATTGAAATATTACTGAAGTTATCTCGTTAACACGTAGGGCGGCGCGGCGGCGGTCGGAACAAAAACATAATATCCCCGAAACGCCGTTCGGCGTTCGGGGTTATAATAATGGGGTCTGGCTACTGTGTCAGCGCTAAACCACTGCCTCAGGCCGGACGTGATGTGGTCTTTCACGTTCTGCTTTTAAGTGGCCTGAAACGTGCCTTGCAGATGCTGCAGTCGTCATGTTGTAGCGGTTGCAATTCATCTGACTCCATATGAACTTAAGGATATAAAATTTTGTTATACCCAATCGTGGTTACCATGTGTTTGCATAAATATTGATTTGACTCTAATTTATGAATTTAGAGCCATGTTGTGCTTCGGACCCAGAACTGGTCTATACCTTACTCCGCTGGACCAAAACATCTGTACAGCCCAATTCGGTGAATTAACTCAGAGGCTGGCGGTCTTATTCAGCGCGATAATTTGGCATAGACGTCAGCTATGACTAGGGATTATCAGGGCCCAAAACGAGATCTCCGCTCAGGGACTGATTCCTATTCGGTATGATCTTTGGAGAGACCTCAAACATGCCATGCATGCAAGAAGGCCAAAGAATATTTCTGCGCTAGAGGTGTTCTGTCAGGAATAATGGGGAAAAATTCCTAAGACAAGAACTGAAAGACTCTTAACTGGCAACAGGAAGGGTTTGCAAGCTGCTATAGCTGTCCGAGGAGTAGTTACAAAGTACTACCTGACAGGGTTCCCAAACTTTTGCATAAGACCTTTTTCCTTGTTTTATTATTTTGCAACTGTAAAAAGTTAAAAATAAAAATTGTCCCTGCTTTAAAATATGAGATGTCCTGTTTAACTTTGTAGCATCATTTAAAAACTCAGAAAAATTTAAATAAAAAGAAACCTTGCAGAAAGGTGTCGTGTTTACCTTTGTAGCATTTAGTGTTCAGGTTTGCTTTTAATCCCTTGGAGATTATTTGTAACAGACATTAAAACCAGGGGAGCGCAAATTTTTTTGCACCCCACTGTAACTGCTACGTGCAATCGGTGCTCAACAGAGGCCACCCCTCGCTGCAGAGTGCTTGCTTCGCATCAGCTTTCTCTCTGCCGGTGCTGCTCACGTAACGGCTATCTTGCTGTAGCGCTTGGTGTCAACTGTGAGAACTAATGTCCGGCTGTCATATTACGAAGGAATCGTACACTACAATGCACACGTCTGTGCTGCGACTAATGATCTTGTTTGCTTCGCGGTTGTAATTTGAAATGGGTGAGTGGGCTTCAATGTCCTTATTTCTGTTCATTTAACTATCTATTTTTCCTCACTTTTACGGTTGCCTATGTAGATTTCTGCCTCAGTACCCAATTAACCTTTGAAATTTTATGTTAAAGACGTCATGAACTAGACTTGAAACAGCAAGTAATTACATCTTGTGACAATGTGGTCGAGTCGGGGAAATCTGTTGATTTAATGCCCATGGCAAACCTGGACTGTCATCTATCTGGCAATGCATCCTGCAGTTGTATGAAATACGCTGTATACTTCCGTGTACATTAGCCCATCAAAGCTATCATTTATTGCAGGGACTTCTGGCCTCCCTATTGCCCTTATGCTGTTGCTAATTATAGCTTATAATTTTGCGTTTGAATCTGAGCTTATAAAATACCGACTGTTACGTCATTACTAGGTCGTTTTCATGTTTCACAGACGCAAGCGAGTACAGCAAAGACATACCAAGCGCGAAAAAACATTATCCAGGTCAGACCTGGTTCAGTCGGACCCGGCGGGCTTGCTTATGTAGCCCGTAGCCTCTCATGTCGTCTATCCCGTCTCACGCACTGATGCCGCTTGAAAATAAAAGTGCCTTTCTCCTGTCTCATACACAGCAAAATAGACGCACTACAGTAATCTGACATTGGGGTTTGGCGACAATTGAAGGAAAGTAAATAATAATAATAATAATAATAATAATAATAATAATAATAAATTCTTACCTATAACTAGAACCCCAATTCCAAAGAGTTGGGATGCCGTTTAAATTGTAAAAAATAAAAAAATTAAAAAAAGAATGCAATGATTTGTAAATCTTATAAACCCGCATTTTATTCGCAGTAGAAAATAGACATGTCAGATGCTTAAAGTGAGGCATTTTACCATTTCATGAAATATACTAGTTCATGGCAGCGACACATTTCAAAAAAGTTGGGAGAGTGGCAACAAAAGGCTGGAAAAGTAAGTGGTACAAATAAAAAACAGCTGGAGGAGCATTTTGCAACTAATTAGGTTGGATGAGTCTTGCAATGATGGCACCGGTGGTGGCAGGCCATTAGCCTCATCTCCCTCTTCTGCTTGGCATATTATTTGCAATTACCCTACTGTTATGTGTATTTTGCCAAAGTGGCTCCACTTTGATTATTTACAATCTCCAGGCTCGTTTTTATATTAAAGCTCTCAGTGAGTCGCTGTTATTGTCAAAGTCCAGACTGGGAAAGCAACACACTAGTCTCCCACCTGTGTTTGCTGACATACCAGCGCACCTGCTCCGTTTCCCCTGCGCTCTTCCTCGGAAAAGGCGCTTCAGAAGACGCGGAAAATGAGGTGGTATGATTGAGAAATTCAAGTCCTTCCTGGCGGCTTCCTTTGAAGGGTCTGATACTTGTTTCCTCCATGACGGATGCAATCTCCCCGTGGCGAAGCGCTCACTGCACATGAGGGGCCGTTGGATCCGTCCTATCCTCCCTGAGCCACTGCCCCCGCTGACGGGAGTGACTCCTCCGGTCACTGGCTTCCCGACACTGCCCGAACCTGTGCCAGGCCTCGCTGAAGTTTCCTGCTACTCCCTCTGGCCTGGCTCTTTTTAACATTTTTAACTCTCTTGTAAATCCTTGTGACAATTCTCCAGTAGTGCCCTCACTCACCCACTGTGATTGTTTTCTCAAATTTTTTATTTAAAAAATCTCTGCTCTTAGGCCATCTGCCCTCTCTTCTGCTGGCCCTAGCTCTGATCTCACTGTTCTCTCCATGCTGTTTTTGATCAATTTGAGCCTGTATCCCTCCCCTCACTGGCCAATGTAGTTCAGCATCTGCGGCCTATGAACTGTCTCTCAGACAGCATTACCTCTCATTTTTTTAAAGAGGTATTCAGTACTCTGGGCTCTGTTATTTTTTTATTTATTAATCCCTGCCTTAGTGCCGGATGTGTTCCAGCTGCTCTTAAACATGCCGTTATGCAACCACTTATCAAAAAGAAAAATCTGGACCCCACTGTGCTGTCTAACTTCAGGCCAATCTCGATATTGCCATTTTTGTCCAAAATTTTCGAGAAAGTGGTTTAATTCAGATCCAATCATTCTTGGTGGACAATGATATCTATGAGAAATTTCAGTCTGGCTTTAAACCATACCATACGACTGAGGCAGCACTGCTGGGAGTTTTTAATGAACTGTTGACTCGGGAAACCCTGCTATGCTAGTGCTCCTTGATTTGACAGCTGCTTTTGACACCGTGGATCATGGGATCATTTTAGCACGACTGGAGCAGTGGGTGGGCATTACAGGCTCTGCTCTATTACGGTTCCAGTCCTACCTGACTGATCGGAGTTTTTCTGTGCAGCTAGGTGAATTCACCTCATCCTCAGCCCCTCTCACTTCTGGGGTCCCCCAAGGCTCCATTCTTGGGCCGATTCTTTTCTTCAAAACACACAATATACCACTTTGCATCATATACCGCTGCAGCATATTGCCCTGGTTTCCAATCACCCATGTTGACAGTTAGCTGTGATTTTGAGATCAATGTGCATGACTGATCCTGTGAAAGACATGTATATTGAAGAAAAATGTGATGAAAAACAGGATTTACTGGTCAACTTTATGCATCGCTGGGAGCCCAGTGGCCACCTCTTCTGGCCTGCCAGAAAAGAGGTCTGTTGGGTCCCTCTCATTCATTTTTTGACTTCAGTGTCAGTTCCCTTTGCAACAGGGAGCAGTGGAGGCCAATACAAACTGGAGGACTCTGAAATAAAACAGATAGAAGAATGCTTTTTACGTCCACTTTGACAGAGAAGGTGTGACTTGATAGTGAAATGGTAATCACATTTGACTTTGAGGAGCATAACTGCAGATATGTACACAGGACAAGTTTTCCATGAAAAAGCTAGATAAAAAGTATTCCTGTTATGAGTCCCTATACATTTTTTTAACGTGCATTTGTGTGTAGGGGCCTACATGGCGATATTGTTTCACAAAATATCTATTTTACATTTTGGAGGATTACATCAAAACAAAGCAGAACACAGCTATCACTTATTTGACTGCATATTCAGAATCTGCATGAAAAATTACATGAGAGTGACAATTTTGGTGCCAAAAGGTGCTATAGTTTTTGATTTATTGAGAAAAAAGGTTTGAAGAAAGTGGGAGGGCACGTTGCGATGCGCGTTAAAGGCCATTTTATGACCAGTTGGAGTTGGCGGCCAAAATTTTTGGATTTTTGTCCATGTACATATAGCAACTGCTGGTGGAAAAATCAGGACAATCTGAGAGATGGTGGTTAGAAATGTCCAGGCTACTGGTTCATTTGAGATGGAATTGCCCAGCTGTATCATGCAAAAAAAGAAGCCATATGTGAATACGATCCAGAAACGCGTCCGTTTTCTCTGGACCAAAGTTCATTTAAAATGGACTGAGGCAGAATGGAAAACTGTTCTGTGGTCAGATGAATCAAAATTTGAAATTGTATATGGAAACCACGGGCACTGTGTTGTGAAGTCTGAAGAGGAGAAGGACCATCCAGCTTGTTGTCAGCGCACAGTTTAAAAGCCTACATCTCTGATGGTATCGGGTTGCATTAATGCCTATGGTGTGGGGAGCTTACACATCTGGGAAGGCATAATCAATGCTGAAAAGTACATAAAGATTTTACAACAACACATGCTCCCATCCAGACAACGTCTCTTTCAGGGAAGGCCTTGCATATTTCAGCAAAACAATGCCAAACCACATACTGCATCCATCACAACAGCAAGGCTTCACAGTAGAAGAGTCTGAGTGGTGAACTGGCCTACCTGCAGTCCAGACCATTCACTAATAGAAAACATTTGGCACATCATAAAACAAAATATCTCGCTAAGAAGACCCAGGACTGCTGAAAAGCTAGAATCCTACATCTGAGTGGGACAGCATTCCTCTCCAAAAACTTCAGCAATTGGTCTCCTGACTTCCCAGACATTTACAGACTGTTGTTAAAAGAGGAGGGATATTAAAGAATGGTAAACATGGCCCTATCCCAACTTTTTTGAGATGTGTTGCTGCCATCAAATTAAAAAATGAGCTAATATTTTTCACGAAATGGTAAAATGTCTCACTTTCTACATCTGACATGTCGTTAATGTTCTATTGTGAATAAAATGTCAGTTTATGAGATTTGCAAATCATTGCATTGTTTTTATTTACATTTTACACGGCATCCCAACTTTATTGGAATTGTGGTTGTAATACCAAAATAAAAATATAATAAATGCATCCACCATTGAAAAAATGGTGCCACAGTGGGCAGCCCTGTTGCCTCACAGCAGGATAGCTGTGTGTTCAAATCTGACCTGGGGCCTTTCTGTACGGTGTTTGCATGTTCTCCCCGTGTTCCAGTGGGTTTACTCCCACATGCATGTCAGGCTACTTGGAAATTTTAGGTCACCTGTAGGTGGGAGTGAATGGTGTGTGCACCCTTTTATTGATAAGCAAGCTGTCCAGGGTAGGTTGTGTTCCTCCATTTTGCCTGTGGTTGTAGGCTCTAGCTGCCAGCTGCCCTGTGATCGAATGAGAAAGAAACAGTTTTGACTCTAGAAGAATTGATTTTTCATATAAATATGTTTTGTGTTTTATTAATAAAGTAGTTTAAAATATTAACAAGTGGTGCCAGGCACAACAAACTCCGCCTCTCGCACATACTTTCACCTACTTGTACAAAATTCAACAGGGATCTATTCTGAATGTGCCCATTAGTTTTGCCGCTAGAGTGTTAACAATCAAACAAATGAAAGGTCATTCATAGAATGACAACTTGCCGGAATCATGCACAGATCTCAGAAACAGAATGAATGGATTGGAGTTGGTTTCAAGTCTCTAGCTGTAATAGTCGCAAAGTTATGAACCAAAATGTGTTTTTGACCTTTCTGGTGACCTTGACCTTTGACCTTTGGTTTTGAAAAGTGTCCAGTCTCTAGCCACAAGGCTAGTCAATGTTGTCATCAAGTGTGGTGAAGATAGTATGAAAACTGTGGCCTGTAGTGTGCACTGAAACAGACAGACAGACAGACAGACAAAGAAACAAAAATAGAGCGATGCTTAGGTGACCTTGACCTTTGACGTTGATTTACTGAAATAGTGCAGTGCTTAGGTCAGATAACGCAAGCCTTGAGTTTATCAAAAAATTATGCACTTGGTTTAAAGTCTGTACAGCGTTTAGAACCGAAGCTATGGCCACTTATGTGTTTTTGACCTTTTGTGTGACCTTGACCTTGGACCTTTGACCTAGATTCCTAGGTCAAGTAAGATGGACCTTTCGTTAATCATCAATATGCACTTGGTTTGAAGTGTCTACGAGGATTAGAACCGAAATATGGCTTCTTATGTGTGTTTGACCTTTCATGTGACCTTGACCTTGATATTTGACCTAGATTCACCAAAATGGTGCCGTGCCTGCCCAGTGCCTGTCCTATGTCGATCATAAAATATGAGCTAAATTGAGCTGAAACTATGGACGCCACAGTGCAAACAAACAAATAAACAGAGTAATATACTTGCCAATCCCAGATTCCTCAGATTCCGGCAAGTAACAAGAAACAAACGCACAAACACACAAACACAGAAACAAACCGAACCAAAAACAATAACCCTTGCCCTCACCCTTTGGGTGGGGCGGGGTAATAAATATGAATCTGTGTTTAAATATTCTACTTGTAGCTCTAAATTTGCACTATAATTTTTAATTTGAACATCAATGAATAAGGAAAAGAAAAAGGTTTTGTCTAAAATAAATAAATCCCTTTGTCTCATGTGCTGTAGCCATGCCAGCTTCAGCCAAGAGTACCCACATCCGCCAGCACGAGGTGTGTTATTACACATTAGATATTCGGGTTAATAGGCACCCTAAGAAAATCAATACGATAGCTGGAACTTCGCAGGATTGTATTATAAAGTAAGAAATTATGGAAAATTATTAGGCCCCAAAATTAAAAGCAATGGTTTATGAAGAGGAGTGTTAATGGGGGATCCTAACAGACAGTGGCTATCAGAGTTGTGATGGTGAGGTTAATAAAAAATAATGAGTAATTATCAGGCTAATATGATAAATAGAGATATCAAATCTATGAAACGAGAGTAGCAATCTTTGTTTAAAGGTGAGGAATGAATGAAAATTAGTGCTGAACTTTCATGAATTTGATATCTCGGGCACACAAATTGAGATTCTATTCATCCCATAAATGTCAGCGTTGTATTATTTGGAAAATTTTAAAAAGCATTAACTTCCAGTTGGCTGGTCGTTTGGGTATTTTTTGAATATCATTACTTTTGGTTACACAAGACTGATGATGCTCTAATCAAAGCTTGGTTAGTGCATATCTTTCAGTTATTCAGTTATTATACCATATTTTCTCCAGTTGAGCGTGAACACTCTCTCTACCCACTGTTATATGCATCCAGGCTGCAATCAAGGCAGTATCCACTGAACTTCATTTGCGAGTTTGCTGTGTTTACTGCTGATTTTGCATTTCTCATACATTACAATTAGGAGAGGATAAAAGGAAGGTGAAAAAAATGCTTGTTCTCTGTAATTTATTGTTTAATGAAGTGTTTTCATTGCAGGGAAAAAGTTGGGAGAACATTCTGCAGGTGAACCCTGAGAGTAGGATAAGCCAAAATCATTTTATAAGTGTTGCTGTTCATTATGAGGCTCGGCAGTAGGTTCAACAAATAGTGCACTGCCTTTGGCCTGCATCAAACAGCAAACACAGCACTTTTAAAGACCACCTACCCCTGAACTCAGATGTGGCTGGCTCTCTGCCCCAGCTGGCCATATTTTAATCTAGACTAATCCGGGACTGTCAGTGCTCCGAAGCCCTGGACTCAGTCCGAACCAATGTTGTCCCCAGCGCCCTTTGTCCAATCCATACCCTGACCTTTGCCCTGCATTGTCCTTCATTTTATATTCTTAGCTTTGTAAGCTATGTTAAGCTTTCATGCATTTTTCCCACGCAATGCAATAGGTAAAATGTAATGCTGTGGAAATGTATTTGCCTCCTTCCCAATTTCCTCTATTTTCACCTATTTGTCACACTAGTTTCAGACGCTTTTACTAATTTTAATGTTTGGCAAACATAACACCTCTTAACATAAAATGCAATTTTTTTTTTAAATGACTATGTCATTTATTGAAGGAAATTAAAGCTATTTAACCCTATCTGGCCCTATCTGAAAAAGTAATTGCCCCCTTAATTATTTGATCAACCAATGAAACTAATTTAAATGATAATTGGATTCAATTTCACTAGACTCACTCTGGCATTGTTAGCCCTGTTGAATGTAAACATCATTTAAATAGAATCTGTCTGGCAATGTTAACCCCTTTCTGCAGATGTAGACGCCTGCGTCTATAGACCTGCCAATTTAAGCACGCTGTTGCTGTACTCGATCACTAGATGGCACCCCCGGATCAGTTATTGAATGTTCACAAGCAAGCAGACCTTGAACGCGGTTCTGAATATGGGGAAGTTAACTCCACTCCCTGTTTTTCAAGAGCTGCATGAATTAAGTAGGCAAAAAATAAAAAAAAACAGCACATGATGCTGCAATCTAATGAAATTGAGGAATAGATGAGAAACAAAGTTAGTGACCTCAGTTGGTATGAAAAGGGTTAAAGAGCAATTATTAATGCTCTGGGACTCATGGAAATCATGGTGAGAGCCATTATCCATAAATGGAGAAAATGTGGTACAGTTGTGACCCTACACAGGAGTGGCTGGCCTACCAAATTCCTCTAAGAACTCATCTTGGACTCATTGAGGAGGTCAAAAAAGAACCGACTCTAACATCTGAAGAACTCACCTCAGTCAACGTTGGTGTTTATGATTCCACAATAAGAAAGAGACTGGACAAAAATGGCATTCACTGGAGGGATATATCTCATATTTTCCAAAAAAAAAACTTCATTATGACCCCCAAGACTTTTGAGACACTATTCTGTTAGTGAAAAGTGGAACCTTTTGTACATCTGGCATAAAGCAAACACAGCCTTAGAGTAAGTACTCTATACAGCACCAACAGTCAAAGACTGTGGTGGTAAAGTGATGGTCTGGGGCTGCTTAGCTGCTTCAGGACCTGGGCGACTTGTCATAATTGATGGAATCAATCAAAGGGAGGGTGGGAATTGGGTACGATATAAAAAAGATAACATAAACTGGAAAACTGAAATGGAATTGCACTCTAGCATTATAATTTTCCATTTGCTGGTTTTATTTGAGTAAAAATGAAAATGAAAATCCAACAATCCAATTTGCATTTTCATTTTCTCATATTTGCATGGGCTTTCTGCACCCATTTTAAAATGGAAAAGCTTTTTGATATTTAATTTTCAAAGTCATGATGTGTTGCAGGTGGCACAGTGGTTAGCACTAAAGCCTCAGAGTAAGATGGTGGTGGGTTTGAATCCGTCCTTGGGCCTTTATGTGTGCATGATCTCCTCGTGTTTGCGTGAGGTTCCTCCCACAGTCTAAAGACATGCACATCGGGCTAGTCGGAGACACTAAATTGCCTGTTAGTGTGAGAGTGAATGGTCTGTACAAGCTGTCCAGGATGGGCCCATTGTCTGCTGTGATAGGCCCCAGCTCCCCCTGCGACCTTAGTGAGGAAGAACCAGGCATAGAGAATGGATGGATGGATAACCTGCTGTACATGGAACATCTAAACTGCCACAATAAATAGATTAAAGAATAAATACATATTTGTGGAAATATAGGTGAAAATTAGACAATATTTGCCATCCTTTTCATTCCCACCTGTGTGACACAGCAGATGTGGCCGACAGAAGGCGTGATTTGGGACAACACTTTCATTTATCCACGTCTGCCTGTCACACCGTGCTTGAGATTACCAGCACCTCTTCTTTGTATCACCCTTACGTTAGGTTTTGATCGACCGCCAACTTTATGTTGTTACTTCTCATTTCCAAATAAAATAAACAAAGCTCCAGTATTTTGTCGGCCACGTTTTCTTTGTCAGACATGTTGCTCAAATAAAGCAAGCTGGACGGTTACCAAGCGAGCTAGTGAGCACAAATCCAAACCAGTCAAAAATAAACAGTGATTCACTGCTCACTAACTACAATATCGACTACATGTCAGAAACATGTATTACAGTATTTAGAGAATTATACAAATAACCATACAAGAAATGGAAAATAAAGTATGTATAGCGAGCAGTAGGCACAAACACCCATCTGTAGCTCTGTGCTTTTTTCTAATGTTGCTGACTGGCTATACTTCCTGTCTATCATCTTGAATACAAATGCTCACAATGGACATTACATAGGTACACTGAGCGTAGAAAGCGGAGGGTCTAAAATACCAAATACCCAATCAGAATTATCAGAAGCTTTATGCTGATGCGAATTACAGTACTCATTTGAACCATCTTTCCAATTTATGCTGAAATTCTCTCAGAGCTCTTAAATTATTTTACAAACCCGAATTCCAATGAAGTTGGGACGTTGTGTAAAACATGAATAAAAACAGAATACTATGATTTTCAAACCCTTTTCGACCTTTATTTAATTGATATTATTATTATTATTCAAAGATAAGATATTTCATGTTCAAAGTAATCAACTTTATTGTTTTTTTTTTTTTTTTTTTGGAAATATTCACTCATTTTGAATTTGAAGCCTGCAACACGTTCCAAAAAAGCTGGGACTGGGGCATGTTTGTCAATTGTACAATGGCTCTTTGTAGGAGTTTTTGGCCTTAAAACATCAAATATGATGATTTCTGTTGTATTTTACTACAGCATCGATGACAATAGAGTCTTGAAAGTGAGCAGGTGAACAGATCCAGGTTAGCGATTTAGGCTCTCTAGAGCCTCCAGTTCATTGTTGAATTCGATGACCAGCAGTAATGACACTTTCATTGAATTGTTAGTTAAAAGGATTGCCAACAATGGCCTGAATACTTAGTGATGTGAAGGATTAGGCTAATAGTCTACGTGGTTCTCAGCGTCAGACAATGGGGAGCTGCCCCCTGTATCTTGACTTTTGTTCCAGCCATTTGTAATTCAGACACTTTAACCAGCTGCTATTTTTTTGTTTATTAGCAAGATTTAACACTCAGAGGCATTGAGAGCTTAAGCCACATGATATCGGAAATGGAAAAGCTACCTGTGTTGTCCGTGACAAATTGAAAGACAAAGCAAACGATAATGAGCCAAAACCACATTGTGGGGAGAGAGAGAGAGAGAGAGAGAGAGGGAGAGAGAGAGAGAGAAAAAAAAACACTTCTTAAGCAACGTATTCTATTCACCGTGATCTTAAAATTTGTTCGGTAATTTGCAGATGCTGGCAGTAAAGTACCACATAGCACTCTACAAAACATGCAGCTAGGCCTATTGCTATTTCTGACAATATGGCTGAGAATAAATGAACAAATGAACTTTTGAACAAGAAAAAGAAGGAATTAAGGAAAAATAAAGTAACATTGTTTTAAGATTGCAGTTGAAACGAAAACTATAATAAGCTGGGGCTCCTCAGGCCTTCGTTGAGAACCATCATCAACCTTCGTTGATTAGCCATCAGTGGTGAAGAGGAAATATCACTCTAATAATTGCTGAGCACAACTGTAGAGTGCTGAGTTACAGTTTGCACCACAGTAACCAAATTGTGCGAAGGCAGGAACTACCCAATCTACCCAATCTACGCAGTTGATGCAGTCACGATGAAGACTTAGGTTGTTGGCCATTGATCTGCCTGCAATGTCAAGATACTCACTGACTGCTCAGATAAAATTTCCACACTTTTCAGTGAATCTCCTGTGAATTCTCTTGCTAGTGTACAGAATGCTTTCATTTGAATGATTTAAAAATCCAACCTTATCTATAATTGCACAATATTGGTCATATGGTTTACTAAAGAAAACTGAAGCCTAAGTTTGTCCGAATTAATTAAATCCTCAGAATGAGAATTTGAAAAATTTTTTCTCCATACTAAACCATTTTCATAACATGGCATTTAAGAGATCAAGATTCTTTCAGTTGACACTAATTGGGGAATGAAAGACTATTACTTTTCATCGTTTGGAATAATGGCTGGACCTAAAACAGCATAGGTCTCTCAGAAGAGGATGAAACCTCTTTTTAAAATCAGGTCGGTCAATTGGAGGCAGTATCAGTTGTGTGACACAAGCATATTGTATCACAAGCTATTCCCAGCCCCAATTATTCAGAGTCCATTGCTATGGACGATTTCATTATCAGCTGACAACTGTTTTCAATCGACCTCTGGGTGGTGCTGTTCTCCACAAGAGATTGAAGATGCCCCGTTAGCTCGCAGATTCAGTGCAACTGTAAATACAAGACTAGCAGATTGGTACCACTAGAGGTCACCCTAGTCACTTTAGTGACGTAGAGCAGTGGTTCTCCGGGGACCGGTGCGATTTGACACACTTCGCCTTCTGGAATACCCTTCTGGAAGACACATCTTCTAATTACAGATCGAACAGGCAGAAGGAAGAAATATGGCGGCACACAACATGCAACAGCTTATACTGGCTATGTAATTAGAGGAATTAGAGAAGAGAGAGACACAGTAGCGGAGCTACAGGGGGGGGCAAAGACAGGTCCCTTTTAGTCCTGGCTAGATCTCAATCATTTTCCTTTATTGATGTCTTTTCCACTTATCGTAACAGGCAACTGAAGACACGGTTTCTCACCGTATGTGATCTAACAGCAATGAAATCATGGGCTAAATTCAGTGCAGAAAACTAATTTACTTATTTTTAAATATGATGGTCTGCCATAGCACCATGCAAAAGATGGCAAGGTTGAGGTCAGCAGTTTTTCATGAGAGTCAGCATGAGACCCTCCTACCAAGACATCTTCCCACACCAAATTTTTGCTCTTAAATTTTAGTACCAACAGAGTTACAGGTGGGCCAAGTTTTGGGGCTTTTTTGGCCATTTTTTCCCTATTTTGGATGTACTTCTGCACTTATTTTGTGCACCCCTGTAGAAACTTCCATGAACTGTTAGACATTGTGCTTTTTTATGGTGGTGGTACTTGATCTGACCTATCATCCTGCAATATTTCATTGAGTGAAGCCTTTTACTTCGGTCGTACTAGGCCTAGTAAATAGGCATACCTATTACTACCACTACTGCAGGGTTTGTGATCTTGAGGCTTGCCTCATATGAAGCTAATGACATACTCTTTCAAAATCAAAAATAACATATCTGGCCGCTCCCAGGGTTTTGTTGTAGTAAACGGGCGAAAAATGCAATTTTCACTCAAAAAATGCAATTTTTCAGTCACTTTGAATTGTGGCGGCACCTATTGTACGCTGGACAAGATTTCACACAACTGCAATTTAGCTGTTTCAAATAAGGATGGAACACATGCCTGAGTAGTTTTGGGTTTGGATTGGCAATATTGAGCAAGTGGGGAGCTGAGAAAGTACCCTCAATGGAATAAGTGCCCTTTCTCCAAATACATGAGAAAGGGCACTTATTCTATTGAGGGTACTATTCCCATTTGAAAGTGAAATGTCAGATACCAGAACAGTCAAGGTCCAGATGCACTTCCCAGAGTTGGCCAATACACATATTAGTCCCCCCCCCCCGATGGGGTGTGTGTGTGTGTGGGGCGGGGGGGGGGGAGGCGGTTGGGCCAAGCCTAGAATCATTTCCTGTTCTGATCAGTCATGGACACAATGAAGTCTTCTTTTTACCAAGGCATCCTCTTCTCCACTATGAAGCAAGAGACATCTTGGGCCTACTGTAGTGTGCATAATTTCTAATTTGCAAGTGCTGCCATCTGGAGGTTGAGACCACTCTTCAGATGCATCACAGAATTAGGCAAATGTCTGCTTCATGAATGATGGCCATTTTGTGATCCAGTCATGCACTTACAAAATTACAAGTAGGGCCCTTCACAGATTTTCCCAGATTGCTGTAATATACAATACAGGCGAAAAGTTTGGACACACCTTCTCATTCAATTTTTTTGAATTCAATTGATTTTCATGACTACTCACATTGTACATTCTCACTGAAGGCATCAAAACTATGAATGAACCCGTGGAATTATGTACTTAACAAAGTGTGAAATACCTATAACTGAAAATATGTCTTATATTCAAGTTTCTTCAAAGTAGCCACCCTTTGCTCTGATTACTGCTTTGGACACTCTTGGCATTCTCTTGATGAGCTTCAAGAGATCTTCACCTGAAATGGTTTCACTTCACAGGTGTGCCTTGTCAGGGTTAATTAGTGGAATTTCTTGCCTTATTAATGGGGTTGGAACCATCAGTTGTGTTGTGCAGAAATCAGGTTGATACACATCCGACAGCCCTATTGGACAACTGTTAGGCATAATTCCACGTGTTCATTCATAGTTTTGATCCCTTCAGTTAAAATCTACAATGTAAATAGTCATGTAAATTAAGGAAATGCATTGAATGAGAAGGTGTGTCCAAACTTTTGGCCTGTACTGTACATGACAAAAGATTCTGTCTTTTGTCCAGTTGGCAGCACAGTATAGGGAGTGGCTAAGTGGTGGTGTCATCGTGGAATTGGAAATCTCCCCTGATGTTCATCTCAGCTCCGAACAGGGCTAACACATGAATAGAAAGGAAAAAGGCTGACCAAGTAATCAAAAGAGGACACAATGTACTTCTCAAGATTTACAGACATGTATAATAAAGAGACAGAATATGACATAAGATGATAAACAGCGATCAATCATTCTGAGAAAATCTGGGTACTTTACTGCCCCCCCTCAGAGAGACAGAGGAGGGGGAGGCAGTAAGAACATCTGATGTTTTCAGGATGGTGATCAATAGGATACAGACTGGTAATGCATCAGATACCTTTCAATACCGGTACATTTTTCAGAAATTACTGTACATGTACTACTAGACAACCTGCTTTTCTTGATCATAATATCATTGTCAACGATATGATCATGGTACTACTCTTAGAGTCCAGTCTCTTTGATCACTTCATCCCGGAGTCTACGGCGTGCTTACAGCTGATAGTTCCTCCTCAGATTCATCCTCTTTTGCTGCCACTGGATGACCACACTTCTGTTTCGTAGAAAGACGACTGAAGAAACTCATCACCTGTTGTGGGGTGAGCCAGTTGTCCTTTGAGAAGGCTGCCGTTTAACGAGAAGCAGTTGATGCCAGTCCTGACACCCTTCATGAATTCCTTCTCCAGAAATTCTCTGACTTCTGGAGAATACCGGCGGATGATCCTTTGTCCTCGAAGGGCCATACCCACATTGACCTGGTCCTCAGTCCCTCCGGACTGAAGAATACTTAGCAGTTCAAGAGTAGCAGTACTTGGCTTTGCGATTGCTTCCACTCTCCCCACCCATTTTCGCTTTATAGAGTCCAGTTTCGTATCTTTCAACGGAATGGAATCATGTATTTCGCATGCCATGTGGGTTGTGAGTTCCTCCTGGGTCGAGAATGCCTGGCTGCACCTGTTTTCTGGACAAGGGATGCTCACCACAGGAATCATTCTGCTCACGTTTGCTGGCTGCGTGAAGTCGGGAACTCCTGCCTTGCTCCCATGGGTCAGAACTTACCTGGATAATTGTATCGGCTTCGGAGGAAGACCCGTTGCCACCCCTATCTGACTGAATTCCTGTTGTGCTCTGCGTGTCTTCAACTCCACCCAGAAATCAGATAAAAAGTAAACATAGGTTCACAACTATCATCACGTCGAAAAAAGCAGTGTCTTTAGTATATGTAAAAGTAAGTACATTTGTACTGAAGGAATGAACAGCCATCCCCCAGTGGAAACTGAACTGTACAGATGCCCAGGCGAATCCAACAGATTTGAGATTGATCATGCTAACCCTCAATTATTGGTGGTATTGTAGGAGCTGTGAAAGGAGCGAGGCAGGAGGTGAGGGATATGCTTTTTAAAGCTCCGTGAACGCGAGCAACTTTAATCACTTCTCACACAAGTAGCTTCCACTTTTACAGCAACATTGCAGACTCAACAACATGCGCATCGCGCCTAGCAAATGTGACTACGTCACAAGCTGTCCAACAGTGAATTATCCCCAGCTAGGTAGGAACACCGACAGTATACCGGTTATTTAATATTCTTTGGTCCAGACATGCAGCTGATCACTTAGATCACATCACCATACTTGGTGCCAGTTAAATTAGTTTGTATCCAATTCCTACATGTACCGGTACTTTGACGCCCATGATATCCAACTCAAGTGATTGTCTCTCAGCCCCGACTGTTCTGTTGTCAGCCACATCTGATTGCTGAACCGAGGAAGACGCATCTGGCTGAAAAGAAACAGAATTTAAAATATACTCAGCAACAAAAGTTTCTGTGACACCAATATTGTTAATTATTTTTCATAACGCAATTATGAAATTGTCATACATGGTGATATCAGACTGAAACAGTACACGTAAACACAACATTGAAATGGAAATCATGAAAATGCGAGAAAATGACTTTGCACGTGAAAATGTGCGTAAATCATGCTTGTGGATGGCAATAAAAGAGGAGAATTTTTGGAATGTTCACATTGTGCCTGATGAACGACGGAAGCATCACTTATCGAAAACACAGCCATTTCGGATCAGGAACTCTACCCTCTAAATGCCAAGACTGTCTGAAAATGATCGGTGGAGGGCCATTGGGATGATTGAATCCGGAACCTCGCAGAGGGAAGTTGCTCATCGCCTGAATGTCCACCGAAACACCATTTGAAACTTATGGCAGCGTCATCAGCAGACAAGACATGTCAGAGACCGTCCTCGCAGCGGCCGTCCACGAGTAACCACTCCCAGACAGGACAACTGGATTCGAACAACCCATCTCCGAAATCGATTCCAACCTGCAACCATAACTGCAAGAACGATACCTGGTTTGAGGCGACTGTCTGCACAGACAATCCGTCACCGTCTCCGTCATTTTGGCATTGTCCCACGTCGGCCAGCAAGACGTCCAATACTCACAGTACAACACTGACGACTGCGTCTACAGTGGGCACAACAACATCGACGGTGGATCCAACGTCAGTGGGATCTTGTACTCTTCACTGATGAATCTAGATTCATGCTTAACTGATGTGATGGTCGTTTACGTGTATACCTTCGACGTGGAGAACGTTATGCCAACAACTGTGTTCAGGAATTTGATCGTTTTGGAGGTGGTAGTGTCATGATTTGGGGAGGGATCACGGCTAGAAACAGAACAGATTTGCTTGTTATTGATGGAAATCTGACAGGTCAAAGATATCGCGATGAAGTGCTACGGCCATTGGTGGTACCGTTTTTGATGCAACATGGTCCCGGAATAACGCTGCAACATGATAACGCCAGACCACACGTTGCAAGGATTGTACAGCAGTATCTGATGCAACAACATGTCAATGTCCTGCCATGGCCAGCCAGATCCCCAGACATGTCCCCAATCGAGCATCTTTGGGACGAGATGGATCGACGTTTGCGGCGGTTGGATAACCCGCCAGCTACACTCCAGGAATTGCGACAACGTCTACGACAGATTTGGAATGACATCCCACAGCAATTTCTGGCACATCTGATTTGGTCCATGCGCCGGAGATGCGTTGCTTGCATCATGGCACGAGGAAGTCACACCCGGTATTGAAGTGTGAAGGTCACAATTGGTTAGACGTCAGACAAGTGCTTCATGACGCATGAAAATGACATTTTTCGTTTTGAGTGACGTTGGCACTGAAAAGTCAGTGTTTCTCCTGTTAAATAAACATATTGATTGCATTGAGATCTTTGCATGTCATTTATAACATACACATAAATGGTGTCACAGAAACTTTTGTTGCTGAGTATAGTATGGATTGAATACCATGATAGACTATTGGGTATGAAGTTTTACAATACAGTTTACGCCCAGCATGGCATTCGAGTGAAAAGATTGTTCATCACTTTAGGCATGATCCTGCTGGTCATGACTGTAGACATCTGCCAGAGGTTATGCAGACACACTGAATGTACCTTGGACATTTCTGAGGGTCTGTAGGCTGACTTTGTAGGCATGTTCCATGAAAAAGAACCTGTACCGCCTCACAAAATTTTATTCAACTCTTCTTGCAGGTGAGCAGGACCTAAATTTGCCATGTATACACTGTTTTCAGCTTCACAAGTTTACCAAAGACCTGAAAAAAGTACACCTACGTAGTGCAATCAAGACATCCGACTCATTTCTTTCAGCACCGACCCATGGTTGCTTCAGGGCCAAAAGGGTCGTTGTCGTCCAGGGTAGGCCTAACCCTCAATCTGTAACTCAAACTCATCCATGGTGCATCCCAATTTGATTCATCTAACGTGTCTGATGGTGGATCTATCAAAATGACGCAAATAACAGTCAGCCATGCCTGTGGCTGTGCCTGTTGGTTAGGTTGGAAATTTGCCTTAGATTGTGTGATAGGCCTAGCTATGGTACTAGAAGCCTACCACCATAGACCTAGATCTGCAGCTTACCTGAACCAACAGGAACAATAACATAACTCGCCACTTGTTGAATATCTCCTCAGACATCATGCGATGAACACCACCACCATCTTTTCTGGGCCGCCGGGTTGATTTGGAGGGGTGATGAAGCCGGTGCTGACACTTTCGTGATGGAGTCCATGAGAAGCTCAGCCTGTATCTGTGGCTGGGACAAATTGTGGTATCCAGAGCTGAGCTGGTCAAATCGAAAACAGCAGCACGAAGTGCTATGAGCTGCCATTCTGTTTGGACCTGATCAGCCTGTTTTTTGGAAGTCAAAAAACGGAGCAAATGGGTCCGAACGTCCTTCTGGCACTGCTTCAGTGGAATCACACTGATGTCATGGGGGTAATGTCTCACAACGCCACAGTCTATGCCCTCGCATAGTTGAGAAAATCCACATTTCAATCGTGGTTTATCAGATTCCACCTCCATGATCAGCACACTGTGCATGCACAGTGCATTGTGTGCATATGCAATAGTTGTTGTTGGGGTCCATTTTCACCCTGACTGTGAATCTCTCCTTTGGGGCTTTTGGCCCCTATGGGGTATAAGGGTGTGCTTAGTAGCGGGGAAGTAAAGCTTAGGTGGTTATAAACTAATGTTAACTGATTTTTAAGTGAAATCATTTATTTGTTACCAATTTTCTTTAAATACTCTCTTTTCATTATCCTCGGAGAAAGCGCACGATTGGATATAGTCAGCGGAGAAACCGTAAGAGCGGCCGTAAATTTATTTTTTCTAAATTGAAGAAGAATGCATAGGCTTCCTTCCCTGAAAAGGTCATTACCTGAAACCCTGCAGTAGTGGAGTTATATGACCATGAAAATAGCATTTTTTCAAAAATTTGTTGTTGGGTTGATTTTGGGAGACACTGTATATGAAGCATAGTGGTAGCAAAAATAAAAGTTATGAAATTTTTGCTGAGGACATCTACTTTCAATTTCATGTAGGCAAGGTTCAATTATAATTCCGGGTGTATGCAAGAAAATTCACTATACTTGTCCTTGTCTGGGCAAAAAAACATGCTAATTTTTAAAGGAAAATGAGTAGGAAACAGTTAACAGCCAAACCAAAGGGTTGATTTTCAAACGGCTCCACTGGCCTTCATATTGCCCTAAGACAAGTCTATGGTAGAAATTAGAGGCATGTCTGTTGACCCCCCATCTTGCCACTTTTGCATGATGGCTACATGGTTTATCTGTGGACTCACACAAATTGGCCAGTGCTTCACGTGATTGAACTGGTCCGTGTGCCAACGAAACGCAACTTTCACTCTCGGTATTTCGTGGGTTGATTTTTCAAAAAAAAAAAAAAAAACAAGCTTGCAGCTCAAGCCATTTGCGTGAGAGTCGACTAGTAGGCTATGCAATTTGGAATAACGTAGATTTAAATACAGCAAATACACCTCCAGGTGAATGACTGTCGTCTTACCTAATCGGGGAGAACAAGCAGCACTTGTTAAGTGCGGAGCACTGTCGGAATGAACCTTTTATTAATTACGAAGATGCCTGAGAACAGGTCAGGATTTATAACTCTTTTTAATGGCTCTTACGTGCAACCTAATTCTCTGTTCTGGTTCCGCCTCTGTACTGAATTTAACCCACGATTTAATCGCTGTTAGATCGCATATGGAGAGAAACCGTGTCTTTAGTTGCCAATTACTTTTGTACAATAATTGGAAAAGACATCAAAAAAAGAAAAATGATTGAGATCTAGCCAGGTCTTCGTCCCCTTGTAGCTCCGCCACTGGAGACACATGTAGAAGTAAACTGCCAACAGTATTTGCCCTAGCAAGCCTTGAAACTTAAGTACAAATCGATTATAAGTGCAATTGATGCATACGGGAGCTGTGGTCAGTGTCAGTCAGATGTAGGAAATTCTTGGAAGAGAATAGAGCAAAGCGAACAACCGGAAGAAAACCCATCTGCTTCTAGAAGTGCAAATCGCACCAGCCTCTGTTGAGTCCTGGGGGACCACAGTGTATGCAGGTTGTCATTACAACCACTACTGTAGTCCCAGCATTCTATTAAGCCTTTCATTTTTTTTAATTGACTGCATTTAATTTATTCATTCTCTGACTTCATATTATGCAAGAAATAGCAGTGCCTACTGTGGGGAATGAAAGCCCCATGTCCTATTGTGTTGAAAATGCAATATTGCAAGTAATTGCACAAGATTCAACATATTGACAGATCCAAGTAATTATAAGATTAATTAATGAGCAATGGTTTGTCTCACATAAGCAAAAAAGTTTGTTAATTTTTTTTCCACATTATAAGCACAAAACAGGTATGAGTCATTGTTACTTGCTTTGCCATGAAACTCTTCATTATCTAATAAATGTATAGATTTACATTACTTAAACACTTCTACAATATAACTTCAAGTATGACTGTTTGAACACAGCGTATGGTGCATTATTTGCTTTATCTCCCCTATTGGAATCTCACGGAAATACACGCGTCGATGTGTCGCGTTACAAAAATTTGGACGACACATTTTGCTTCGCAAGGACGCAGGATGGCTACTTTGCGTTGCTCAATGCATTACCTTGCATTCGCGTACCTTGCGTAGAGTATGAACCGGCCCTTTCTCTCTCAGGAGCGTCCCGCTTAGATGCCGAAAAAGAATTTTGGGATATGCGGGCTGTCAAGTTCACACAAGTTACCATCAGATGCATCCTCGGAAAAATGGGCGTATCAAGAACACTTCCGGGACTGGTAACCGTTCTCGTCGAGATGCAAACTTTGAATTGAGACAGTACATGGTCTCAGAAGGATGACGTTTCTCAAGTTCACAAGAACAGAAGTACAGAGAAGAACGCATATTGAGAAACGGCTTAAGACTCCTAGCTGGTCCTGCCGGTTATGGAAACGGAAATGGCTTTGTTTTGACCAGAACACCGGCCGTTTCTCAATATGCGTTCCTCACTGTACGCTTCTGTTTGCATTGACTTTGAATGTAATCTGTCGGTATGCGTCCACTATTTCTTAGCTAAATACTATTCTGCTAATTTTCAGGCGAGGAACTATTATCTGAGTACATTTGGAATATTGCCTGCTTTACGATGTCTTATATCGAACATTCTCCAGTGTTTTTGTAGTAGAGACACACTGCAACAGCCGGCGGAACGTAGCTAAGCTAAGCACCATAACTAGCTCAATCTCACAGACCCCTCTTCCCACAGATAACATTACTGGGGGAAAAAAAACAATGAATACGGAGGAAGTCGCGGCTCACTGGCTGGCGTATTGCATAATACCAACAAGAATGCATCGTCTCAAACCGTCGACAGCGTTCTGAGTGCTCGTAGCCTTGGAAGTGCACTCTTCCTAGAACGACTAGCGAGAACATTCCTGCCAAGAATGCAAGTTTGTTCTTAGCATTCTTGGTATTAAGAAACGGCCACCGTCTCTTTGGATGCTGTAGATAGCGAGTAGCGCCCATGGAGCGATCTTTGGCACTTGCTCTGTTACTAAGCCTCGTTCACCCATAGTTTGGTGAAATCTTTTTCACTTAAATGCAAATAAATCTGCCCAAGAGGGACTAAGAGAATATTGATGTTGATTATTTTATAGCCACAATGTTTCACAGTGTTTTGGTATTGCAATTAATTTCAAAAGAGAATTTTTACTTCATTATTTCATACATTTTCTTTATAATTGGTCATTTTAGGTTGTTTTTTAGTGCCCATGGAAAATCAACTTTCAAGCCGCGGAATCAAGAATTGCTCTCTGCAGAATCAGGATTGTTCTCCGCGGAATCAACACTTCACAATCTCTGCAGATTGCTGGGGGGACTAAAGGGGAGGGAAAAATTAGCTTCCCTCAGGATACATTCTGATCCTGTTTTCTGTCTTCTCTCAAGTGAGTCAGAGTGACAAATTTGCCACATGCAACAAAAAGCCTTCTGCCAGGCCTTCAGGTCTAGTAGAAAATTCTGTGTATTCAAATTGCAAACCCCACCTGTTCACAGCCTATTGTTGCCAGCAGCGCTTGAATTTTGAGGACATACTGCATTGACATGGCAGTTAACAGACTGGAGAAATGCACAACCCTTGACTTGCAAATTGAACTACTACAACGAGGCAGGATTTTAAAGCTTCAATCCAAACCTCTAGTACTGACAACTGCATGGACATTGGAGCAAAACATTTAAAGGTTTAAAAATTGGGGAACAAATTGTCTGTTTTTGACAGTTTTCATCGGTTTAAGTGTGGACACAGGTCACTAAAAAAAGAAACAAACTTGTGATTTAGTATTTAATGACACTTTCAAATACAGAGCAAATGATTACAAGCCAAATTTGCAATGTGTGAAAGGAAATTTCTCATTCCCTAATTGGTAGAAATAGGTGACTAAGGTTTCGCATAGGCCTGCTGAAACTCTTTGTATGACGGACTGAAGTTATTTGTTCTTTGTATTTCCACATTTCTGTTGTGTCAGTGAGCCGTTGAGGTGCCGGTTGGCCTGAGACACTTCCTTTCATGGGCTAGTTAAATAACTGATTCAACATCCCACAATTGCCCACATCTTTACAATTCGTTCTCACCTTTCCCTCTCAACACCCCCACGTTACGAGATTAGGGCCGCCATCGTCTCCTCAAACATGTCTTCCAGGCTTCCAGAACCCTCCTCTCCCTCTTACATGTCCTTCAGGTTTGGCCCACTGTATAACAGTTTACAACCCCAACTCTGAACATGTTGGCACATTGTGGAAAATGCTAATAAAATCAAAAAGTAGTTATTTGAACACTCGCTTCACCCACCGCTATATTGTTACAATATTCCCTAATATTCTTATTGGTCTTTTAATGTTATATGCATATTTATTGCTTTTTTAAAATAAAAATTACATATCAGAACTATTTCCAATCTGATGACTGCAGCAGAGTACAAAAAATCTGGCACAGTTGGCCACTTTGTAACATCACCATGTATTTTACTAACACTCTTTAAGGGGACAGTAAACCTTTTTTTATCATTAAATTATTGTTATTTTATGGGTCGGGGGTATATAGTATATACCAAAGAATTCCGTTTGTCCATCCATCCATCTGTCCGCACCAGTTTGTCTGACCGATTTCTCAAAAACCGCTCATCAGATTGTTTTCAAATTGCAGTCATGCATTCTACACTTCATTGAGGTGCAGTTCCAAGTTTCATGAAAATGTGGTGATTTTTTTCAAAAATTACTTTTTGTTTTTCATATTTTGAACTTTGAAAATTTATCACTGCAAATGCCATCGGACCAATTTCTCGAAAACCGCTCATCAAATTGTTCTCAAATTTCAGTTGTGCATTCTTTACTTCATGTATAGAGGTGCAGTGCCGATTTATATGAAAACGTGCCGCAACCTCTTCAGTGCGCAAGTGTCGGGAGTGTTAGTGAGCTGTGATCACTTTTTCACTTGTTTTCAGTATTTATCAGGGACATAATGCTGAATTAACCGGGCATAATTCTGGCAGTAGCTCAAACAAAAAGTGATCAGCTATCAATTTTCCTTTGTTTCTCTACTTAGCTTGTCTCTAGGGCTACAGGGAGTCCTACTATACACAAGTAAATACACAGAGTACAAAAAATATTTGGACCCCTCCCAATTGCTTCTATTTTTGCTTGCCTTATTTAAATGTTTCTGATCATCCAACTCCTCCTGATACAAGACATCGCCAAAGTGCGTAAATACAAATTACAGCTATTAAATGATCATTTAATTTATTGAAGATAAAGTTATTCAAAACTTGCATCACTCATGAGAAAGAATAATTGCCCCTTAAGTGTAATTACTGTTTGTGCCACCCTTGATAGCCAAAACTGCAATTAAAGGTTTGCGATAACTGGTAATGAGTCTTTTACATCACAATGGAAGAATTTTGGCCCACTGTTCTTTGATGAATTATTTTAGTTTGGTCACATTGAAGAGTTTTCGAGCATGAATTGCAAGTATACTGTAAGTTCAAGCCATAGCATCTTAATTGGATTTATGTCAGGACATTGACTAGTTGTTATGCCACGCCCCCAACGGTCTGCATCACCGGAATTCTGAGGAACCGGCCTGCTCAACTCACGATCGCTCATTTCCTTTGCCTTTGTATAATGATCCAATAACTGTTGTAACTGTACAAAAGCTCTGACTTCGCACCATTTCTGTGCGAAGTCTCATAAAGCGCTTGTCCAGCATAGGCTTTTACCATAGCGTTTGGTGAATTCAATAAGGGCCCAAGTCCATGCATTTGCAACATGGAGTTTGGCCCTAATTGAATTAATCAATTCAAATGTAACTGTTTAATATAGCTGACTTTTTTTAGTCCAGCTTGCTTTTTGTGATACGTTTTGAGAACTGTTTCCCATTGTATGTATTCTACTAGTAGCCTTTGTGGCTTTGCTTTTTCCTGTTTCCAGTGCACATACAAACATGCACAGAAAAACCATTAGATTCAACTTCTCCAAAGACCATGGAGTCTGCAAAGATACTCTACACGATGAAGGAGAGTTCGCCACCAATCACTCTCCTCCGGATATTCTCAGTGTTGTTGTAGCGCAAAAGAGGGCATTGTCCGACTGTGAGCCACTCCAGAGGAACTCGTCCGTGGCTTCTGTGATCCCGCCATCTCCTGTTTGCCCCCACCACCCATCGCTCCAGTCTTTCCTACACATCCGCTGGTTTACTCATTCCCTCCCCAGGTAGGCAGCAGACTACACCCTCACTTTCAGGACCCTGACGGCAGCTAGTGGGTGGAACAAACCAGCGCTCCTGACCATCTACCGCAATGAGCTGCAGCCAGACCTGAAGGCAGAGATGGTCTGCAGGGTCATCATACATGCTCCATCCGTCTTGATCAGCTGCTGCAGGAGAAACAGCAGGGGCGCCCCAGAGACCCCATCCAGCTGCCAAAGCTAAACTGGAGCCGATGGAGATCGGCTTCTCCAGACCTGCCAGCGACTGTGACTGGAAGAAGTCAGGGCCATGCATCCACTGTGGAGGGCAGCAACTACCGCCTGTCAAGGTAACTGTGTCTCTATCCACCATATCTGGTCAAAGGTTCCTGATCCCAGTGGAAGTGGTATATAATGATATAATGATGATGTGCTGACTTTGGTTTTCTCCACCCTATTTAAACCTAAGGCACCAGGTGAGAAGAGTTAAGTGTGTAATGAACTGCTTTCATTCATCAATTACGCGCAGAGTATGTCAAAAATCAGCAGACACTCCGGCTCTCCACGACCGGGGTTGACGACCACTACTTTATGGTCTTGTTAATGCTCCTGTTCCACTCCTTCATAAATGATCTGCTGAGAGACATGCTTGGGAGATTCGTCATTGCCTACATCGCTAACATTTTAGTATCTTCCCCAACATACAACGAGCTTGTCAAGCATGTGGAGAAGGTACTCACTAGCCTGCTGGATCACCAACTCTACGTTAAAGTCGGAAGTGCGTCTTCCGCCAAACCACCATCCCCTTTCTGGGGTACGTGATTGGACCAGAGGAGGTGGTGATGAAGTAGAAGAAGGTAGAGGCAGTAGCAGCATAGCCAGTACCATGGTCCCTAGCAGAGCTTCAGGGCTTCCTGAGAATTGCCAACTTTTACCACCACTTAATCGAGAACTCCTGCACAGTAGTCCAACATCTAACCGACTCAGTCAAGGGAAAGCCAAGGGGGTTGGTGTGGAATCCAGGAGCACTACATGCCTTTGATTTTCTGAAGCAGCTGTTCACAACAGCTCCTATACTCAAATTACCAAATCCCAGGGAAACCGTTTGTCATGGAAATGGATGCCTCCAAGGCTGGGGTGGGAGCTGTCTTATCCGAACAACATGGGTCGCCTGAAAAGCTTCACCCTTCTGCTTTCTTTTCCCACTGACTCACATCAGTAGAGTTGAATTACGATGTGGGAAACAGGGAACTGCTGGCGGTGAAGTCGGCACTCGAAAAGTGGAGGCATTGGCTGGACGGGGCTCTCTATTCATTCAGGGCTGACTGACCACTGCAACTTGGAAGACTTGCAGAGGATGAAGAAGCTTAATCCGCGTGTAGCCAGACGGGCTCTATTCTTTATCTGTTTCAAATTTACCATATCCTACCACCTAGGCTAAAAAAACACAGGGGCAGATTCCCTATCTTAGAGATATGAGGTGGAAACCGACCCAGAGGTGGATATATCGATTCTACCACCTTCCTGCATTGTCTCCCCGATCCGATGGCAGTTGGATCAAGACATTCTAAGACAATCCAGGAAGGAACCAGCTCCTACCTCGGTGCCTGCAAGGAAGACCTTCGTCCCCTTCACTTTTGTGATAGGGTCATCCTATTGGTCCACACTTCTCTGTCCTCCGGTCACCCGGGAGTCCACTGAACCACACAAATCATCGCCTACAAATACTAGTGGCCCCACTTGGCCTACACGATCAACTCATGCAGCACCTGCGCCATCACCAAGACACTTTGACAACTACCAGCCAGTAAACTCCATCCATTACCCATTCCACACCACCGTTGGTCTCACATGGCAGTGGACTTTCTTACAGGTTTACCGATATCTAATGGTAAGACAATAAATCTGGTGATAAGTAGACCAAAGTTTATTTCATTCCCCAGTTTTCCCTCTGTCTTTTAAGTGGCAGAGGCATTATTCAAGAAACTTAAGCCTTCCGGAACACATCCTTTTGGACCGTGGGCCAGAGTTCACATCCTGGGTGTGGTAAGCCTTCTTCCGTAAACTGAAAGCATCGGTGAGCCTCACCTCGGGATAACATCCTGAGTCGAACAGGCAGGCAGAGACAGCCATCCTGAATTTGGGGAGGTTCCAAATTGCCACCATTGACAGCAGGATTGAGCAAAGTATCTACCCTGGGAGGATTGTGCCCAGAACTCCCACAGGAGTGCCTCCCCTGGACTAGCCTCATTTCAGTGAGTGCATGGTCAGCAAACTCCCCTGGTGTGGACGGACACCAATGTGCAGATCCAAAGAGCCCTCTGCCACCAGAAGGACCAAGCCGACAGGCGACGTTGAGACACCCCAGACTACCAACCAGGGGGTCGAGTCTTGCTCTCAACCAGGGACCTCCACCTCCACCTGCCCTGTTGCACACTGAGCCCATGGTTCATTGGCTTTCAAATTCCTCCAGAAGATCGACGATTCTGCTTACCTCCTTCAGTTGACACCAAAATGTAAAATTCCTAACACTTTCGATGTGTTTCTCCTCTGGCGAGTTATTGCTAGTCTGTTGGCCAGCACTGTCCCCTTCTGCCCTGGAGGTCGATGGAACCTCAGCCAATCAATACACTCCCTACTTGACTCCAGACATTGTCATGTCACACTCATAATGATCCGCATTTCCGGCATTCTGTGGAACTGTCCAGCTCAACTCATTAACACTCATTACCTTCATCCATGTATAATTATTCAATCATTGTTGTAACTACTTAAGGTAGGTAGATACTCCCAAATACATTTATTTCTCTTTCATTCATAATTTAGTACCACATCATATGAACAACTTCTAATTACAGAATTAAAGTGATGGCTCATTTACATAAATTATGCTAATTAGGCCCAGAGATGGCTACCACAAAGTGGGACTTGATCAAGTACCTCAGGCAGGATATCTCTAAAACTTTTTATAACTTTAATCTCAAATTTTTACAGATCATTTATGACTATATAGTGCATGTTGTGATCAGAGGGCTTTCAGAAATAATATTTCTGTGAGGAAATATGGCATTTTAATGTTTTTTTTTTTTTACTTTATTGGATACCTAATTACCACAAAATCTAGAGTTACACTAATGATTTCTTCAAAATGCCTGATCAGTCCATAGACATGTATCTTGTGAACTTAAAATCCAGGTTTCACAATGATGGCATGAGAGAAAGGAGAAATGGTGTTTGAGGCAATGCTTGGTAGGTCAAAAGCAACATTTTTCAGAAAATGACAACAGGTGTCCATATTTTTGATAGTCCTATCAAGTACACACACAATGAACTTACTGAAGGTAATTTTACAAATTTCAAAAACAAACAAACAAAAAAAAGCCTATTTTGGGAGTGTCTACTTATCTTAAAAGCCCTGACTTCACACATTACGGCATTACAGTACAAAGTCTCATGAAGCTCTTTTCTAGTATAGGCTTTTGCCATAGCGTTTTGCATGCCTAACTTTTTATTATAGGTGACTTTATTTGTCCAGCTTGCATTTTGTAATACGTTTTGGGAACAGAATTTCCCATTGTATTGTCTTCTTCTAGTAACGTTTGTGGCTTCACTGCTAAGGTAATTAAAGCCAATCCCTACTTTGCATTTGGATCCTGCCTTCCTTTTTCCTGTTTTCAGTGTACAGCCAAACGTGCACAGAAAATCCATTAAGCTAGGCCCCCATAAAACCTAAATTTTATTTCTTTTCAATGGCATGAAAGAGAGATAAAAAAGCTGCGCACTTCTGTGAAGGATCATGGTGATGGGAAGGTTCCTTCTTTTGAGGACTGACAGTGGGTATGTTCACCTGGTACGTTTATGCACTGTTATGATTCTGCCTTTTGTGTGTTGTCTCGTGCTTATTTGTGCTTTTGCCTAACTTTCATTTTATATTTCAGCTTTCAATCCTGCCGTCTGACGATCCCCTCCCTCTCTGCCTTCTCCAGTGATGTCGCGTGACAGCCTTCAGCATGCCTGCGTCTCGTTGTCCAATCACGTTTCCTCTTTCGGTTTCAGCTCTGGTATTTCATTCATTGCTTCCACCTGTGTTTAATTCTGGGTCTCGCGAAACTCTGAGTGAATGCATTCTCTGAAAGTATAATTACTAACCCGTACTAACCAGCACTTATTTTTAGGGTGATTGTAAATATTTTGCCATGTGGTATTAACCTTAATTAACTCATTAGCGAGTGCGTGTGTTTCCTAGCTTTCGTTCATTCTGCCTAAGCGTTTAAAACTATGCTTATCTTTGCTTCTCTTGTGGTGCTTTTTACTCGTCACGTTTAGATTAACTTAATCTAAACTGTCTACCTTGATTAATGGTCTCAGCGTCTTGTCTCGAGTCATTATTGTTAACCCGGTTCTCGTGTAATTGATTATTTATCCCATGTGTTTCTGTTTCCTTCCGAGATTGCATTCCGAGTCCCTGCCTCCTCTCGTGACTATATATGGCAGAGTTGGGAGAGCGGTCGTCAGACGGATCCTCGTATTGACTCTTTTAACCCTTGTCTTGTCTGCCCCGTAGTTAAGTCTCCCAGTGTTTCCGTCAGTTTAGTTAGGTTCAGTTTTTGTTTTCTTAGTTTATCCACTCCTGGAGTGAGCATTTCTGTTTCCCCCTGCCTTTGGCAGTGTACTTCAGTTCTTCCATTTGTTTAGTGCGTGTGCTTGGTGTTTTTTTTTCTGGTGTGTCTGCCAAGTTTCTCTTAGTGTTTTTGTGTTTAATAAACACTTCTGGATCCTGCAAATGGTGTTCCTCTGACCTCTCCTTACATGCAGGTTAATTTGTTTTTTGCATACTCGTGTTCTGCCCATAGGATTGGCATGTGCATAGTGCAGTAGCTAGGCAGAGATGCATTAAGCTGTGATTATTTTTTGTCCATATTTGCTTATGCGTAGTTGCATACTGTATGTCCATAAGTGTCAAAGATTAAAGATAAATATCATCACTTTTGAGTGGGCACGTGTTGCATTCACTATCACTTGACTAACTCGGCTAACTTACAGCAATAAGTCCTCATTGGAAGCATCACCCATGTGACTTGTGGTAAGCTCCTTGATTTAAAGACAAAATTTAATGAGTGTTGGGTATTGGGGCTTTGGAGAGATCATTGGGAAAATCTGACTATGGGTTATTGAAATATTAATGCCACTAAATATTTTCAGATTTTGTCATTAAAGTGCCATTTCCATGGCAAGCATGTACATTTTTATCAAAATACTACAATTTATTAGGTTAAAATCATGTTGAGTATGTTTATTTTTTAGTGTTTACAACCCCAATTCTGAAATAATTGGGACTAAGTGTAAATTGTGAATAAAATCAAAATGCAATGACTTTCAGACCATGTGAGGCAATATGTTATTTACAATAGAACATAGATAACATTTCAAATGTTGAAACTGAGACATTATACATTTTTATCCACAAAATGAGCTTATTTCACACTTTCTGGTTGCAACAGGTCTAAAAAAAGTTGGGACACAGGCAAAAAAGGGCTGAAAAAGCAATTAATTTATAAGAGAATCAGCTGAAAGAACATTAAGCAAGTATTTAAGTTAACTGGCATCAGGTGTGTAACATGATTGGCTATAAAAGGGATGTCTTAGAGAGGCTGAGTCTCTCTGAAGTAAAGTTGGCCAGAGGCTCTCCAACCTGTGAAGGCTTGCACAAAAATATTGTGGAATACTTTAAAAACAATGTTCCTCAATATCAAATTGCAAAAGCTTTGAAGGTCTCATCTTTGACAGTGCATGACATCATCAAAATATTCAGAGAAACTGGAAAAATCTCTGTGCGTAAGGGACAAGGCCAAAGACCTTTACTGGACGCCCGTGATCTTTGGGCCCTCAGATGCCACTGCATCACTCACCGGCATGATTCTTTTTTTTATTTATTTTTTTTTTATTTGCAAACATTTAACAAGACATACCAAGGAGTAAAGTGCAATATGAACCATACAAACAGGAAATAACAAAAGAAAACAATGGAAGACAACAACAGACAAGAACAAAACAAATACAATAACAATAGTAAAAAGTAAAAAAGGTAAGCAGAACAAACAATAAAACGCAAATGAGACAGGAGTGGGCAGTATCAGTCACAAGTGTTTGGAGTATATAGTAAAGAATATTGTTGCTTGAATGTGTGGATGAGTAAAACGTGTGACATTTAGAGGCAAAACCTTATGTAGAAAAAAAAATAATAATCCTAACAACAACAACAACAGGAATAATAATAATAAGCAGTAGAGAAAAGAAAGAATAATAAAATAATAATGATCATGATAATAATAATGATAGTAACGATAATGTCAATGCTTTTAAGACATCACTAGTCAGGTTGGGGGCATGGGCTCACAGGCAGCAAGTGTAGGGCTCTGAGAAGAAGAGGGGTCCAGGTTGCCTCAAAATAATGAGTTTGGTCTTGGAGAGCGGCTGAGAGTTTTTCCATAGAAATGTATTCTGAAAGAATGTTTAACCAATGTGATATGCTGAGTTTATGTCTCGTTTTCCAGTTCCTGAGTATGGTCTTTTTGGCAGTGGTTATGGCTATAAGTATCGGTCTGGTATTATTGGGTGCAGGGTTAATTACTGTGAGGTCTCCAAGTAAGCAGAGTGAAGGGGATAATGGAAGGCCGCATCCCAAGAGATCTGACATTTTTTCAATGACAGTGCATGACATCATCAAAATATTCAGAGAAACTGGAAAAATCTCTGTGCATAAGGGACAAGGCCTAAGACCTTTACTGAATGCCCGTGATCTTCGGGCCCTCAGACGCCACTGCATCACTCACCGGCATGATTCTGTCATTGACATTACTGAATGGGCCCAGGAATTCTTCAAGAAACCACTGTCTGTAAACACAGACCGCCGTGCCATCCACAGATGCCACCTAAAACTCTATCATGCAAAAAGTAAGCCATTGTTGAGCATGATCCAGAAGCGCTGCAGTTTTCTGTGGGCCTAGGCTTAATTAAAATGAACTGTGGCAAAGTGTCCTGCGCTCCGACGATTCCAAATTTGACATTGTTGTTGGAACCCATGGGCATGTCCCCCGGGCTAAAGAGGAGAAAGACCACCCCTCCTGTTATCAGGGTTCAGTTCAAAAGCCAGCATCTCTGATGGTATGGGGATGTATTAGTGCATATGGTGTGGGACACTTGCATGTTTTACAAAGCACTGTGAATGCTGAAAGGTATATAAAGGTTTTAGAGCAACATATGCTCCCCTCCAGATGACATCTCTTCCAGGGAAGGCCATGTGTATTTCAGCAGGACAATGCAAAACCACATAGTGCAGTTATTACAACAGCATGGCTTCATAGTAGAAGAGTCCGTGTGCTGAACTGGCCTGCCTGCTGTCCTTATCTTTTACCGATTGAGAACATTTGGTGCATAATTAAAAGAAAAGTCCGTCAGCGGAGACCCAAAACTCTCCAGCAGCTGGAAGCCTGTATGAAACAAGAATGGGATTAAATTCCAATGGCTAAACTCAAGAAACTTGTCTGCTCAATGCCCAGACACCTCCACTCTGTGTTAAAAAGAAGAGGGGATGCTACACCATGGTAAACAGGCCCATGCTCCAACTTTATTGAGACCTGTAGCAGCCATCAAATTTTAAAAGAGCTCATTTTGTGGATAAAATTGTGAAATTTCAACATTTGCTATGTTATCTCTGTTCTATTGTGAATAAAATACTGGCTGGTGTGATTTGAAAGTCTTTGAGTTTTGATTTTATTCACAATTTACACTTTTTCCCAACTATTTCGGAATTGGGGTTGTACATTATTATGGTTATTTCTACACTTTACCCTGAAGACCCCTTAAAACATATTCGAAGACCTTCTAGCCTCTATGTTAATTCTTGGCCAAGATATTTGAAACGCCAGTCTGCGGACTTGAGTACTTTCAGAAACTAATGCCTCAAAATGACAAAAATTTAACTTGATTAAAAAAATTAACAGCATTAAATTTTATTATTTCTGAGTAACAAAACAGAGCATCTTTTTGAAAGCAAAACACGCCACTTTCTAGTGAAAGTGAACAGCAAATATAGTCTTACCAGTATACTAATGTCATGGATGTCAGCTTCTTGAACAAAATGACTGGAAGATATACGTATATATTGAAATGAAAGGTAAATTCAGCTGAAAAAAGGTCACAATAAAAACCAATCTCCATGAATTATGAATGGGCAGTACCACCATCCAACCAGGTTTAAAGACTTTTTTCATCATTGATAGGGATGTGGTATTGCAATTAGAAAGATAAGCCAAAGAATAAGCAGCTAAAAAAGATTACCTTTTGCCAGACTTTTTTTTTTTTTTGCTTGTTTTTAGCCCATGTTTCTGGCTGTCTGAGTCTTTTTTAATCTCTTGGGTTGAGACCACACACGCACACACAAACACACACACACACACACACACACACACACACACACACACACATCCTGGCCTACAGAGTCAGCCATTTTGGTTAGGTCAGAAAGCTACAGTGGCTGCTATTGGCCAACCAATTTTCTAAGCAATGCTTTGATTGGCTGACTAGACTTGAGTACTTGTTACTCAAGGCTTGGATAATCCCACAAACGCCACCTCTATCGACCAACATGATGTCCAGAGCCATGTGATTCTATAACACCATCTATCGAACAGAATACAGTTCTCTATTGATAGAGGGCAAGGCCCCTGTGGAGTCATTGGAAATCCTCTCCATTACGTGGGCTACCTGTCTAATTTCATCAAGGGCGACCGTCATGCCATAATTCAGGATCAATGTGGAAAAGAATCTTTGGGTAGGAGAGGCGACAACTCTTTTACTATGGAATAGGTCTGGCATCCCCTCTTCTTTTTAACACAGAGTGGAAGTGTCTGGGCATTGAGGAGACAAGTTTCTTGAGTTTAGCCATTGGAATTTGATCCCACTCATGATTAATACAGGCCTCCAGCTGCTGGAGAGTTTTGGGTCTCCTTTGACTGACTTTTTGTTTAATTATGTGCCAAATGTTCTCAGTCAGTGAAAGATCAGGACTGCGATTGGGGAATATTTTCCCCAATTGGTGGA
Source organism: Gymnothorax reevesii (assembly GCA_029721435.1). NCBI lineage: Eukaryota > Metazoa > Chordata > Actinopteri > Anguilliformes > Muraenidae > Gymnothorax > Gymnothorax reevesii. Next base: position 100,125,293 of record CM056578.1, read on the forward strand.
TTCGATAGTCTCCTGAAAGATAAAATGCAGTTATTGAACCCTGCAAAAAATGTGCTATAGGAATCCTATCGAACAGTTCAATAGAATTCTATAGAAATGAAGCTTTGTGAAAGTTCAGTCAGGAAGACTCTCTCTCTCTCGCATGTGTCAACTCTTTATTTTATTCAGGCATGTTCACTCGTAAATCTCTGCAGTCAAAGTCTGGGGCTGTCAGTTGAGCAATCAACTGGCATACCAGCTGATCTCTTCTATCCAACCAGGGCACACTTCAGTCACGTTGCTAACCAATCGTTCTGCTGCCGTTTTTTTTTAAATGTCATTCTCTCAACCCTAGTTCACCCATGCTGCCGTTCTCTGACCCTCCTCCCCTACACCACTCTACTCTTCGGACCTCCTGTATTGCCGCTCCAGGTCCACCAGCCTTCAGCCACCACCGCCACCAGTGTCTGGACTCTTAGGGAGATTTCCTGCCGCTGCTTCGGGCAGTGCTTCTGCTCTTCGAGTCTTCCTGTAGAGTCCAAGCGCCAAAGACTTGTTTGATTCTAAGCATGTTACTCATTTATGCTCAAAGCATAATAAATATTTTTCTGATTTCACTTGAGTCTCTCCTGATTGAACTTTAGTACCTCAAGTCCTATAGAAAATTTCTATTGGAAACAGTTACATTGAATATCTCTGAAGGCCTTTTTTTCAGTTTGGCATCTTCAATCCCATCCAAATTTGCAAGGCAACCACAAACAAAGCAGCCATTTTATATTACATTTCCCAGCAATCCTTTCCCAACTTGGATCCCTGTAGCACAATGACCACTGGTGTGCTACTTCGACCAGGGCTCGAACCCAGACACTGTCGATTTCGCAATGCGATACTTTAACCAAGTGAGCCATTCAGAAGCTCAGACATTCATGGTGAGAAATAACCTTTAGATGTATAAAGATGGTGGGAATAAGTCTCAGCAGACCTCAAATTGTATTCAAATTAATTCTAAATCTGTATATAATCTGCAATCACATGCATGTGAATGGAAAGGAATAATTTGATTGAATTTTTAAAATTAAAGGAAAAGTTCAAAAGCTCAAACTTTCAACATAATTCTGTCTTCGTAAGCAAAAGAGGAACACGAGTTTTCCATTTTTGCATAATAAATTTGAAATGCCTAACATTAATATTTTTGAATTGCTGCTGACAAAATGGCAAGAGGTCTTCATGTAACATAACTGAAATACTGCTAAGTTGTGGGGTCAGTCAGTCAGTCAGTCAATCATCTGATCAGAGAATCAATGAGTTAGTATATGCCTGGTACCCCATGTGCTTAAGCACACCTTAAAGTTCAAAGGGACAAGATTTCCTTGCTACTTCAGTATAGTGGATATGCATATCGCACATTTTCAAACCATTACTCCGGTTTCTCTCTTCTAGAACCCAGGTACACATAAGGTTAACTGACCCTTTGACAGAGCATTGCAACGATTCGTAAGATTTATTGTTATTTTTATTTAGCCCTTATTTGTCTTTCCTATTAAGCTTTTGTTCTGTTAGAAGGTCCTAAAGACCATAAAAGTCCTATAGAACAGGTTTTTCAACTAGGAAGGTCTTATAGAACAGCAATAATCTTATAGGACTTTCTTTTCCATGGAGGTACTCTATAAGTTTCCAGCAAATTCCTATGGAACGCACGGAAAATCCTCTAGAACATGCTGTTCTACTAAAATGTATTATAGAGTCCCATTGATGTTCCATAGGGTTCTACATAATTAATAGAATTCCATAGAAGTCCTATTGAACATTTTTCGCAAGGAACGAAGGGTGGCCACCCTAGATATTGACTTTCTCTCACAAAATGATGTGGTTATTTTTGTTTTCACGATATATTGTTATCTGTTTACTTATTTTTCGTATCTATATAATCCAATATTACATAAATAAACACTTGAATAGTCACCAGTTTCTGATTTATCTTCAATTTTTCAATCATATAATCATCTCTGCACACTACTGTATGCGCATCCCCACACTTCACACATTATGAGGAAGACTACTTGGTGTGTAGTTAAGATTGATTCAGAACATCTTTGGCTTACATTCTAGAATAAATTTGGGTATTTTCTGCAGTAGTATAATTTGTGGCTTTTTGCTCAATTTGTTGTTTATTATCACTCCTGGACGTTTTTTTCATTCACTCTTCAAATTTCCCTAAGTTTCTTGAATGAATTGGTTGAAAAAATAAAAATTTTGTCTTTACCTAAGTTTAGAGTTAATTTATTTGCATCGGACCAGCTTTTCATCTCTTCCAGTTCCAGTAAATAATTAAACGACCGTATGTAAGACCGCCTTACCCCTCCGTTACCCTGTTCACCCCGCATACACACATATGCGCAAGCGCGCACCCTGACCACCCCTGTATGCCCCCCCACCCCCCTCCCCCCCCTGCTCCATTAAATCTCCCGTATTTTTAAGCCCAGATGTAAGGATGCTTTCAGTGCCCACTTGCACATCGACATCTGAAGTTGAGAAGCGCTGTGTCGTTTGTCAGAGAAGTTAAGTTGCCATACTGCCGTGACTTGGTAGACCCAGTTTTGAAACGGTTGTAGCGATAGTAGACTTACCACTGAGACTCGACGTGTTTAACCATGTCTGCGGCGGGAACGTCTTTCCCAGGTACTCGAACATTGTTGTTTATTATGTCGTGTCGTTGGCTGTGGCTTTGATCTCAATGTAATGCTTTGTTTTTACGCAGGAATAAGACGTGGAATAGTTCAGGAGCACTGAATCCTTGCTTTTAGAATTTATTTTAATTAGTGGATTTATGGTATCGCACATTTTACCTCACAGTGCTTGTTCTGCCTCCTAAATTAATGTTATTGGACAGTTTTGCCTAAGAGTCCTCATGTGCTCAGCGCATAAATATACTTTTTCATCCGGATACCTTATCTGAATACTGACTTCACTATTGCAAGGTGCAAATGTGCCCCATGGCGATTGTCCAGTTCAGGTCAATCAGATTTATTTTGAATTAAACAGCAGTGTTTCAATAGTTTGTTCAAACATACTTCGTTGTTTTTCAGCGACATCTGACTCAGTATTCGGCTACATTCCTGCTTGCCATTACACGTACATTTGCGTATAGCTGTTTCGTTTATTATTCAGTTAAGGAAAAATTAATGATGGATGCCTTGTTGACTAATTGTTTCTGACTGATCTGAACGAAAAGTATTTCTGGACATCCCGTGAGCCAATATTTCTGAGAAATTAAGCAATAGCATACATAATTTTATTTGTTTTCCTCACTCTGCCTTAGGCTACGCGGTGTGGCGGCATTCGTCCCGTACTGGCGGCGGTGTGCAATCTTGTCACTTTTTTATGGGACCATTATTGTTGCAAAAAGTATTTGTGAATGAGTTAGGAGAGTTGTAACTGCATCTCAATCCGTGTATGCGTAATCGGGAGAATTCGAATTGTAACTCAATCCGTGTGTGCGTAATGGGATTTGTAAATGTGCATTTGTAAATGTGAAAGGAGAGTTGCATAACTGTATCTCAATCCGTCTGCGCGCAATCATATTTTTAAATGCGCATAATCTGAAACTGTATATTTAGAATATGTGTGTGTGATCAGATTTGTAAACGTGTGGACAAATCTTTAAATGGGTACATAATTGTGGGTATTATTGGCTGAAAACTCTGAGTGTTTTGCTCCATGAGCTGAAAATGCAGACAAGTCGTTAGTTACAACTCAGAAAGACTTCTCTCACACGGATTGAGATCCAGTCACAACTCTCCTTACGCATTTTCAAATGTTTTTGCTACTCTAAAGCAGTGGCGTAGCCAGAACTGAAAGTCGGATGTGCCAGGAACATCCCTTTACAACTTATATTAGTCCTTGTTCGCAATCATCTTTCCTGATGAACAACACATTCACTCCGCAAACAATCCACACCAGCAGGTGTTGCTAGTTCTTCTCGTGAAGGTAAGATGACAATCATTCGTTTGGACGCGATTGAAAAATTATTGCTCCTGATTTGTTATCAATCATTTTCCTTAATTAAAACGTTATACAATTATAACAACACACTATTGGCAATTATAGGCACTGCGTTTTTCTTAATGCCATCCAAGGGTGACAAAATTATTGGCTAAACTCAGTTCAGAAAAATAATTTTATTCGTAGCTGCACGCTTGTATGGATGATTTAAAGGCAAAAAAAATAAAAATAAAAATAACGCGTCCAAACGAATGATTTCCCGCTTTCCCGAGCTGGGCCGTAACCAGGATTTTTGAAATACAGAGGTCAAGTAATGCGCTCCCCGCCCAAGCTCCAACCACCACATTGTTTTGTTGCTAATAAGACATTTATTTCCAATAACCTCTTATTGTGGTAACAGATGGACTGTAGAAACTGACTTATGTGTTGCATAACTTTTTCATTTCTCACCTTACCTCTTCAGGGCCCTGAAGTCTCAAGCAATGAGCATGATTGTCACTCATTTATGTCGGATGTTACGCACTTACACCGCAAATAGTTTTGTATTTCTCACGCAAAAAAAAAAAAAAAAAAGATTAAAACGAAAACAACAGCCAATATAATAATGCCTTCAATATAGAAGGAGGTTGAAATCAAAGTTTTTATTTCATTAAATGAATGTTTAAATATGTATATTTGTCCAGTATAAATGCCATTACCATCATCCAGTGCCCACAGGGTCATCTGGGTGGCTGAAGTCCAGGGTCTGAGAGAATCATTTTGGTCTGAAGTGGTTTTCTGACCCCCACAAACCGTTTCTATAAAATAGAACAATTTATTCATGGGTATAAGCATTACATTATATTGGCGGCGGTTCTGCTCAGGAGGAATATCCTACCTGGGCACAGCAAACAAACAAACATAGACATGAACAGAAATCAAAATCCCCCCCCGATGTGAGCAGAACCAAACAGGTGGAGGCTGGGGTGGAGGCGGCCAGCAAAAAACCAAACAGCATGTTGCACAGCATAAAAAGTCATTGCAAACAGCAGCAGAAGTGAGTGAGCTTGGCGTCTTTCAAATAGACCGCTGTATGACCTCGTGATGTGTATCCTCCAATTGTGTGCCTGCTGATGCCGACGTGCTGGTAGCTTACCAGGCTGCTGTCAGCTGATGTAGCTCTTCTCGAGTTTCCTGCCTCAACTAGTTACACTCATTTATGGTCCTTCCAAAATGCTACAAAATTAAATGACTAATTCACATAAGTCTAAAAGGGGCATTTCATCCAAATTTCAAGAAATTTTCACGCGAAAACTGTCAGAGATGCTGACATGAAACTTGGGATTCTTTTGTTTGGTACCATGAAGTATTTTTGGACAAAATTTGAGCAAAATCTTAGAGGTGTCATGTACAAGGCACCTCAATATTGGCTGTTTTGACATGGAGTGACCCAAAATCGAGCCTCCAGGCATTCTACATCCAATTTCAACCAAAATAGATCATGTTAAAATGTCTCTAATAACCAACAGGAATGCCTTTTAAACCAAGTACCCATTCATCTTAACAGTAAATCTACACCAAGACCATAGGTCTTCACCCATGCAACTGAGAAAATATCCTAAATGTAAAAGCCTCATCAAAAATCAACAACAAATTTCAAACCTTGAGTACAAAGAGAGGATGATTTTTATCAGCTCATGCAAGAAAATGTGCACTGACCTCCTGTATTTCAGCACTGAAATACAGCAAAGGTTCATTTTGTCTTCGTTGAGGTTTTTCCTTGGCATGGTTTTTGCGGACTCGCAACTTGAATTTGAAAACGATTCGTAGGCTATGTCGTCTTTCCAGTGAAAAAGCAGGTGGTCAGAAGTGGTGAAACGAAGGGACATTTTACTTTTTTATCCACAAAATATGCTTACTTCAAATTTTCTGGCTGCAACAGGTCTCAAAAAAGTTGGGACACAGGCAAGAAAGGGATTAAAAAGCAATTAATATATAAGAGAATCAGCTGAAAGGACATTTAGCAAGTAATTTAGTTTACTGGCATCAGGTGTGTAACATGATTGGCTATAAAAGGGATGTCTGAGAGAGGCGGAGTCTCTCAGAGGTATAGATGGCCAGAGGCTCTCCAACCTGGGAAGGCTTGTGTTAAGAACATTGTTTTTAAAGTATTCCGCAATGTTCTTCAACGTCAGATTGCAAATGCTTTGAAGTTATCATCATCGACAGTGTATAACATCATCCAAAGATTCAGAAAAACTGGAAAAATCTTTGTGCATAAGGGACAAGGCCTAAGACCTTTACTGGATGCCCGTGATCTTCGGGCCCTCAGACGCCACTGCATCACTCTCCGGCATGATTCTGTCATTGACATTATTAAATGGGCCCAGCAATACTTCAAGACACCACTGTATGTAAACACAGTCCGCTGCACCATCCACAGATACCACCTAAAACTCTATCATGCAAAAAGGAAGCCATTGTTGAGCATGATCCAGAAGCAACACCATGTTCTGTGGGCCATGGCTAATTTAAAATTGACTGTAGCAAATTGGCAGAGCATCCTGTGGTTAGCCAAGTCCAAATTTGACATCCTTGTTGGAAGTCATGGGCATCGTGTCCTCCGGGCTAAAGAGGAGAAAGACCACCCCTCCTGTTGTCAGCGTTCAGTTCAAAAACCAGCATCTCTGATGGTATGGCGATGCATTTGTGCATATGGTGTGGGACTCTTGCATGTTTTAAAAAGCACCATGAATGCTGAAAGGTATATAAAGGTTTTAGAGCAATACATGCTCCCCTCCAGACGACATCTATACCAGGGATGGCTTTGTGTATTTCAGAAGGACAATGCAAAACCACATACTGCAGCTATTACAACAGAATGGCTTCATAGTAGAAGAGTCCATGTGCTGAACTGGCCTGCCTACAGTCCTGATCTTTCACCGATTGAGAACATTTGGCACATAATTAAACGAAAAGTCCGTCAAAGGAGACCTAAAACTCTCCGGCAGCTTGAAGCCTGTATTAAACAAGAGTGGGATCAAATTCCAAGGTCTAAATGCCCAGACGCCTCCACTCTGTGTTAAAAAGAAGAGAGGACCACAGTAAACAGGCCCCTGTCCCAACTTTTGTGAGACCTGTGGCAGCCATCAAATTGGAAATGGGCTCATTTTGTGGATAAAATTGTAAAATTTCTCAGTTTCAACATTGGCTATGTTATCTCTGTTCTATTGTGAATAAAATACTTGCTAGTGTGATTTGAAAGTCATTGCGCTTTGATTTTAATCACAATTTACACTTTGTCCCAATTTTTTCGGAATTGGGGTTGTACTTTCGTTATAAATCGCTATCTGATTAGCGTGAGAAATATGTCATTTCCTCAGCTGTTTGGATTAGCTTGCACCTCACAGAAAGGTTTAGCGCAGAACAACTTTTTTTCAGAACATGCCGTTAATTGTAAGACAGAATTGGTATTTAAAATCACTGAATTGCTGTGTAAAATCTGTCGAGTCTGCCGTTTCTTTACTCATTATGTGAAGCGACCATCCCCTGTGGTCAGAGCTCAGGGTGAAATTAGCTGTTAAGAAATCTCGGTTCCATTTGCATCTGATTGAGCTTCCACAGCAGGCTCTGACTGGTTTCCTATCTCACTGAGTCAAATTTGGCCAGTGGAGATAATATATCCTACATCCTCAAACTCAGATAGCAAGCGACCCCGGGCCAGATTCTAGCCAGGTCAGCGCAGATTCAGAGAGAAGTACTTGCTATCTGGGAAGGCTTCAATGTGGGGGAGGGATGAGGTGAAGGTTTTAGGGGTCATTTTTTTTTGGAATTCGCAGAGGGGCAATTGAAGGATGCTGGTCCTGATTGATTAGTTGCTAGCTTGCTTATTCTCTGACTTTATTGCTTTTTATTTCTCGCTCTGTTCTTTTCTCTATTTACCTTCTGTTTTGCCCTTTACTTGTAGTCCTCGTTCATTTTGGATACTTGCACCTTGTAATAGGTTGTGTTTTTACATCCACTTTTCCTTTCTTTCCCTGCAACTGGCACCATTTTAAATAACTCTGTTTGCTAAATAGCTTGTTTTATTCTTTTTGGTTGTGTACTTAACCCACTTCAGAGCATGTCTGTCCTCTCTTCATATTATTCTTTTTCTGTCTCTTTTCTTTCTCCTTCTTTCTCTTTGTCTCCCTCCCCTTTCCTTGTTTGTGTCCTACTTTCTCAGCAGGCATTACAGTGGGCAGCTTGGGTCCTGAGGAGGTGCAGCGCAGCAGTGGAAGTGCATTGGGCCTGCAGTGTATCGCCCCTCTGGTGCGTTCGGTGGAGGAGACGCCCGACCCCATCGAAACCACCGTCCACGGTACCATCCCGGCCTGGATTAGCGGAAGCCTCCTGCGCAATGGGCCGGGCAAGTTTGAGTTCGGCAACCAGAGGTGAGCCGACCGGCGATCATGTGACTCCATTCCTCTTTGGCCTGCAAGGCATGCTGGGCTTGTTACCGCCACCAAACGAAGTTGGCAGGAGGTTATGTGATCTGTGCCGTTTGTCTGTTTGTATGTCTGTCTGTTTGTGAACAAGATAACTTAAAAAGTAATGAATGGATACCCCTGAAATTTTGTGGGTGGGTTGCTATTACATCAGAGATGGACCTTATTGATTTTCATCGTGAGCAGTCAAACAATATGGTCGCCACAGCAGCCATCTTGAAATCCTATCACACAAGATTACTGAACTTTGCTCCCACTGGCCAAGATTTGGACTGTGCTGCCTTGGCGGAGGTTTGCACTCTGAGTGCCTCTCATTTTCAATAAATTGCCTCTCCAGCTTCATTCCTGTGTCCACAGTTCTGACCTATAGGTTAAATGCCGTCATATTTGCACAAACAACATGTCAGTGATGCACTGCACACTAATCTCGGTGAAAAGAAAAAGCAGTGTGCAGAAGTTCATGACCCTGGTGTGTAGACGGCTCTGTGCCTTATGGAGTGCTGAGCTCCCATCAGGCTTATGCTGTAGACTAAATGCTCCTCAGCCTCATTAACAAAAAAAGTTGGAAAAAGATGTGGAACATCTTCATTAAAATAAAGTTTCCGATTTACAGATCATCCTTGACCTGCAGTAAATTTAAAACGGTGCAAAGACAGCTTATGTGATATTTTTCATCTTTACTTTTTTTTTTTTTAATTAGTAGATAAAGGCTCATTCCAAATTTTAAGCCTGCAACGCACTCCAGAAATGTTGGAACAGGGCATGTCTAACCTCCATGTTACAGCACCTTTCCTTTTAACAGACTTTTAACCGACTGGTTGGGCAACTCAAGACACCAGTTGTTCCAGATTTGAAAGATTTTTTTTCCCCAACCCTCCTTGATGCACATTTTCTACTGCTGAGACATTTGCAATCTAAATTGTAATATTTTTTGCATCTGAAAGCGCCACATATTTTCAGCAGGAGACAAGTCTCAAGAGAAGGTAGTTAAGCAGTCGCACTTGGCGATTAGGGTGTAAGTCTGTTGTTACATGCAGAATGTGCCCAGCTGTTGTCTTGTTGAAATAGATGGGGTCGTTCCTGAAAAGTCATCATCTAGAAGACAGCATAATATGTTGCTCTAATATGCTCGTATAAACAGGCGACAAATTAATTGTAAAAGCAACTTCGATTCTTACTAAGTATTAGTCCGCCACAAGCCGATAGATGAGCTTCTATGACTTTGCAAACAATCAACAATTGTAAAACTTTAATGGAGGGATTGAGTGCCTTTGTTCCAGGAGATAGTCCCCCATTTGATGTTTTGATAGTGGTAACAGATGGCACTGTCCAACATGTTCAATAATAACTTGTATATATTCAGCTGGTTTGAGATCTGGTGACTGTGACGGTGGTGGAGTATGTGGGTTCATTTTAATACTCATTAAACCATTCAGTGATTCCTTGTGCTCTGTCAGGCTTGGGCTGTTGGCATCCTGGAAGAGAATACTCCCATCAGGACAGAAATGTGTCATCACAGGATATCAAAGCGAGCAGTGTAAATCCGCATTGATGCGCAGCAAACCTTCCTTTAAGGGAATGAGTGTACCCAAACCATGCTAAAACAGAAGAGCATTAGCATCTGCATTTGTTATGTTGATACTCATATTTATTCAGGCTTTTTTCCTTTAATTTGTCACCCGTCCTTTGTCTGTGGGTCCTTCAACATTAATCTCACCTAAACAGATTTTCAAGTTATCTATGCCATGGGCTTTAAGACAACCCTATTTAATGACAGACACTGGCTTTTTTTTCAACTTGGCTTCGGAAACTACCGAAACATTACTTTCAGCGTCATCCTTTACGCAGAGATTTCTCCAGATTCTCTGAATCTTATTACAATTGTAGCCCCTGGACGAAGTCAGGCAGTTATTATGGATTCACACGTGTTGTGTCCGCCGCCATCACTGCGTCCGTAAATGATTTCTTGCGGACGCTCTACAGGCTGTAATTTTTGACAAATTACTTTCATATTTTGTGTGGACATGTGTTCCACTTCAATTATGACACCTAGTGATCTTTGCCATGGCAGCAGTATTGGCTAATATGCAAATTAGTTTTTTTAAAAATCAAGATTTCCTTCCTTGCGGACGCAGCACAGACTGTAATTTTTTACCGATTACTTTCATATGTGGTACGGACATGAGTTGTACTTCACTTATGATACCTATGGATTTCGGTAGCCATGGCGACAGTATTATCGGAATAATGCGCAAAAAAGGGGAGGAGCGGGCTTTTAGGGGCTACACCCATGAGGTCGCAGCCGACCAGACTGTCTAGTATTATCCACTGTAGTTGGTGAAATCCAATACTTAAAATCCTTACAACAGCATTTTGTGGTATGTTGTTTTTTAAACTGTTATTTAATCGCACAGTTTTTTGGAAAAGTGGCGAGCCTCAAGCACTCAGTACTTGTAAACAGGGCTTTTTGTGGATGTTCCCTTAATACCCAAGTATGATGGCATCATGCTTGACCTGCTGTGCACATATTTTTTTACATTGTGTTGTAAGACAAATGCCAGTTAGAGTTTGCTTAAGTCTGAGCACCGTTACAAATTGCTGTAATTTTACAGTGCATTGCAGGTTCATACTCACAGTAAATGCAACGTTCCTCACACCCACGTACATTTCATTGAAATTTACAGTTAATTTACCTGTACAGGAATTTTTTCACCCGGCATACATTAGAAGTAAAGACTTTGGCTAAATATCCCAGCCACAACCTGCCTAGCACCTGCCTCCAAAATTTCTTTTCCCCATTGATAAAGCAATGGGATAAGTTTAACTTAGGTTAAAATTACATTTTGGTTACCCATAATTTTGTAGTTATATTTAGTTTATGGTCTCCTGTCACTTTACCTCTAACAGTACTGTCACTGCTGCTGGTAGTTAATTAACTGTAATTTTACAGTCAATTGATAACAGTGTGGAGCCCAAGTTTGTGAAATATCAGACACAGTGTTAGTTTTGAAATAATAAGAAAATGGTTCATTAAAATGAGCTATATGAAATAGGATAGGATGCAGAGTAATTGTTAACCATGCCCAGCTCATAGGGGAATTAGCGAGGCTAATTACATTACCATACAGGTTGAGGTAAATGCATGTTGTACAACAGTTAGATCCAAACGAGTAATTTGATGGGAGGAGAGGCATTCCATGAGTGCTAATGATAGGGCACAACATCACTGAGACACATAACTCTCCACTCACAGGTGTCTCTCACAGGTGTCTCAATAACCGTTAGATTCACTAACTGCCATATTGATAGACTGTTTGTTGTTGTTTGGGTTGCTTAGCAACAGTCCTGATCAATTTTTGAGAACTATTTGCGCTGGTGAAACCACATTACTGAATAAATGAACAAAGAAATCATAATCTGTTGTTGATTATTGCCATCAACTAATAAGTTGCGTTTGTAGAACTGTTGTATAAAAGCAATATCACACTGGAGGTTGTGATGTTGCTGAATATCATTACGGCTGTGATATCTTCGGCACTCGGCCTGTGGCCTCGTGCCTATAATGGCATCACAGCCGTGATGATATTCAGCAACAACATCATTCCCTTTCCTGTGATGTTGCTTAATAATTAGTAATATTTTTTGTTGTAACAGTGGTTCCAACATGTATCAGTTTCAGATAATTCTATTGAACAATTCAAGCGGCATTATCTGTTCCCAAAATAATTGTACACTGCGGGCAAATTCTAAAAATAATTAAGTACTATTGTGATCAACTTGCGAAAAGAAGCAGTGGTGTGCTTAAGCACTTTTATACTGATGAAGACCTAAACTGGTGGAAACTGGTCAGTTTTTAATGTATCTATGGCCATGTTTGAATAAAGGTCTTTTATACTAAGTACCAATTTTGTCTGACGTGTGCTTGAAATTTACAATTGTAATCGATTTAAATGATGGAATTGAATACTTTTTTGATGCTGGTGTTAAATGAATGAAGTTCAGCACTTAACAGGGCAGGAAACAAGGCCAGTCATATCATCTGTTCAGCAGAGCTGATCCAAGGTCCAGGTTTTGGGTACGCAGGTTGTCAGAGCAAAGTTCTTTCATAACAAATTGTTCATGCAAACTCTCCCACTTGGGTCTGGGCCACGAGGGAAATAGATGCTGAGGAGTAATTTCCTCTCAACAATTGTTTGATTGGGAACAAACCTGCATGGTTTGATCTTGTGGACTGTGGCAGGTCAGCACAAACATGTTAATCAGGCAAGGCTGGGATGCAACAAAGTCCAAAGAGGTTATCTTTGTTTAAATCTGCTGAAATACTGACAAAGGTCAGAACCATCAGAGCAACGACTGGATAGTTTATTGACCCGTTTAGGTACTGACCTGATGGAACCTCCCGTGGGCCGTTCGCACCCTGATTGGTGGAGTGAGGGATCCTGGCCAGCCATTGTGCATCTGATTAGTCAATCAGATTTTATCTTTGAGTGTGGCCTGTTTGAGACATTTATGACCCCTGAATCCTTCCAAAATGATCAATAGCTCTCTCATGGTGCCCGTATCCCTGGGATGTGGCTTGGGTCACCCCTTCAGCATTCCAGTCCGCGAAACACAGAATTTACGTTAGTGGGACTGAGAAGGAAGGGCAGTTACTTAAGACCATGAAGTTATCTACCCTGTATGCTACAATTCCAACACTTAAAGGAGCTGTGTCACGGTTACTGCACACTCTCACTACTTGAACAAAGTAAATCTGCTCAACTGCAAGTCAAAATCTAGAAGGTATTTTTCTTCTATGATTATTGGCATGGCAACCAGCTTGGCAATTCTTCATATCCCTTGGCTGAAGCTCAAAATGGCACTTTGAATCCTTGAATTTCCATAGTGCCGGAATAAATAAAATAAATAAATACAATGCAACACAAAGAAGTATTGGCAGGGATGGAATCAGATTATGACTTGCAATCAGGCAGATTCGCATTCTTAGGATGTAAGTTCTGAGCATATGCAGTAATCATGACACAGCTCTTTTAAATATTGCTCCTCTACCTTCTGTTGGGATGCGTTGTAGGCGTCATATTTTGGATGATTGTGTATTTCCAAATAACAATAAAGTTGATAGGGTAAAACATACTTTGTCTTGTACTGTTTTCAATATAAAGCAGGTCAAAGATTATTCATAAATCACTGCTCTCTTCATTCTTGCATTTTTTTCATGCCATCCCAACTTTTTGGGAAATGCAGTCGTATTAACATTAAAATGTTTTGCCATATGGACGGGATGTTCCCGAAACAATTTGATCCATTTTAAAATGTGGTTCAGATGTTTCCTGGGAATGTTTTAGAGGCAGTATTGTGGCTCTGCTAAGCTGTTGTTGTTATTGCAAGGATTTGGCGCATGTGGCCTTCATTGTCCTAATATTTATCATTACCCAACTAGGCTGCCCTTAGAACCTGAAAATAAAGCACCTTCTGTTAGTTTTATTTACACTTTTTTACTTTATTAAGCCTTTATTTAACCAGAAAAGTTCCATTGAAAACAGGATTATCTTTCTCAAGGACGCCCTTAGGGCGATGACAGATACAAGAAGGGTGCGTGAGAAAAGAGGACTAAAATTCCTGGAGTAGTTTTTGGGTGAAGGGCCTTGCTCAAGAACCCAACAGTATGGACCGCGTTGCATCTCTCCAGATGTAGGTCAGAATCGCGGGCCCCAACTCTGCAGTTCCCAGTCAGGCAACCCTCCAGTGAACTAACCTGCCATGCATTATTGGTTCTTAAATACCTCTTTTTACTTCACCCAACTTTGTTTGTTTGTGTCTCCGCACTTGCCAATATTTGCGTGAGTGGGGTGAAGTCTGCCACCTCTGATCGCCTTGTTTGTTTTAGGTCTCTATGAACCAGCATCCTTTTTCTCAAGTTTTTTGTCCCATTTGTTGTCCTTGAGACTTATTCTTGTCCCTGTCGCTCCAGGTTTTGGCTTGAGAATGTGGGGCAGCATACTCAAGTGTTTCGTGGAGGTTACCTGAATGCTTTTGAGTTGATATTGCTGACAAGACTGACGGCTCTGCTTCCTCCAGCTACAACCACTGGTTTGATGGAATGGCCCTTCTTCATCAGTTCAAGATGGAGGGCGGTCAGGTGACCTACAGGAGCCGTTTCCTGCGCAGCGACAGTTACAAGGCCAACGCGGAGCGCAACCGTATCATGGTGTCGGAGTTTGGGACCCTCGCCTTTCCGGATCCTTGCAAGAGCTTCTTCCAGCGTTTTATGTCCTACTTCGCAATGCCAAGTGAGTCCTGGTGCCATTTCATACAAGTTTGAACTCTTGATTCATTTGTCACGTTCATCAGGACAAAAGCAGCACTGGTGATGATAAATTTTAGTATATTCTTGACTTGTATCAATTCATTGAGTAGTACCAGAAAAAAACTGCATAGCCAAATATAACTCTCCCATTATGGATATCAGTTGTTTTCTGGCCTGCCTCTCACCCCGCGTCAGTAACTTGGATTTCACCCAAGAGTAAATTAACCAGTCTTACAATCTCTTGAAGTATCTCTTAACCTCGTGGTGAAGCCGTGAAATTGCCTATCTCTGGAACGTTACACGCTTAAGCCTACTGGTCACGTACACTATTGGCATGAGGCACAGTTGTTTCTTGCCGAATGACATTCCTGACAAACTTACCATAAAATTGCTGTGTGTTCAAAATTATGTTGTCATTGGTGCAACTATTTGGAAACTGTGACTTTTGCCCTTCTCAGCTGAGTCCCTGTCAGGGCCACACGTCTCCTTCAAAATATTACTCCAGACTATAGCGTGTATCACAGTGCAGGATTACTGAGAAAGCTGGATGACGACACTGAGTAAAGCCCAAATCCCTCCAAAATTTGAAACGTGGACCGAAGCTTCACTAGCCGTATGGGATTTTTTTTTTCTGCGCAGTTTTTTCTGGCAGCTCTGTAAACATGTTTTGTGATGCGGTGCCTTTAAACAAAATTTCCAGGGAGCGCTGGCCTCAGGTTTGAAATGGCAAATAATTTTAGTTCATTACACTCCTTTAACACCTGTTTTGACTGTCGGCTACGACATTAGGTCACCGTTTGTATTATTAGCTTCTTCTTGTTCCTGTAATTGATTGATTGCCCTCTGACCCCAACCTATGCTGCTCTTTAAGAATATCACATCATCTGAATATTGACATTACTAAACTGTCTAAGAAAATGCCAAATCAAGCCACTCCTTGGCTGCCGTGCATGACCCTATTTAAGGCTTTGTATCTTGGGATTTGTATCACGGAGATTGGAGCAATTATTTCAATGAAGCAAGACCTATGTCTCATTTGGAAATTTGATTTTGGAATTATTCAGCATTTAAATTTCGGCATTTTGTAGAGCCCGTGGCGTCCATTCTACACAGAGGGGTTAAAATACCTTGTCTATTCGGATCATGTATATTTGTCATCGTGGCTCCATTTCCATGCCGAAACGCATTAGTCAGCAGACCTCGATGAACAGCGTAAGAGCAGAGTCGGTTATGTAATGTGCTGGAGGCTGGCCAGTGTGAAATGAACTGAAGGCCCTGCAGACTGTGTTCTGGGAGAGCACTGGCCAAGAGAAGTATTTTTCAGCTCCTCCCTCACTAACGCAATTCAAACACGCATGGTTTCGACTCTACATCTATCTCTTAGGCCTTCGGACATTTATTTGCCTTTCAGAAGGGAATGTAGGCGGGATAATTTGGGGGAGGGGGGTGGTGACAGGCATTGGCTGGCATCCAGTGCTTCGTAGGTCCATAACAATAAGTATTTTTGAGGTTGGATGGTTTAGGGCCCTTCCCAGGTCCAAAATGATTTTTTTTTTCCTTTTAAGGTTCACTAAGATCTGTACTTTAATAAAATCAAAACATTTGATCATTAATTTCATCAATTTTGTGAAAAAAAGACTTTTTTTTTAATCTCTCCCACCTCAAATAATTTTCTTAGTCCGCTAAAATCTGGTGACTTTCAACGCTTGTGGCGCTGATAACTTTTTTTTATTTTTCTACCAAGTTGCCTTAAATTTTGACTGTGGACTTGTTGGTTATTTCTGCTTGCAATGACATCGGCCTTTCTGATTGAGGCAAAGGCCTCAATTTCATGGGAGTGCATGTGTCATCCAACTGAGGTATTTTTTTTAGAAAAAAGAACTCGAAAAAAAAAAAATACACAATATATAGAAAAATCCTCAGGTATTGCATAGATATGACATATATCTAACAGGGGAAAAAATGAATTAAGTGATTTGGTTGGGTGGTTAGGGAGTAAGGCACCGTGATTTTGCTTATTAACATTGATTCCCTGTAAGTAAAAATCAATGGAATTGTACATTTTTATGCTGAATTAAAAAACTGTAGTGTAATTATACCCATATCTGTGCGCAAGGTAAATCAAATGAACCTGGGAAGGCCCCTTAAGTGGAACCCACATCACACACACGCACACACACACACTCACACACACACAGATCCACCCCCAACCACGATGCTTCTACACACCGCCCATTTAAGAGATACATCTTGCTCGTATCGGGTTGGACACCTTTTTGTCTCCAGAATTACCTAATTCTTTGTGGCATAGATTTAATAAGATGCTGGAAACATTCCTCAGAGATATTGGTCCTTATTGACATGATCGCATCACGCAGTTGCTGGAGATTTGTTGGCTGCTCGTCCTTGATGCGAACCTGTTCCAGCACATCCCAAAGGTGCTCTACTGGATTGAGATCTAGCGACTGTGGAGGCCATTGGAGTACAGTGGACTCATTGTCGTGTTGAAGAAACCAGTTTGAGATTATTTGAACTTTGTGACATGGTCTGTTATCCTGCTGAAAGCAGCCATTCAATAGATGAGCGGACCGTGGTCGTGAAGAGATGGACATGAGGCATTTAAATGATGCTCTCTTGGCGCTAAGGGGCCCAAAGTGTGCCAGGAAAATATCCCCCACGCCACTGCACCCCCACCACCAGCCTGAACCGTTGATACTGGGCAGGATGGATCCTTGCTTTCATGTTATATACCCCAAATTCAGACCCTACTATCCGAATGTCGCAGCAGAATTCGAGACTCATCAGACCAAGTAACTTTTTTCCAATCTTCTGTTGTCCAATTTTGTGAGCCTTTGTGAATCGTAGCCCCAGTTTCCTGTCCTTAGCTGACAGGAGAGGCACCCGGTGTGGCGTTCTGCTGCTGTTTGATGTGTTGTGGATTCAAACGTGCTCTTTTGCATACCTCAGTTATAACGAGTGGTTATGTGAGTTAATGTTACATTTCAATCTGCTCAAACCAGTCTGGCCAGTCTCCTCTGACCTCCGGCATCAACAAGGCATTTTCACCCTGAGACCTGCCGCTCACTGGAAATTTTGTCTTTTTCGATCCATTCTCTGTAAACCCTAGGGATGGTTGTGCGTGAAAATCAAAGTAGATAAGCAGTTGAGGGCTTTGTGTTTTTGATTTTGGGCAGTTTGGCAGAGCTTTGCAAGCCAGCCGGTTTCCCATCGGATTGAAATGATCTTGGACAGGAGGATAGCATCGTAGTGTAGCAAGCAAGCAATAGCTGTCAAGGCAGTAACCCAGTGGTTTTAGTCTAGATTTGCAGTGTAGGACTCCGACATGATACAGCTTTAACTGTGGCTTTTGAGTCAGAAGTTTTATTGTACATACAGCTGTATCCTCAATAGAGCAAATACCGGCACTTCAAGTGTCACTCAGGAATTCAGATGGAGAGAAAACAATGTGCACATGCAGCAGATTGTATTGGTTACAAAAGGTTGACTATATGCTGATGGCTAGATTTAGTTTAGCCCGGGAAGTCCTGTTAAGATTGAAATCTCTTTTTCAAGGGAGCCCTGGGGGTTGAGGTGGGGAGGGAGAGGGCAATTTACACAGCCAATTAGATCAGGGGATGATTAGGTGGCAGGTCGAATGAGCCAGGTTGGAACTTTAGCCGTGACACCGGGGAACCCCCTACTCTTATCGAAGAGTGTCATAGGAACTTTAATGACCACAGTGAGTCAGGACCTCGGTTTAACGTCTCATCCAAAAGACGACGTCTCCTTCAGTACAGTGTCCCCATTGCTGCACTGGGGCATATTCCACCAGAGGGAAGATCACAACCTACTGACCCACCAACTCCTCTTCCAGCAGCAACTTGGTTCTCCCAGGTGGTCTCCCATCCAAGTATAAACCAAGCCCACACCTGCTTAGCTTCAGCCACACAGCTGGAGCAGATTAAATAGTGGTATGATTGCTGATCAAGATCAAACTCAAATTTATTTATAAACCAGCTACAGCTAACCAAAGTGCTGAGCATGCCAATGTTATAAAAGCAATCACAGCATACAGACGCAACAAAAATTGTTTCAAATGGGCTGAAACACAAAACGTGTTTTGTATGTGTTGAGGCAAGACTTGAAGGAGTCAAGAGAAGGAGCAGGTCTTATGCATAGGGGCAGGCCATTCCACAGTCTCAGGGCTACAGCTACAAAAGCGCGGTCCCCTTGGCGTTTAAACCTTGCTTGAGGGATGGCCAGAGGGCCCATGTGTGGGGGTCTAAGGGACCGGGAGGGGATATAAAGAGTCAAGAGGTCTGAAATATAGGAGGGGGCCACACCATTCAGGGCTTTATGTAAAAAAAGTAGAATCTTAAAATTAGCCTGGAGGTTCACTGGAAGCCAATGTAGAGAGGCCAGAATCGGAGTGATATGGTTACTCTTGCTTGAGCCAGACAAGAGTCTGGCCGCAGCACTTTGTACTAGTTATAGATGGGACAAAGATGACTGGATAAGCCCACTGTGTAGGGACTTACAATAATCATGTACTTAAGAGGGAAAACTGTGGTTTATGGATAATGTGTCACACTGTTTGTGAGATAAATGCTGTTTTTTAAGGATTAATTTCCCCCAATTTCATGCAGTACCTACAGACAACGCCAGCGTCAACTTTGTCAAGTACAAGGGAGACTATTACGTCAGCACAGAGACCAACTTCATGCACCGAGTAGACCCAGAGACCTTGGAGTCGAAGGAGAAGGTAGTGTTAATGTGCCCTTAAACTTTTTTTTATCACCAGGTAAAACTGACTTTGTGCTAACATGAGCATCTGCCAGATAAGGGGGTTCCCCGGTGTCATAGCTAAAGTCCCAACCTGGCTCTTTCGACCTGCCACCAAATCATCCCCTGATCTAATTGGCTGTGCTACTCCTCCTCTCCCTCCCCACCTCTACCCCCAGGGGTCCCTTGAAAAAGAGATTTCAATCTCAATGGGACTTCCCTGGTTAAATAAGGGATAAATAAAAAAAATAAAATGAGGGAAACCAGTTTTTTGCATTTGTCTCTATGGCATTGTGACAAGGAATGCTTCTCAACCTCAACATTTGTGTTGCAGATTAATGCTATGCGTGTTGGAAGAATGTTGCTTTTATACTGAGCTTTGATTTAAACATAAAACACCAAAAATTATGAATTGGCAAATTGGATAAACCTTTCAATGGGCCAAAAAAAAAAACAAGAACTCATCATTACTGGCACACTGCCATTTTTGCATTAAAATAAATGAAAACATATGAACTATTATATAATTGTTATATCATTCTTTATATGATTGGGTTGCTGCGGTATGTTATACAATCCTCTTCCCATTTCTGGCTGTTCTTAAGCTTCCGGTTTGACAGCTGTGTCCGGAGGGAAAACTGATGTCCTGCTCGGAGCAGGAATTTTTCCTGTACAGCTTCAAAAACTTGACCTTTGACACTTCGCTCCCATACGGTTTTGTTCCCATAGGATTCTTCAGTTTCCTTATCGCGTCCCTCATAAATTCAAAATGCAGTAAAAGCCCTGTGCAGCCACATGTTCTCCCTTGCACTGGAAGCGTTTATTTAGCTGCGAGATGAGGCTGCACACTTGTGTTTTCTAAATGTATACACAGAGACATTTTTTCTACCTTACACCATATATCATGTCGAATACAGAAAGCAGGGCTGAGGCGAAGTCTTCTCTCTGTGGCGGACATTCTTTTCATGTTCATTTCTGACTGGGGCCTTAAAAACTGTTGCACGGGTGATTAATTAAAAATTTTAAAGTCTTGTTGGTTAGTGTTATCTCAAAGCACTCAATATCATATCAAACTGCTCATCGTTGAAGAACGTATAAGAAACGTTTTTGCTTTCAGGGGCAAAAAATCATTCTGAAATGATCATCAGAGTGATTTCATCTCCTCCACGTGTCTAATTCAAATATGCTGTATTTGTAGGCAATGGTGGGTTTAATTATTTTTTAAAACTCATCCTTTATTTAACCAGGAAAGTTTCGCTGAGATCGAAATCTTTTTTTTTCGAGGGAGCCCCAAGGGTTGAGTTGGAGAGGAAGAGGAGAAATAGCATAAACAATTGGATCAGGGGATGATTAGGTGAATGAGCCAGGAATTTAGCCATGACACAGGGGAACCCATGGGATCTTTAAAGACCACGATGAGTTAGGACCACGGTTTAAACGATGAGGCTGTGGCTGTACAGAGACTTGAATTTGTCACGTGGTATAGCAGTGGATATACTTTGTTTTCCATATGTTTTGCCATCTTTCTATTTTGAAGGTCGACTGGAGCAAATTCATTGCTGTCAATGCAGCCACAGCTCATCCCCACTATGACCCTGATGGAACTGCATACAACATGGGCAACTCCTATACCATGAAAGGTCTGTGACATATTCCTCAGTTAGCTTATCCACTGTGTATCTGCGCTACACACCTCAGCCAAATAGTCCAAACAGAGCTCTTTCAATCTTGGCAAAAAACATAAAATTTAACCCTTAGTGACCTAAAATGCAGGTATTTTTACTCCATAATGTAAGATATCAAAATCAAAGCTGTTGAAAGCCTGTCATGTGGCGATTTGTTTAAAAGAGCTCCAGCAGGGGAGTGCTTTTAAACAAGTTCCCAAGTTTCAACAGCACAAGATAATTAAATTTATATTTTTGAAAAAAAATGTATTTCAGTGCTCTGAGGGTTAATTGGGTGTGTAAATTTGGCAAGTCGGTCATGTTAACCTTACTCAATGCTTATCAAAGACACTGGCAGGCATTTCCTGAACAATGTAAATTTACATAGTTGAAACGCAAGTCCCTGGGTGGGCAGAAATTGTACTGCTAAATTTGCCAAGACTAGCATTGTGTCTTCTCTGTATCTGATTTTAATTGCAGGTGTGAACATTAATTGAATTTTCTTGCGTGAACTGAGGTGGTAGTTCCTATACACTTGCAATAAAAGCTGAATCATGTTTTGCAAGAACGGCACATTACTATAGAAGACTGGTACATGATTCCAACTCCTGTTCCTACATGAATCCATTTTTTCCTGAAGACCCATTTGAATGAGCAGCCCATTAATCAAGAAGCAGTTCCACAATATGATAAAAGTACTGAATTTTTTATTGCAGCCGTAAACTTTGTTTTTGTTTGTTCAGTACACTGCTAATTTGGCTCTCCAGAGTTGAAAAGAGATGTTCTGTTTAATGCGAAATTGGGTAAACTACTGTTAGCTGAGCCCTAATTTTGTAAATCAACAAAAAATGCAAGTATAATTTTAGCAAAGTAGAGCATAAGTGACCCATGCAATGAAAGGATATTTCATAAGTCTGTTTTCAAAAATGCTGTGGAACAGGACACGGAATTGGCCATTTTCAGCTCTCTGAACAGAGTCTGGGGCAGACAGCAAAGCCTTCTCCGATGACCTGAATGGATTATTGAATCGGTTCGGGTGACTGACATAGTCTGGTGTCAATCTCTGCCTTGAATTTTACATGATTAAAAGGATGCTGTGCTGAATTGTGAGCTAAATAGTCCTCGCAGCTATAATCCAGAATGGGTCACTATGCAGTTTTACCCGGGATCTCATTGGCTGCCTGGCTGTCCCTCACTAACAGGAACTGGGGCCATCGCCTGTGGACTTAACAAGAAAAAAGCTAATTGCAATTGTCCAGCTATGAGTAAATTAAAACATGTGTCTGCTAAAGTTAGAGTTGAAAGATGTGGCAATGAGTTGATAGTCTATCCTTAACAATTTATGGTTTCAAAATGACTTTGGGCTCTGAAAAAGGACTTTTGCGTGGACCTGTAAGGGTTCTGGATCTGATCTAAGCAATGTAAATGAAATGCAATCTGCATCCCAGGGGCCGCCTACAACATCATCCGTGTGCCTCCTCGGAAGGCGGGACCATCCGAGACTCTAGAGGGCGCTACAGTGCTGTGTTCTATTCCTTCAGTGGACAGGGGCAGACCGTCTTATTACCACAGCTTCGGTAAGTGTTCTGCTGACTCCAGTTCATATTGGTCACCTGTTGCACTAAGACACTCTTTGCTGAATTGTTCAGCATAAACTGTAGTTTCCTGTATTTGTGGACCCCATTTACATTTACATTCAGATGAGGATTCACAACCAGTTTGCCAGCTTTGTCCAGACTGTAACGCCCAGCCAGCCTATTCTTCAAATAATTGAATCGGTGAATTAAATGAGGGCCCAACTCCATGTTGAACTGTGTGGCGCAGGAGGTAATGCGGGTGGTTTAGGAATCAGAAGTTTCGATCCCTGGCTCCTCCAGAGAGCGTGTTGGAAGTGTCCTTGAGTGAGACACTGAACCCCACACTGCTCCTGATGTGCAGGTTGGCACCTTGAATGGCAGCCTCAGCCATCAGGGTAAATGAGAGGCATAATTGTAAAGTGCTTTGTGTCATCTGACTAGAACAGCGCGATATAAATGTAGTCTATTTACCATTTCACCATATGTGCTAACTTTAGTAAGATGAGCATTAGGCTCGTTCAGTTGTTGCTTGTGCGGTACTGGTGCTCGCAGATTTCTCGAGAACCACTCAGCCAAACAACTTAAAACCTGAGGCTACACTTCCTTTCATCCTCAGAAGTTCTCTCATCCAGTTTTAAGTCAATCGAAGTTAAGCAAAGGACACACATGCATGTACGTGCACACATGGACAAAGATTCCTTGCTTTATAGTTTGATTCATAGTCATGACTTTTTAACACATAAATTAGAGGGCGAGGTAGGAAACAAAACAAACAGACAGTTAAAACTTTATTACATATGACACTATATCATGGGCATGCTTCACTCCAGTTGAGTGTCATAAATAGGTGTAGGACAGGCAGAACAGTCAAAGCTGCCCGCTAAAGGCATGTCCTGTTTGTTTCTGTTCCAGCGATGTCACAGAATTACGTGGTGTTCATAGAACAGCCCCTGAAGATGGACCTGTTCAAGATTGTGAGCAGTAAACTGCGAGGCAAGGCCCTAAACGAAGGAATCTACTGGGATCCCAGTTTGGATACGGTGTTTTACTTAATCAGCAAGCGCACGGGGAAGGTAATGGCTGATGTGCCATACACCAAGTACACAAAGCAACTTGCACAGCTATCATTTTTACACCCAGAAATGGTTGCTGTCATTTTGAAAAGTTTGTGTCTTGGCTGCCAAAAAATTTTCGGTAAACTGAATCGTAGACGACAAGTTGAGGTAATTTTTTGTCCTCAGGATAAGAAACCAAAAACTTTCTTGTTGTTCTTGGTCTTGTTCTTCTTGCTGTGGACTCCAACTTTAAAGCTCTACTCCTCTGTTATTGCTTAACATATCGTCATGACACTTGACAAGCGCATTCTACAAGTCAATGCCCAGGCATTAACTAGCCTGATTTTACAAAGAAAACACAGAGGCCCCCCATGGAGCCTGATGAGAACCAGCCTATTACAAGACATCGTCCGGAGGACGTGGTTCATTTCAACTTGCTACATTAAAATAAGTAGTCTTGTTTACTGTGTATCCAGCACTTAAATGACTGGATATTTAGTGAGACCATGCAGGTTAAGCATCTCTCTTTGGCGTATGTGGGTAGAGTTGCTGGATAAAGCCTCAGTATGCGCATACTCACCCTCTCATAACCACCTGCTGTGTTGTCTAGTAGTTCTTGTTTTTTCCTTTCCTACACATTAGTTGTGCTCCAGGACTATGAAGTACACAAACTGGAAAATTTGTGTCCTGGGACATGGATGCTTCCCGCCTGAGAGTTTGTAAAGTCCCAAAATTGTGAAATTATCTAATCGTGTCAAACAAAATATGAGATGCACACATTCGATCTATGTAGAAAGCATTTACCAAAGCTTGTTGAATTCTGTCCTGTAGTTTTTGAGGAGAAGCGGACAGGCAACTTCCCATACGTACAGACGGATGGACAAGGGTAACTCGATATGCCTCTGCCATATATGGCAGGGGCTTTAAAAGTGCTAATGACATGTATGGAAATGATTGGATGAATATAATTAAGTGCCTTCAACGCGTCCCTGTATATTTTTATTATACTTATCGGTCGGGGGTATATAGTATTTGCGAAAGAATTCCGTCTGTCGGTCCTTCTGTCCGCCCACACCAGTTTGTCTGACCGATTTTTCGAAACCTGCTCATCAGATTTTCTAATTTCAGTCATGCATGCAGAGGAGCCGTGCCAATAGCCCATAATCTCTTGAGTGCACAAGGGCTGGGGGTATTGATGAGCTGTGCTTACTTTTTCACTTGTTCAATATTTGAATTTGAGAAAGGAAAGTGATAGCAACCAAGCTGTCACTTACGAGGGAAGGATTTGGCCTGCCCTGCTTTAGGCACGGAGACTTGAAAGTTAAAGCCATTTTTCAGAGGTTCTTCTGACATCTCGTTCATCCCTTTTAGTAGACTTAAATGGAACTGAAACCAGTGGGCTCTGGGGTTCACAAACACAAGAGCTATTGACTTTAACAGCATGAGTGCTGAGTTTAATTTGAGACGTATACAAAATGAGACAGCGAGACTCCACTTCAATCCCATAATGCCTAGCGCACTCGTCATCATGAAATGGGCTAATTTGAATTCCGAGCCGCTTTTTTAGATCACATCACTGACAGACCATGCTCTGATAGGCCAGAAATAGGTTTGAATCCATTTAGGTTCAATGGCCTTTCCTGTCCTGAGCCAGGATGTGGCTATCTGAAATTATTTAACTTGAATTTTAATATTGGAATTTGACCAATCGAATTTGAGTAATGTTATAGCCTATTTGAATTTTTTTTTCAACTTGAATTTTCAGGTCTGATTTTCTCCAATTGAATTTTAGCTGCCATTTTTTTTTTTGAAATACAACACCTTGAATTTTTAGACCTGAATTAATGCTATAAATTCATTGGTGTTTCTCATTTCAATATTAAGAATTCAATGGCTGTTAAAATTCAAATACTTATATCACTATTGTATTTGTCTCCATAGAGACCAAGTGTTCCCTCTTTGCATTGCAGCCAGTTTCCGTGACGTACCGCGCCAAGGCACTGGCCAACTTCCATCAGATCAACGCCGTCGAGCAGGACGGCTTCCTGCTCCTGGACCTGTGTGCCAGCGATCACGGCGGGGCCATCTCCGATTACCTGATTCACAACATGCGCAAATCTGGAGAGGCTCTAGACCAGGTAAACTGTAAAAGAATACGCAAAAAACTGGAACCTGCTTAATTAGGCATATTTTACTATACTATTTTTTTTTTACTATTTTACGATGATGGCCGTTGAGCCAAAACTCTGCATTGGCAGATAACGGCTGTGTTAAGTGATTATTGACCTTGTCCTGTTTCAAATTATTTTTCATCATTCTGTCAGCTATCTGAATAGTCGAAGTACTCGAACACACACTGATTCTTTCCCCATATTCGGAAAAATGAAGCTCAATTCCGAAAACTCAGTTGTTATCGCTGAGTACTCTTAAAGATGTCATATACGCCACTTTTCATTAAAGAACATCTTTGAGCCCAACTTGCAATTGAGTGGAGCAAAACCTGCATTCTAGAATTGTTTTAAAGGTAAAGTCTCTGCATAGTGAATATTCTACTTGAAGGAGGGTGAGTGATAATATTTGAAGATAATGTTTATTTTAATGTGTTTATTTTATACGTTTTAATCCCATAATAATCCAGCTGAGGGTAATGTGCTGACTTATGAATCAGGGTCTTGTGAATTTGTCTCTGTAATTTTTGATCGATGAAAATGCTTTTGAACAAAACACCAATTAACCGTTTCAGAGGAAGTTTCCCGCCTCCTAAATTTTCAGCTGAACAGCCACCACTGAATTCCTTCAGCCATAATCATTGCAAATCTTGGGGGGTCTTAGATTTAGGACAACAGGTGTACATGTGTGTTAAAATTCATACATGTCCTCTTTTCTATATCAGCTGTTTGAATCCTTGCCCAGAGCCTTCCCCCGCCGATTCGTCCTTCCTCTCACTGTGGACGACAGTGCGCCAAATGGGCAAAATCTCAACACTATTCCTTCCAGCCTGGCCACTGCTGTCAAGGTTGCCAGGAATGAGGTACACTGAGCAGCTTTTACTCTTGTGTGTCTGTGTTTTGCATATTACTGCAGTAATTGAATCCATGAATAAATTTTCAACTCCCATGTTGAAAATGTGTGGAATTGGGTCCTAATTGAATTCTCCGATTCAAGTATGTGCTAGAGGTCTTCAGAAATATTGAAGTGGTGAAAACCAAAACACTAGTTGCGATTTTAACCTAATCTTTTAACACAAAAAAATAGCTGCAAACAAGTGTGTTTGTTTTTTTTTGCACTCCTATTGTGGGCGTTCACGTCTTGTTTTATGTTTGTGTTCTTCTCAGTTTTCATTTCCAGTTTGGAATGGTCAGTCGTGCTTAAGCTTCAAGGCGAATGGCATTGCATTGTTGATTTGGGAGCACTCAGGCAAGGATGTTATGTAAATGACAAGAAATGACATCAAATTACCATACCGCAGTTGTGGCTTACACAGACAGGAGTTGAAGAATGAGTAATAAGACCCATTTAGGCAGGATAAGCCAACTTGAGAGGGTTTGTTATTCAGATGTGTTTGCAGATTTAGACAGGTTTGCGAGTTTCTGCAGTTCAATCAAACATTTGATGTAGCTTTATAGCTAGTTCTGGCAGACAACTTGAGACGGCTTCATTCTCAGAACCACTTAAAAACTGTTGCCACTGGTCCCTCGCTTTGTAACTTGGGCTATTTAAGCTGCTCTTGTGCTCCATCTTGACCGAAAAACAATGCTACTGTCTGCTGCTAGTGCTGCATCTCTTTTGTCTGCTGCTAGTTAACATCCGACCTCTATCCCAACATCCATCTGTGGGCTCTGGGAGAGTTTTAGGAAACACTGTGATGGAGTACACTTCTACAGAGTACCACTTGTACTGCAAATCTTATAACTCTCCTTGCTCCCCAACAGGTTGGTTCAAATGATCAAGTTATCAAACCCTGAAGCTTATCATTTGAATCACCTGTGCTGGAGCAGGGACAGATCTATCACACGCGGCAGAAGTGATGCTCGAAGTGAGGTTTGGGAAACGGTTTCAGCTCTCCCTACTCACTTCTCTTCAAAGTGAGTAAACCAAAGGGTGTGTCAGGGACTGAGTCTAGATGTCAAACTATCATTTTATTTATTTTTTAATACTGCAGTTTTGCTGACTGAAGTGAAATGTAAGCGCATTTTCGCTTACCTGAAGTTGTACGTGTCCATCCAGATAGTCTGGCTAAAATGGGATGAGTGGCATACATATTTACTTCTGCTCACTTGGATGTAACTGACCTTACTGATCATCTTGCATCTTTTATGAAACAGTTTCATGTCAAAAATTCAACCACAACTTTCCAAATGTAATTCCACTGTCAGAAGAGTACTCAGTTTATTTCCTGCAGATATCCTTTGAAGTAGCTCACTTCCACCAAAGCACTCCAGCAGCGTAGCTAGTATCAAGAACACTTTCATACTTCAGCAGAGACAAAATTTGGCAAAAATGAAGTCTTCAATTTAGAAGTCACAACTTGTCGGAAATGCCAACTAGTTACTCTGTCTTTTTAAGCACATTACCGCTTCAGAATTTATGATTGTGGTTATAATGGGGGAAAGTTACAACTGTGAATATCTCAACTAGGAATTTCAAAAATCAGCATGTGGTTTTGTAAAATAAGTCACAAGAACAAGGGCACTTTGACGCTTGCAGTATGAACAGCTATGCCTTAAACCCAGGCCTGCTGAAGAGGCTTGTCTTTGTTTCTGAGGTAAGCGTTTACCAACTCACTCACTCACTCACTCACTCTCTCTCTACAGGTGTACTGTACTCATGAAGATCTCCATTCTGAAGACCTCCACGATTATGGAGGCTTGGAATTCCCACAAATCAACTATGCCAAGTTCAACACTCGGCCGTACCGCTACTTCTACGGCTGCGGATTTAAACACCTCGTGGGGGATTCTCTCCTCAAGATGGATCTCCAGGGGAAAAAACTGAAGGCAAGCGTTTAAATTTTTATTTCTGCATTTATTTTTATTTTTTTGTAACTTTGGAAGGTAATTCTGTCAGAGGTACTCCTGCTTTCTTATAGATGCCCACTAATATTTTTTTATAAGGACTCTGTATTTTGTAACTCCTCCTGATTCTAGGATATAAAGTAGATTGTGATATGGTTAGCAGATATGTATCTCTGAATATTCCAGTTTACAATTTAAATTTCCTGTAGTGATTTGCAGTCAGTGCTATCTATTTTCTTAAAATGTAGTTCAGTACACTATTTTATTTTCACAAATATTTTGCTATATAGTTTTTGAACTACATAAATTCTGCCGTCCAATGGCAGAACCTAGTAACTCGCTTTTATTTGATTTTGAGAAAAAAGCAGAAAATGAAACAATTTGATATTAAAGCCTGGTTATTTGGGGAAGGTTAGTTTTATAGTTCATTATTATTCTCTTGGCATCACGAACTCAAGGACAATTTTAAACCTTAAAGGGCCCTTTTATTTTGGTGGGAAAATGAGTCACTAGGTTTTGCTGTTGCAAACTCCATGAAATGTCACATAAATTACTAAGGCAAAACATGGTACATATAAAGACATACAAATTTTATTTCTCTTCTAGCACATTAAACATCGTTATTAAGATAGCTTTTGTGACCATGAGTCCTTTATGACAAAATAGTGCAAGATGAACAGTGAACACTCTACAGGTACATTGGGGGAAGGGGCGTGCATCTCACCGGAACATCCTAATATTTTGCCAGCAATTGATAATGTTCTCCATAAAAAGTAGTATGCATTTCATGGAGACTGTAGGGATCATTATTAATCAACTATTAAAGTAAGAATCTTCCCGTTTGCCTTTTCCATTATGGCCGGCACCGGTGTCATTATTGGAACTCTAACTTCCATGGTATTTACAATCTATACAAACCTTGAGGAGCAATTCTTTAAATGATGTTTCAGGAAAAAATTTCCGAAATGGAGTTGTGCAGCTTGTGTTTTCCATGTGTGTTGCACATTATCTACAAAAAAAATCTATTTCTTTTGTATACACATTATGAGTTTATGTGATTATTGAAAAACAAAACAATCACAAATCAAAACGTAGCGGTGGACACAAAGCCCACACACTTCAACATCATGCAACATCAACTTGTGGTTTCACTCCGATCTATGAGAAGCAATATGCTCATTATAAGTCCTGGAAAATTTAGTCTTTTAATATGAATTCAGAAAATATGCCCTGAGTTTTCATGAGAATTTTTTCTAAAAATAATCTAATAACCATTGAGGTTTCACACCTAAAATAAATTTTAGCCTCCTGAAGTTACTAGGTTTTGCCATGGTATGGATCAACACAGATGGTACTTGCTAGGTTTGGGCATAGCAATACTCAAGGAATGGTTGGGCATTTTGCAATGAACTGTATGTGAACATGAAGCACAAAACATAGTTACTACAAAAATAATGTTAACTCAATTTTGACCAAAATGACAGTTACTAGGTTCTGCCATTGGACGGCAGAATTAATGATGAATGAATAAAGTCAGTACAACCAATGTGCTGCACTGCATGAAAAATGTACTGAAATGTATTGTGGATATTGGCATGCATCAAAAAGAATGAGAAAATGTTTTGGAATAACACAAGTTATGTGACGTCAGGTGTGGCGTCAGCCCGGGTTTTTCCCCTCTGAGCCGGTCTTCGTTCCATCACCCGCCGCCACCGAGGAAGATGATGGAGTAATTCTATCTGTGGTCCTCACTCCCCTGCAGGTCAGAAGGAGTTAACTTATAGCACTTGGAATGTCACTTCCCCCTTGTGTTTTCAACAATTTTGTTCCTGCTGATACTATTGAGTTGTAGATGGAAAGCAGATAAAAATATGCACTAAATTCCAGAGAAAAAGCTGGAATTAAGGTTCAACTTAAGTTATTTCATTCATTTATAGTAGCTGTAAGGTCAATGTACTGCAGTGGCTGTTTTTGATGTGGTACATCATTTCTGTAATCTATTACAACCACTCATTCTTGTCCTCAGTGTTATTTACCCAAAAAAAAAAAAAAAAAACTTTGACATACAGTCAATTTTTAGACACTGATATTTTGTATCTCCAATTCATTTATAAAATAAAAAATGAACGGACCTGCGCAGACCCTCAGCACATAATGCGCAGACATCGCACTAAATCAGGGGTGGCCAACCCTGGTCCTGGAGAGCCGCAGTGTCTGCTGATTTTTGGTGTTACTTTGCACTCGACTGATGGATTAAATTAGTTGATTACTCACTTAACTGATCTCACCTGGTGTCTCAGGCTTAATTTGGCAATCAAGCAATTCATTTGGTACTTGAGCCAATCAAGCAATTAGCAGGAACAACCCACAAGACTCCTAGAGCCAATTAAGCAGACTTGCAGGTTGTGAAAGATTTGTCAATGTGGTTGGATATTTAGTGTAGTTGTAATGCAGGCAAAGTAGAAGTACAGAGTACAGATAAAAGTTTATAGAGCAGGGGTGGATAACGCTGGTCCTGTAGAGCCAGAGGGCGTGCTGAGTTAGGTTTTAATCGGGTGGAGAAAACCAAAGACACCAGGTGATATAAGTGAAGGGTGTAATCAACTGCTTTAATTTATCAATCAAGTAACACTAAAAACCAGCAGACACTGCAGCTCTCCAGGACCAGGGTTGGCCACCCCTGCACTAAATAATCCTACAAAATGTCCGTAAGTGAGTGCATGAGTGAGTGACCACAATTTGGAATGCATAGCCCACTGTGGCTGTTAGCAGCACCATGGGGAAAAGCATATTATTAGGAGTGGGAATTGACAATCAAATTCGGACAGTGAAGAAATAAATGACTGCCCACGGTTTTTTTGTGAAGGAGAGAAAATAGTTTGAAAACCGTCATGAGGATGTAATTGAGCAGAGAAATAGGTCTGTAATGCATACAGCACAGGTTTGATATCAAACAAGCGCAGCCTTTCTACCCCTGAGCAATGTAATTTACTTCGGTAAATATCCCGCCACATTACACAATGAATTGTAGCTCTGTATAAGATCATCTGCTAAATGTCTGTCATTTACTGGGTGTGTTGACAAAACTTGAGTCTGAGAATTCACAGTTCCCTGATCGTGTCATCTTTGTGTTTTATCCAGGAAAACAGTACCTTCCTTTTGGTTTTGGACGCAAAGACGTTTGTGGAGCTCGGTAGAGCTGAGGTTCCCGTGAACATCCCATACGGTTTCCACGGAGTGTTCAACAGCAACAAGTAGTGCCCTAAGTTTCACAGTTCAGCTAGTCCCAGTGTACCTGGTTTGACTTTCTGGAAAAATCACTGTGAATAACTAACCATACTGAAGGAAGAGCAGAGAGGCCATGGAAGAAGAGGGATAAGCCACTACAGACGAGTGTCAAGTATACTTGCAGACCTGTCATATTTAACACTGAAAAAAGGTCCCAAATCTTTTTTAGCTGACTTTACAGGTGTGTTTGAAATATTTTAAAAATTGTATAAATGAAAAATAGGACCAAGGGTCCTGTAGCTTACTGGCAAGCAATCTTATAGTGATGACACAAGTTATGAAAATTTCATGTGAAGTTTGAGGTTCGAATCATCAAAGGTCAATGTCAAGGTTACTGAAAGAGAGTTCACATGCATTCATAAAATCTATGTCTGTAACACAATCATAAGCTCTGAAGCAGTTTTAGTGATACAAGTAATTGAAAACTCAGTATGTCAATTTGTCACAGAAGGTCAAGTTGAGGTCATCAAATGGACTTCATATACAATGTCCCATATCTAAATAATGCAGACCTTGTCTCTGCCTGTGACTGTTTTGGTGACACAAGTCATTGTAATTTCACTATGACAAGTTCAATCTTCAAAGGTTACCAACAGTCAAGTTGAAAGTCTCCAAATGAATGTTCATATATGACTTACTATGGGTCTGTAATACAAACCTAGGTTCTATCTGTAACCATTTTATTGATATAAGTTACTGAAATTTCAACAGGTCAAGACTGACCGTCAATATGAATGTCACCAAATGAAAGTTTATATATGACTTCCTATATGCCTCTAATACGTTTTACAAACCCAGGCCCCATCTGTGACTTTTTTTTGTGATACAAGTCATTGCAATTGTATCATGTCAAGTTTTATCTTAGATGGTCACTGACAGTGGAGTTGAATGTCACAAAATGAAAGTTCATATGTGACCTCGCATACATCTGTAATACAAATCCTGGTCATCTGAGGTCAACTTTAACACTGCCAAAATATAGGTCATATATGATTTCCTATATGTCTATGATACAAACTTAAACTCTATCTGCAACCACTCGGCCTCCACAGGCCATTTAGCATATTCTCCATAAGACGGAATGTTAAAGTGCAGCACCCCCCACAAGACCTACTTCCGTCAATTCTATCAAAATGGCACTTGCATTGTATGTTGATGGTACAAAAGTGAGTTGATTGACTGATTTTGAAAAAAAAAAAAAATTATCCCAACAGTGTTTGAGAAATAATTTTTTTGAAATTTCTATTTTTAAGTCTCATCTTTTAACATTGGGGCCAAAATTTAAAGGGCCTATGAAACTGATAAAAACAATTGAATCAAAATTCTAAGAAAATAGTCTGGAGATATAGTTTAGTGGTATGTTATGACAAATTTACACACAAATTCATTTGGCCAAAAAAAGATAAAAAATGTTCTGGATGACGGAAGCCAAGATCCAACTTATTTAAACCTTTCATCATTTTTATCTTTTAAAGTGTGTGTCAGTGTGTATATGTATACAGTTTCTTTATAGTTTGCAATATTAGCTTTAAAATGATTATATTAAAGTGTGAATGTGTTAAAAAATGTTTTCTAGCCTGTTACAAATATCAGTGGTGACCCATTGATCTCGACCTGCTGTCATATTTTCTCTGTATCAGGGGATAACAAACACACTTCTCAAAGTCCAGAGAAGTTCAGTGTTCAGTCACTGCATGTGCCAGGATGCTGGTCATTCCCAACTTTCCACTGTCTCTGACATGAGAAGTTTTAATGGATTTTACTCATGCCGATGGCCTTTGCCCGAATAGTGACATTCCAAAAAATTCAGACAAGGGCTCATCTTGGAAAATACAAAGAAAATCAAGAGGAATGAATCAGAAAAGTTAATTTAATCTCTACTGAATTCAGTAATGCAACAAACTTCATAATCTAACATGAATTTAACAACTTATTGAAAATGTAAAATGTAATGACTGAAACAAAGTCCAAAAATGTTGGCCTAATTGACTGTTCATCACTGAGTATCGTCATGACTGCATACATTGTATTAACATTAGCCATCGAGTCGTCTTCAGTGAGAGTACTGATGATGCGACTGAACCATTGTCAGGGCCTGGGGGATAGGTTTACTTTTTGTTGCTTCCTTCTCCTGGACATTGGTATGACTGAGATCCAAGTGGGCAGACTGTGTGCCCAAAATGTGCAATAAAAGGCTTTTTGAACAGTCAATAAGGTTTTAATCATCCTTTCTTATCCTTTTCGTGTTGAGGTTCATTACATTGGCTTTTAAAGAGCTTATCCATGTTTTGCCTAATTTTGATATCTGAAGAGGACTGATGATGGAAAATTCCATCCTCATTTGCTTCACTTTGGTTCGATGGCTGTCTGGAGCATTTTCAACATGGTGTGGAACAGAAGAACAAAAACAAAACGAATGCGAACTCGTGGAAAAACTGTTCACATTTTCAGCTGGTC
Organism: Gymnothorax reevesii; assembly: GCA_029721435.1. Taxonomy (NCBI): domain Eukaryota; kingdom Metazoa; phylum Chordata; class Actinopteri; order Anguilliformes; family Muraenidae; genus Gymnothorax; species Gymnothorax reevesii. Next base: position 100,159,885 of record CM056578.1, read on the forward strand.
TCTTAATCCTTGGTGTGGTGAGTAACACCAGACACAGCCTGTTAAAGTTATCATGTAGGGGTCCACGACTGTAAAGAATTATGCCTCCCCACCCAGAGGGAGAGGGCAGACATCTTGTTTTAGGCTCGGCTTCCGTTCGGGTTCGCGTCAGCGTTCCCTCTTCTTTTCCAGAGCGTAACTCCAAAGCCGTTTGCATGATCTTAACAAAACTTTGCGTACTTGCTACTCAGGTCCTGCAGTGGTGCCTTTTGGCGTGTCCCTGCCTGTCTGTCCGTCAGCCCGTCCGTCCGATGGGTTAGGCAGGGAAGGGGCTATCAGAGCGCTATCTCTTTGAATGGGGAGACGCCTAGATTTACTGCTCTGTTGCATGCATTACCGTTTGATTTGCATATTTGTCATCAAACAGTTAATAGCATCGAGTTATTAAGTTTACTCTGAATGACATTAATGCTAGGGAAAAAGGACATTTTTTCATAATATGTCAGCTACAATGGGGCAGTGGTTTGGGAGTGGGAACACAGAATTAACATGAAACGAACACGAGAGGAGGGCTGAAGTCTTGGGTTGCCTCCTCAATATGCTTTTGATCTTTGTCCATTGGCTTTGTGAAGCGTCGTCTGATGAGCTCAGAAAATTTTGTTAGAAAACATGGCCATATACAATGCTTTCATTTCATCAGCAGTCAAATTATCAGTAAATACAAGGGAATCCTTAGTGTTGGCTGCCAAACATGCCCACACATAACCACGCTTCATAGATGAGAACGTATGCTTCGGATCGTTCTCTTTTCCGCACTCTTCTTTGTACAATTTTTTTAATATTAAACTATGTATGACCAAACCTGCTTTTTTTAAAAAATTATCTGCGGTGAACTACTTGTTTCTGAGACTTACCAATGTAATACATCTTGAGGTAAAGCCCCTGCATTTTCTCTGGTGCGTTTTGCTGGTGATTGTTGACTTTGACAGAGTCGTCACCTCCCGTGTCCCCAGCATGTGTCTGTTTGTTTCTTCCTGTTTCCTGCTACTTTCAGTTCATTTTATCACTGCCTCATTGCCTCCCCAATTCTCTTGCGCATTTCACATGCTCTACCCACTCCTGTCTCTCATTGTCTTAATGCATTTTATTTGGTGCTGGTCAATCTTTTCTCACCAGTTTGTTCCAGTTTCTTTTGTCTTTGCATTTCCTGATAAAGCTGTGTTCAATTGCTGGTTTTAATCCTGTATTTGCTTTATTAATCCTTCGTTATCTTCTCAGACCTGTCTCAGCATGAGACACTGCTGCTGGGTCCACAGGCCCTCCCCGCCCAGGCGGGAATGCGTAACGTTAGCTTGCTTCACTGGCTGTGACAGCTCTTTGGACTTCATTGCGGCAGCAGCAGCTTTCAAATGCCAATGCCTTGCTTGAAATAAACTGTAAACCCATGCTCTGCTTATTTTTTTTTTTAATGAAATAATGATCAAATAACACAAGTCTGGCCATGAAGCAGCTGTGCAGCCAATTATATTTTGTTCCTTAACCTGGCAGGACACACCGGATTTTCGGTGCACTGGGCAATAAATAAAAATATTAAGATAATTTTTTTAATTCCTGCATGTTTGTGCTGATGTTGTGTAGCTTGTGTTTTAGCCACATGCTGCATGAGTACGCTTCTGACAACTACAGGATGTTGCTTTTCAAATGAGGCCATTGAGGCCTTATACATGCATTTTGGCCATATGACGTTTTGGTAACATCAAAATGGTGGGATTTGAGGGTTAATATAATGAGGGGGTTGGGCACATATAAGGATTGTAATTCCTACAACCCTCACCAGATTGTAGTGTTAGAACCCTCAAAAATAAACTGTTCTCTTCATGACTGAATTTCAACTCCAGTCGGCTGAAATATCAATATGTTAATCAATTACTAACTGGTTATGAACTTGATGGTTTTTAAGGAGCAGGTGAGCTTGTTCATTTAAAATGGCTTCTCTTTGTCCAGGAAGTACAAAAAGTATTTGCTCCTTTTCATTTTGCTGCTTTAAAATAGTCTCTGGTGGCCATCTTTTCTGATGCTTTCACTGTATCCTATTTATGATCCGAGCGAGATTTTCCTGCCACTGTTACCGCATAGTTATGAATATTGAAAATCAAGAATTCAGTTTCATTGAGGCAAAAGACTGGCAAGATGTGGGTGCTGAACTCGGATCTAGAGTCCCGGAATCGGAAGAACCGTTTTCATGGTTAACCCCTTCAACTCTGATTTTTGCGGTAATTTTCCCTCAAGTATGCCTTGGTTCTACTCTGGAAAATGCATTTTTTTTCCATTTGTGGGACGGTGTGCATATTCTGGGTCTGCTGGCTGCAACGCTTCACTGAAGTGATGTCACACTTATATTTGGCGAAATATTGAAACCCAGAACACCATGTTCAGCTGGACATATTTGGGATATTTGAAACCCTTCGGATCTTCACTAGAATTTAAAATAGGCCCAAAGTTCCACAGGTTTAAACTAGAGGCACTCGTAGAGTGCAAACATCTGCCAAAGCAGCACAATCCAAATGTGCATGAGTGGGAGCAAAGTTGAGTTTATCGCGGGTGATAGGATTACAAGATGGCTTCCGTGGTGGCCATATTGCTTCACTGATCGTGGTCCAAATCAATAGGGTTCATCCTAAGATGTAATGGCAACCCAGCCACATAATTTCAGACAAATCTGTGCATTGCTTTTTGAGTTATCACGTGTGATAGGATTTCAAGATGGCTTCCGTGGTGGCCATATTGTTTCAGTAATCGAGGTAAAAATCAATAGGGTCCATGCTTGATGTAAAAGCAATTCACCCACAAAATTTCAGACAAATCCGTGCATTACTTTTTGAGTTATGTTGTTCACAAACAGACAGACAAACAAACGGGGGTGAAAACATAACCTCCGCCCCAACTTTGTTGACGGAGGTAAAAAAAGGTGCTACACTTGATGGTCACAAAGGGGAGTGGAGAGTTGAAGAGGATAAATGTCTGCTTTGAGCAGTGTTCAGTGTTGCAGGTGAAGCCCAGGTTTTATATTTTGTGGGTGAAGGTCAAGGGCCATGAGGGCCAGGTCACTGGCTGTAGGGGGGTTAGTTTCTACCTTCTAATGAGTGGACGAATAGCTTAACGGTCCTCTATCATGCCATCAGGCGCACAACTAATTAGCCATTATGAGCCAGTTCAAAATCGCCCCTTCCTGACATCACAAGGGGGAGTGACCACCAAGAATAATTAAATCTGATTGACTGCTTGGTAGAAGTTGATCAGTTCTTCTTGCCTTTGGTTGGTTACTTCTCCATGTGATGTCAAGAGGGGAAAGATTTTGAAATGGCCTGTAATGTCTAATTGGCTGTGCACCTGGTGACATAATAGGGGACCTTTAAGATGTTTAACAAGACCTGGCATCATTTAACAGAGAAAGATGGACACACTGTATGTGGTGAGTACAGACCTCAAATGGTACCAACATATTTAAGCTTGACCATATGACCAGTTATGTTGGCAACTGTTGCTTTGTAAACCTGTTTGGTTTTTCAGTAAAGTGCTTGGTCACTTGGGCTAGGGCCTACATTTTCCTGACAAGAAAACCATGAAGAAAACCTGGATCCTGACAGCATGCAAGAGCTTTTGTGGACCCTTATGTGGAGAAACTTGCCGCGCTCATTCTTACGGACCCTGCATTTTTACATCCGGAAATTTAATCTGTCCGTCCCGGTAATATCTTTCCCAACTATGCAAGGATGGAATATCAGAAGTATGTGATATCTTTTGAATATGTACACGGACACACTCACAGAACCACATAGAAAACCCATACATGGCATGGTCTGGATGTCTTTATTTTTGCTGCAACACGAGTAACCAATTCAGATTCAAGAAAACAAATAAAAATGTGTAAAATTTAAAGTCAGAAAACAGAAACACCAATTCTGATTTGAAATTGGAAACTTATGCACAATCAAAAAATCCGTTTTCGAATCCTGATATTCCTTTTATTTCTTCAATCAGCTGCATGTTTTTCTTGGTGAACTCCCCTCTCCTTCATCCTCCATTTTGTAACATTGCATCAGCTGCAAGGCTCATCGTATCTTACCTTGATGCAGCAGAACTCAGACTGGCTACTTTATATCACAGGTTGAGCTCACCCAGGCGTGCGTCAGTAGAAGACTTTCAGCCCTAATTTGGCAGGTAAGCACATGTCCAGTTACAGAAGCTCCTTGTGTTTTCTAAGCAGGTAATGATCTACACCATGACCTCCTGGCTACTTTTATTGACAAGGTCATGGCAGGGGAGGATCCAAGAGCGTGACCAGGCAGAGTCCCAAAAATATGAACTTGAATGTTCTGAACAGGAGAACAGAGAGTTGAAAAAAGCAGAAGACAAATGCAGGGCTGAGGCATCCACTAAGGGTGAAGGTAAACAAGGAGCAAAATACAAAATGCCAAAAGACAAACACCAATTAATAAAGTGTCATGAAGTGAGAATGATCTTACAAACTGAGAACAATAGACACTTTATAAATAAAAAAGGTGGAAAAAAAAGAAACAAGAGGTACTCATAAAAAGGCACAAGACACAATCCCGAGACTGAAATTAATAAATGACAGCAAGACGAGCCAGAATAATAGAAACCATTGAAGACATAACAAGGGAACACGGACAGACAAAAAAAAAAACAACAGCAACAGCACTCGAAACACAAAATGGTAAGTGCGCCCTCTAGTGGCATGGACCATCGGATAATTACATTACAAGATTGACATTTGGCAGACGCTTGTTCAGAGCGACGTGCAACACAAATGCATCAGTAGTAGCATGATCAGCAAGAACAAAAAAGTGCTGAAAACACGCGTGGGAAGTATAATCCAAGTGTCAGGAGTGACAATGAGAAAATAGAAGGAGCCTGGATACTGCTTATAATGGGAGGTACTCCAGTGTGTGCACTGACTGCATCCTCGGGGGCAGGTAAAGTGATCGGATACAGCTCTAAGTCCCACATGCAAACACTAAATTAATGAAAACTGGTTTTATTCTACGTGCTGCACACACTTGGACTATTTTGCAAAACACAGTGAAATGTAACACCATTGTACCTATAGGTCAATGCGAAACCATGATTACGAACTGCTCAGCTCTTTCATATAACTGCTTCTGATGGATTTCTGTTGTCTTCTTTTCTCATTAATTTTTTTTGGCGTGTATTGATTCTGTTTTCATTGTTCCCACGACATCATTGAAAATGAGAGCGTGCCATATTGATTCCTCGAGAGGTGAAATAAAAGTGGAATGAATGAAAAAAACATATATACATATTAACCCTTAAATGCCCCCAGTGACAAATTTGTCACCGATTTTGGGGGTTGTCACAATCACTGACCCCACATAAATTATGCAACCTAAGGCCCATAGTGACATATTTAGACCATCAGTGCTGCCATCTGAGGCATAAAAGTGGAACTGACACTACACTGGCTGCACCAGATAACCTTTCCAATATGGCCGCCCCCATGGTAGAATCCTCACGATAGATCAGCACCCATTCAACACTGGATAATGTAGACAAACCGGTAAGCTAATGGAAAATAAGCTATGCCCAATACTTCAGCTATATGTAAACTGTTTTATCATTCAAGTCAATTTAGCAATAACGTCCCCGAAACTAAAATGAGGTCAAAGGTCACCGAAAATGAAAAAAATTGCTTTTGGGTTTATTATTAGCCCCTCCCCAGGACATATTAACAGAGTACATTCATTTTTCTTTCAACTTTTACTACAGTTGGGCATTTAAGGGTTAATATCTCACTTCAACATAATCTCTGATCTAATAAAGCATTTACGGTTACCCTCAAAAGTGCTATGTTTTAAAAGGGACTGTGATGAAGTAAAAATGGGGAGTGTAAATTACTTGTAATTTTAATATTTTTTTTCCTTTTCAAGAAACATTATTGACTTTTTATTTTATGATTTGTTGAATGATTGGATAGGTTTTGAGTAGCATGACTGATGGGGCAGGGCTGCCAGAGACACATTCAGTAAAGGCAACACACAGAGGGGCATTGATGAGACCTGAGGTCTTATATCCAGTTTTAACGCTCAGTGTCAGCGCTGGTAATGGCCAGAAACTTCACAGAGCGGCGTCCAGTCGTTGATTGTGTCGCCCAGGCTACAGGAGGGAGTAAGAGCAGCTGTCTAGCATCCCTCTCCGGTCAGTTCTGTGCCAATGTTCGAATGAAATAGTCTTTTCTGCGCCGTGTGTGCTTAGCCAAAGTCTGCAGCGTGGAAAGAAGTAGGCTGGCGCCACCCTGTGTTTTGTTGGAGAACTGCACATGTCCCCTCTCCCTTTCGGCGGGGTTGTGGCAGCAAATGGCTGTACGTGACAAACTGAGGAAAGCTGGGTGAGCACAGCCTCGATCTTGATTATCAAAACCGATTACTTTGCTTTAACATAAATACCTCGTAATCACGCAAAATACTTTAATCATGTTATTTTGGTTTCCTGGAAAATGCTAACTCCCTTCATTCGTGACAAATTACCATGCTCAGACTGCTTTTTTTTAGCACTAAGTAGCTACTAAATCTGCATTGTGTTTAGAATTTATCACAAAATTATGGTTCAAGAAATACACATTCTCCGGAACTTTGACTAATTAGGATATCTAGAAAAATCAGCGTTGTACAGGACATTATGTAGGATTTTTTTTTTGCTTCGCTGTTGTCCCTTATTTTGAATCATAGCCAGAAACATGCAACCTACGCCCAGGTGAACCATTCATGCATGCCTTGATATCTTAACATCTATCATCTTACATTGTGGAGTCCACTGCCAAACCAGTTATGTCACTGTACAAACAAGCACTGTAGATAATGAACCACTAAAAGAAGAAAAGCCACCACTGTATAATTCTAAAAAAACACAAGTTGTCGGGGTTTGACCGCTTTATCAAGTTTTCTTGTTATGAAATTGTTTTTTCAGCGTGTTAACAATCTTGTCCTGGTTGTACTTTGCCCATAGCCTTCAAACAAACATCAAAAGAATGATTAATATAATATCCCAAGTATCTCGATCTGACCTGGAATGGCCAAAATTCAAAAAGATACTTAATAACAAAGTAAAAGAAGTTGCGGCATTTAAAGCAGATAGATCTTGCACCCTGCGCAGTGGGGTGAAAAATGTAACGCACGTGTCTTTGCTGCTTTACTACTGACAAAAATACCGATTTCACATCCAGCGTACTGACTGCATAAATAACCAATTAAAATTGGGCACCCACGGGCGTGTCGGTCTTAAAATGAGGTGTGGTCTGGTGCAATAATGACTTGTTGCCATCTTGAGGTAGCACTAACCCAGTGGGCACGATAACATTGAAGCAACGTTGAAATGACGTCACTTCCAAATGTTGTAACGTTGAAATAAGGTTGGATTTGAAAGTTGAGCGGACGTTGGCAGTCTGACGTTGCATCAACGTTGGGGCCCAGACGCTGAGTGGACGTTGGCAATCTGACGATGCATCAACGTTGGCGCCCCAACCTTGCATCAGCATAGAAATGTCTCAATGTAGTTGGTGTATATCTCGATAGTGTGAACTGTTCAAGTTCGATCTTGTTGGTATCAGAAATGAGCAATTGATGTAGGTTTTTCTTCCACTTTGCACAAAGACCAGAGCATGTGGTTGCTACTCCAGTCCAGTAATCAGTTTGTTCAAAATGTTAAAACTAATTTTAAGCACAACAGCAACTCACATTGCTGGACCCCATACATTTACCAGGGCATGTGCGTATGCCTCAGGCGTTGACTAGTTCCTGTGATTCCAACAACCACAAGATTACTTCTTCCAATGGACCTGTTTTGTGATTGAAATGACAAATTGTTTCCACTGCACATACACTGCCTGGCCAAAAAAAAAGTCGCACACTCAAATATTTAGTTGGAACCCCTGTAGCTTTGATTACAGTGCATATTCGTCTTGTCATTGTTTTGACAACTATATGCAATGCCAGAACATTTCTTTTCGAGCAGAAATGCCATAATTTTTGTTCAAGATCTTGTCTTCTCGACATAATGGTTGAACCACTCGGTGGTCTTGAGTACATCCCAATAACTTTTATTATGTTAAAGGTCAGGACTTTGTGGTGGAAAATTTGTTTGTGAAAATGATTCCTCCTGCTTGGTTTTGTCATTCATGGTTTTCTTTGCTAAATACCGTCCAATGATTTGCCAGTTCTGAAATACTGTAACATCGTTTCCACCATCAGGGAATGTGTTTTTCGACATGATTTTGTAAGAAATGGATAGCGACGCACTTCAGGGTTAAAATGATTATTGCCATCTGAAACATATTAATAACCGCAATAATGATCCAATTTTAGAATTTGCTCATTAACTTCCAAACGGTGACTTTTTTTGGCCGGGCAGTGTATGTGTGATCACATTTCACTTCACACACTTTTGAATCACAAAAAAATAATAACCTCTTCATTTCTGAAATATTCTCATTTTATTTTCACAAGTTATTCAGTTTGGTTTTTCCCCCCTTCCCCCTCCACCAGCTGGTCAAAGTGACTGGGGAGGCGTCTGAAACGTTAACGCAAACGTGGGGGTCAATACAGTGTTTCTTCTTTAGGTACATAACTAGGTTTGTTGTGTTTCCGGAGTATTTTAACACGTAGCGGCATGTTTTGCATTTGGCATTTGTTTTGTTTGTTGTTCCGTCTGTTTTTCGAAATCGAAAATACTTCCATACAGCCGATTTATTCCCGAGACATGAACAAATGTCTTCATTGTCCGTTTCTTGGCTGCTTGCCATTATCAGCGACTGTACCTCTAGCTCGTACCTTTGACATTTAGGGTGCGTTCGAGCCTGTCTGCAAGTAAGCCGGCTGTGCGAGATTCCCGAAAAATTACGCGAGAATCTTGCCGAAGTTGCGCAAGAAGCCTTCCAAACCCTGTGATAGCTGCAAGATCCTGGATTCCTTGACCTTGAACATGGGGAGGGGGGTTACCCACCAAAATCACCTTTCCATGTGCTTTAGTTTGAAAGTTGCAGGCAACTACATTTATCATGGTGGCCATCTTGGAATCCAATTTGGTGGACACTGGAGATTCATAAAGTTGATTTAATTGGATTCCTTGGTGCTGATGGGGGGTTAGCCACTGAAATTACATTTTTATCTGCTTTAGCCTTGAAGTTATAGGCAAAAGTATGCCCAACATTGCAGCCATATTTAAATTAAAGATGGCGGCCACAAGGGGGCATTTCCAAATTGGGTCCTAATCGAAAATTAGTCCTACTGTGTTTTAAAACCCGTTTATATGCAGACGATACTGTAATTATATCACTGAGCGCCGAATGCCGTTTCGGGGAGATTATGTTTTTGCTCCGACCGCCGCCGCCGCCGCGCCGCCCTACGTGTTAACGCGATAACTTCAGTAATACTTCAATTAGAATTAGATATGTTTTACATATAAGTAAGTATTATAGAGAGGAAAAACTGATTCGATTTTGGGCAATTTACAATTTCTAGATTGGCCACCAGGGGGCAAAAACTGAAAAATCACTGTTTTTATCATATCTCTGGAAATATTTGTCCGATTCACCTCAAATCAAGTGCAAATGAAAGGTCATGACCTGGGGATGTGTGCCATGAAGACATTGTACCTGTTTGATTCAAAATTTTGACTCAAGGCGGAGCTTTGTCACATAAAATTCAGCATTTTTGCCATATCTTTGGAACCATTTGTCCAACTGACATGAAACTATGTGCAACTGCTAGGTCATGACCCCACAATGTGTCACATGATGACATCATACCTGTATGGTTCAATATTTTGCCACTAGTTGGCACTTTGTAATGGAAAATTACCATTTTGGCCATATCTTCAGAACCATTTGTCCGATTGACCTGAAATTAAGTTCAAATGGTCTATTCAAGGATTGGGGAATTGGAGGATTGGGGGCGTTCCAGGATATACCCCAAGCCGTCGCCTCAGGCAGCATAAGCCTAGTTTACACTAAACTGGCCCTGGCTGTTGAGGAGCTTCAAACATCCTGCCACTATTTAGAGAATGCTCTGCTCACTCTAAAACTGGTATTAAATACAAAGAAACAAAATGCAATTTTTAAATGAATGTAAACATGAAATTTACTGAAGAAAAAAAACTATCTGGCCCAATGTGAAAAAGTAATTGCATCAATTAACCAATTAAACATGTTCAATGCTTCAATTTAATTAAATTTCACCTGAAGCACTCAGGCATGATTACTGCCAGCCTGTGTCACATTACCTTGTCTCACATTTGCCAAAAAAAAATCTTGATCACCCCCAAGACTTTTGAGAAAATATTCTGTGGACAAGTGAGTCTAACGTGGAGCTTTTGGGAAGACTCAGGTCCCATTTCATCTGGCGTAAAGCTGACTCAGCATGCTCCAATAAAAACGTCATACCCACAGTCAAATATCGTCGTGGTGGTGCTGTGATTGTTTTGGACAGCGTTGCTGCTTTAGTACAAGGGCAATTTGCCATATTTGATGGGACCATGAATTCTGTTCTCTCCCAGAAAAACCTGAAGGAGAATGTCTGACCATCAGTTTGTGACCTAAAGCTGACATCATCATGGTTATGCAGCAGGGCAATGATTTGAAGCACACAAGCAAGTCCACCTCTTAATTACCAAAATTCAATGAATGAAGGTTTCAAAATAGCCAAGTCACTGTTCTGACTTGAATCCAGTTGCAATGTTGTGGCCTGACCTTAAACAGGCAGTTCTTGCTCAAAAATCCTCCACTTTCGCTGAATTTAAATAATTCTGCGAACAAGACAGGACATAAATTCTTCAGTCAATCCTGATGACTTCACTGAAAGGTTCTGCCTCTTGGCTGAAGAATAATTTTAAATAGTAAATGACTATAGTTTTCTTTGAGTTGTGGTGACTCAAAGACTTAGCATCCAATTTCTCTTAGAAATGGAGTTTTTTTTTTTGAGAAAAATGCAAAAATGCATGCACAGACTGCATTTGGTTGGGACACTTGACCCTAAATATCTTAGCCGTGGCTACAATTTTTTATTTTTTGTGTAGCTGGCATTTTGACGTACCGCTGTGCCCTCCCACTGACCTCGGATCAGCCTGCACTGCTTCCTGTGTCCGGATATCCCTATTACTTCTTACAACACCGACTTAGTGGCTGTGCTTTTGAAAATATGGGTGCCACAGTGTACTCAAGATCCAGGAGCTGAACGGAATAGAGAGAACTACACAATATTTCAGAGAAATTGCCAATAAAGGAAATGTTTGTGTATGCGCAAATGTAGTGCACAGGGGAAACTGGTGGGAACAGGAACTAGACAGACTAATACTAAAAAGAAAGTAAAACTACATAAGACACAGGAAGTATAAGCGTAAAGAATAAAACAAAGAAAAATATAAAAATCAAAACAAGAGAAACTACACTGAGGGAAACAGAATCTAAACCAGAATCAAGCACCACTCTAAGAAAATACTTTCAAATACAAAGGTTGAGAGACAGAGCAAACAAGGCCTGTCCAAACGAGGCCAGACAGCGAGTGAAGGGAGAGTGACCGTGTAAGAATGGAAGTCAAATGCTGCACAGGTGTGCGTGATCAATACTCTGATGACTTATAGTGAAATCTTGGCATGGAATTTGAGTCCAGAGGAGGCATATCAGATGAAGAGCCCAGTTCAGATGTGACAATGAGTCCATTTCTTGCAAACTTTTCTGGCTCCATTTACACTTGGATTTAATGTGTGTTTTTCGTGATTGGACACAAGTGGTCAGTGCTAAACACAAGTGTAAATGGGCTCCAAAAGGCGTTGAGATCCAGTCACTCATTCTACTTGCAGAGGTGGCTTGAGGCTTATCTGACCACATATGTTTAGTAGTGAAACTGATTCACCCTGATGTATCCCCGACGAGGATGTAACTGGAAAAACTTCAATGTAGTGTGAGGGTGCGATCAGGAACCAGTCACGAGAACCAGGCAATGCAGTAGAACTTGCTTTATTAATTAAGGGGGAAACACCCCCGCAGGGCAGAAGGTAAAAGTACAAAGTCCACAATCCAAAAGTCAAAATCCAGTTGGGCAAAAATAGGATCAAAAACCAGGGCAGCAATCACAGTAATCGTAGTCGGACAGAAATGGGTCTGGTTCACAGGAATAGGTATATCAGAGAAGCAAAGCCAGTATCCAAAGGGCGTAATCTGAAGTGTTAACAGGGCAGCAAACATAGATCTCGTAGTCAGAAAATGGTCAAAACACACAGATGCAACAATAATCCAAAAATCGCAAAGGCAAAAATCGAAAGTCGGGCAATCCAGTCAGAAAGATAAACACTGCGTAATCTAGGCGAGAAACGTAGCACAAGAAGACTGAGGAAAATGATCTGACGAAGAGTGGCTGTGAAAAGACACCTAATATACACTTCTGGGAAGATCACGTGGGGAGGATCACAGGTGCAGGAAGTCAGATTGATTACAAGGGGAAGGCACATGAGGAAAAGCCTAATCACATAAAATTATTCAAAGCCAAAATGCGGACAGGGAACACGAGACATTCCTATAACAAACATACGGCTCCAGTCACGGAGTTTCTAACGTGCATAGATTAATGAGAAACAGGACAGCGTGATCAGGTGTGCATTTTCGCAGAAAATGCAGCAAAAGTAATCAGGGTAATCAGCAAATAGGCGGAGACTAGAGCAGGGCGAGTGCTGAGAGATCGTTATTCAATTAGTAAGTGCAACTATACAAATCCTTGGTGCTCGTTAGTAAGTTAGTATTATATACAAGGTTGGTTGTTGTTAGTAAACTTAGGGGAAAATAATAAACTGTTAGTATTATTAGTAGATAGAAAAGAAGAGTGAAGCCAGCAAACGAGATCGGAAGGAAGTTTGAAAACCAGAATCCAATAAATCACCCGAAGAGTGAAACACAAGACTGGGGCTGTGTGCAAGACATGAGACCAGACGGGGGAGACAAAGTGCAATGCAAGAAGGAAAACATGAACCGGAATGAGATATGGCAAAATGTAAAACATGGAAAAGTAAACTAAGACTAAACATGACAAAACAAAGTAACCAAATCACAATACATTATACAAAGAATAGTCAGACAAAGCAGTGGTCACTAAATACCAGAATCAATCATCATGGCAAGGCCAGCCACAGAACTTAACTGGGCATGGGCATGAACATGGCAATGCAGAACGGAACATGAGCAAATAACAGAATCACAACATGTAGGCAGTGGGCTTATGATAAAACAGCACCGAAGCTGGAGAGGCATATTAACTGTATGCCAGGTCATAGCTGAGGCTATGTAGAAAGCAAAATAATCTTATCACAGGTGGTCAGCTTAACATCAAGTGTAAACAGCAATGTGTCTTGCCTGACCCTTGTCATCCAATCACCCAAAATGCATGTTAAAACCAAGTGTAAACAAGCCCTTTGTTATCTTGCCTTGGAATGGTATGCAGCCATTTTAGGAACTGGAGCATGGTTGTAGCACTGTGGCCAAACTTGCTTACCCTTTAAATCAAATAATGCCAGAACAATTTCAAGTTTTATTTCGATGAGTTGATATCCATCTTTACAGAGCATGCTATTGTGGTTGTTTGCAGAATGACTATTAATGTAAATCAAGCTAATCGTAATTGCAAAGCGTATAATGCAGCATTCATTATATTGAACCTCTTCCACTCTAGACTTGCCATTGGAGGTAATATAACCTTGCTCTCACCTCGCCTTAAAGTGCATCACTTCTTAAAAGCCATTCCCATTTATTTTTCCTAATTGCTTATAAGTGTTTATTTGTTCAGTTGTGAGGATTAACTGGTAGAATTACTGCCTATTTCCCCTCAGCTTGCATTTTTGTTCATTGCCATCGTTATCAAGTATTTTCCTATCCACATTAATGGTGACATAAAATGCTAATTCCTGTAGCTCACAAAACTGATTTTTTTCTGTTTTCTGTCTCAGTGTCCAATTGGCTTGATACACCTAAGAAATTGTTTTAAAAATGCAGTTTTGCAGACTCAGATATGCATGTTAAGTTTGCTTTTGTAAAAATAAAACTCTGTAATTAAATTTTGTGACTATTAAACAAGTAATCTTACACAGGAACAGCTTAAAAGCAATTAAGGGTCAGAGCCTCACGGATCGCTACGGGACAATCCAGTAAGGCCGGTGATACCGCTAGGGAGACGTCAGGCTTTAGGACAGAGGTGGGCAGCGAGGGCCGTATCTGTCCCTGGTTTTCACACCAACGTCTGGTCTTTAATTAGTTGATTGTCTCAATTAGCCAAACCATTTATGAAATCTGACGTTTCATGCGCATTTCTTTAAATTATTATGAAACTACAAAGACTAGTCTTGTCTCCCTTCATAAAACATTTTCCTTTGATTGAATCATTGCGAAAATCTATATTTGTGCATGCAATCAATTAACTCAATTAGTCAGGGTAATTGATAGGAATAAAAACCTGCATACACACCGGCCCACCAGGACCGTGATTGCCCACCCCTGCTTTAGGATGTTACGGCAAATAAAACCAAAGAGGTTTTAATGGACTGTCATGTTTTGTAATTTTGTTTTCACTATTAAAAGTGAAACTGTTACTAAGCATTCAACAAAATGTGTATAAATGATTACTTTTGTAACAACTTAAAAATATGCAGTTACAGTGTTTCCCCTACATTCGGATTACGAGGGCCGCTGCTGAAATTTCACATGACCATTAATATCAATGCGCTACTAATGCGGTTTACTCGCATTGTGTGAGCACAACACACTAATTTGGACTTGAGTCATCAACGAGCGCATCAAATCCTGTCGGACCCTCTTAGGACAACAACGTAAAAGGTTACGTTCAAGCTTATACACAGTCTATATAGCGAGTAGCGCAGGTAGAAACGTGAATGTAACAGCGTATCTCCTTAGGGCAGTTAGCGGGAGAAGAAAGTGACGGTGATAGCGGATGGAGCAGCAGCTATTCAGAAAGATTAGCAGTAAGTTGACAGAAATTGTCCAGTCTGTCAGGTAATAAATGCTACAGCTTCTGAAGCCAACAGTCTTATGCCATATTTACAGTGGCGTGCCGTCAGATGTCAGGAAGGCCTACAGTAACATCCCGCATAACTGCTCTTAAACTGTTTGCGACAAAGTTTGCCTGATTAACAAACAGTTTATAAACTGAACAACCACCACCAATGCATGACACTCAATGATTAAGATATGCTCATTACAAAGCGATTACCTGTTGGCTATGTTGATATAATTGATGTGATTCCGCAAGGATGACAATCTGCAAAAAATCCGAAACTTTCGTAGACCTCGCAGAAATTATTTTTGTTATCACTCAGCTGTGTATCGTACCTGCACTTTAGCGGTCACTACATCCAGACTATAGAACGGATTCTCATGGCTTATTGCTCAATGGACCTTGTGAACTAATTTACGCAAATCCAGAAATTATAAAGACGTAGGTGATTGATATTTTCCATAGTCATTGATGTGCGGAAGTAAACGCTGTATATTTTCATAGTGCAATGTATAACAAGGCTTTTAAAAATAAATTAGATCCTCGTTGGTTCCACCAATCAGTCGGAACAACTGTTTCTAAACTGCGTAAGGTAAACTGCAAGAGGTGTCTGTCATTAAGAAGTGAAGCCTTCTCTTTTTCCTCTCTCATTTTGACCATAGCTTACAAAACCCAAAACCTGTGAAGTTGGCACGTTATGTAAATCGTAGATAAAAACAGAATACAATGATTTGCAAATCCTTTTCAACTTATATTCAATTAAATACACTGCAAGGACAAGATATTTAATGTTCAAACTGGGAAACTTTTTTTGCAAATAATCATTAACTTAACTAATTTAAAGGCAGCAACACATTGCAAAAAAGTTGGCACAGGGGCCTTTTTACCACTGTGTTACATTGCCTTTCCTTTTAACGACACTCAGTAAATGTTTGGGAACTGAGACCAATTTTTCATGCTTTTCAGGTGAACTCTTTCCCATTCTTGCTTGATGTACAGCTTAAGTTGTTCAACAGTCCGGGGGTCTCCGTTGTCGTATTTTACGCTTCATAATGCGCCACACATTTTCAATGGGAGACAGGTCTGGACTACAGGCAGGCCAGTCTAGTACCCGCACTCTTACTACAGAGCCATGCTGTTGTAACACGTGCAGAATGTGGCTTGGCATTGTCTTGCTGAAATAAGCAGGGGTGTCCATGAAAGACGTTGCTTGGATGGCAACATATGTTGCTCCAAAACCTGTACATACCTTTCAGCATTAATGGTGCCTTCACATGTGTAAGTTGCCCATGCCTTGGGCACTAATACACCCCCATACCATCACAGATGCTGGCTTTTGAACTTTGCGCCTATAACAGTCCGGATGGTTCTTTTCCTCTTTGGTCCGAAGGACACCACGTCCACAGTTTTCAAAAACAATTTAAAATGTGGACTCGTCAGACCACTTTTCATCAGTCCATCTTAGATGAGCTTGGGTCCAGCGAAGCTGGCGGCGTTTCTGGGTGCTGTTGATAAATGGCTTTCGCTTCGCATTGTAGAGTTTAAACTTGAACTTGCAGATGTAGTGACGAACTGTAGTTACGGACAGTGGTTTTCTGGAGTGTTCCTGAGGCCATGTGGTGATGTCCTTTACACACTGATGTCAGCTTTTGATGCAGTACCGCCTGAGGGAATCGAAGGTCACGGGCATTCAATGTTGGTTTTCGGCCTTGTCGCTTACGTGCAGTGATTTCTCCAGATTCTCTGAACCTTTTTTGTTAAGTTTTTACAAAATGAACCAAGAGCAAACACCAGTAAAAAGCAAAAAAGGAGGCTTTATTTCTGAAGGGGGAAACCCCCAACAGAGCTGGCAACAGTACAATGTCCGCAATCCAAAATCAGAATCCAAAGGGCGAAATCCAGAGTCATACACATGGCACCAATCAAAAAATCGTACTCAGACAAAAAGGTCAAAAAAAAAAAAAAAAAAAAAAGAGAATGCGGCAAAAGTACAGGGAGTAGGCAAAGCTCGATATCAAGGACGGTCCAGTCAGAAAGAAACACTGAGAAATCAAGGCGAGAAACGTGGCACAAGAAAACTAGGGAGAACGATCTGACAAGTGAAGCAAACAGACATCTTATATACACACACCCGGGGTAAACACATGACCAGGGAGAACAGGTTCAATGGTAACAATGATCAGGGAGAGACACATGAGGAAAAAACTAATTACATGAATTTGGCTGTAGCCAAAACGCAGACAGGGATCACAAGACAAACCTAAGTACAAAACAGCTCCGGTTAAGGAGTGCTAAAGTGCCAAGATAAAAAGAAAAGGAAAGCACAAAGTATAAGTGGAAATCCACAGAAACTTGCAGCAGAGATAATTAGGGATAGGCAAGGAGGCAGAGATTAGAATTGAGCGACTGCTGAGATATCATTAGTCAATTAGTGTGTGCAGCTATACAATCCCGAGTGCATGTTAGAAAATTAGTAAAAATATACAAGATTAGTGTGGTTAGTAATTAGCAAAAACAAAAAAACTGTTAGTATGTTTTAGTAAGACAGTAAAAGAGAGAGGAAGGAAGAACACGAGATAATGAAAGATTGAAACCCAGAAACCAATAAATCACCTGAATGAGTGCACACAAGATAAGGGACCGTGTGCAAAGATACACACATGACAAGACAGGGGAGACAAAGTGCAAAGCATGGAAATGAAAACATGGCATGGAAACTAAATTATCTAAACATGAATAAAGAAATCTAAATTACCAAAACACAATCCTAAGAATGGTCAGACAGGCAGTGGTCACTAAACACAGAATCAAACATGGCATAGCCAGGCACAGAACTTAAACATGACATGCAGAATCAGAACAGAACATGAGCAAAAAGCAGAATCACAACATTTTGACGATATTACGGACCGTAGATGATGAAATCCCTAAATTTCTTCCAATAGCTCTTTGAGGCATGTTGTTTTTAAACTGTTCGACAATCAGCTCACGCATTTGTTCACTAAGTGGTGACCCTCGCCCCATCCTTGTTCGTGAATGACTGAGCATTTCAGGGAAGCTGCTTTTATACCCTATCATGGCACCCACCTGTTCCCAATTAGCCCGTTCACCTGTGGGATGTTCTAAATAAGTGTTCGATGAGCATTCCTCAACTCTCTCAGTCTTTTTTGCCACTTGTGCCAGCTTTTTTGAAACATGTTGAAGGCATCAAATTCCAAATGAGCTAATATTTGCAAAAAATTACAAAGTTTACCTGTTCAAACATTAAGTAATGTCTGGTCTTTGCAGTGTATTCAATTGAATATAGGTTGAAAAGGGTTTGCAAATCATTGTATTCTGTTTTTATTTACGATTTACACAACGTGCCAACTTCACTGGTTTTGGGTCTTGTATTTTAACTGCACTACTCTTCCATTTGCGAGATTAAAATTATTGCCAAATGAATTTACTACCTGTCATTCTGTGTCAATAAACAGAGTATGTCTTATAAAAGTGTGCGAGACAAGCCACAGTGTTATTAAGTTTAATTTTATCCCAGTGCATAAAGCCTTTACTAATCGAGGCCTTACATTTGAGAGATCTGATTTGTAATAACCAGGTATTGAAATTGATGTTTTTTTATGCCTAAATTTAATGCTTAAAAAGCCAAAAGCTATGAGTTGTTTTGTCACAGATACACCGACGATAAATATCGTTTTTATGGCAACGTTGTCTGGGGTTGGTTGTCATAACTGCTGGAAGTCAAAATGATGAGTGCTGTTTTTGGTGTTTCTGAAGGATAACATTAAATCGCAGGCTGCTCCTGTGTTGAGGCTGTTTTAAATCAGGTTGAGCATTGCATCCTGTCAAGAGCAGTGATGCGTGTGAGGATCAATGGCGCCCCCTACTGCTGAGTTCAACTATACACGAGCTCTGGAGCCTTTTTACAAAAAACCCAGAAAAATTATATGTTCACAGGCTGGATGTAGGCTGTGTAAATAAGTCTTCTGGTTTGTAAATAAATAAAAGGTGAGAGTAAGTTTCTGTGTCGTGACATTAATTATTTTTATTTTCTTCAGATAAATGTCAAAAGCTGAAAATGGAGACAAAATACAAGCATGTTATAATCGTGTCTATAAGGATTCCACGGTCATTTAATTTGAAACTATTTTCACGCACATGAATACGGGTCGACGTCGCCTCCTCATGGAGACGGACACAGTAGCACCGCTGCGGAAAAAAATTCTGGGGGAAAAACTGCAGTATGTGAGTCAGGGTACATGATGATTTTCATATTTATTCATGGATTATTGCAAAATGTGATATTTATTGTAGAAACGTGAAAAACTTTCGGAGAGCTATATACTTTTGAAGTATTTAAACCCTTTTGTTCAGCTTGAAATCTGCAAAATGACACCCAAAGACGTCCCAACACTTTTGTGGAGCCCAGACAGAGTACAGTTTCAATAATTTTGGGGCCTCCACAAAAAAGCGGCACCTTTTTATTTTTCTGCTTCAAATGAAGCCAAGAGGAGGGAGTTCAGGATAAGATGGATCCTGAGTACAGTACCATATCTGTTCACAAAGGAAGAATAGCTCTTGATAACACATGCACTTCAATGAAATTTTGTGCTGGCTGGTCAGACTCGAATCTGATAAAATTTGCATTGGAGGTCACTTTCTAGAGCCATTTAGTTTTGCGTGTATGACATTACCAAGACCGGATCGCATATTTACACATTATTTCATATTTTGCAGCAATTCCATTGGTTAATATTCAACAGGATTATAATAGTTTTACTTGTAAAATATGCTGTCTTTGAGGGAAAAGGCATAATATGCTTTTCATATTGGCAGACTTTTGTGCAACGAATAAACATAGCATGCAGAAATGTGTATTAAAGTCCAGTTGACTGGACTTTGTGTATTAAAGTCTAGAGAATGAATGAACTGAACATATCCAATTATTCAGTAGCGATTTAGAGCTTTCATTACGTGCTTTTTTTTCCATCCAAAGGGGTATGGCAAATAAGAACCTTTGACTAACTGGCGGTCTGATATACCCTGTGAAAGCCAGTGCGGAGCAGTACCCATTCTGAGCGTTGATTTTGTGCTCCGTCGGATTTGGAGGCACTGGAAGTACAGAGATGTCTGCATAGAGTCTATGCACACACTCACAGATTAAAAAAAAAAAGAATAACCCAGTTGTGCTCACGGCGAGCCAGCGCACTGCACAAAATTGGCCACAACTTTCTGCCAGTGATTCTTTCCCCAGAGGCTATGACTCATGTACACAGCCGATTGTGAAACCAATTCGTTCCCAGGAAAACCAACAAATTTGCATAAGGACAAAATAATTCTCACAGCTCTCAATTCTCACAATTTCCTTTGCAGTCTCTCGATGTGCAGACTGCAGCTGCATTTCTAGGCTGCTACGTGACCGCAGGGTGTTTCATTGTCATGACGTCTTCAAATACAGCCCAGAAATACATCCTTCATCTCGCTTGATATCAGAGGGTATTGTCAGCTCGTTTACACTCCGTTACCATGCTGACAATTCCATCTGATATCAGGCAAAATGAAGGCTGCATTTCTCGGCTATATTCGAAGGAGCCCTCACAATGGAACTGCCTGCGATGACGTGACAGCCTTTTAATGCAGCCTCCCTAAGATGCAGCTATATGCTTAATGAAACGGCCATTGATTACGCGGACCCTTGGGGTCTGGCGACACCAGGTGTTACCTGGTTCTTGTTATCTGTCGAGCACAATTACCGAGAGTATTTCGTGGTGCAGTATTGCTATTTTTAGACTCTGAGACAAAATGTTTGAATTGGAACATAGGTGACTAAGAGAGGCCAAACAGTCAAACCCACTGGTTTTAAGAAAGTCTTCGCATTGGGTTCTTGTGCTTCTCGCAACAAGGTCTATTATTTCAAGCAGCACTGATCTTTTTTTTTTTCGAAAACTGTTTCATTTCTCCAGTGGCCCAAGCCGCAACGAGTGCGCTTGATCATTTCCTGGCACTTCGAGTATTACGCAAGTATTTGCGGGCAGCATCGCAAATGAAAACCTGCTCCTTCCACGCCATTCAGCTCCGTCGCTCTGTCGCTCGCCGCTCGAAGGCGCTCTTAAGCACAGGGGATCATTCAGGAACATAATACACGCAAACATGGCGACACGGCAGCCACGCAAGATGCCGTTTGGTGCACTTTTTACGGTGTTTCTTTTGTACGCCGTGGTTCCAGGCTGTTTTTCCACACTTCGTCTTAGCAGAGACGAGCGTTTCATTCTGCCGCAGAACAGGGGGTTTTCATGGGTGGATGCAGACGGACAGCATCTCGGAATGGACTCCAAGACTGTGAGGCAAGGGTTCCATGGAGAAAGCGAGTGGAGAGCGGCATCTCAAATGCACCAGCACCGTAAGCGCCGTAGCGCTCCAGACTTACTTAACGTCTATGGAAAGGTACGGGCTTGCAGTCATAGCAGGTTTATTTCAGATAATTATAAAGAACCCTTACCCTAGTCATACCTCTAGTCAAAATATCTGGCACCTTGCCTGTGATTTATTAAGTTGTAAGTTGCAATCATGTGGCTTTTGAAAATATTTAAGTTGCCTATTGTTGCATATTCTGAGCGTTTGTTCGTTGAGTCGCAACTTACTTGCCAGTTAATGCAGGAGAAACGTTATCTGACTGGCGTTAAAGGACTTGTAACAATTAAGCCGATTTCACACCGGACGCGAAACGAATTTTTCGCGCGACAGATTACATTCAAAGTCGACGCAAAGACGCGAATACACGCGTTTTTTTTCGCATGTATTCGTGTCTATTGACTTCGAATGTTATCTGTCGGGCGAAAAATTCGTTTCGCGTCCGATGTGAAAGCCACTTTACTTGGCAAAGGACTGTCAGCCAACTCTGACGAGTCTGTCAAGCTTCTTGAGCTGGTGGTTGTTGTTTGCTGACATTAATTAGTGATGCAACGTTTAATTTTGAATGAACAGTCCGTCAGCCCGAGTGCTGTCACTTAACGTAACCTCGGCTACTTAACATTATTGTGATTACTTAGTTGGGCAAGTGTTTTGCGCCGCACAGAATAGACTTGTAAACCCGCTTTCACACTGGACGCGAAACGATTTTTTCGCGACAGAGTACATTCAAAGTCAATGCAAAGACGCGAATACACGCGGTTTTTTTTAGCGTGTATTCGCGTCTATTGACTTTGAATATAAGTTGTTTTAAAAATTCGTTTCGCGTCCGGTATGAAAGCAGCTTAACTGTTGTATATCGTTGACGCTACTTCCGTGAATCTCAGAACGTCTACAACTACAGCCTACAACTCGTTAGCTGGCTAATTCGCCATGTAGCCTACTGTAACTACCCAGCTTGTACTTACTTGCGTATATACTTACGAAAGACTGGTCGCAAACTTTGTTTCTTTTTTAAGGGCTTAATGTGTATCTCTGTGGCAAAAATCCGGTTGGCTGTAGCCCATTCTGATTTCCGTATTTAATCAATGTAAAATTATGTATTTCATGCTCTCAGTTCTGCACATGGAAAACTGAGCTGCTTATTTCGAATTGAGATGTCAGTTTCATATTCTGCTTGGGAGGGTAAACACGAGAAAAGAAAAGTGTGGCAGCCTAGCTTATGTGTTGTGCAATTCCCCTGGCGATGATTTTAGCCTTAGTTCTCTAAGTATTTGCATCACTCAGGCGAGTTCATTTATTAAAGAATTATTCCTGCTTTGTCATCTTGAGGTTTTTTTTTTTTTTTTTGGTGATTTTTAGAAGCCACATGCACAAATATTGGGATTAGAGCTTCGAGATCAGTCGTAACTTATTTCAAATACATCAGCATGCACCATCTTAAGGAATGCACACAATACATCTGAGTGATGTTCGAACACGATTGTTCTTTTATAAATTGAAATTAATCTCGGCCAAGGTGTTTGCTGAAATTTGATATGGTTCCCGTTGCTATCCACCTCGCCCCATGGTTTCAATTTGATTTCACAACAACACTGCTCGGTCATGTGTCTCTCGCCACGCCACACCCCCCCGCGCAGTAAGTTCAGTCAGCTTTGCGGCTTTCTCGTTCATGAGTGTGTGCGCGATACCTTTTCTTTACCCCTTTCTGTTGGATTAAAATTAGTGTTCTGAACATTTGCTCGTATGTGATAGGCTTCTGAACCGCGGTGTTTATTGATTATTGATTTATTATAACGGGACTGCGCACCTGCTTCCTGGAATACATATTCACGTGGGTCCAATTGGTAATTGCTGCTGTGAAGAGGTTTTAGTTATTTCTGCAAACATTGTTTTACCTTTTATTATGACAGGCAATTCTCTAATATACAAATTCTTAATCTCAGGTACGCATTTGAGCTAATACCTGAGAGAATGGAGATGAGTAACTGTAACATGCTATTGATCTACTCTGCTGCCCATATTGGAACGGACTGGACACATGCATGCCCTTTTTCACAATGGTCCACTTTCATCTAAAATAGCTATTTCCAGCTCGCAAAGCACAACTCATGAAGTTGGTTTTGTTTATGACCGTGGCCCCCGCCCACTCTGTTGACCTACGAAGAATACCAGACTGCATGCAACAGGCACCCTCGAAATGATGTGTAGCGCGGTTAGTGCGGCTGAAGAATCTGCTGGAACTGTTGCCAGGGGCCAGAATCTTTCTGGCACCTTCCTGAACACACACTGAGTCATTCCATATGAACTCAACTGAAGTACAAGAATCTTCCGCTGGTCACAGACTCAGATTTGGCTCAAATTTATTTGTGGAATGCCTCTATATTCATAATGGACACATGCAAAATTTTAGGCTCCTACTCCAAGGTGTTTCCAAGATATGGTCCCCTAAAAATCAAGGGCCTTGCCCAAGCAAATCGAAAACATGCTAATTGCAAATATTTATTTATTGGGATTTTGGAGGTCAATATTTTTGGAACAAATAGGTATGGGCTGAGAATTTCCACTGAGGGTAATTTGGGTGCAAGCTTTCAGAATTTATTGTATAAATTTATCTCTCTTCATTTTCAAGATATTGGCCTCTCAAATATGAAACTTTTTATGGGTGAAAATCAAGAAAAAAACTTTCGCACACCGGTGGACAGACAGGTGCGTAAGAGTAAGGCCAAATGTGGAACAAAAATAAAGAAAAAATGCCCGCACCTGGTCTTCTCACTTGCAATTAATTTATTAGTCGACGTTTAGGTTGACAGACCTTCCTCAAGACAACAAAACACCAAAAAAAGGTTTTGTTGTCTTGAGGAAGGTCTGTTGACTGACACGTCAGCTAATAAATTAACTGCAAGTGAGAAGACCATGAGCGGGAGTTTTTTCTTGATTTGTGGGTGAAAATCAAAAATTCAGTTTTCAAGGGCCCTCTATGAGGCCAAGATCTTTTCCAGACACTAAATTGTGCTGGATTTCTTCTATCTGAGGACAGGTCTGTACAAGGAAGATTGACTGCATCCAGGCCATAATAGTGGAGTAAGGAGACCCTGAAAAGGGTCCCAGCTGAAAAAGTCACCTTTTTGCCTATCTGGATTGGCAAATTCACCAAGTGGGCAGTTACCCATGTTAATGAAACTTGTTCTACATAAATTTATGTATCTTGGCTTTATTTGTTCGAAATTACAACTTGTTTTCTTATCTCCTTTACTATTTAATCATTTTATCAAATATAGGCATTTTGGGGTAAAAACGCCCTTATCCCCTTTGTTCTTCAACTAGAACAGGGGTTCCCAAGCAGGGGTTCGGTCCTGGGGCCTCCCTGTATGCTGGTTTTTGCTCCACCCTGGTTTGCTATCATAGGATTTTTAACAAGCTGTTAATTTGTCTTAATTTGGTGCATTTTTGTTCAGAGCAGCAATTTATCCTCTCTTGACAAACAGTATTTTCACAGATATGCATACAAACAGTGAGGAATAAAGTCTGCATCCACATTGCAATATATGAGTAACAACTGCATAAAAAGAGGGGGAAAATGTACCCAGTCAAAGGAAAAAAATCAGTGGGTTCCTAATTGGTGAAACTGTGGGCACATGGTTGCAAAGACAAACAATTTACTAAACTAGGAAATGACAGAGTCAAACCTGTTTTATGTTGTGTTTTTGTGATTGAGCGCAAGCAAATCATCTTGAAAAAACTCTATAATCACCTTTCTTCAGCTACCTAATTTGGAGGTTACTGATTTTCTCAGTACCTGATTTGACCTGTTTGAAAATGTTATTACCTGAAATCATGAAACCTGAAATGTTATTACCACACAGAAAAAAAAAAAACAACTTCATATGCAAGGGTCTTTTATTTGGTCTTTATTCTTTATGGCGCAAATGGATATTTCTCTTAAAATTTAAAGATCCTAGGCAGGGAATGCAACATCATGTCAGATGTCAGCTTGTAAGTAGGCACTGTCTATTTAAAACTTTCAGTTGCAGAACAGAGGGGATAATGGGCATTTTTACCTCAGAATACCTATACTTGATAACTTGATTAAATAGTGAAGGAGATGGAAAAAAACAAGTCGTAATTTTGAACAAATTAAGCCAAGATATATATTTGTGTAGAACAAGTTTTATTACCATGAGTAACTGCCCACATAGTGAAGTAGCCAATCCAAAATTAGCGAGGGGGGAAAAAAAAAAAAAAACGTTACTTTTTCAGCTGGGTCATTTTCAGGGTGTCCTAACTCCACTGTTATGCCTTGGGTGCTGTCAGTTTTCCTTGGTGAGCTGGACCTGTCCTCAAATAGAAGGAATCCTGCACAGTTTAGCCTCTAAGTAATCCTGGACTCAAAGGGAGCCCTTGAAAACTGAATTTTTGATTTCCACCCATTAACAGTTTCATATTTTAGAGGCCAATATCTTGAAAATGATAAGAGAGAGATACATTTTGAGAAGGGATTCTGAAAGCATGGCCCCAAATTACACTGCCTAGCAATTTTCAGCCCATACCTATGATATATCCCAAAAATATTGGCCTCCAAAATCCCAATCCCAAATCCCAATAAATTAACATTTGCAATTAGCATGGGCATGGCCTTTGATTTTTGAGGGGCCATACATGGAAAACTCTTGAAGTAGGTCCCTAAAATTTTGCAAGTGTTCGTTATGAATGTAGAAGTACTCCCAAAATAAATTTGAGCCAAATCTGAGTTGGTGACCCGGGGACCTCTGGTTGACTTCATATGGAATGACCCCACTGTGAAGAATACAGGCTACCATTGAGGCAACAAGGGTCTTTCTCAAAATACACTGATATTGAACGGGTCACTGGGAGGAAGTTGATTACAGCTCAGAATAGAATTCTTCCATTAATAAGACAAGTAATTGCTTGGTAAATTTAGAGTCCTCTATAATGCAAAAAACATTTAGGTTGCGATTTGGATCTTAATTTCTTCTGGTAGTTGGCTTATTGAGAGCAGGGCACAACATTGGCATGAGTACTCCAGCGAAATGCTGGCAAAATATGCAAGCGGGCTGGTAGATTCGCTTCACTAGCCAGAACTTAAACAATGGTTATCTGAGTGGCTGATAGAACCAGCTAGCCATTTGGCAGGTGGGCAAAAAAAGGTAATTTGGCACCCAGATTGTGAGTAACATCCTGAATTTCTGACGCGATGCTGAAATTGAATATCTTTGAACAGCTGTAAAAGGAATGTTTGAAAGCCAAAGTGTTAGTTTTTTTTTTTTTGAACCAACGATGATGCTTTGCAGTTTTGCCCTGCTTGACCTGAGTCTATCAGATATCTCTCTCTTGGATGGTGCTTATCATCCCCTCTTGCTTTGACTTGGTTTAAAGGTATTTTAAGCCAGCATGCTTTAGGATGCTACCTCTGTGACCTGCTTCCTAATCAAACTGAGCAAATCAAAATTTTTTTTTGGATGGATTGATATCTTTAAAAAATATGTTTAACAGTTTGCTGTAAATCCTGTGAGTCTTGTCAGTGCAGGAGGCATGGAATACCTGTTAGATGATAACTCTGGTAAGTCTCAAATAAGACTTTGTGCTGTACAGTAGGTGCATATTTGCTTTTTATGTTGTTCAGACACATTGTGAATAGCAGTACTATGAAGCGTAAAAATGTCTGTATAAAGTGAAACGGCGGTGTGTACTGCGAACCAAGTTCACCATTAGCCTGGCTTTCTTAACATGAGCTGGCTCAACAAACTCTAAACATGCAAACGGAGATTAAGTAAGTTATCATGCAGGGCTTTCTAAAGTTTTCAGAGTAGGCGGCTGTGGCTGGTGGTGCGAACGCTAGAGCTGATGATGTGATGCCCTCTGGGGGGGCTTTGGGAGAGATTCACCCATGAAAGTTTTGAAAATTTGAAGCTCTGTGGTGCTTTCTGGTGGCCTCTACAGCGCACTTTCCTTGTCCTTTGATGTGAATTTTACTTGTCATAATATGCTAATGTAGAGTTACTGTATATATTCTTTTATCAATTTTTGATTGTGTTGTCATTCCTGATTATCAGATATTAGAACTCGAGCTGCGCTCCGAGAGCGCAAGTGCTTCTGCATATGTACTCAGTGTTATTTTTGCTAGTATTGGCTAGCAACCCCTGTGTTTATGCAGTCCTGTAGTCTTCACGCCAATGTTTTAATCTGTTTTTGACCTTTTGCATGCCCTTGACCCTGACCTCCCAAAATCAAATCACCTCTTCCTTCAACAATACTTAATCATTCCACTAAATTTGAGGAAAGTCCATCCATATCTTTATGCATAATCCTTTTTGCATAATCCTGCTTACAAACAAACCAGTCGACAAACCAAACAACGGACAAATGGTAATGATCACATAACCTCCTCCAACTTTGTTGGGCGGAGGTAATTGGATGCATGTACAGTAGATGTGATTTAGTTGTCCACCCACCCATACTGTCCCTAGTGGCCGTCTGCAGAATGCCAGTTTGTTGATAACATACTGCATTGCCAGCAGATTGCATCATTTAATTTGCTTGTAGTTAGCTGACTGCTACCCCACCTTACTTTTCCCCTTTTTAATGGCAAAATATGTGTACACATGGTGGTTGTTCTAATGCTTTTAAAGATTCCTTGCAGATGAAAGGAATAGTGATGCAATAATCAATGACTGAAATAATGCGAAGGATATCAGGCAAAATCTGTATTTCCTTAAGTTTGATATGTACATGGAATAACAATAATAAATAGTTACCACTAACGGTAAGTCTGCTGAGTATTGACTCAATATTTCTGATAAAACTTCAAATAATACAGAATATCATCAGCACTATAGGAAATGGGATGTAATTGAGTTTATAGTAAAATTATAGGCAACATATCAAAGAGCATCATATGGCATAAAATCTTCATAAAAGGCTGCGTAAAAATCATAGTCAATATATTTTTAGAAAAAAAGTTTACAATGCTGATGTATCACTTTTTACAAGCACAATATAACGGTTAAAGTTTATAAAAACACGATAAATGTCACAAGCACCATATTTGTGGGCCTCGTAGTTGATGATCAGAATGGGGGGAAAGTGGGAATAACTGATACAAGCTTAAAAATGTATGTGAAATTTCAGATGTTTAGGTTAATTTTTAAATGTCTAATGACAATACGAATTGACTTTTAGACAAATCCACAAGAACTCCCTAGACGCGAGCTCTTCCCACTTCAAGGAGTGTCTACATTTCCAGTAATAGAATAGCCAGCTTCACACTGGTTTTTTAACACTGCTTTGTCCAGCAAATAAGAAAATATGATCATGTGTGACATTATATTTAATTAAGGAAATAGGGAAGCAGAAATGTTGGATGTCTAGTAAAGACAAGTTTCTTTAAATTTCCACTGCGGGACAGACAAAATCACGGAGTTGGTAAAATGCAGTCGTTAATTATTTCTGATCTCTTAAACATGACCGTACTCATAGGCTAAAAGTTTAACGTGAAACTTTGTGCAAATTAGGTCTTTTGACTGCAGTTTATGCACTAGACTAAATCCAATACTGATTTTAACTTAACCGACTCAAAAACAACCTTAGCAAAACAATCAGCACTTATAATTTTACGGTGAGAAGCTTTGACTGTCCGAAACGGGTTACGGGCACTGCTAAATTGCCAACATTGCCGTCCTTTTGCCTACTATTTTGAAGACAAAATCTCTGTAAATGATTTAAAATGATATCTGGTTAGAAATGTGAGAAATTAGACTTTCATTCAATATCATTGAATTGACAGAACACGTAATGCAATTATTTATATCTGTAGTTTGCGGGAAATTTCAACAGAATGTGAGAGAAAGTGTCCAACTTTGGAAACCGTTCCGTTAACTGTTGGTAATCAAAACGTTCTGCATGATATGATGGCTCTTTTTAGATATGATGGACATAACATATATTTACCTGTCTTGTCAAAAAAAAATAGAACAGTGTTGTGGTAGTTTTTAATCTTTTACTTACGGGTCCAGCCATGCTTGATTGTAGTATCCTCAATAATTCTTCGCTCCCGCTGCCTTTCATTACTATACAAGACAGGCGAAATAAAGACTGCCTTCATTATAGCCTCTGTCACAGGGCTGCCAACTTTTCAGAATACCTTGGAGTGAGACTAGGGGGAAAAAAATCTGTGCACTGGCCGACGATAAACCATCTTGGGCGGGGTTTTCTCCCTGGGAGAAAAATTTTGTAAAAATAAAAAATATTGAGTAAATGTTTTCCATCTGTTGGACTGGTTTGTTTTAACAATCTTTCCTTTAGGCCAACATCCCAATTGGCAAACTGTGCAATAGATTTGGACTTATAATATCTAACTTGGGTTGCCTTCAATGATTTTTGTTGCCTATTAGGCAATCATTAATCACTATGTAATTAAGAAGAACTCATGATAGACTAGAAACTTTCAAAATGGCCTACATTCATCTCTTTCGGTAAATAAGACAGATCTTGAAGGAATGTAGGCCGCCCACCCAATTAGAAGTTATGAATCTTACTATATTTTCTGCACCATTTTTCCAATCACTGAAAGAAAACGCATCAGCTTAATTTGGCTGTAATTCCGGTTGCTTTTCTTGCCGTGGTTGTGCTGGCTGATGGACTTTATATATAGGCATTTATATATCTATATAGGTATTTGATCTTGAAAACAAGACACAAGGCCCCTCCTCTTTCATGCTCCTGCTTTATCTTCAGACATCTTGTTCGTCTTGTTCTGCATCTCCTGATGGCACATTGAAAATCAAGAATTCATCAGGAACAGAATCTGGTTGGGTGAATGAGAGCAGGAAAGTATTGTAGCCCCAGATTGAGTGTCTGGGGGTACTATGGATTTGCCGTCCGCGTCCGTGGACATTTTCTTGTGAATGCTTTACAGACTGCAATTCTTATCCGATTCTTTTGATATTTCACATGCACGTTGACAGTGGTCAGAGGATGAAGCCTATTAATTTTGGTTGTCTTTCGTCATGCCTTGGTTGGATTATTCCCAAAAAAGGGACAAAAATTTTCCCATTGGTATGAATGTCAAAAGCTAGAGTGCGTGATGTCACAGCTAGAGTGGGAGCTGAGAGCCGACAGAATGAAAAATACTTTTTTAAATCGCCATAACTTCCATAAATTAGAATCCCTCTTCATGAAATTTCACAAAAACGTCAGAAAATTTGTTGTCGCAGTACTATAGTTTAAGTTGCACAGAAGTACATAGTTTAGTCTCAGGGAACAGTCAAAGGACATGACGCATGTCAAATTTCTCTCTTTCCTTTCAACAATCACCCAAACATTCTTGGGAGAACAGCAAACAGTTTTTAGATTGCTGTAATTCCAACATAATATCACTCAGAGAAAAATAAGACACCCACGCACTCAGCTTGAATTATGTGGTTACATTGGTAGCAGGATTAATGTGTTTTGCGTGAGAAGCAGGTGTTTGAGGTGTGCGTGAACAGGGATTTCTTTGACTAAGTGACTCAGCGATTCTCTGTGCGTGGGGAACCAGTCCTGACATGGCCCTCTGTGAGTGGCTAATTTGATATCAGCTGAGTTCCCATAGAGGTGATTTGGTTACAATACATCGGCGTTCTAAATGTACACTCACCCATTATATAGGGCATTATGTTGTGAATGTTCTACATTGAAAATAATGTAAAGACAGTGGGTAGGCCAGGACGTGTGACGACCGCAAATCATTAGCACAAACAGAGTGTCCAGGGCTACAGTAGTGACTTTTTCTCACAAAAAGATATTATCTAGTTTAGCATGGCAAGCAACCAAACATTACGCAGCGGAAAATGTTAGGTTATAGGTTACTTGGCCATCCTCAAGGTCAAACGAGGACAAACAGGTTATATACAGTGGCTCCAATAAGTATTTGTACACTACTTAAATTCGACTACATAACAGCTTTTGTATATTTGGCTAAATGCTTGCTATTGTGTGTAAAAGTGATTAAAATATTTGATAATATGTTTTAAACAAATATTTAATGTCAAAATGGCATATTTGGTCAGAAAGGCGATCATCTGACCCAATAAGTATCTGTTCAGTTCCATTAGTGAGTCACTAAACTTATAATACTCACCTAAAATTGACTCAAGATGTTTACAGGACATGGTTGACTCACTTGGTCTGATTTGGTCAAGCGTGACCATACCGGACACTCCCTCTGTACACAGACTGGCCAATGTAATTGGCCTGACCATGCCTATAATGTATTCCTGTGATATATGGCTAAGAAGGCGAGATACCCCGTCGAATGCGGGAGCAGATCATTCAGCTACATAAGGAAGGCCAAAGCACCAGAAAAATTGGAACTCGGCTATCGTTGCGCTACACGACCGTGCAGTACATCATCAAGAAGTACAAACCGTCTGAACGCATAGCCAATACAGCCAGGAAAGGAAGTCCCAGGAAGACCAGCCTGCGCACTGACCGGTACATCTCCCTGCTGGTACAGAGGGAGAGACCGTCCTCAGCCTCCAGTCTTGCCACCAAAGTGGAGGAAGCAACTGGAAGCCATGTTTGTGCCCAGGCCATCCGTAACCGGCTCCATGAAGTACAGTAGTGTACAAATACTTATTGGAGCCACTGTAAATCCTTATTTTTTGAAGATTGGTATGAGAGGAATATATGGTCTATAGTTGACTTGATGGACACGAATGGCAATTTCTTAACTTATGAACAATTCTGTATGAAATATACAGTTTAAGTGACCTAGAGGCACGCACGCGCGCACACACACACACACACACACACACACACACACACACACACACACACACACACGGGATATACTGTAAATATGAAATTAATATACACATAGAAATGCTTATGAAAATATTAGATAATATGAATAATGTTATTATGAAATCCATTTTATTTATTTACTTATTTTACTTATTCATGACTTATTATTTGTATCATTTTATGCATATCATCATTTTCTATTTTGTTATCTGTCTGTCCAAAAATGCTTTGGCAATATTGTATAGAATACAGTCATGCCAATAAAGCTTATTGAATTGAATTGAATTGGTAACTGCAATGGCTGACCAAAACGAGGAAAATACTTTAAAAGATTCTTATTTTATTGAAAATTCAGCGTAAAACTGGGTGTAAAAAAAAAAAAAAAAAATGTCACCGAAAGAATTTCATGATGTCGAGAAATCGAGTCATCGAGTAGCCGGTCGTTGTATCCAAAGTAGACGGCAATAATCACCAGCTGCGGGCTACTTTTGAAAGCCCTGTATCAAGGCATGTTTAAAAAGTGGGCTACCTTAGTGACATTGAAAACCCTGGTTTTGGGCTCACTGTGCCTTGCAAACCCATTAATCTTGCTTCACTGCATACTACTCTGGTCTGGCTCAATAGGTTAGTGGTTCACTTTCTAGATGGGGCACTGCAGATTCATCCGTGGGCAAAGGTGCTTAACCTGAATTGCTCCTATAAAGTTACTGGGGGCTGCCTAGCTGTCACGGAATTACAGTCCCACTACATTTTGGGTTGTAACTCTACAACTAAATAAGATGAAATCAAGTATGATGTGTCATATTGAAGGTTTTAACTTGTTCTTTAATATTATTTAGTGAAAATATATTTTTTGAGAAATTTTCATAGAAGAAACAAGCAAAAACTACTCCGTCACGGAATTACGCAAAATTGACGTGGTTTTTTTAATGTTGTGTTTAACTATTCAGAAAATGACGTTCCTGTCATAGTTAAGTTATGAAACTTTGGTTTTTTTTGTTAATACTGTAAGTTATAGAAACAAAAATTGACTTTAACCCTGCTTTATGGGCAAGAAATTTCAAAAAGTCAATGTCACGGAATTACAAGAGGCAAATTGTCACGGAATGACAGCATTGGTATTAATTAGTTTCAATGTACTTATTTCAATATATTATACATATATACATCGTTATTTACATTTTTATAGTTAACCAATATATTACAATGAGTTTTCCCACTTATAATGACCAATCATAACACATACTTCAATTTTTTTTTTTTATTCTCCATGTCAACATTGGCTTGGCGGATCCCTACAGCAAATAAAGGCAAAAGCCACTTCTAAATGTTCACAGACTATCAGGATATATTGTGGGTCCAGACCATGGACTGTATAAAACTGAACTGCCTGAAACATAATTGATTTCTGGGCTGATTTGTAACTCACACCTGGGAATGTTTCTGTTCCTTTTGAATTATATAGTTGTGGTTTTGTCGTCAGGTTGCTGTCACTTGATGCCGAAATTTGAGGTCGACTGCCGAGCAACAGCTGCTGCTGTTATGGGATTAAAAACCCGACCTGTTGTTTTTCTTTAGAACGGTAACAGCATTTCAAATGGAGTGTAGCAGGCTGCTTTATAGCTTGATGTTTAGGGAACCCAACCAAAGTGACTTCAGTCGCTTGAATAATGTTTCGTTTATAAACACTACTAAGATCAGCGATCTGTGCCACAGTTGAGCGAACCCTGGTAAATTTGGCCTATATCAGCCAGCTTCTTGACAGCCTTTTTGGTGAAAAACCTGGGTTTCTACTTTTTGTTGTGGTGAAGATTGAAAATGCTTCAGTTGAGACCATGGCAGTTTATGAATCGGTTTTATGATACACGCAGCTCTATTCCCCAAGGAGAGGCTCGGCAGGCTTTGCTTCACAAGTGAGACCTGTCAAATAGTCTTTAAACCCCTGGGCCCGTATTCACAAAACATCTTAACGCTACAGGCAGCTCCTAACCTGCTGATTTGGAGATACTCTTAGAAATAATGGGCATGTCAGTCCTAATTTTAGGATTCCCAAATTTCTCCTCTAAGAGTATTTCGCAAAGCATCTTAGCAATAGAACTAGCTCCTCCCTGTACGAAAAGTCAAGAGGTCCTATAAGTCACGAATACCTAATCAGAGAGAATCCCAGCATGGCTGCTGCTGGCAATCTACGTATTAATCGCTTCAACATTTTTGAAGTATTTAATGATACTGATGATAATAATAGTAATACTAATGATACCGCATTTACTTCCTGACTTATTTCATGCCATGCTTGTTTTTTGCTATTTGATGCCACTCCTGTTCCAAATTTTCCTTCAATAATGTCCTTCCTTTTGAGGGCACAGCTTCACATGTCTGATCAGCCATTGTTGCTATGGAATCTAGATTAGAATTGAAAGGCTCCTTATCTTCAATTGTTTGCATAATGACAAGATACAGATGTGTAAGAGGCTACTGACAATTAGCTGCACATCTGTTTGACTCGTCTTTATCTTTTTCTTTGTTCCATGTTTAATCAGTGAAGGACACCTCTTTTTATTTCAAAATGTTTGAGTATGGCAAGAGCAACATAAGACCTCTTTCTACAGTATTTCTATGATGAAATCACTCTCATAGAGACCCATTCATTATCAACCAATCACTGTAGGGACTGTAAGTCAACGTGTTCCTGAAACATGACGTCATCCATAGCAACTGGGTCAACCCTGCCTCTTTCTCTTGGCTTTAGAGTTTAAAAAGTCCCTTTGTAAAATTTGTTCCCAGCAGCTTTGTGAATAGCTTTTAAGAGCAATCTCTTAGCGCTGAAGTTTTAGTGTCATTTTAGAGAACTCTTAGTGGCAAGATAAAATGTTTTGTGAATACAGGCCCTCGTCCTCAAATCAAGATCCTTGAGGTCAGAGTTATATGAGCATCAGGTCATCCTCCCTTGTTTCAGCTGGGGTTAAAGTTGTGCTGGGCGATGAATTTATCAAAATAATTTTAAGCGCAGTAAAAGTATCTGTCACCATGGGGCGGACAGACAAACTTCCTCCTTTTCTTTTCCATGAATCATGCCTGATGTGGTCTTAAACAAACGACTGCCAAACATCAAAGGTCGTATGAAATGCTTCCGGAAAACAACTTCACTAACGTCAGCATTTATCGGCGACATGCTGAGCAGAGTTGTTAAGGTCTGCAGAATCATTACCTTTTTAGCCAATAATTATGTTTAACGGCCCGCTCTCATTCACTTTGTTGTATTTTGAATCAAACGGTCGATTCCCTCAATTACCAGTGTAAATTGGTTTACAGTCTATTTAGATAATATTTTTGTTTGTCACACTTTGAAATGTAAATGACCAACGTGACAGATACACTTGGTGTATATTTTTTGATGCTTAAAGACCAAAACCATAAAATGAATTTATTTTAAATAACAAATCTTTAATAATACTTAAAAAATGTATGGAGCTGGAATTCGGAGGCCTTTTTTTCTTTTCATTTTACTAATTATTCAGATTATTGGCATTCTTTCAATCTAACATGGTAGTCTAGTTATCACTTCTCAGTCATTGGGGACATACTGGTTTTGATTTGTTAGTTGGCAAAAAAATTGCTTGATTGTTTTTTAGGCAAAGTAAAGTACCTGCGAATAGATTTATAATAGGCTGATTATGCTGAGGCGACCAAAGCTGTCCAGCCTTGCTGGTAATTATCTGGCTTCAAAATGCAATTTTCCTCTCTGAAGCATTACACATGACATCTGATGTTTGTTCAACACCACACCAGGCATTCTGCATAGAAAAGATAAAAAGCTTGTCTGTCTGGCCCATGGTGGCAGTTACTTTTATTGTGCTGAAAATTATATTTCATAAATTTATCCCCCAGCCTAAAGTTGAAGGTATTTCTAGCCAGCATGCTGTAAGACTTGGCCCATTTCCATATCAGAACTGAGTGAATTGTTATTTTCAGAATGGATTTATTTTTTTGAAAACTTTGCTGAACATTGGGAGTCAGGTGTATGGATAATCTGGCCAATCAAAAGCACTAGGTGCCATGTACTCTCCTGGGATGAGACAAAAACCTGGGCTGGATTTGGATTCAAGGCCCTGATTTGAGGATGTCTGCTGTAAACAATGTTCAGATCCCCTCATTGCTTCCTTTCTTTTAATATGAGGACAAATTGCTTACACGCAGGTGCCTGTGAAATCAGAGCCGGTGAGAGAATGCCTCCTAAATCTAGTAGAAGCAAAATGCCTTGAAGGCAGGCTGAAAATGTTGTATTGACCCAGTTTTTCAATGTTTTTTTTTTTTTTTTCTTTTGACACATTTTTGAGAAATGTTTCCTGCAATCAGCAGGCCTGATTTGAGTTTGAAGTTCATGGTGAAGATGAACCTTTATCTTTAGCCCTGACTGAGCTGGTCTCTAGTTTTTGTCTCAGTGATAAGGGAAACGGGACTAATCTGAAAGTTAATGATCTTGTTGAAGGACATGTTTTACTGTCTGAAAGACTTGAGATATTCTTTTTGCCTTTTTTCTGCTTCCACAGTATGGTTTTTTTAAACAGTTGCAGATTAACCAGATTACCAGATTAAACAAATGTGTTTTCAACACAAAGAGAAGGCCTGGGAATTCCTCCTTGGGTAACACATGGGGAATGGAAAGGATTTGATTGGAAATGTGTATACATGCAGACACACACACACACACACACAGGCTTGTCAAACTGGTTTATCTTTAGCAGGGCTGCTTGTTTCATCGCCATCACTATTGGCTTAAAACTAATACTGAGCATGCTTATATTTCTTCACCGCAAAAATATTGATGCATACACATAAAAAGCAAAATCCCCTCCCAAATTGAGCTGGGCACTATGGACAAAATCAAATTCAGTATTTTTGATAAAATTTCGCTACCAAAATTGTGGTAATAAAATTGGTATTACTACCGGTGCTTTCACAAAATGTTTACACCACATGATGTTGGATAAGCAGTCATTAACATTGTGGATATGATGATCAAGTAGGTACAGCCAACAGCTAGAACTGTCCAGTGCAGACCGATGTATTTCTTAAATGTGATGGAGCCTTAAGAACCAGAAGAGACTGCGCCTGTGTGCAATATTGTAGCGTAAACAAGACTAGAGGCACTCGTAGAATGCAAACCTCTGCCAAGGCAGCGCAATCCAAATCTTCTTCAGTGGGAGCAAAGTTGAGTTATCGCATGTCATAGGATTTCAAGATTGCACCCACAGAATTTCAGACACATCTGTGCATGACCTTTTGAGTTATGTCGTTCACAAACAGACAGACAGACAAACAAACAGGGGCGAAAATATAACCCCCGCCCCAACTTCGTTGGCGGTGGTAACTAGGTGCACCTAATATATGGCTGGGCCACCTCTTCCCCACCGATAGACCAATCGCTGAACTTAATCACTCAGTCAGTCACTCTCGCAGTAACTTCAGACAGCAACATTTGCATTTATAAGGGCCAGGCCGCTGCTCGCCCCAACCCAAAAAAATCACACGTTGTATCACTGGCTTTAAAACAATTTGGTCCCCTTGCACTGCACTATGACTGCCCACTGCACCTGAATAACTTGGATGGGCCAAATCCTGAGGATGAATTGCCCCACATGCTTCAATAAAGTGCATCCATCTCATTTCTGATATCTTGTCTTGATATATCAATATATGGCCTTGCCCTTTTTCCTACTGCGCTTTTCTCAATCAATTCTCAATTAAGGGAAATTCCAAGAAAAACGCCATTCAAATCAACCAATGAGGTTCTTTTTCAGCGTAGCTACCTTTGCTGAAGCATGCCAATCCTGACCTGCCCATGTCTGACTCCCTTGCTAAAGGTGACTCCACTAGATTGAGTTATTCAGATCCAGGCTCCTGTATCATGGTGGATTACTTGGATGGAGAGGAAATGCGGTGTGTATAATCCTCCCACATGTGGAACATGTAACCACTCCAGGTTCAATACGTACATTTATCCCGCTTTCATGATTTACACAATTGTTGCCTCACCCGTGACAGTCAGCGGGGCGAGGTGTTGTAATCAGTGTGGTTCGTCTGTCTGTTTGTGTGTTTGGATATTAACAATCTAGCATCTAAAAGGTTGTACTGATTGACTTAAAACTTCCAAAGTAGGTGGGCAATGGTCTGTAGATTACCTGAGTCAGTTTTGGGGGTGATGGGTCAAGGTCATGGGAAATGTAAAAATGTTTTTTTTTTTTTTTTTTTTCCACAATAACATCCTTCAAATCCATCACATTCTCTTCAAACCAAAACCAAAATGTGCATCTTTCAATTCTTCTTCCAACCATATGCTGCATGATGGGGTAGTTTTGATGGTTGAGGGTTAAATGTCAGGAGGGGTCAAGAAATTCTGTGAAAATAATATTTTCAATTATAACTCAAAAATGGTTGCAGATAGACAGATGTTTACTTTTATGAATGTCCAGGAACTCATATATGGGGTTTTATTTGACACCATAACCCTTGACCTTGAGTGGTTTTGTAAGGTCATACTGAAGGTGTCAGATTTTCAAAGGACTATAAGTTGAAAACGGTTGAGGTCACACTTGTAAAACTGAGTCAGTATGAAAAGCACTAAAGGAAGTGCTGCCGGGTGAGGTTTGTTTTTCCTGGCAATGCTCGTTGGCCATGTTTGGAAAACCAACCTGAAGTGACCCTGTCCTGTTCTTTAATTCGGTGTGCAGGCCTTCAAGATTTTTTTCACGGCGTGACCTTTTGCCCTCCTAAATGGTTGTTCGTCTTCTCTGTTCTAACCAAGCCCGATTTTAATTTGAGCATGAATGCCTTTTGTCAAAACTAATGTTTAAGAGCTGCCTGGATTCACCAGGAAACACCAGTCCTTTGCTCCTCTTTAAATGAACAGCGACTGCCCTAAAACGCCGCCGCTGCTCTGGGTTTTTGGGCCGACCTCGTCCTGACGTTTGGCTGCATCCTCGCTCAAATCTGGCAGCCTGCGCTAATCTGTGTTGTGCAGATCTCTGTCCCAGTGTAACTTGGCTCTGCCTTTTTCGCAGTGCTCGGAACTGATCAGCTCCGGCGTGTTCTTATGCCAGCAGAGATATGGGCCGTGAGCAGGCGGGCTGGACCGCATTCAGAGAATGTGCCGGTTTCTGTCTCTCGCCCTTATCTCGTCTGTCTCAGTGTGATAGCTGTTGCCTGGCTGCTGCCAACCCTGTGCCTGTGCTTTTTCAGAGAGAGACGGCGAGGACAAGAGAACGAGAAAATCCATCGGATTTTTAGCAATGTGGAAACTTCTCACTTCAGAAACTTTGACTATTCACTAGTGAAACTGCAAATGACGTCATTTGTCTTGTATCTAGGATGCGTGTCAAGGTCTGGGAGCAGACCTTAGACGGTCAGTGAACGCTCTGTTTTCATAGTTGATGTGTTGGACGACAGAGAAATGGGACCTGACCGACTGTAGGCAGACTGTAGACCGACTGGGTTGAGTGAGCGCCTTTTATCCGGGGAAAAGGTGGCACAAGGATGCTCCTGGGTCCGAGCATTCTCGTGCATGTCTCGTGGACAGTTTGATAACACTGTCTTGGTGACACACAAAAGATATTGGGGAACATTTCAGGCAGGTGGTCATAATGTTTTGGCTCAGCAGTACATTTTATCAGGGGTTACCTGTCTGTCATCTGACTTATCTTCAAATGTGTCTCCCCATCCAATAAATGCTTCGAGTGTCTGTAGAAAACCCGTGACGGCAATGCATCTAATAACTGTGTAGACACCCTCATAAACTGCCGTGCAGTGTGAGGTATGGCAGAATTTGGATTGTGTTCGTGTCTCTTTTCTTACAGGCCAGGAATGATTTGTCGCTGATTTTTTTTTTTTTAATACTGAATCTGCCTGCAGCGATGAGCCTGTGTTCTGCACTTCATTTTCTCCTATGCCGGGTACGGCCTGCGCTGTATCTGTGCGAATCATATTGCCACAAACACTGCACTACAGCAGTGCTCTTTTAAAGGGCTCCCCTGCAGCGATTATTTGATTCTTAATAGTTTCTTTCCACACAACGCTGCTGTTTCCTGTGGACAGAGCTGATAAATGAATCTTTGGTCCAGAGATGATGAGGCTGTTATCAGTGGTTTCATGTCTTCATATATGCTTCATATCCTAGTGTCCCAAGTTACATTGTGTCTTCCCAAGTCATATTTGAGGTCTCCAGTGACAGAATCTTTCATGCAAAATTAAGCCTAATGTAGGCTTGAGTGTAAAAAAAAAAAAAAGGCCCATTTTCCTCAATCCAATACATTCAGTTTCACCACTCGTTTATGCCATCTTGCGCAGTAAATCAATGGATAAAATAATCTGAGAATGGCCCGCTGTGCTGTAAGCCATTCATTATAGCTATAAAGCTTAAACAGTTGCCTTGAAACTGTTGTTTAAAAGGTTGTTTGTCATCCCCTTCTTGGGCGCGAACTAGGTTACCAGAGGACTGTGAAGGCCAGAGGCGCCGTTGCTCACGGTTACCGAGCCGCGACAGCTCGCCGCAGTCCAGCCATTAACTCGAGAAAATATGCATCCCGAGCCCATAATTGCATGCGTCCGCAGTCTTTGTGAAACCGCATGGTAATCGCTGCGGTTCAGACTGGGTTTCGCGCCAAGCGTGGACCAGGCCCAGGGGATGTGACGATGTGGGATCGAGAGTGTAGCAGTGCTGTAAAATACCACTGTGAGGGTTTTGTGTATCGATGAGTAATGCAAATGCAATGCCGTAAGTGAAAGGAATTATTTGATGTCTGCTGTGTTTATCAAATTTTTTTGAAAACCTGTTTTCTATGAGTGCCTCAGTATAATTTTTCAGTTTGCAATCCTTGGCTTTTCAAAGTAAAAAGCAAAAGTCATTGACCACTGCTGTAGTATTTTTATGCAAGTAGTAGATCAGTAAAGAGGTCCTCAGTGGGCAGCAGATGGAGAGTTTTAATGCGGCTCTTGAGTTTCTGTGATATTTCCCTCCTCCCCCTGGGTTTCTTCTGGGTTCTCCTGTTTCCTTCCAGAGTCCAGAGACTATGCCTCATCACGGACTGTGTACTGTCTATTGGTATGAGTGTATGAGTGAATAGCATTTGATCTCTGATAGTTTGGAAAATGGTCTTAGGTTTGCTTCAGTGTGTCCTGTGTTGGACTCTCAGAAAGTCTCTGACCTGACTGTGACCCTGTGCGTGAATGAACGGGTCTATATAGTCAAATGTAGTATCAGTATACCATAATTAAGGGTAGAGCTTGAAGCCAGGCCACTTGTATTTTGTGTGCTGGTCATTGTATTTTTATTATTATTTTCGGAATTCAAAAAGTACTACTCCTCCTGTGTCATTCCATGTCAAATCATCAGATATACAAAATATTTGTCACCATGTAGTCCTAGATTGCTTCCATATTTTCACATTAGATAAATATGAATTAATGATGAACAAATCCGACACTTCAGCTCATTTGGACCAAAAGTGAATTTTTGGTGAATTATATTCTAAGGGTACTGTTCGTCAGTTTTTTTGTTTTTTTTTTTTTCTCCTCCAATTGACATTTTTCTTGTATTTTTCATGGCATAATCTTTTTTTATTATTACACCTATAGCTTTGAAATGTTGTATTTAAGCTCATGTTATACTGTTTAATCAGAAAATGCAGTCCATTTTACTTTTTCATTCTTGGTTGTAGAGCTATGAGGACACCAAAAGTGCCTTTTGTTCAGGCAGTTCCATGTTTAGGTCCCCAAAGCTCCCCCAATATAAACCCTAGCATAGGCTCTCTGGCATTTTTTCCATTCATTTGTGTCTGCTGAATATAAATCAGGCTGAATTGACCATGAATTCATCACCAACTGCAGGTCAGTACCTTGCCAAATGTGAGAAGAATGCAAAAATGCCCCCTGTTCAAACCCCCGTATCTCCAAGGGCACACCTTTTTTTTCCTTTATTATAGTAGAAAGACCACTCCAAAAATTATGTGTTTTGACCAATATAAATTTTGCAGGTATCTGAACAGGCGGTGGGGTATATCTTGAGAATCGCGTGGCACTT
This sequence comes from Gymnothorax reevesii, assembly GCA_029721435.1. Lineage (NCBI taxonomy): Eukaryota > Metazoa > Chordata > Actinopteri > Anguilliformes > Muraenidae > Gymnothorax > Gymnothorax reevesii. Next base: position 100,202,233 of record CM056578.1, read on the forward strand.
TAAGCCTCTTACACATGTAACGTCATTAGGCAATCACATATTAAATTGCACAACCCCAACTCTGAAATAGTTGGGACAAAGTGTAAATTGTGAATAAAATAATCGCAATGACTTTCAAATCACACCAGCCAGCATTTTATTCACAATAGAACAGAGATAACATAGCAAATGATGAAACAGAGAAATTTTACAGTTTCATCCATAAATTGAGCTCATTTGAAATTTGATGGCTGCTATAGGTCTCAAAAATGTTTTCTCAGGAGCCTGTTTATCATGGTGTAGCATCCCCTCTTCTTTTTAGCACAGAGTGGAGGTGTCTGGGCATTGAGGAGACCATTTTCTTGAGTTTAGCTGATGGAATTTGATCCCACTCTTGTTTAATACCGGTTTCCAGCTGCTGGAGAGTTTTGGGTCTCCTTTGACAGACTTTTTGTTTAATTTTGCACCAAATGTTGTCAATCTGTGAAAGATCAGGACTGCAGGCAGGCCAGTTCAGCACACGGACTCTTCTTCTGCAAAGCCATGCTATTGTCATAGCTACAGTGTGTGGTTTTGCATTGTTCTGCTTAAATACACAAGGTCTTCCCTGGAATAGATGTCATCTGGAGGGGAGCAGATGTTGCTCTAAAATCTTTATATATCTTTCAGCATTCATGGTGCTTTTTAAAACATGCAAGTTTCCCCACACCATATGCACAAATGCATCTCCATACCATCAGAGATGCTGGCTTTTGAACTGAATGCTGATAACAGGGGTGGTCTTTCTCCGCTTTAGCCCGGAGGACACACCGCCATGATTTCCAACAAGAATGTCAAATTGGGACTTGTCTGACCACAGGACACTTTGCTACTTTGCTACATTGCATTTTAAATGAGCCTTGGCCCACCGAAAATAGCGCTTTTGGATCATGCTCAACAATGGCTTCCTTTTTGCATGATACAGTTTAAGGTGGATGGCATGGCGGACTGTGGTGGTTTCTTGAAGTATGCCTGGGCCCATTTAGTAATTTCAATGATGGAATCATGCCGATAAGTGATGCAGCGGCGTCTGAGGGCCCGAAGATCACGGGCATCCAGTAAAGGTCTTCGGCTTTGTCCCTTGCGCACAGAGATTTTTCCATTTTCTCTGAATCTTTTGATGATGTTATGCACTGTCAATGATAAGACCTTCAAAGCCTTTGCAATTTCACATTGAGGAACATTGTTTTTAAAGTATTCCACTATTTTTTTTTTACGCAAGCCTTCACAGGTTGGAGAGCCTCTGGCCATCTTTACTTCTGAGAGACTCAGCCTCTCAAAGACATTCCTTTTATAGCCAATCATGTTACACACCTGATGCCAGTTAACTTAATTTCTTGCTTAATGTTCTTTCAGCTGATTCTCTTATATATTAATCGCTTTTTCAGCCCTTTTTTGTCTGTGTCCCAACATTTTGGAGACCTGTTGCGGCCATAAAATTTGAAATGAGCTCATTTTCTGGACAAAAATGTAAAATGTCTCCAGTTTCAACATTTCAAGTGTTATGTATGTTCTATTGTAAATAACATATTGGCTCCTGATCTGAAAGTCATTGCATTTTGATTTTATTCACAATTTACACTTTGTCCCAACTATTTCAGAATTGGGGTTGTAAAATAATGTTTAAAATATAAAAAAAATATTACAAATGTTGAAAGTAATTAAGAATAATTGTACAAACTTTACAAATGATTAAAATTAAGAACGAAAAAGATAATTCAGTTTAAATCTTCTTTGTCATCTGGTTAAGCAGCATGTCATTTGTAAAAACGTTTGTCCGCATGACATATTTTGTTTGCATGACGGATTCCATCATTTTCATTCCTAACAAGCAGTTACTCGGCCACCTATTCACCACTCTAACCTTGACCTTGACCTATAAACTTTAAATGTCATGTCTAAATCAATATTTTTAAGATATTCAACTTTATCAACACTTTTGTTGTTGGACCACATGACGCTCAAATCTGCGACACTTTGTATGACCCCTGGAAAAGGTGATGACTTAAATATAGGAGCACATTTTTGAACTTCACTGTGATGATGTCATCACAGGTCACATGACTTGAGACATATTTCGATAGTACAAAATGGCCTGCAATCTTTGTTTTACTGCATAACATTGAGGGAAGTCTGTCTTTGCGTAACAAAGTAATTTAGATATTAATAACATTTCTATAAGATAGAAATATCTGATATATCTGATTAATACTTTGCAGTGCTTTTCTGTACGTGATGAAAAATATGCCAAAGACCGTTGATGATTTTAAATATTTTTTTTAATCATTTGAAAAGCATTTTTTTTTTTTTTTTTTTTTGTCCATTCCTGCTGTGGTAACTTGAAGCACTGATCCTTCTGCCCTTGTCAATGACGGATATAACAATTTATTTTAAAATATTTATCGAATTGTTGCATCCAGAGTGAATTTTTAAGGGATGACAGGGGTATGCAAACCATGCATAGGCCAACCACATTTCTCCTGAAAAATCATGGGGTTCTTTTGTTCCTCTTCTCTGGTAGCCATTCCTGAATCTTACGCAGTTTTTCGGAAATGCGTGTTCTAGTTGGTTTCTTTCTATAAATGCGTGTTGCGCAAACACTAATGCTTGTTGTTGCTGCACAAGATCTTAAGCTATAAATTCTTGACTGGGAAAGACCATGTTCTCTTCTGTGTCTCTTGAATACATTAAAAAAGACTATATCTAAAAGTTTGATTGTTGCCATCTCTGTATTTGGTTAATGATGGCTTGCAATGCAAACACGTTAGCAACCCCTGTGAGTCTCCTCAAATGTGTTCCCTTTTAAACAGTTATGTTCATTATTGATATAGTAGATTGTGTTCTCTCCCTTAAGAATTCTGTGGTATGTGCAGGGTCCAGTTTATACTGTAGATGTCACGGGACTGTTGAGCCACTTACTGTTCCCTCTGAAGGAGAAAATGCGACTGATCTCCAGAAAGGGGAAGGAAAGGTTTTTTTTTTTCTTCAAAAAAAAAAAAAGTAGTCATCTTATTTCCTTGGATCTTTTTTGAGTTCTCTGTGTGCATCATACTGGGGTCTCTCGCATTCCTGTGTTTCTGAATGCGAGCCACGACAAAGACCACAACTGAAATACATCTTAGAAATTTTATTATCGTGTTATCCTTTGCCTTTTTTAATGTTTTCTCCCTGTTCATTCCTTGCTTGGGGATTTTTGTGTTTTGACTGGCATTTGAACTTGATCAGGGCTTCTCACAAAGAACAGTCTGGGCTGTCTGGTGCCATTCCTGGTTTTGGGCGTGGAGTTTTCTGCCAGGTAAACGATTTGGTCATGGAGCAGCACCTGGTGTCAATGCTATTGGCAAAAGGACTGCTCAACCAGTTTTTAATTCAATAATGGCTCCCAGGACAGCACCAGAGCTCAGTGATTGGGTTGCCTTTGGTTTTTCGGAGTCAGCTGAGTGTGGGCTGTCACGTACGTCAGCAGGAAACCACAGTCAAATCATCGCCGTTTCCCGACTTGCGTTCGTAAACCGCGGCCTCAATGGAGTGACACATGCAACAGCTGTTCCCTTGTTTCTACAAGAATTCTTACCGAGTTCTGTCTGGTTCCTTCTTTTCTCTATCATCTGCATCACAGTGAGCATGAAGTAGGACCTTCCTCTTTATGGGTTTCATTTTTAGGGTATGCATGTCCTTTTTTTTTCAGGGATTAAGAGGAAATTTTTCAAAGATAAGCACAGTTTTGGCAGAAGGTGAAAACTCACCATCTCCAAATTTGCTCCTATTTCACAGTTTTGAAGTTCTATGCCTGGAATTGAAAAATCACCCATGTCTGTTCTGATTAACCCCTCCACTGCCATGTGGCCCACACTGATTTTTTGGGGTTGTTAAACAACCCTAGCTGTTTGAGAGCAATTATTTTTAGCTTGCCGGTACGAATGTCCGGAGAGCTATTGTCGTACCCCCGGCGTCCGCGTCCGTCCGCCCGCATGCAGAAAAACTTTAACCTTGCCCCCCGGCGAGCTTTGTTGTCTTTCTGACAACTCTTGTTGAACAGAACTGTTGCCCCATGGTTTTCACTGTTACAGGGCACTACCATGCCCAAGGTGCACCATATTTACTAATAAAATGTGTGGGCAAATGTTCCTGACTGAAGCTACCTGCATTACAAAAAAATGTGAATTTTGCATCCAAGATATTTGGCCCTAGCTCAAGACAGAATGGATTGCCCATGGAAATTGACAATTTTTTATTTTTATATATGACTATTTTTCATTAAGGAAGTGTCCAAGAACAAAAATGATGGGCCACCTATTGCAAGGAGACATGCCTCAAACTATGGACGATGGGCGACTGTGCCCATGTTCGGACCACGCCCAGTTCCATCAGAATTTGCAGTTCTAATGTCATTCATTTTTGATTTGATATTAAAAATGATTGGCAATCCATAGAGAGAGCCATTATAACCCTTTTTAGAATATGATGGCCCAATCTCAAATTTGCCCAAATTCAAACACAGTTTCTATGGAAAACAGAGCAGAGACAGCCATTGTAAATGATGATGGTGCTAGAGGAGGCCTCATATTACAAATCCATCCAAACCCCAGACTTGTATAACGGGGCCAGAGATATAAGGGTTTTTCTACGGCATGTTTTGAAAAGTGCCCCTTACAGGTCCATAAAACCAATACCACAGAGCAGTTTGCAAAAAAAATCTGAGATATTCATTATTTGGGTCAAATGAACAAATAGACAAAGTTCAAGTAAAATCCAAGACCATGATGGCCCAGGTGTGTTTCCACTTGGCATGGCATGACTCTAATAAGGTCACTACAATCACAAAGAATATCAATATTAGGTTTTCAGCACAAATAAAATAACCCTCATGATGTTCAAGCGGGTTCTTTATTTCCAGCACATAATAGTACATTGCCTTGTACATTGCAATGCAAAGAGAAACAATGATTTTTACAACTTTTTTGGCCGGCTTTTTGGTGGGAAACTGGATTAGTGGATTTTTGGGCCAAAGCAGTGTAATTCAGGTCATTGGACACTGCTCAAGTGTTGTCAGTGCAGCTTTTCCCCGGGGGCGAGCCAGGCCCTTAAACTTTTCAGCTCTTTTCAGCTGTGACCAATTTTGAAAGGGTTCATCTGAACAACTTTTAGGTTTACTTTTGATTTTTTTGATAGAAACGGCAAGAATCTACCTGAAATAAAAGGTTCCTGGCATCAGTTGATCACTTCCTCCAATTATTAGCAAGTAATTGGCATTGAAAAAGTGGAAAATATTTTTGTGAACCCCAAATTTGACCTTAATTTCCATGGCATTCACCGTTGATGCAAGCAACCTTGAAGATTTTCAGCCTAGAGCAAGGTTCATGTCAGGGATCATGCCACCTTCCAGATCTGTATCTGTCATAGAATCAAAGATATAAGACTTTTTCTGCAGCATGTTTTGAAAAGCGCCCCCTACTGGCCATTTTTTCGGAGGCCCGTAAAATCCATACTGGTGGGCCCTTTGTGAAGAAATTTGAGATACCCATCATTTGAGTTCAAATGAACAAATATACAAAGTTAGAGAAAAAGTACCTGAAGCATTTCCACTTGGGATGGAATGACCCAATGGTGTGTCGGCCCTGCCATAGAATGACAAGCTGTCCAGAATGTGTCCCTGCCTTTCTGCCTCATTAGTTAGCTGGGATAGGCTACTGCCCCTCTGCAACATGGCTAAGAAACGAGGCTAATCAACAGCATTAGGGAGATCTCTTGGCGAGTTTTAACAAGGATACACATTCCTCTGCGCGTTAGATGAACTGGAACTTTCTGACGGGTTGTTATTCGAGTAGTTGTTCCTCGTTGAGAGCAAATTGACTGGAATATTTCATTGTCATTCTGAAAAAAAGGTAGCCGGGAGCTCGATTACCTGAGCGACATCTCTGTGTGTGCTGGCAAGCTCAACTTTCAAAGAATGGTGTCCATTTACATGTCCTGCGATGACCCCGATTTAATTTGCAGCTGAACAACTCGTGAACCAATGCCTGCCCTCACACAGACATGTGACACTTGTGTATAAAACAATGTTTCTCACTGACGCATGCGCAACAGACACACCTGCGCGCACACACCCTTGCTTTTATATACACAAGGGCGGACCAAAAATTTTTTTCCGCCAGTATCCACTATGCTATTTCTATGCCCCAAAACCACAAAATCGCACCAATCTTAACCATGACCCACTAAACCCCAATAACAACATTTTTAACTTTAATTTTACACTTCACCTGAACCTAAAGGGTAAATCTGCGAATAGGCGGACATGGACCAAAAAAAAATTACTGGAGAAAAGATTTAACTGGTGCAGTTACATTATCAGACCTTAAAACCTCAGAAAATGATAGATTTGCTCTCTTGGACTTCTCATATTTTCTGGCACAAAGTAATACCTCATGACTGGCATCAGAAACGGTAAACTTTTCCTGTATTCAACAGCTCTGAGGTGACGCATAGACTGACCCTCAGTAATTTTGACTTTGGTTACGGTTAATCGAATAATTTACGTATCTTTTAACTTTGAAGACAAAAACCCTATTACTTTTCTCGGCACATGGTTCCAAAGATAGTTATAGCGCACGTGTAACGGTAGTCACAGAAAACGTAAAACTGATTTCGCTGCTCTGCTTTCCTTCATGATTCAGACGTGTATTTCACAATTCACATGGTGAGTAACTCATTCATGGCAACAAAAAATCTCCAATTCCGCTGTTTGTGCTGACAGGGCAGGGGCTGAAATCTGTAACATGCGTCACATGTACCGTCAGTCACAGTACATTCATATTCATTATTGGTGAAAATAAAGAGGCATGTCCCTTGGTTTTTCTTGTATTTGTGGGGTGTAGTTTTGTAAATGGTATAAACAGCAACTTTCCATTTTTAGTAGTTTGAAGTTCATCAGATTTTTTTTCCATGTCTAGTTTTCATAACGTCTGTCACGCTTCAAACTTCCCCCCTCATCACTAAACAAACATGGAGGTAATGATGATTTGACAATATTGCCATGTCAAGCAAGGACCAAGTATCGCAAGCCACAAAAATTGCAGCTAAGTAATTAATGGCATTCACAGTACGTTTTTTTTTTCTTTTCTTCTCTCTCTTTCCCCACATAACCTCTCTAACCTGTTGTCAGTCACGATGGATTTACCCTATCGAATAATTCTAACGACAGAGGTCGTGTTAACTGAATATTTTCAGTCATTGACAGATTTTTCTTTTACAGTGACAGAGCATTTTGAAGGCCATCCGTCATTTTGACAGCATGTAATTCACACCCCCGTCCAATTGGTGGTGGGTGTCATATTGTCTAGAGTATAGTCTTTGGTCTGTATGATCCTGTATTCCTCATATTTTTGTAATGTGATCATTTGTTCTTCATTTGTAAAATATGCTGCTCTGCTGCACATAGACAATTGGTCATATGCTACAAACGCCGTCCCTGTAATGTGAACATGCCGTCCCTGTAATGTGAACATGCAGATATCTAGGTCGGGAAAGGCCCGGTTGACATAAGTCGATAAGCAGCTTCGTAGGACCGCTTAGCGAGACAGCAGTTGTTAGGCCTAGTGAAGCCCAGCAATAACTGAAATCATTGTTCATTTGTGCACTGTTACCCTGTGGGGGGAGAAATCAGTTGTGATGTTTTATAAAGTTCATACAGCAGTTAGTTTGAAAATCCAAGCATTGCTGTATTTAGCACAGTGCGCAATGTGTGTCTACATGAATCACTGACTGCATCAGCCAGAGATGCCAGGTCTCACGTATACGGCGTGAGTCTCTCGTCTTAGTTGCATCGACGATCCTTTGCCGTAGTCAGCAATTATTCAATCAAAGCGCACTGAAGAAATTCACTTGCGGAATCTAAGTCATTGTGCATCAAGTTAATCAGTTTCACGTGCATTACAGTGGATTTCCCCACTAATGACATGGAAATTGATTATGACTTAGGAATTCTCAGGCTTGTCTTTACTGAGGGATTGAAAGCAATGGAATTGCATAAAAATGTTTCATATGGTCTCATTTCATTAAAACAATTTAAACCATCATGAAACACATGCATTGTTTCCAATCCCTGAGTAAAGAGAAGCTCTAGAAGTCCGGAGTCATAATCGCTTGCCATGTTACTTGAGATGAGGTGCACCTTTCCGCAAGTGAAACGGAAACTTCAATGCACAAGGATTTTAATTCCACGTGAGAATCTCATTAATAAGCTTTCATTGAATAATTGTGGACTACGGTGAATAAGCCTAAAAAATGCGTAAGACCTACACCGAATGTGTGAGACTTGGCATCTCTGACATGAATCACTGTCGGGATCAGCTAATGCGTAATCTATAAATTATTCTTTTTATTTTATTTAAAAAAAATAAACGATTATCATTTAAAAAAAATAAAATTACAATGACCGATAATAATTGATAATGACGGAATATTTATGCCCCTGTCCGTCACTATGAAAGACAATAAGAAAGTGTAACGCGACCTCTGTCTAATATCTCGCCATAAAGCTGCACCTTGTCCTATCCATAAGCCCAGTTGTAAGCCTAAACCTTAATCTAACCCTTGGCCCAGAATTGGGATTTTTTTTCCTCATGGGGAGCCGGAAATGTCCTTGTGGTGGCATTTTTAAATGTCCCCACAAATATAGATCAACATTTATTCTCTCGCTAACCCACTCACCCTCTCTCTCTCACACACACACACACACGCACACACACAGACACATTTGAAATATTTATTTATGCCCACATAAAAGAAAAGTATAAGAGTACCTGTACAAGGGACATAAATACTGCCAATGCAGTTGACAATAGGAATCAGTCGGTTACAAAGCGCCTGGGCGGCTAAAAAAATGTTACATATTATATATATATATATATATATATATATATATATCAATCATACAGGTCAGATAGAAAACAGACCTTATTCAAGGATACAGAAAACATCGTCTCCTCCAGACCGAGCGGCTTCCAATAATAGCCGACACTGAGCACTACCTCGCTAACTGTTTAGCTCTTCTCTTAGGGAGGCTGGCCATCTGAAGGCCCCCTCACTGCCAGCTTGTGCACGTGCCCCAGACCACCAAGTATACAAACTAAAAGTTTACATTCGTAGCCTAGCTGATCCCGATGGTCTGCCTCAGCTGCTGATATTTTTGCACTTTGGTTAGAAAGGCCTCCTCTAGGCCGTAATCAAAAGTGCAGCCGACCTCCAGAATGAACACCTGTCTGTGATTTTCATTAACAACAATAACATCAGGAGTGTTAGCTGAAACATTAGAGAACATTGAGACATCGTTACACAGACTGAACATGCTCAGCCTTACAGTAGAATGCTTAAACAGCACGATGGAGGACCTGAAAATGGATAAAATATCTGCTGATATGAGATCCACAATTCTGTCATGCCTACCAATGTAAAGACCCCTATAAACATGACAACCATTTAGGATGTGAGACATAGTTTCAGCTATTTGTTCACTACCATGGTGTATACAGTAAGGAGCATGACTGCCTGGAAACCAGATGGAGAGATTCAGTTTAGTTGGTAGAACCTGCGATCTCGCTTTTATAGCAAATGTAACAATGTTCTCATCCAGGGCAACATTTCTGGACAGGCATGTGAGACAGAGTGGTCTGCAGCTGGGAGACACGCAGTCTTCCCTTGAAGTCTGAACTCGGCCCATTGCTGCCGCTGCCTTTGTTGTTGCGCCTCCAAGAGGTGACCCCGAGCGTTTCTTTGTGGAAGTAGAAGTTGTGTTCCACAAACATTCACAGTTGCTTTTACAGAAGTGTTGGGGTCAGATATAACCTCCTCTGAGACCTCCACAGCCTCAGAGTCAGACCCTATCCACTCCAGGGTAACATCAGCCCAGCAACATTGATAGTTCAAATCAGGCCAGTCCGACGACACACCAAAGCCTGGAGAGCGGCTGTCCAGCTTTCCACTGGGTTTCCTCTTAAAGCCTAGGAAATCAGAACCCGACCCACGCGCCAGGGGGACTTTGCGTCTTCTTAGGTCCAGAAACGGAGAAGCTCAGGCAAGCTCTCTGACATACTGGTCATCATTGTTCAGCATATTTAACAGGTGGGAAAGCCTCGTAGCAATATATGTCCATTCAAAATTAGGAACACCCAAACCACCCTCACGTTTACTGTGAAATATGATACTACGAGTTGTATGCGTATTTAGGCCAATCCATTGTCTCACAAAATATACTGTTTTATCAGTCAAATCACGTAGTGATTTTCGTGGTACATGTACATTGGAGAAAAGATGTTGTACTTTAGCCAAAGCTATTACTCTTATTGCCTCCAGTTTCATGATAAGTGGCAGGGGTGATACATTTATAAATTCAAGTCTGCTGGAATACTCAGATATAATTTCGTTGACCTGATCTTTCCACTCACCCGCCGCATTGAATTTATGACCTAAATATGTATATGTTTCATGGCGTGAGTACACTCTAAGAGGCTTATTGCAAATAGTGAACACAGGTATTATATCAATTCTAGAATGATACCAGCGGTTCCCCCCCACTCCGCCTTTCATAGAAAACTGCACATTTTGAATCTTAAACCTTTAATCCCGACCACTCTACAAAGGAGCTGGTTCTGGAGAGCATGTTGTTAATCACAGCCTCTTGACGAGAGGCAATCTGAACATCATCTGCATACCCCTGGACGGGGTTAGGGGAGATAATATTACAGGAGACACAGCTACAAAGCCACTTTAACGACTGGTTTAAAGCTAACACAAAGTTAACTGCACTCCAAGGACAGCCAGTCTTAATACCCACTTGTAGAGGGATTGGGTCTGTGAGCTGTTTACCACAGATAACCTGTATGAAAGAACCAGAGTAAACATCTTTAACAATGTCAATATAAACCTGAGGCAAATGTATTTCTTCGCGCACACACACACACACACACACTCACACACACACACAGACACCAGGGTACCATGTTGTGTTTGGCTGTCCTTACAGCCTGCAGCCGTCTCCTGGTCTCACTGCGTTATAAATCAGCCCGCTGACTCGCCAGTTGCTGGCGTTCGCCTGAGAGTGGACTCGAGAGCTCGCTCTTTACAGTCACACAAATACGAGCAAACATTCACGGCCGTGTTCTCGCGAAAAAAATCCTCATCACTCATGAGTGGCTCTCCCAGCGGCAGATCGCTATACAGCAGCGTGCAAATGAGCATCATTAAAGCAACTACCCCACTGGGGGAAATTGACTATCAACAGGCTTTCAGCTCGAAGCACGAAGAGACTGAAATGAGAGTTTGGAACTGTTGGCTGATTTGAATTGCGCTTGCCTGTGGAATCTGGACCCCGTCGCTGGAGAGGTCGAGTGCTGTAGCGACGATGTAATGCATTTTGCACGCGTGACGTGAGGATGCCAACCTGTCCCATTGGCCCAACCCTCTCTTCTGCTCATGAATAATGTAGGGGTCCTTGAGAGCAGTGAATGCCCAGATTCCCTGTACACAACTCCACTGGCCTGTGTGTGCAGGCTTATCAGGGTGTTGGGGGCATTTGAGTCTATAATCCCTCCCCAGGCAGGGGGTAAAACGGGGCAGAAGAGGAAGACCTGAGAGCCAGGCTCATGCTGGGAGAGAGGGAGAGAATGGCACAACTGAGGAGAGAGAGAGAAATGGAGTGATGAATATTTGAATGGTAGAGCGAGGAGGAGAGGAGATGAAAGGTGTCGGGGCCGAGCCGGGTGGAGAGAAATGGAGAGAATGTGGTTTGTCTGCGGGGAAATCTGATAAAGGTCGCGCTCGGCGAGGTTATGAGACGATGTGGAAAGACGAATCGGCTGAACGGCTCCACGGGGATGAATGGGCCTCATTTACTTTCGAATTTACTGATCTTCCTCATTGCCTCTGAGATGGGCGGTGCATTCTTATTACCCCACTGGTTTCAAAGGCAGCAGCTGAAGCCTTAATACGCACCTACACAAACAAAATGTGCCTAAAACAATGTTACTCTCTGTTTCTAAACAGACTTCACATCACATTAGAGGTCCTCGTGGTGTGGCTTTGGGTCTTCGGTACGCCAGTGCTATACCTCTCAATGGGCCAGCTGTCCAGGCCTGAGCCCATATTCATAAAATGCTTTAGAACAAGAGGGCTGATCATGGATCAGTTCTGCCTTTTAGCTCAAAATTAACGTCATTACATTCAGGAGCAGGGAAAGCTGATCCTAGATCGGGACACTCCTCGCTCGCCACCCATTTATCCGGCATTCCTCCACCAGCTCGGCGTATTTTGCTTTCTAAAGCAAAGGGTCCAGATTCTCAAGTGAATATAAATCCACTAAATGCTAAATTTGACGGCAGATGATTTCTCCCATGGTGTTTTAGCTGAATCGAGAGCAGCCAAGGCACAATGCAGCTCTGGAATTCGGTCCTAAACTAAATTAAAACCTTATTGTCCTGATAAGCCTGTTTAACACTGCTAACCGTGTTAATGGAGACTGTATTCAGCCCCTTTTTATGTTGTCCTAAACGAAACTTGCTAGCACCTAGCTATACTCAAATAATCACTTCCTTTCAACTACTTCAGTTGCTGCCTTTAGTTTTTTGCTGTCATACTGTAATTTCAGACCGTACCATTGGGGTCATGTGTATTATGACATAATACTCTCCGAGTACATTGTTTTGACTTGGAATCCTGGCCTAAAAGCCTTGATTGTGGAGAAATTCTGCGGAGGTCAGAGCTGTGTCAGGTGTCACTCTCACATGACGGCCTGTCTGAGGGCTTTCACTCAGAGCCTCTTACCCTGGGGTTCAGCCTTTTTCTCTCTCCTTTTTCTTTCCTCGTCAATGGGTGGATCTGAAAGAAAAGAATGGGAGCTACGGAAAGCAAACCATTAGAACGAGCTCCTCACCTTTGTGGCTCATGCACTGGTTATCAACTGTAGCAAGGATGTTTATTCACTGAGACAGCAGCGAATGACACCACACTTCCTCCCAGTACTACTTTTTGCCACCCTCAGTTTCATCCTAATTCGTTCATTTCTGGTGTAAGCAGATGTAAACTTAAATCTGGCCCTTTTACATGGAATTTATTTATTTTTAAACTTCATTTAACAGGGGAAAGTTCTACTGAGGACATGTTTATCTTTCAAGGGTGCCCTGGGAAACATGCCAGTTATAACTGTCGCAAGTGAGGAGGGATAGAGAGAAATGGGTAGAGCCCCTGGAGCAATTTTGCTTTTAAGGGCCTTGCTTGAGGGCCAAGCGGCAGAGTTCTCTACAACTTCCTCTTTCCAGATGCAACTCAGAATTCCAGGCCCCATTGGGGATTTGACCAAGTAACTCTTTATTTACCTATTCTGCAGCTTTACACCAAGTTACCTTGTTTAAATGGATTTCTTAGTGGTGTTAATTTGTTTTTTAGTATTGGTTTTGTGGTTGTAAAAATTGACTTCCTGTTGCGGTAAAGTTGGAGAGCTTCCTTGTTCTTAGTGTGGTCTCATTTTGCATCCTCTAGCCTCTTTTGAAATTATTAACCCAATAAGTCCTGTGCCCAATCTGACAATTCCCCACCCAAATGAGGCTCAAGTGCCTCCCCCAGCGGGGACACTATCAGTAGTCACATAGCCCATTGGTTCTCTGCAGAGACCTGATTTAAACACTGGTTGTCAGCAACTGTGGATTCCATTTTATTATTTATCTTATTAGACTCTTGTAAAATGTTAATTTATCTATAAAAATGTTGTGCTTAACTGGGCATACAGTTTGGACAGAGAAAGCAAAGGAGTATTGAGAGTGTCTCTGATGTTTAAGTTTGAGAGATGGAGGTAAATAGGGCCGTGTAGAGCATTTACATGACAGTCCTGGTTTCCAGTACTTCCACCGTCACTCATCTTGATTTTGACGCAGGAAGCCACGTTGGCGTTTCCCTTGGTACAGCTGCTAACCTGAGGTTACAACTAAACTTGATCAACGTAAAGGTCCCAGGTCGTATTCTTATTCTCTTCCTTTTTTTTTTCAAAACAATTGAAGACACTTCCTTCGCTTCTTTTAAATGTGGTTTTGAAGCTTGGAGCACGAAAAAAAACTTGTACAGCATTTTGAGCCAGCAAGCTTCTCATTTCCTCCCCTTGTTAACTATGCGCTGCTTCCAGTGGGCAATGAGTCCGTGTAAATCAGGCTGTGCTGGGATTGGCAGCCTCATCATGGCTGTACTGCGCCAAGGAAGCCCCTTGTGATGTCAGTTGGGGCAAAGAATCTAAACGGGCCATTCAAAAACAATTTTTGTTTGGAGGCGCTCTGCAGCAACTACGCAGCAACTGCACAGCGAGAATCTGGTCTCACATTTTGTCAAGTGGTACGTTGAGGGGGTAGAGAAGGATAAGTGTGAAGGCAAGGAGAGATATGATTTTTATAATGTGGGACCTTTAAACAATTACGGTATGTTTTAATTTATATTGTAGACTGTTCTATAAAAATCTATAGATGGAACCTGAGGAGCCCCAAAATTATTGCACTGACTGCTTTGGAGAGCATTTTATTGCATTCGACCGCAAACCTGAAATGAACCCACCTCCAGTCATTGCAAATATGCAATGCTTCTATGAGCATCTGATAAAGGTTTTGTGAGAAAATCAGCACATGCTGTGAAATGGGAGCAATGTTTTTTAATGGCCGATTAAAGAGGCCTTCATTATGAGCTGCTTTCAGCAAAACGACCATCTGTGTCCAAGTTGGTGTCGGAACGCCATATGCTGTTGATGGAAAAGTTGCTCGGCGCCTGTTGCTCTTGTGTGCAGTGTAGGAGTGCTGTTGGTTTTGACTGGCTGCCATTGCAGGTGTGAGGTCATAATGATGCAGACCAGCTGCCGTAAGGTACAGCTGTGTTCACTTCAGTTCTCTGGGTTATTTTTCTTCCACTTGGCAGAAAGAGGCAGAGGCACAACCCTTGCACTTCCAGTTTTCTGCAAGGGAGCACTGTGGGCATTGTAGTTTTTCTTTTAATGATGTGTTTGAACTCTGTTCAGGTTCTGTAGTCAATCAACGGCTCAAAATATAGGCTTCATTCTTATGCATGCTTCACACAAGGGCTGGGCATACCACAAACTCTGCAGTGTGTTGTGTTTTATATTGGTTTCCTTTAGTTTTTATTTTTATGTTAAACACCTCTTAATTATGTGAACCCTACAACACATTTACTCCTACATTTTCTATACATTTGCTTATGTTGTAGCCCATCGCAACTGACCTCTGTTGGTGAGAAGTCAAAAAAGACTTGCCGTTGGATGGTTATGCTTTTGTCAATGAATACAAATGGTGGTGATGATGTTTCTGGGTAATGCTCTTGTCTGACTCCTCTGGTGGAGCAGGGGAAGTGCTGGCAGTGTCTGTTGGCACAGAATGGTCACCATTGTGTATATCCAGCCTGGTCGTTTAGTAGGGGCAGGAATTAATGGGTTTTCAAGGCAAAAGTGAAGTCTGTTCTGAGCCTAGTGGCTCTTCAGGCCTGCGCTTATCCCCGGTTTCAGCCACAAAATAGCCGGCATTTTTAAAACTCTGCAGACGGCGAGGGGTCGCATTTTTAAAAAGCAGTTCTCCTACTTCACCCTCACGGTGGAGACACGGCAGTTGAGAGGGCCGAGTGAGAGGACATTCCTGTAGTAGCTCCTGCCCCCCAAATACTACCAGGAACTTCTTTGGTGGAAACGGGCCTTTAGTCTGGTTTGCCTGGCATATTTTTGGTGCCCAATTATACAATAGGCTGGAGTGGGGCACTGTGGGGGTGACGTGTTATCTCCCAAGAACCAAGAACACATTGCAAAAGCTGCGTAAAGAATTCAAACTCCGGACCTTCGATCCCAAGTCAAGTAAACTTCACCACTGTGCCACTGCGTCCCCATGTTTTCAAGATTAGGATTAATATGTTGTGGGTACCATCTAGTTCTTAAGTATACTTGCTGTAGGATGCACTTCCCTTCTAGGGCAATGGTGACCCTTGTTGGGCTGAGTGGCCCGTTGCCACCCCTCCTGTGTTTCAGTCTTGTGCAAATTAATTGGATAAAGCAGGCTAGAGTGGGAAAAAATCGAACAACAAAGGTCTCCAGGCTTTTTATCACTGAAATGGCATCTACATGCAGCACTAAGTACGAGATGCGTCCTCCACAGTTCTTGATGAGCTGCTCCATCCATTTTGGCACAGAGCTGACCAGCTTTCTGCCGGTTGCCTTGATTTGTTCATCATTATGCCACACCTTGACAACTGCATTGATGACTTTGGCTTCTGTGGTGCAGTTCTTTTGCTGCAGCCTTGACTTGATGAAGGACCAGAGATTGTCAATGGGATTGAGCTCAGGTGAATTACCAGGCCAGTCCAACACAGTTGCAGTACTGTGTCGATGATGCAGTCACGTGAGGAGCATCATACACTTGTCAAGGAAATTAATTAAACGTGGCTAAAAGGCACTATGCGGTGATCTCTGAGGCGGTTATGTAAAACGTCCATCACTTGGCACGGCTAGATGCACGCCATTCAGCTCAATCAATTGACAGCCACCTTTATCCAATTAATTCGCACAAGACTGTATATCGTATTTCATGTTTCAGCAAGAGCTGGAGGACTTCTGTTTGCCGTCGAGGCACGCCGAGAGGTACTCAGCTGCTGCTGCTACGTCGTCAGTTGAAAGTGGGAGAAAATATTCAGCAGTAGCCAGGCATTAGTGCCACCCAAAGGTTCTCATCCCTGATTCATTGGATGAAGTATTACCTTAAAAGAACTGGGTATAATTTAAGAGCCCCCTACTGCTTCTCCCTGCGGAGTGCTGAATTATAGATGTTTTAAGAGGCGCGGCTCGGGCGGGGCAGTTCAGTCGAGCCGAAGGTGAGAAGGCGACACCTTTATTTACGGTTGATGTGACTCTGGCAAGTGGCGTCGAGCCTTATCTTGCGGCTCCCGCGTAGCTCTCGGCGAGACTGCGAGCATATGCCTCGGTGTTGTGCGGCTGACGAAAGCCGCGATTCTGAATGTGCCAAATTAACTCTGCTGAGGGAGTGGAGTGTTGAGTTAAACTGCAGGGCTCCAGGGTTGCACTGTCAGGGCAGGCAGTAACCTTGTCTCTAAAAAACAGGATCCAATGCTGTTACACTGTGCAGTTATTCTATAATTTATACTGAAGGACTTGAGCTCTGCATATATTATTTACAGTGTGATTTCTGACCCAAGGATAGTGCACTTTAGCACTTAAATGATGAAGGAATAATTGATCTTGTTTAGCTAACACTTTTAATTGAATGTGCAATGAAGCCAACTTTTTCGTTAAAGAAATTTATTTTGTTCTTAAACCATTGTCGCGTCAGAAATGACACTGTAAATAATATATAAGGAACTAAAATCCTTCTGTACATGAACACAAATATTTTTGGCACCTAGGTTGTTAATTGTTCTCTGATTTTCAGATGAACCTTTTAGTCCAGCTTGCCAAGTAGAGAAAAGTATTGAATGTGTCTTCTTGTGACATAAGATTTCTGAGAGTTTTAGCACTGTATGTGCCAGTTTTGTGCTGCTGAATTTGGCGGTCTTTCTGTGTGGTTGCTCGACAGGTTTCAGTAGCGCTATGCCATGGATTTCCCACATTTGCCCAACCCCAAAGCTGGGACTTTCTCATGAAGTATAACAGGATCTGCCCTCTCTGCCTGAATGCGATTGGGCTTGCACCTACGGGAATTAACTGGTGGTTAATTCAGAAATGTGGATGCTTTTTTTTTCAGCCTGTTAAAGACTTTCTATTCCCTGCTGGGCGAAAGCCCAAAAGGGGGATTACCGGTATGTCTTTGCGCAGTCCGTTCGTCCGTCCGTGTGTCTGTCAGAAGGCACTTCTGAAGTCAACTCCTCCTACAGTTTTCATAGGGTGTTTGCACATATGCTGCCGATAGACTGATGATGCGCACATTGCAGTAGCAGCTCCAGCAGGGTAGATGCTCGCAGAGTGCTCTTATTTGAAGTGGGTTTGTTCGTGGTACTTATCCTTAGTTAGTGTATCACCTTCTCCCAGTTTGTAGAAGCGTAGCATAGTGCCGGCAGAGAAGCGGAGCAATACACTGTTGTGGACGGGAACAGAAACAAAACGTATGTTGTTGGCTGCCATTTGCGCTGGCTTTTCTGATGAACACACTCTTTAGGGATAAACGCCCAAGAAAAGCAAAAAATCTAGTTCTTTTATGGCAACGCCTAAGTCCACTGCCTGCTTGATGTGCGCAAGGTGTCGTTGCAGCTCTTCAAACAAGCCTGGTTTAGATTACTGACTCACACGTGCGAGGAGGTGAAAAGTCTTTGACCTTTTCCAGTTTGCCCAATGTGAATGCTGTTACTTCTGGGGCGCGGGGGGGTTGTGTGGGAAGGTGTGAAAGGCGTCTACAGGAGAGGATGGTGCTGCTATTAGCTGTTTGATGAAGGCGTTCAGGTGGAGTCTCTCAGTGAATGTCCTATTTAAAAAAAAAAAAATTACTGTTGCATCCAGTTGAAATCCTGGTTGTGTTAGAATTTTCTGTTATAAAGGTTCAAACATATATCATCCTAATTATTCTGTGATGTATCACTGTTATGTATCATTGTCTTGATCAGAAAGATTGGACCAAACTTAAATGGGGGAAAAAAACCCATGTTACTCTTGAGTAAGGCTTGAAAAATCCAGTCTGCCAGCATAACCATCGAGGGGTTCATTCCGGGTTTTCTCTGGTAAAGTTGATTATGGTCAGAGGTTGCCACATTGTAGAAGTTTTGAAGTTCTGTTCGTTGAATAGGAAATGAAAAAATTTAATACTATAGCCTAATGCAGTAAATATGACTTGTGTAATGTTGGAATTGCTCGAATGAATGGTGTGCGAGCCCTTCTATCGATTGGTGAACTGTCCAGGGTGTGTTTCTCCCCTTCTCCCACTGCATGCTGGGATAGGTTCAGTCTATCTTTGACCCTAACGAGAAGCAACCATGTTTCATAATGATTGGATGGATGTATATTGTAACGTACTGATGAAAATGGGCTTTCTCCTCTTGTTTCAGGTGGAGCTGCAGGACTCCCATAATCAGATGGTGGTACACTGGGCCGGGGATAAGAGCAGAGTGATTGTGGCATTAGCCCGGGACCGGAATGGAGCTCTCGAAGCCAAAACCAGTTCTGTAAGTCGGAGAACTGCGCCGCTTACTCTTAGACAGCATACAGGCTTGCGAACACCTCTTTCAGCACCTGCTCATGGAAGTGTAATTCAGTCAAAATTTCATTTTATGCGTTGCAGTGCTGAAGTGACTAACACGTCGCGGGTTCGAGCCCCGCTTCGTGCCAGCCGGCAGTGATCGGCAGCTTTTTCAGAGTAACGCACAATTGGCTATTGCGCTACAGGGTTGCAAATTAGGAAAGGAATATAAAAGTTGCTTTGTTCGTTGCTCAAGTGCCTCCTGTTGGCCAGACGGGTGCTCGTCAGGAAGATTGTAAGTCTGTTCATGTCCGGGTATCCTCCGCCCTCGTTTTGAGCTTGAGAAGATTCAACCAATGAGTGTATAAGAAGCGGTGGCTGACGGACGCGTGCTTCGGAGGAGAGCCGCAAACTGTCTTCACACTCCTGAATTGGCAGCAAGGGGTCGCATACGAGCAAGCTTGGTACATACTTCACCACTTGGGCATTTCAGATTCGGGTGGGGTTGGAGATGCCAAATTAAATTAAAAAAAAAAAAAAAAAAAAACATTTTCGCGTTTTTCAGTGGAGGGCTGTCAAACTTGCTTTCCAATATAGCTGAAGGGAAATTACCAAAATAAATAAATACACTAATAAATCAAAAGAACTCTCAGTTTAGCAGAGAAGTCTGAAACACTGGTAAGAAAAAGCAGTGGATATTAGTGCTGAGAAATCTCAGGAGGGATCAGGCTATAGTGGGGGGGCCCCCATCTTCCGCTGGCCAACGATTATGAAAGTTTGATTTTGCTTGGCTGTAATGGGTCTGTGCTCCTCTACTGCTGCAGTTGGAGGTTTGTGCAGTTCCATCTGTAGTGTCATACTGTGTATTTTCATGTAAAAGCTCATTCGAAGGCGATCAGATATGGTTAAGCTCATGATTACTGTTTACAAGCTGTTTTATTCTGTTCTATCCAGTGCCCTGTTATTTTGTGGTTGAACTAAGTGGTGTATTGTCAGTGTAATGGATGCCCTGTGACTCAGTTTGTGGAAAGACAAAAAGTGATGAAAAGTCACCAAAATTTCCTCAGGCAGTTATCACAATGATGTTGGTGAACAGCTCTGATATGACTACACAGTGAGTGCAGATACTGGTTCATCTCCTTTCTTTTTTTTTTTTTTTTTTTTTTTTTTTTTTTCTGAGCCAGTCTTGCAGACTCAGAATGTCAGTAATTCTACACCCAGTTGAAGTCTGAATGGAGCTTTAATCACTGCCTATGAACCTTACCATCTAAACAATTGAAACATGAAGAGGGGGACTTTTTGAAATGTTTAAAAGGGAAATGATTGATTTTTTTTTTTTATCTCTAGTATGTGATCTTGGTATGTCCTTTTTGAATAGATTTTCTCCTCAAGCTGATGTCTGATTGGTGGCCTGGTAAATGGCCGGGATCCAATTGGTTAAGATATAAGTTTGGTGAGCTGATGTGCTATATGAGCTGAACTGTGTATTTTGTGATGGGCAGGGTCTCTACCGTTTACAGGAAGATTCTCCGAAAAGTTTGTCAGAGCTTTCAGGATTTTGGAAAGAGGCAGATTTCCCAGAATTCCCTGGCAAACCTCAGGGACTGCAGCTGGAGTACAGCTGTTCTCCTCCTCTGTGCTGTTGCCGTCAAGCAGTCAGGACCAAGCTCTGCTTTATAAGCATTTTGTTGTCTTGTTATCCCCACCATGAAGTAGAAGGGGTATACAGGAATGAGGGTAACACTTTACGATAAGGGTACATTAATTAACATTAGCTAATGCAGTAAGAAGCATCAACTATCAGTCAATTAACAGTAAACTAATGGGTCTACTAATCATTTACTGATGGTGTTCATGTTAACTAAGGTATTAATTTATACATTATTGAATAGTTTGAGGTGTTTCTGGGAGGGATACTTAATGTGACATTATCATGGTACAGCAAGTCACACTCAATAGCTGCATAAATATACAAAATCAATTGTGTTGGAAATATTGATGTGGGGTCATCCTTTTGAATTGTTTAGATGTTTTTGATAAGTTTATGGAACACGCCATGACACTTCTTAGACAGTATTTTTGAGGAAAATACCGCTGGGTCACTGTAATAATGACGTCATCCCGGCCCGCTACATGGCTGTCAATTTCATCTGTATTGCATTCATGCATTATGCATTGTGATGATGATACTTGAACATTACTTGTCTTTTGTGTGATATCCGGCTATTAATACGAATCGTTACCTTGAAAGAAAGCGGGTAAGTTAGATTTCCTGCTCCTGGACCCTCGATCATGTCTGCATGACTGACATACAAGCATATTGACAAATGACACAAACTCGCTGTACGGTAGCCTACCCCGGGGATATACATGATATAGAGAATATTACACATACGCATATCATAAGAAAGTTATGAAACGAGCTGAGTAAATTTAGTGTTTTTTACAAGCTTAATGTTTGTTCTGAGCTACATCACTTTGATACACGGTAATGAGTCGCAGACATTCACGGTTGAACTTGCAATGGTTTTTAAATTCGCTGTCAGCACTGACTAGCCAGCTAGCTAACAAACTATTATTACATTGTGGTTACGGAAAGATACTCCAAGCACGCTGGCTAGCTCACTTATTTTTGAAAAATTGCGGTGGAAAGATGGAAATTTTACTGTGTGTATGCTGTATGTAGTGTATATGCGGAGTAGCCGGTGTAACGTCACAGTTAAGCGCTGAAAAAGAGACAGCTCTAATAAAATGGCGAACCCCATTCAAGGGCCTTTTTGCTCGCGCCCTTTGTTCAGCATTTAAATTTCATGGGGGTCGAATCACCCGGAAAAGATTAGAAGTTGAATATATTGTCATCCCTAAATTCCCTTTAAGGGATGTTTTCAACTTCATAATAAGGATGTTGAAGAGCATTAATTAATGGTAAGTTAAGGTTACTTAATGCTTATTTAGTCCTCTGATGTATTAGCTAATTAATTGGTACTTAATGCTTATTACTTTAATTACTAATGTACCCTTATTGCAAAGTGCTACCGGAATGAGCGTTATGTTTCCACGTTTCCGTTCGTAAAACTTCTTCTCCGGGCCGGAACTTCTGAACCGTTTGACTATTTTTCCACACAATCTAATACATAGATGCATCTCATAGCGTTGATTTGCCTTTTGAGACCATCTGTCCTCCTGTCCATCCCTCCATCGCATTTTCTATCCAGGCCATAACACCCCCAGGCCATAAAACTGTGGTGGGGGATCTGAGTATTTCATGCATGTAGGAAGTGGTTTCTCTCACATCACTGGTTGCCTCAAGTTCAGCTCTTTCTCTCCCTGTTTTTAATCCAAATCCAACATATGACTGGGAAGTCAACTTTTTTTTTTTTTTTTTTCACGCCAGAAAATATGCGCGTGATGGTGTTCCTCTTCGTCTGATGTTCCCCTGCGAGCCAAATTATTTGCTTAATTAAAAAAAAATTTTTTTTAATCTAGTGTGCCTTGGGATAAATATTTTGTGGATGAAGGAAGAGTAGGTCATTACGTCCTGATGTGTTTTGCGCAAGTTTGTGATTCAGCAGCTGTACTGCACATACTCGGGGCCCAAAATTGCACAACACTGTGTTTCCCAAATGCTGCAACTGTTCTGCTTGAAGGTGATTTCGGGGATTGCTTTTTAAATTTTTGTTTTATTTTTTCACATTTAGTGCTCTCTGTCTCCACACTTTACCAGTCATCCTTTATAGATATTTTGATGCATAGCTCTAGTATCCATCTGCCCTCTGGGTCCAGTAAGCACTAAGTAAGAAATAAAATTTTCTCTCCCACCCATTTGCTCCAAAGATGTAGTCCAGTCAGTGACGGACTCTGCCAGGAAGTGGGCCTCCCTGTCTGTGCCAGGAAGAGGGCCTTCATGTCTGTGCGTTCACATTATTCTTGCATGAATAATTCCAGAAACATGCACTGACTGCAAAGATGGCAGAAAGTTCAAAACTTCTAGTTCTGCCAAAGCCACAAAAGGCTTAGGCTTTTAAGCAGCCAAAGCTTAGGAAGACTGCAGAAAGCCTTTAACCCTCCTATAATGTTCCGGGTCAATTTGACCCGACTCAGTGTTCAATGTCTCTAAAAACGTGGTTAACATACTTTTTTCAGCCAGATTTTTTTTAACTTAACAGGTAAAACATGAATTTAATCAAAAAAAATAATTATTTTTTGTTCTGTACACATTGTAAGCATTGGTGTTGTTTTCAGTTATTTTGACTCCAGGATCAATTGTTACATAAAACCATCATTATGCTCCTGCCTCGAATGAGCAGGGAGCATTATGTCAACGTCCCTTCCGTCCATCCGTCCGTCTGGGCGTCTGGCCCTAAACTTCTCGTTTCCATGCAATAACTAAAGAACACATCGTCCGATCCATCTCATTTCTTGGTGGTGTATGGGGGGTGGGTAGAGGAAGGTTCCTTTCGAAAACCAGCGCCATGCGATATCCAATATGGCCGCCACGCCAGCCATCTTGATTGCAGTTTCCACGCAATAACTAAAGAAGGCCTCGTCGAGTCGGTAGAGCAGTAGGTCTAGGAATCAGTAGGTTCCTGGTACGATCCCCGGCTCCTCCAGAGAATGTGTCGAAGTTTCCTTGAGCGAGACTCTGAACCCCACGCTGCTCCTGATGTGCAAGTTGGCACCTTCCATGGCAGCCTCTGCCAACAGAGAAATTAATTGTAATAATTGTAATTGTAAAGCACTTTGGGGTCATGTCATGTGACTAGAAAGCACTATATTAATGCAATCCATTTACCATTGCAGTTTTGCGGATGCGGACGTTAAATTTGTGGCTGGCCTAATGAGTCAGCAAGAGTGGCTAAAATTGCAGAACCTCTTCAACTCTGCTGATCTCATTTGTGGGTCAGTCAAGTGTAGTCATTTTTGAAAAATCTGTCACTTTAGGCCTATTTTGCATTCTGGTGGAGATCCTAAGGTGTCAGAAAGATCCTGAATATGGCCTACTGAATTGCAGGGAAAATGTGTCTAACGTGATGCACAGATATTTTCTATTTGGTGTAATGCTGTGTCCATACAAACGTGGCTTCCAGGGTTTGAATATTTTGCCCAAAATTTGTGATGTAGCTTCAGTGAAGCACGGCATGCGGCAGATACAGAATATGTATGTGACATGGTCCTACTACTTTGGGGAAAAAAATGCTTTTTTTTAAACTTTGAACGTACTTCAGGAAAAATTCAAGTGACAATCCGAGTTTAAAGGGTTAAGCGCAAGTGTTTTTTTTTTTTGTTTTTTTTGCCAAGTAGATTGAAGTCAGGGTGACCCTGTCCATATTTTTCAGTTGCGCTCCATTTCCTTGCCATGTTTTACATTTCTGAACTGCAGTTATTTGCTGCGTCATTGTGAGGTTTGTGGAACATTCTGCTCAGGAGTTCATAAGTGCGGTCCTTTTTGATGCAATCAGCGCAGCATTCTTGAAATCAAGAATTGTTTGCTTAATTATTCTCGTAATTGTTTGCATAGCTGTTTGCCTAGTTATTTGCTTGCCTCTTGCCAGTCTAGCAGCATCAAACGGTTTGTTGGAATTTGACTGATATTATTTTTGTTTTGCTGTGGAGGGACATTTCAGGTGACACTGCAAAGTAATCTCTGCACTTGTACTACACAGAAGGCTCAGTTTACCGCGAAGACCATGAGCCTGGTTGTTAATGGTTGCATGTACCTCAGTGTCTAAACAAACATCCATGCAAATTCCTCTTTCATTCTTTGCCCAATATTATAAAATGACATGTAAAGCCCGGTTTGGTGATCATTGTGCTATACTTTCTTGCTCTCACGTAACGGTAATGGAGTATGTTTTTGAAGTGTATATTTGGCATCACCAAAACCCAATAGTGTTTAAGTTTACTTGGCAATTGAAGTATTGGTTCTTTAATTAATGAGGTTGATATGTAAATTAGTATTTGTATTTGATGGACACAAACAACACTGGGAGTGAGTTAGTGGAGGCTGGTTCTATTAGTGCTTGCATAATTCGTGTTCTTCGGTTCGTGTTTATTTGCGTGGTTGCGTCTCAACTCTTAAGCCTTGTTTATTTTCACTGAGCCTTTGAACCAGGTGTTGACAATTGGCCGTGACTGGCAGTTGGTAATTCAGTTGTAGGAGGAGAGTAGTAAATGGCAGAAGTTCAATTAGATGAAGTTTCACTTCATGTATGAAATAATTGTTTTGAGATAAGCTCTTGTGTTGCTGTGGGAGGTATTTTGGCGCGGGTCCAGTCTTTGTTTGCGGACTGTTTTCTTAGCTTCACACACGGTGAACTGTAAGTGTGTGTGTCCACTGTTCGCGCACTGTGGTGAGATGGAGAACAGAACTAAACTTTGAACACAAACAAAACAGCGAAGAGCCATCTGACTCAGACAGCAATGTTTTCACAGAAGGAAAGAACTCCATTAAAAACGAGAAGCTGTTTCGTAATCGTGATGATTACTACCTTAGAACAGAATGTGTTTAATAAAATGTGCTAGAAAAATTGATTTTTTTTTAGTAGACTTGCGCCAAATAAAATGTTAGCCTCCATTCACACCAGGGTGTCTGTTTGATGGCCTAAATTAAAGGTCATTTTTAATTTGTGTGCATGTAAAATTGTTCAGCTGTACTTGTATGTTGTTTCTATGCCAATAAAACGGCAAGGGACATGTAAGGAGATAATTCTTCATTCACTCTGTTTTTGCTCCTGTCTCAGCCACTATTAAAAACTTTTCCCACACTGACCACTTCAGAAGTTTTAAAATGAAAGTTTTTTTTAACCTGCTTGACCTGTTTATGCTGTGGTTGGATGCCTTCGCGTTAGGCTCTCATGCGTCCGTAAACTTTTAGCCTTGTCAGCACTCTAGCGCCTTCAGTTTTTCTCGTATCGTTTATATATTTTTATGCGCGTATATGGGATGAAAATCTGGGCCAAGTTTGATTTTGGCCATGTTCGGCCCAGCGGGCACGGTGGCTTTGCTGCTATTTTTATTTTATTTTTTTTTACTTCTGTTCGGTCTTGCACCCTCCCTCCAAAATGTGGAAATTTACCCGTTTTCTTCATGAATTGGTGGCATTTTGCTGTTGACTATTCTGACGAAAGTGTAGTGGTAAGACTGGGATCTTCCTGGCTTATGTTTTTGGCTCCGTTGCTCAGACAGTTCTGCTAATGTAACAGGAGCATAATTTGTATACGTTCATTTAACATGGCCGTCATGTAGAACTGAGGTTAATGGTCTGAGTAGAAATTAAGCACTTTAAGGGTTAAGCGTATATTTTCAGTAAACAATAGAGATAATGAGCTGAACCATAACATTGCGATGTGGTGTTTTCAATATAATAGAGGGTTAGTGAACTTATTGGATCACTCTATCATTTTTATTTGCTCTTTTTTGGAACTGCGATTGTGTTAAAGTCGCTGTCATTTCTCAATGTTTCCACCAATAAAGATAAAAACGCCCCCAAATTGAAGCCAACATTCTGCACAGCAGTTCATCCTCTTTGTCATTGCATCCTTTCAAGCAGAATGAAAATCAGAAAAATTTGTCACTGTTCTAGAGACTTATGGTGCTTGCTGTACGTGTCCAATCCTGAGGCCTGGTCTCCTTTCTCCCTTCGGCAGGTCTACATCTCCTACGACTATGGTGCCTCCTTCGATACCATCTCCGACAAGTTCAAGCTCTCGGGGGCGAAATCGGGAAACCTGGAGCTCATCGCCCAGTTCTACCACAGTCCTGTTGACAACAAGAGGGTCAGTCCCGCATTAGTGTCTGTTAATTCCCCCCCCCTCCCAGTCTTATGGGACATGAGTTTACAGGAGAAGGTCATGTCCTTGGTGGAATGTTTCCTGGCTCCTCGAGCTGCTAGTGCAGGGATACTGACTCTTTTCCAGAATGAGCCGATGTGGGTGCGGCTTTCCTTCTAACCAACCAGTCACTCGCCTGATTTGATATGACTAATCAAACCTTAAAGCTTTTGCCATAGACCTTGATTAGTAGAATCAGGTGTGAAACTACATTGTTAGAATGAAAGCCTGCGCCCACAGCGGCTCATTCTAGAAAAGAGTCAGTATCCCTGCACAGGGGTGTGAGTTGTGGTCATAGACCAGACAGAGCTTGGTCTCCCTGGTTCTCCTGTTCCTGGCGGTTTCAATGTTATGGATGCTTATTGGATGGAGCCCCACTTCATTGTTGGTTATGTGGCCTCACCTTTGGAGCCCTCAGTGTTTCTATTGTCTGACGGCACTCCAGGCTCTAGTCGTCCAGTCTTTCAATGGTCTCCCTGTGCGGAGACTGGATGTAAATTAACTCGCTCACTAGGGAGTCCGAATCCTTCCCTGCACGGTTTTTAATGTGGGCACGGGGCATTGTGTGTAAGATGATCATTACTGCTTTATCACGCTCAAATTATCTGGACAGGGGTTTTCTCAGAAATTAGTGAATGTAATTATATCCCCGAATGGCGTTCGGGGATATTATGTTTTTGGTCCGACCGCCGCCGCCACGCCGCCCAAGGTGTTATCGCGATAACTTCAGTAATATTTCAATGAGAAATTTCAAGTTTTGCATATAGGTAAGTGTCATAAAGAGGAAGAACTGATTCAATTTTGGACAATTTACGAATTCTAGATTGGCCACCAGGGGCCAACAACTGATTTACGTGTTAACGCGAGAACTTCAGTAATATTTCAAATAGAAATTCCAAGTTTTGCATATTAGTAAATATCATAAAGAGGAAGAACTGATTCGATTTTGGACAATTTACAATTTCTAGATTGGCCACCAGGGGCCAAAAATTGAAAAAAAATCACTGTTTTGATCAATCGGACAAATATTTCCAGAGATATGATCTCAAATCAAGTGCAAATGAAAGGTCGTGACCTGAGGACGTGTCCCACGATGACATACCTGTTTGGTTCAAAATTTTGACGCAAGGTGGAGCTTTGTCACGCAAAATTCACCATTTTTGCCATATCTTTGGAACTATTTGTCCAATTGACATGAAACTATGTGCAACTGCAAGGTCATGACCCCACAACGTGTCACATGATGACATCATACCTGTATGGTTCAATATTTTGCCATCAGGTGGCGCTTTATGATGGAAAATTACCATTTTGGCTATATCTTCAGAACCATTTGTCCAATTGACCTGAAATTCAGTTCAAATGAAAGGTCATGACCTGAGGGGCTTTATATTGTACTGGGTCTGTTCAAGGATTTGGGAATTGGAGGATTGGGGGCGTTCGGGGATATACCCCAAGCAGTCTCCTCCGACGGCGTAAGCCTAGTTTGTTTTAAGTTATGGACTCGTCCATGGAGTCCGTATCTAATTACTTTATTTCTTTCTCTCCCTCACTGTGTGTCCTTCTTCCATGCTTTCCTTGTCTGTCATCCTTTCTGTCTCTATCTATCTGTCTCTCTGTCTGGCTCCTCCTCTCTGCCACAGTACATATTTGTGGACACCAACAGCAGCTATGTGTGGAACACATTAGACTTCTGCAAAACAGTCCAGGGCTTTTCTGTGCCTTTCAAACCCATGGAACTGCTGCTGCACAGCACTCAGCCCAACCTGTTGCTGGGCTATGACAGCTCTCACCCCAATAAACAGGTACAGTATTCTGCAGCTAAAACACAGAATACCATCATTACACCTGTGTGACATGAGCGCACACCAGTTCACAAGCGCTTTACACCTGTGTGACACCAGGACGCTTCAGTGTACAGGTTCTTTTGAGCTGTATAACACTAAAACAAACTAGTATACAGGTACTTTACACCTGTATAACACGAGAACGCACCAGTTTACAGGTACTTTACACCAGTACTACTCAAGAACACACCAGTATGCAGGTACTTTACGCCTGACACATCAGCTGTATTGGTAATTTACATCTTTTCGACTCATGACCACACCAGTATACGTGTGCTTTACACCAGTGTGACGACTCCAACGCATCAGTATACAGGTACTTGAAATGAGAACAAAAGTGAACAAGAGATTTATACTTATGACTTAAGATCACACCAGTTTGCAGGCACTTAATACCTGTTTGACTGCAGAGCACAGGTGCACAAGTACGTTACACCTGAATGACATGAGAACATTCCGGCACACAGGTACTGTACACCTATGGGATTTAAACACTCAAAAAAGTAAATTTACCTACCACTGTTGAGTCGGTACACTCTGTGTCTGAAGAACTGACCTCCAGACATGATCTCACTGCACTTAGTGAAGCTTAGCGCTGATGAGTCATTGATGAAAGTCTCTGACAAGCCAGTGATGTAAATCAAACATCTTGCTCAACATTTTGAAGTATTGCTCCTTGTAATTATTGTCGTCATTATCAGTAAAGATTCAGTTCCTGATCGTTCACTCCCTAATTAGTGATGCCGGTAAGTCTAGACAGACTTAAAGGTCAATGGTGTGATTTATTACCAATTTCATATTTTTTTGTGCCAGGCTCTGCGTGTAATGCCTGTGATTTCTGGGGGCATGTTTAGCGGGATGTGCAACACTTGTTGGCCGCTTCTGTAATAAAAGTGTGTCCCCTCCTGCAGTTATGGAAATCGGACGATTTCGGGGAGTCTTGGGTGCTGATTCAGGAGCACGTGCAGTCCTACACCTGGTGAGTCCGATGCCGCGTGTGTCCGCTGCAGCTGCATCGCCCTCTCTAACTCTCTAACTCAAAGGGTCACCGTCAAACATCTGTCAAAACAGCCATGAACTGAAAAAGCAGTGCACCCTGGGTCCTGCATCTGTGCTTTTTTTTGTGACTGACTTTGAGTATTTTTGTGTGCCTGCATTACGTCTGTGAGTGCAATTTTATGTACCTTTTGTTTGAGGGCAGGATGCGTGCATAGAGTATTTATATTTTGTGTGACTAAGGTCTGTGTGTTCAGGATACCGTGTTTTCGCATGTGTGTGACTTCAGTATCCAGCTGCGCTTTGCAGAGGATATGTGCTTCTGTTTAATAATGGCATGTGTTGTGTGTAGTATCTGTACATTTTTGTGACTGCAGTATTTCCATTGTGTGTTCATATTTTGTGTTCATTGTGCAACTACAGTTTGTATTTTTTTTTCTGTGTGCAGACAGTATCTGTACACCTGTGTGATGACAGTATGTCTGTCCTGTGTGGAGATTTGAGTCCCTTCAGTGCGTGTTTTGTGTGCCATATCTGTAGATTTGTGTGACTTGAAGTAGGTGTGTAGAGTATGTGTACATGTGCTAGTAGTACACATTATTATACAGTTTGTGTGCACTTATGTAACTGCAGTGTGCGTTTTTTGTGTACAGTTTGCGTGATTGCAGTGTGTGTGGTTTTGTGTTCAGTTTGTGTACATTTGTGTGACTGCAGCGTGTGGGTTTTGTCTATGGTTTGTGTACATATGTGTGCCTGCAGCGTGTGGGTTTTGTCTGCGGTTTGTGTACATTTGTGTGACTGCAGCGTGTGGGTTTTGTCTACGGCTTGTGTACATTTGTGTGACTGCAGCGTGTGGGTTTTGTCTATGGTTTGTGTACATATGTGTGACTGCAGCGTTTGGGTGTTGTCTTTGGTTTGTGTACATATGTGTGACTGCAGCGTGTGGGTTTTGTTTATGGCTTGTGTACATTTGTGTGACTGCAGCGTGTGGGTTTTGTCTACGGCTTGTGTACATTTGTGTGACTGCAGCGTTTGGGTTTTGTTTATGGCTTGTGTACATTTGTGGGACTGCAGCGTGTGGGTTTTGTCTACGGTTTGTGTACATTTGTGTGACTGCAGCGTGTGTGGCTTTGTGTACAGTTTGTGTATATTTGTGTTTCCGCAGTATTTGTGCGTGCTAATTGCAGTGGCTCCTTCCACATTGCCTTCGTTCCCGCCTGTCCTTTCAGCCTCATTTAAGCAGATGAATTGGCGGTGGAGAAATTGATATCCGATAAATGCCTTTAATGGCTGCAGATTTCCCCCTGCTTCCTCAGGAGCAGCATGTGATCCAGTTGCTCAGCCCTCTGTAATCACAGTTTCTCTGTTTCAGTGCAGCGACGCTCTGTGCTCCTGTGGAGCCCCATTGACTACATTTAAATTGAGAGTTCTGGGGGGCTAATGAGTTCCGCTAATGTAGTAACAAATTGTCTTTTTTTTTTTTTTTTTTAATAATTCTTTTTCAAATGTATTGCACAGTTGTGTAGAGAATAATGTAACAGGCTTGTGTCACAAAATGATGTCTGGAGTGCTGCGTTCATTTTGTCCGTGGACGTCACCCACATAATGATATAATGTAAATTTGATTACACACTTAAGCGAGGCATGTGATTATACATTAGGCCTCCTTTGGAAGTGAGCCTGAATTGTCTCTCTCTTTTACTCATAAAGCTGACTGATTCTGCAGTAAATGTAGTTCAGTGGCAAAGCACATCATTCCACTCTTGCTATATCAGACCCGCTACTTTCATCAGGAAATGACACATTGAACTTTGTAACCACTGCAGTTATTTCTTTTAGTCAAGTCAAGTCATTTTTATTTGCATAGCACATTTAAAAAACGGCAAGGCCACACCAACGTGCTTCACAACAAAAGTGCAGAGTGCATAAACAATTTACCTATGTAAAAACTATAAGAAGTAAAATAAAAAAGGAAGAATAACAATAAAAATGAGGAAGTAGAGACAATGACCATACATCCCTGTATTCATATTTTTGTGAGTAAATGCTTGCAGATTTTATATTTGCTTGTTATCCTAGTAGCCAGCTCTAGATTACGTTGGCCTTAAGGTTACCTTGTCTTACTGAACCCTTAAAGGCCACTGAACCGTTTGTGAGGTTAAACAACCTACGCACGCGCACACGCACACGCACACGCACACACACACACACACACACACACACACACACACACACACACACACACACACACTCACACACTCACACACTCACACACTCACACACTCACACACTCACACACTCACACACAGCCACAAGACTCCATCTATTCCCACCCCTCTCTACTCTCAAACGTCCCTTGCCCCACCCCTCAATGCCCCCAGAAAGACGACATGCTGAAAGTTTTCCTCGATGCCGGGAAGCCCTGTTCCTTTCCGCTCCATTCGCGCCATTGTTGCTCTCGCAGTGTTGAATTGGCAGTAAGAATGGGGGAAGGCAGGGCCCATTCAGAGGACTGGAATGCAGCCCTTAACTCTGGGGCTGAAGTGCGCTTCAGGCTGGCCACCCTTACAGAACATTCTGGAACAGCAGCACAGCACAGAGAGAAAGAAGGCATGTGTGGGTGCAGAACCAGGGCCCAAGTGGATGTGGAACTAGTGCCAATCGGGGTGCCCAACAAGAACCTTATACACATGGAACAAACGCCAATGGGGGTACCAAACGAGGGATAATTGGGGTGCGAACACACGGGTGAAACTGAGTGTGAAAGGGGGGTTAATCCGGGTACAGGACCAAGGCCACTGTGTGCATTTAATAAGGGCCAGATTGGCTGCCTAGTGATAGCCAATCAGAGAGATGCACCTTTGTATGTGCTGCATTTTTGGATTCTATGCAAGGAGTGGAGAGAGAAACCTTTAAATTACTGTCACTGCGGTGAACTCACTGCGTACACATCTCAAAACCAGGACAGACGCAACAAGCAAAAGTATTACCTCCTACAAAATGAATGTGCCTTGCTGCAGATTTGTCCACTGGATTCTGACAATTTTTGAACCCTGGACTGGTTCATGCATCACTAAACAGTATTAGTCTAATGGAATGTTTTATGGTGGTAATTTTGTCAGTGCTTTTTTTTTTTTAATAGCGCATTGTACATTATTCAGCCAAATGTGCTAAGTGCAGATACTGTGAATGTATTTTAGTAATATTTCACATGCTACCCAACTCAAACAGTTTATTTGTGGCTATGCAAAGGCACTGAGGAATTTGCTTGCATGCAAACAAAGTCTTCTCAATCCAGTATTTTCAGCAGAGACCGGTGCACCACTTATCGTCCCGGTGGTGCTAACATAGACTGTATAAAAATATGGATGAAGCAACAGTGACGTCACCCGTTGGTTTCAGCATACCAGTTAGGAAGCCTCGATTTCGGCAACATTTTGTCATTTTGAAACCGGGTGTGACTTCTATGGGACGAGAGCATGAATTGAAGATCCAGGGTGGAGCGAGGGGTGGATCTATGGGTGGACATGACCGTATCTGACAATGGCCTGAGGATAGCCACACCCCATAAAGGATGTCTGGTTTTATCCTTTATTCTAGTCTATTTGGGACCATAATCTACAAAAATGAAATGAAAATGAATCCTTCATGATATATTGAAGGAGACTTGAAACTTGCGATAGATACCATAATAATGATCTTACACATTATTTTGAAATAATAAATCAGGTGGGAAACTAGTGTCATTTTCTCATTGACTTTTATTGCATTGAATTTCTTTCAGCGTCATCTGCTGGCGATTAACTAGAATGCAATCTTCAGGGATTTCCGCATGGGCTTCACTTTTCAGACCTGGGCGCTGCGTCCATCTTTTTATACAGTCTATGGGTGCTGATTACACTTAGTATTACTGACCTATCAATGTTACCTGGTTCCTGATACTGACGGTGCTTTGGCTAATGAGGACACTGCCCATAGAGTGTTAGAAGTTGTGCTAATGGTAGAGACACCAGGAAAAAAAAAACTTGCTATTAATAGTCACTGCCTTTTATCTGTGCTTGGCTGTTTGTCTGTGAGCATTTGGGTTTAATCAGACTTGCATATTTTGCTTTTCCTCATACTGCTTTAGAAGTTTTTTTGACAGATCCATTCCGGAAATGGCAAACCCCGTAAACCCGAAAAGTAAATAGTAGTTATAAAATTTACAGTAATTGTTACCTTAAATCATCCCACTCAAATGTGGTATGTAAATTTTAAAGTAAAATGATTTATTATTGCGGATTTTAAATCCTGGAAGTTCCTGAGCAGTTACTTGACTCCATGACTTTAAGTAAATCACACACAAAATTTTTTGTGTTAACTCCGCAGTAGATGCCATTTCTTGGCTTACTCAGGAGGGCAGTATTGGTGTGACGTACTGTAATCTGAAAGGCTGACACTGTGTGCTTCCACCTATCAGGGGTGTCGAGCCATACGACAGTCCCACGACCGTGATGGTGCAGCGGCATGAACCCATGGGCGTGTCCAGCGTGCTCAGTAGCACTGACTTCTTCCAGAGCGAACAGAACCGCAGCCTCATCCTGGAGCACGTGGACAGCTTCCAGCTCCGCGACAAGTACATGTTCGCCACTACCACCAGGGTGAGGCCTAAGCCCTAATCTTACTGAACCCTAACCCCTAGCTCTGACCCTAATCCATCTCTGACCCTAATTCATCTGAGTGAACGCTAACCCCTAGCTTTGACCCTAATCTATCTAAGTGAACCCTGACCCCTAGCACCAAACTCAGCACACCCTGTGGCGCTATAGGATCAGGGCTTGCTACCCCTGCACCAATAAACTTCTATGTTTTCTTTGTACTGCTACTTTGTCTGCATTATAGCTATACTAAATGTCCAACTACATTGACAAATCTTAGTGTCCAAGTAGACTGCTGTCACAATCCGCATGTCTGTTTAATTGGCTCTAGGAGTCTTGAGAGTGGTTCCTGGTAAATGATTGATTGGCTTATTATTCCCTTAGTACGGGAGTATAGCTAACAGCACAGGGTGTGCCGAGTTTGGTTTTCTCCACCCTGTTTAAACTTCAGACACTAGGTGAGATGAGGTAAGTGTGTAATCAACTGCTTTCATTCATCAATTAAGTGCTGAGTAACATCAAAAACCAGCAGACACTGCAAATCTCCAGGACCAGGGTTGAGTACCACTGGTCAATAGTGTTATTTTAAGTGACTGCTAGTGCTAGACTGTGTCTTTTACTCTGTATTGTCGGGAATGGTGATTCTTGTTGTCCATGGTGACGTTAATGATTCACTGGAATTAGTTCCATAAGGATTACAGCCCCATTCACAAAACTGTTGCAGAGAATGCTGTAGAAATGATTATTGCATGCTTCAGAGCTGGAAGCAACCCCATACATTTAGCTGTGTTGAAAGCTCCGACCTTGGTATTGGCATTATCTGAAATAATTTAGAATTGTAGGTTCAAGCTGGGTGTAATGTATGACTCAAAGAGAGGAATGCTGAAGCATGAATGTCGGCTTTACAAGCTTAGGAACAATGTCATAGACTGAATGTTCCAACTGCTCACAGAGGCCTTATCTAATCTGTGAGACATTTGTTTTGTTTTCATCTGAGTTGCCTATGCGAGAATATCTTCGGCTACGCCCTGGATATAAACGCCTTTCTCTTTGTTTTGAAGTGGTTTTGTGTTGTTGATGCCTTTCGTGCCTTTGTGTGTCAGTGTGAGAAAGGAGAAATATGAATAGGAGCCTTACTCGAGTCTTGCGGAGTCCTAGCTCAAGCCTGATTGGCCGGGCTCCACTATCATGATTTGTTATTGGCTGTTCCCTCTCAGGCGGCTGTGGCAGGGTGTTTTCCTATGACAGAAGGATAATGAGGCACAGTGATTGTCGTGACATCACCGTCTGGTGCCCGGATACCTCGGCTGTCCTCCAGTTCTATAACGTTTCTCATAAATTCACTCCTTTTCTCTCCTTGTTTTGATATCGTCTCCACATGTTAAACCGCATTCGATCGTCAGCTTAGTCACCTGGGTAGTGAATCAGCTATTGCCGGGAGTGGCTCCTTGAGTCTTTGGAATTTCCTTGCGATAGTTTGAAAAGGATTAGTCTTTTGTTTTTCTGTTAACTGTCTTTGGATGACAGTGATATTGTGCAAATTCTTGACATCTTAATAAAAACAAATCCTTTACGATTATTTTCATTACTTATTTGCTTATTTTAATGCCAGTCAGTAATTCTTCCTGGCCAGATATTGTGATCAGTGTGCCATTTACTGAGCCAACACTGAGTTTCACTGGCAAAAAAGAGAAATGACCTTATCCAGTAAGGATTTATATTTTCTGGCACCATATCCTTGTGTGTACTCAAGCAGTTAGAATTTATTTTGGCCTGCGCATTATTTTTATCTAACAGTGTGTACTTCATTGTATCTGTGCTTGGCTAACACATGAATGACTCAGGCCTGTGTGGGGAAGAAGGTTTTCCCTCATGCTACGCTATTTTCAACAGTGGCTGCTCTTGTTCAAGTGCTGTTTGTCTAATGGGGGAGGTAGAGGTGAGAAATCGTAGGATAAATTTCATTTTCCGTTTTATGTAGTTGTGAATTAATGGGAGATTTTATCAAGCGCTGCGTCGGCATTGGGAGATGGCTGTGGTGAATGTAGACTTGGGACAGCGTCAGAAACCCTGGCGTTCAGGTGCTCACTCACCGAGTGGGTCTTGTAATTTATTACTGTTTGGGGCTGTCACCTTTATAAAAAAAAAAACAACTTCGAGCAAATTTCGAAAATGATTACGTGATGTACGAATACATTCGAACCCTCCCCCCCATGCCCCGTACCGCGACCCAACACACGTTTAAAAAAAAAAAAAAAAAAACATCCTCTTCAGTCATTTTTATGTTATTATACAACATGTAGATCCGACCGAGCAATCTGATTGATCAATTAGATGTTTAGAATATTCTCAAATGAGCATGACCGTACGGGTAGCCTGTGCTCAAATGAAAAATACCGCATCACTGAAAATATTACGCCGCCTATCTTAGTTGCCTAGGTCATTGATTTAATTAATTTGTCAATTTGTTTGCATTTGAAATGAACATTTAATAAATCAAAACATCCGTGAAAACTGTCATTTTTATTTCAGAGGTAAATTGCTAATGGCCTGAAAAGGTGATTCAACCCCCAAAAGGTGGGGTTGAAACTATGCAACTCTGTTCAGCCTTAATGTTACAGTACTGGTTACTTTTGCTGCTTGGCCACATTAATCGGAGCTAACATTAAATTGACACACCCCCAGCTGAAATGAAACATCTGCTGGTGAGTTCATTTAA
The DNA here is from genome assembly GCA_029721435.1 of Gymnothorax reevesii. NCBI lineage: Eukaryota > Metazoa > Chordata > Actinopteri > Anguilliformes > Muraenidae > Gymnothorax > Gymnothorax reevesii. The sequence continues at coordinate 100,239,481 of CM056578.1, forward strand.
AGACAGATTTTTGTTCTGGTGCCGACACTGGAAAGCCGTTGCCTATATTTAAATATAACAGTTAATATAAGTTTGTTCAATAAAGATCAGCTGAGTCGATTTCAGGGCACCTGTTCGTCATACTTCTCAGTCATTTTTAAGCTATCAGTCTGTGAAAAAAATAATTTTTTTCCCCCAGCGGATATTCTAGTTACAACATGATTGAGCTAGCAAAGCAGTTTTGTGTAGCTATGTGCAGTATTTATTCAGTTTTGGGAAATCACGATGTCTGGGAAACATAAGCCCAAGTTGGCTGGCTGAAAAGGACTAGTTAACCTCAGATCTCATGTATTTCCACGGAAATGGAGAGAATACTAGCAAAAAACTTTTTTATATCTTGAGAGCGAAATGGCCACAGTATGAATATATTTTTATTAAACATTTTATTTTGTTGGTAATAGTTGTATAATCACATTATTACACGGGAGGGTGTGCTTGACCGTCATTCTTGTCACTTTATTGATGCTAACGGAACTCGGCGGCTGCATCATTGTCGTGACAAGACTGACGGTCAAGCACACCCTCTCATGTAATGCTTAATTAAGCCACACTTAACAGTAGTACAACATAACGACAGTATCTGCAGAGATTCCAAGTCTCAAGCATAGTTTTATCAACACGCACTGAAGAAATTCACTCGCGGAATTGGGGCTGATTCATAGTCGACGCAAAGGCACGCAAACGCGAATGCATCGAGACGCATCGTGACGCTTCACGACACTTTGGCTGCCATGATGCATTCGATTGTGTAGTCTGATTGTGTAGGTATTGCAGCAACGCATGCAATACCATCTGTCACCAACGGCGGCATATAATGTCGTATAATGTATAATAATGTCGATAATGTATATAATATACTTATTAACACTTTTTAGCCGACATAATAGAAGACTGTACTGAAAAAAAAAAGAAACTGATACTGTTGAGTATTAGTGATAGTGCCACTTCAGCAGTAATACATTTCCCCTGGAAACCGAGCAAAATTAGATTCAAATCAGATTTTTGGTCGATACGATGGCATTTTCTTCGTTTGTGCTGGTTAAAATTAGCCTTGATTATTTAACCAGTGACTGCCTAACGTTAGCCTAGCGTGCGGGCATTTGTCAGCCTATGGACCGGTCGTGCTTTCTTTTTTTTTTTTTTTAAATAAATTTGGCATCTCCAATCCCACCCGAATCTGGAATGCCCAATTAGGGAACTATGTACAAAGCTTGCTCGTATGCGACCCCTTGCTGCCAACTCAGGATAGTGAAGACAGTTCACGGCTCTCCTCCGAAGCACGTGCCTGTCAGCCACTGATTCTTATACACTCGCTGGTTGAATCTTCGCAAGTTCAGAGCGAGGGCGGAGGATACCCGGACATGAACCAAGCCGGAGTCTTCCTGACGAGCGCCCGTCTGGCCAACAGGAGGCGCTGGAGCAACGAACAAAGCTGTTATCGTTTTACCCAAATACGACAGTCCCTTCCCAATTTGTAACCCTGTAGCGCGATAGCCAATTGTGCGCTACTCTGAAAAAGCTGCCGACCCCTGCCGGTGGGTACGCTGAGGTTCGGTCGTGCTTTCTAAACATCAACATATTCACGAACATACGCAAAACAGGCAAAGTATTGGTATTAACCTGTATTTGGAAAAAATACAACCCATGTATGGCGTAAGGTCGCCATTTTTTCAGCTTGTTTTTTTTTTTTCTCCCTTTTGCTTGAAAATAGTCAGGGACGTCCAGTAGTACACGTACCCTCAGCACTCACCTCCGTGAAAGTTTAGCTGTCCATAAATGATCCAATTACCCCATCTACAGCCCCAATTTTGTTTCATGGCATTTGTAAGCCCATTCTATTATAAACAGCATTGTGTATCAATGATGCTGGCTTAAAAAAAAGTTATGGCGTATGACATGGGTCTCGTTGATAACGTCAGATGCAGTCATGAAATCTTTAGTATAAATTAGGCTAACGCAAAGGGTTACTAATTTGAAGTGGGCAATATTCTAGAGACGACCACCTTGACTAGTTTATTATAGCTGGCTTAGGTGTCATGTTAAGGTAAACTGATAATAGCCATTTAATGTTCACTTATTTTTCACGATATATCCATCGCAACGACAGTTAATGAATTATCTTGCAAATAACTTGCTAATTGTTTGCTACGCTGGAAAGATAGACTCAGGGTCAGTCAGCTATCCAGTCATTCTGTAGAGATCAGTGAATGTCACTCGAAATGTCAGCCGAAATGTCACCAATGACGCTGCTACCCCCCATTGTGTGAGCGGTGTATTGTATTTCACGTATCGCCCGTGCGGCTTCCGTACACTATGAAAGGGAGTGCGTTACTTGCGTCGCTCGCGTCCCTTGCTTGCGTGACTCGCGTCGACTATGAATCGGCCCTTAGTCATTGTGCATTAAGTTAATCGGTTTCGAATATGAACTTTCACCTTCAGGTTCGAATGAATGTTCGAATTTCGAATAAAAAGTGACAGCCCTACTGTTGGTCTTCAACTGCCTGCTAAAGGGCCCCATTTGTGCTTTTTGATTTGTTTAAATAGGGGGTTAAACAGTGTTTTAACTGGACCAGTCACACAGTATTGTGGCGAACCATTACAAATATGATGTCCAATCACAAATTGGGTTGCGAGTTTGTTTTTAGGTCAGAGGAGGTTTGTCGGTCGGCTGGTGAGCAGGGTTTGTTGGTAGAACAATAACAGGAGACATGCCCCGAATGCCCTGCGTGGTTGATCATTGACACCTGTGCAAACACTTTTGTGAGTTTGCAATTGCAACCTCAAAGGTATTATATTATATTATGGAAACAAGGAAGATTGGAAGCTGCAGTATATGGTGAACTACTGTATTCTTTTGGCAAAGCAGGATATTACTAAACTAGAACTCCACTTCCTGACTGCTGTTAGATTTCGAAGCGCCATTAAATTCCATCAAATTAATGAAAAAACAAAATCTGTCTCGTTTTTTTCCCATGCTTAATGTTCTGTGAAGATCATCACTCCCTTCTGTTTTTGTACACCCCCTCCCTTACTGAAGGCTCCAATGAAACTGATTAAAATTGTGAAAGGAGGTTGGGGCCACGTAAGCGTGCCCTTTACGATTGTCAGAATTGCGAAAAGGAATCGAAGGTTGGCACCAAATGTCCAAAATTGTAAAGCGTTGATTTAAATGCAATTTTGAGTCAAAGTGGTGTGTTTCATTTCTCATCTTGCGTAAACAAGAACTGGCCATATTCGGGGGTGTTGCGTGGTCTCTCGAGTTCTCATAGCGTTCATGTAAGTAAGTAAGTAATTTAAAATGGGTCAAGTCCAATCGTGATGTTCTGCTCATTCAGTTTGTGTGTGCGAGCGAGTGACAGAAACCCAACAACATTCTCCTTGCAATGCTGGGTTTTCCTCATCATTAACATCCTCCCTATAGGGAGAAAGTGGAGATGTTTAGAGATGTAGCGCACACACAAGGACAGAGGACGATCGTGGTTGGCTAGATTAATCGGTTGATGAGGTCTCTCTCCCCGTCACTTTAATTGGTCTCTGCAGACTCTGCTGGTTTGCGATGTTTATTAATTGTAATCTGCTTGGTGGAAGGAGCATCAACTGTAGACAGTCCAACCATCTATACACTCATTGTCGCTCACTTATTCCCCTTCAGAAGGGGACGTCAGCAGAAAGTCAGGACTACTGTGGAAGCTAGCTTGTGTCGTGTTTTAACACCGTGAAGTTTGTAAGGAAGTTCATTGAAAAAAATTTTAAAACACAATCTATGTGAAAATGCATGTAGAATAAACTTGAATTTTTAAGTCCAAAGTTGTTTGAGTAGTCCTAAAATCCACATGGTTTCAGCAAGATAAAATAATTATTTAACAAAATCAGAGAGAGTGGAGGAGTGAGTGGGAACACAAACAAAAATAAAATTATAATGGTAAAAACAGATTTTAATTGCAGGACCCCCAGATGGAAGCAGACTTTCTATTCTATCATACCATGCTGACCTTTTATTCCAAATGAAATTGAAATATCATATGTAGTATTTAAAGATATCTGTTTTCTGAGTATGTCAGTTGGCTATATAATGTGAATGAATTTGAGAACTATGAGCAAAATATGGTGGTAAAGCTGCAGTTGCAGGTGTTAATACCAGTTAGCTGGTATCTGCTTACTGGGTCAGGTGGAACTTCTGGTCACAGTCCTTATCAATTCCACCCCTTAAACCCGACGAGGAGATGAGAACTGCCTTCCTGCCAGGACCCAAGTCCCTACCATGTTCTGGCTCATATTTGAAATGTTTCAGACACCAGTGAGGTGTTCTTCAGGGACAAGTTCTGCACCACTGCTGAAACTAGTCCTTCCTGTACGTGCAGCCGCCATTTTGGAATGAAGACGTGCAGGTCTCTGATGTCATACTTGGCAAATGCTGTCAGGACTCCATTAAGCTGTGGCTGTTGTTTTGACCTCATTTTGTCGATGGGAATCCATCTCGCCCTCGAGTCCAAAGTCATGCCTGTTGACTGTTATTGCATGACTAGAGGAAGTGCTTTAAACCTGTGAGTGCTAGTTATTAGGTTTAATTACTGAGGGCACGGCATTAACTTGCATTCACTTGTATGAAATCCTCATGTATTTGCCACATTAACTGAGTGTTCGGCTCTTGTCTTGGCTCCTCTGTGATGTATTTATATTCTTTTAAATGGAAAAGCAGTCGAAGGGGAAGGAAATTTCAGTCTCTCTTTCATGTTAGAAACATTTCACACTTGCTGAAGTGCCTGCAGACAGGTTCTGTAAGTGCTAGCAAACTGAAACTGCTTCCAGTGATGCATTGAGAGAGAGGAGCCTTGTGACCTGAGAAATCCATCTTTAGGCTGTCTGTCATAAAGCTGTACTGGGATCCGCAGCCTGGACGAACCTTCCTATTACCTTTTGGGGTGAAATTGACCCCATTCAATGTATACAGTTTCTAAAAACATGGTTAGAGTACTTTTTTCAGCTAAGTTTTTCTTTACTTCGTGGGGACAACTTCAAATTCATGAATTCATGTATTTTAGTTCTGCGCTCATGATGTGTGCATCGGTGTTGTTCAGGTCATTTTGACTGAAAGCTCTATTGTTATATAAAGCCTTCATTTTGATCTTGTTTTTTGAAGTGCTGCTTAATACTGAGGGCACTTTTTCATTCATTCTCCATTTCACAATAATCACATAAAATTAATACCTGATGTATAAGATGATAGGGAGGTTGTATTTATAACTAGGCTATGAAGATGGTTAGTATAAATACCTAAAGAGAGAGAGATAAGTGGGCAACACTTGGCAGTTTGTCATTTTCTCGGTTTTTTGTAAAAATGTTTCTTACTTCGAGGATGATCGGAGAGCTAAGAACTTTGGTTTGCTTAGAACTTCACAATCTTGGCAATATGTGATCTCAGACCAGGCCCATTTAAAATTAATTTGACTGTTTGTAAGTGCGGGAAAACTTCCTGAAACTTATGTTGTACAGCTGTTACGGATTTATGTACAAGCATGTAACTACTGGTACCTGTTGCATTTGATTTTTTTTTTTTTTTTTTTGGATCATGCTCTGATGCAAATTCAAGCCATTGGGTGATGATAAAAATGGTAAAGAAATAACTATTCAAGCAGTCGAAAAAAGAATGAGTCAGGTGGATGGAGGAGGCTTGGAAATGAAGACCAGAATAGCACGTTTATACGGGTGCCAGCTTGATTTAGCTAGTCATGAGGTACAATGAGCTGACGCTGTTTAATAACCCCACTGCTCCGTCGAGTCCGCCGAGTGTCAGCAGTTCTGTGAAGTTCGCGGATAACAGCACGTCTTTACGCCCTTTTGTCTACACTTCATGGCCAATTATGACCCTGGTCCCGCATAGTTGGTTTCGCTGAGTAGCTGGATTAAAATGATAGATTTTCAGTCGGGACAAAGCATTTACATTCATTCATTGATTTGTCTCTGTTACGGTGCATCGCGATAGAAGTCTGCCTTTGACCTACCCAACCTTCTGTTAAATTTCTGTGCCTCATTCTCGCAACCAGGGCTAAATCTTTCTCAGGGCTCCAAGGTGACACCACTGATATTTCTGCCTACTTGGGGTGTAAAGGAACTATAGTTGCGGTTTAGCCCGTTTCTTATCGTAATGCGTTATCAGTGCTTTTATAGTCTAAAATTTCTCCTCCCATTTGTTCATGTGATAAGTATTCTGTGACTTTCCTCTCTGTGCAGGTCTTAATGGTCTTGGTGAGTCATGCTTGTTTGCTCCAGATGAGATATGACTTTGATCTTTTGTCTTGTCATTGTATCTATCTGTTGTAGCATTTCAAAATGGAAGCCTTTTTTATGTGACTATTCTGTTATGCAGACAGTGCGAAGCCGTCCTTGAGTTCTTTTCACAAACTTCAAAACTGACAAACTGCAGCCTAGATTAGATTTGACGAAGAGGGCAAAATTCATCCGGTGTTTCTGGGCGATGAAGATTGTACTTGATTTGTTCTTACGACACTGTGCCGTGACATGAATGGGTTCTTATAAGGTGTGAAAAGGGTGGGTCTGAATGGCTATTTGCAGAGTTTTATGGGCGGCATGAACTGAACTGAAGGCCTTGTTCTGTGACTGACTGGACTGTAACTTTTTGAAATGTATTCATTTATTTATTTGTAAAAATGTTTTTAATTTTTTAATTAATTAATTGACTTTTTTTTTTTTTTTTGCGCAAAAACTTCACCCACTCCATTGACCCACTGCATGTGGGTCAATGAAGTGACATTGTCCGAGTGCACTACTTTGGTTTAAAATAATTTCAAATGATTTATACTAACCGTCATTTTATTCTATAAAACCTGTTTGATTTGAACATATTTCCAGTTTATCAAATAAATGATATATTTAATGTTTTGCCACCTCAAACCCTCAAAATGTCAGGTGGCGCAACCGTCCGAGCAAGTTAACACTGTGAAATATATTGAATATGTAATTTAAAATATGAATTAATATAATATGGGGGCATAATTTTGTATTGAAAACCTTTCAATTAAACAAGGTTTAATAGTTAATTTGTTCTTAAATTGTTTGGAAAGCCAAAATACCCGCCCCCTACAACAAAGAATCCATAAGTTACTGTACTAAAACCCTTTAAATGTTGTGCAACCATTAAGACTTGTTTAACCCTCTCTTAACCAAACCCATTTCCAATTGTTAAAATTATTTCCCTATGCAAAAATGTTTATGTTGTTGGGCCATTATTTGAAAAAAGGTAGACAAAAAACTTGACACCTTTGGCCCACCTTTCCAAATTGTCGCACATCTGCCACTTTGGGAAATAATGCAAATGAAAAATTTAAAGTGACGGGCCGTTCAGGTTATTCTCAAATGTTTATTTGGCCATAAGAAACCAAACCAACAGGGTGTCCAGGCTGTTAACCCTTTCACTTCATGTAGCAGATATGCCACGCTGGTTAATAGAGGGTTAAACACACTCTTCCAACTTCAAATAAATGTATTCTGTACATTTTTAAAGATTTACTATAAAACATTTTTAAAAGGCTTATTTGTCATTGACCCATGTACGCACCTCCCTCACTTATATGAAGTGAGTCTAGAAGATGTCACCGAATATCACTGAGTCACTGTTGAATTGGACTCTTGAAGTCGTAGGAAGGTAAAGACTATGCCTGTAGAGAGAGCTGCTTCATATGAAAAGAAGCAGCTCTTTCGTGTACAGAAGAGGTTTTCTCCTGGCCAGGGGATAGTTGGTGTGTGATATAGTAGCGACTTTTTTGTGGTAAGTGTTGGTATGCAGCATTGCAACTATTGTACCGTTACTGCTTTGAACAGGATAGTGTCCAACATATTTTAGCCACAGGTTACGGGTTTGTTCTCTGCTACTGGCTTTAAATGTGCTGAACACCACGCCGTTGTAAGAAGTAACTCAAAAAGGGTCAGGAAATGCGTAACTTCACCTTCTTGGAAGTAGTGCTTTCGTCTTTGCAAAATGTGGCTGGAGGTGTGAGTGTGCATGTGGGCAGATTGTGTCGGGTGGAGAAACATGCAGATTATTACCTGGAAAATTAATCTGTTCTCTGCCCAATTACTCAGAAGTTCTGGGCCCCTGTAACGCGACCACCTTCGTCGTTGAGTCAGACTGTGTTCAGGAAAGCAGCCCTTCGCTCACTGCACGTCGGTGGTTCTTCCTGTTGCAGAAGGGCAGGTCCTGCCGCCACAGTAAATGTAACTGGAAACTAGGTCACTGCTCAGGTGGGGATGTGTAAACATTTCACACGGCCCTCTCCCGTGGGTTATAGGGAAGGGTTTGGGGTTATGGAATCAGGAGGCTGGCGCTTCAGCTTTATCACCCCTCAGCCCCGACTAAGGGGCAGAGGGGTATTGTCACGTGTCATGTCCACCTGTCTGTCTGCCAGTCTGTCCCATGAACTTTTGTATTCCTCATGATAACTTGAAAATGCCTTCGTCAATTACGCCCTTTTCGCTCTGTTGCTCGGTCTTGTGTACTCACAGACGCCTATGGAATTTGATGGCACTTGAATGTCCAGTGTGGCTGCCACAGCTGCCATCTTGAATTTTGTATTCCGCACGATAACTTGAAAATGACTTTGTCAATTTGTATTAATTCCAAACAATCCAGGTACTAAGGGGTAACGCCCGCTTTTGCGGGAGTATTTTTTCAATGGCGTTCGGTATTATCTGCCCTTTCTGGTGTTTTTAGGCTAATAGTTTCTACATTGACCACTGTGGTGAAATCTGATTTTGGCTCCATCTTAAAGTAGTCTGGATTTCAAATGAACCCTTTAGTTCGAGGGTAGCGTGTACACTGTCATCTTTCATTTCGCATAGGATGATCTGCGTAGAAATTGCACCGCTCAGTACGTGGTGCGAATTCTCCCCTCTGTTCAGAAGTCATGTATTTTTTCGTGCAGAGTTTATTATGCTGGAATCGGACTTGGACTGTGTGATCTCCCTTTGTCTTGTCTATAACATCCCTAACCCTGGCTCTACACGTGCACTTGCTCCCTCTCTCCTTGTTTTCCTAGACTTTGTTTGGGAGCAAAGAGCCATCTACTGTCCAGCTGTGGGTGTCCTACAACCGCAAGCCAATGAGAGCTGCCCAGATCGAGACCCGCCACCCGATCGCGGTGAGTACCCACAATGCAGCTATGGAGTGGGAGAGAGTGGCAGAATGGCCCTGGGAGGACATACTGGGCGATCGCTCCTGGCTTATGAATCTCATGTTTGTCTAGTTTGTGGAGCTCTTTTGTCTCTGCAGTGTTAATCATAGTGCCTTGAAGCCTGATCCAGCGTAAGTGAGTGGCTTGGTCAACTAAGGGACTTCGCTCTGTTATATTTTTATTTTATTTTATTTATCCTTAATTTAGCCAGGATGGTCCCATCGAGATACAAGATCTCTTCTAGGGAGGTCCTGGTCAAGACAGCAGCATAAATAGTTGCAAACATATAAACATAAAGAAAGAAAAAATGTAGGCTTGCAACACCAAATATACTGCACTAGCTGCTACCCGCTTTGTAGCCCATTATTTTGTCACTTTTAGATCGCATGAGGGAGAGAAGCCGTGTCTTCAATTGCCACTTGATTATTCTTGAATTGGAAAACGTGTTAATCAAGGGAAACCATCTAGAATCAGCCAGGACTAATTTTTGTCAATAATTGCCGCCGAATTTTCAGTTCTAACGCCAGCCCTGCGAGTGTTCAACTGTCAAATTTGAATTTGGGAGCTGTCAAGTTCGACTAATCAGAATGCTGCATTCGTAGACGAACGCGGTGCCCTCTCAAAAGCCTGGCTTTCGTGCAGGCTGTCTTATCACTCCCTCGGCCCCATCGCAAGCAAGATAGTCTGCTCGCAGGTTACCTCAACACACGTTCGTAAGGACACTGCGGCTCCTAGCGGTGCGACCGGATATTGCTACGCACATCAGGTTATATAGTTTACCCGCTACCCGGAGAGAAATTACAATTTTTTTGCGTGCATGACCGTTTTTCAAAAATCAGGAGACTGGAAGTCCATCCTGGTGTCCAAGTGGATATTCACACCAAATTTGGTGATAATCGGTTGAGAAATGTTGGAGAAAAACGTGTACATACACACAGACTTCGACCTCAAATATATTATAGATGTCATCGGTTCTAAACTCTCTTCCTGACGCTTCTCGACCTGATCCAGGTGTTAGTATTTTTTCAAAATGAAGCATGTCTCTATTTGGCTGGAGGAGTCACCGAGAGGGCTGGGAACCAATACTGTGTCAGAAATATAAAAAGATATACACAGAGATTAAAGCATTTGCATTATGTTTTATGAACAATAAATTCTCTTGATTTCTCTGCATGTGAAATGGTGTCATACAAAAAAAAAGGCATAAAAATAAGTATTTATCCCTCGACGGTGGTAAGCCCTATAGGGAGATTATGTTGTGGCGCAGTCAGTCTGTCTGTCGGAAGGCACTTGTCTTACGAAATCAATTCCTCCTACAGTTTTCATAGGAATTCCCTGAAACTTTGCACATATGCTGCAGAGAGACTGATGATACGTATATTGCAGTCATGACTTCGCAGGAGTATTTTTTTGCACTCAGAGTGCCCTTGTAGAGTTGTACGAAAATATTGGATTATACACGCCTGGGGCAAAAAAAATAAACACGTCAGAATGGCAAAATATGAGACTAATAAAAGTCTTAACAACAAAGCATTGGTCAGGAAAGTGATAAGAGTTAATCAGATGGGCAAAGTAACTAGTATAGGATTGCTGTTTCCTTTGTTTTCATTGAATATTTAATCCTTGGGGGTAACTTATGCAGATTTCTAAAAAAAAAAAAAAGCTGTCGACAAATGACATCTGATTTGTTCCTCTTTCGAAAACAACTTTTCAGTTGTGGGAAATGAGCCTTTGTGTAATATGCTTCAGCACTCCAAAGCACCCGTTGACTTTTTACTGTGAAGCAGCTTAGCTTCATAGTGAAGCAGTTTCCAGCTTTTCCCCCAAACGGCTCACTGCGGAAAAAGTTAATGTGCAAATGGCGGCACAGAAAGTCTCTTGAGTGAATTTGTTAAATCCTGGCTCATTTTCTGACTTAAGGTTCATTGTGAAGACCATAAAAAGCTTAATATTTTTGGTCCTCAGCTACTGAAAGGGTAGGTAGGGGGACTGTTGATTTAGGTTGTATCTGTCTGTCTGTGCTTACCAGCTTGTACCATTTTGGGTTTGGCCCATAATTTTTTGTTAAGCAGCGCATATTTACTAATGTCATATTGAGAATAAATGACAGCAATATAAAGTATGCTTGTATTAGAACATTTGAATATTCAGCACTTAACAGTTTGCTTTGGGCTTTTTTCAGAATGAACATTTTTTTGATTGGCTAGTGTGGTTGTATCACTTTTGATCTTTCCTTTTCAGGAGTACTATATCGCTGATGCCTCGGAGGATCAGGTCTTTGTGTGTGTGAACCACGCAAACAACGTCACGCACCTGTACATCTCCGACATGGAGGGCCTGTCTTTCTCGCTGTCCCTGGAAAATGTGCTGTACTTCAGCCCTGGGGGGATTGGCAGCGACACGCTAATCAGGTACAATGCTAATGCTAAAGTAGTCAGGTTGCACGCAGTCCCCTGTTGTTAATGTTGATGCTAATACAGCCTGATTGGGTACAATGCTAATACTAAAGTGGTCTGGTTGCATACAGTCCTCAGGTTTTAATGCTAATGCAACCTGATTGGGTGCAGTGCTAATGCTAAACCGGCTTGGCTGCATACAGTCCTCAGGTGTTATCGCTAATGCTAATACAGCCTGATTGGGTGCAGTGCTAATGCTAAACCGGCTTGGCTGCATACAGTCCTTAGGTGTTATCGCTAATTCCAATACAGCCTGATTGGCTGCAGTGCTAAGGCTAGACTAGCAAGGTTGCCCACAGTCCTCTCGTGCAAGTTCTCACTAATGCTAATGCAGCCTCATCGGGTACAATGCTGACACAAAAGCAGCTTAGTTCCGTGAAGTCCTTTCAGGTGTAAGTTGCCATAAATGGTAATATAGCCTAGTCGGACAAATTGCTAACTCAAAAGTGGCTTGGTTGCGTGCAGTCGTCTCAGGTTTAAGTTGGCACTAATGCTGTCGGAGCCCAATTGAGTGCACTGCTAATGCTTGTGCTGACCGGCTGCTAATTCTATTGTAGTTTGATTGTGTACGGGACTAAGTTAGTCAGTTCAGGTAAAAAGCTAGCTTTAATAGGGTTTGATCAGGCCAGACAGCAATGTTAATACATTTTGAGTAGACATAAAGTGATCTCATAACAGCCATGAAGGCAATGTAACCACACTGCTGTGTACACCTCTGGGTAGGTTCTTTGCCAATGAGCCATTTGCGGACCTCCATCGCGTGGAGGGCCTGAGGGGGGTCTATATTGCTACGCTAATCAACGGCTCGCTGACCGAGGAGAACATGCGCTCCGTCATCACCTTTGACAAGGGGGGAACCTGGGAGCAGCTGCGACCCCCCACTACTGACAGCCTGGGGGGCACCGTGAACTGCGAGGTACTGACTTACTGTGTCAGTGTGTCTCTGTCTGTATGTCTGTCTCTGTGTGTGTATGCTTGTCTGTATGTGTGATCTTGTACTTGCTACGAAGTGAGAACCAAAAAATGTATTTTACCTCACCGGCCAATAGCCTGGGAGCTATTGTGATCAGGTGGTGTCCTGATCGTGATCCATTAGCAAAATCTTTAAAAAATCTTCTCTGAAATTACTGGCCCGATTGACATCAAATTTGGCATGGACCTTCATTGGGACAATGTCTACCACGATTGTTGACAGTTAAGAAAAATTTCAATTTGTTGATTTTTATAAAAATAAAAAAATTAAAGTTATAATTTTTCTAATTAAAATTTCCTCATTTACTTATAATGGGAAAATCTTTCACAGTCATCGCCTATGAAACCTGTTGCCAGATTCTCTTCATATATGTTATTACGCTGTATTCATACACCACTGAATTTCTGAAAAGCTTTTCTCAGAAATGCTGAACAGTTGGCTCAGTTATTGGGCCAGTGAGGTACAGGGCCATTGGTCTTATTTTTTCTGACGGAGTGGGAACATAATTGGGAATTGAGGACATTTTCATGTGTCCTCACAACGATATAGTTAATAGTGAATTTTGTGGTTAAGTTTCAGGGTAAGGGGTAGAATTAGGGATAGGGTAAGGTTAGGGTAAGGGTTTGGTTTAGGCATGTGTTGCTTTTTGTTAAGATGAGGGAAATGCTATAGAGACACGCTAAGAATGAATGGAAGTCAATGTATTGTCCTCACCAGCATAGAAGTACAAGGATGAGTGCATTTGATTGTGTATGCGCACCTGCGTCTGTCAGTGTGATGCGTTTAAAGTGTGTAGCTGCCATTGTGCACCAGACAGCATACTTCATGCATTACCTTTCCTCCTTTCACCCTCCGCTCCTTCTCTCTCTCTCTCTGTAGCTCTCTCGGGGCTGCTCTCTGCACCTCGCCCAGCGCTGGAGTCAGTTACTGAACGTGCAGCTGCGCAGGGCACCTATCCTCTCTAAGGAGTCCGCTCCCGGCCTCATCATGGCCACAGGTGAGTCTCGCTGCGTCTGGGGGGGCGTTACTATGGCAACACGAGCTCCATGGTTACCGTCCATACGCCCTAGGTCAGTAACCTCACCTCACCTCACCTCACGTCTATAGCTGTACAGCTTCCTCCCAGCCGTGAATCGCGTCACTTCTCCGCAGTTTAAACCTCTAAGGTTCAAGACCGCAAAATAGGCAGTGAGAATGTTTCTGAAGGAGGGTCATTATGCTGATGTCACTCTCTAGAACTCCACCCACAGGCATAGAATTCTGAGCAAGAGTTCCAGGAAGCAGTGTCAGTGGTCATGTGGTCTTGTTTAGCCACGTTGTGGAAACTCTGTTGACGAACAGTGGTGGTCCGGTTTCAACACCGCGCTGCTGACGCTGATGCGACAGTCCCAGGGCTGCAGCTCTCACTGGATAATTAACGCACAGAACTGCTGACTCTATTGCACCCCGCCCCAACCTACCTTCCCCGCAAGCTGTATTATAAGCACTTCTTGTGCTGCCGGCCAAGTGTTTTTTGGGGTGAGGAAGATACTTCCCTGTTGTGTTATAACTGATGGTTTTCAGAACGGGGTTGTTAAATGTTTTAATATCAGGAACCAAAATAAGATTAACTTCTGCTGTCATGACCCATGTTCTAAATGTAACCTGTGATGTATGCGTGACTTTTAGCCTCATGCAGAGCTAGTGAAGTACAAAGCCATTCTGAGGCTCACCTCCTGCGACAGTTGTGTGTCCCGACTTATGGCTTAAATGGCACTGTTTTTTATTAAATTAAGCACAGTAATTAGCTGGTTACTTGAACTAATGATATATTAACTAATAAAGGTTAACTAAGCCAATAAAGGTTTATCTGTCTTCTGTCTAATTTCACGTCTTGTGATTTTGTCATTGTTGAATGGCTTTTTGCCATTACGTGCCATTACTGCGACGATCTTGCTCAGTCAAGCACATTTGAGTTGGAATCCAATGTATTAAAGCGTATTGGGCTCAAAGATGTTGGCTTGACTGACTTTTCTGTCATTTTTTGTTAGAGAAGTAAGCATCATTGGTACAGAGGCAAGGATTAAATAAGAAACTTGTATCAACGCATATGCTTTCATTGAAGGCAAATTGTAGTGTCTTATTGATGGCCAGGACTTTTTCTGCAGAGAACATCTTTAGACATTTTTTTTATCCTGTGCACACTGTTCTAAGCTGCTTTGGTTGTGCCCAAGGTAATCTCTTGCGGAAATTCCTTTAGCGCTTCCAGGCAGCGCAAGCTAACGTGTGGTGCTTGCCTGAGCCTGGTACTGGCTTAAACCTCTGGGATTCAGAGGATTTAGCTAACTCTCTGTTCTCTGGGAGCTGCTGGCATGTAAGATACGTATTTAAGCAGATATTTCCTTCTTGGACTCCCTTTGGACTCATTTATAAATATGTTTTTGAGGTGCCTCGTGCGCAGTGCTGCATTTGGGCTTAGGATGGTTGCCTCGCATTTGTGGGGAAAGATGAAGCCGGCTTGCTTAAAATCTAGGCCCTATAATTTATTTAAAATGCGTTAAGTGCGCATGAGAATCAGGTTCCTGTCATTCTGTAAAGAGATTGGCTTTAATTCCTCTCTCACTAATGTGACTGTTTTATTTTTAATATACACGCTGTAAGTAGCTATTCATTAAAGTTGCATGCAATTTTAATTAGTTCACCGCCTGCGTGATGTTTCTCTCCTTGTTTAGGGTCTGTTGGGCGGAGCCTGGCAGAGAAGCCAAACGTTTACGTCTCGAGCAGCGGGGGAGCGCGTTGGAGAGAGGTGAGGGAAGATGCAGTGGATTATGGGATTGGACCACTGGCTCCTAATGCAGAGCCAGCGGTTTTTGTCCTCCAGTGCAGATGACGTATCAACGTAATTTACGTAGAACCACTGTATTTTTCCTTGAAAAGTGATGGAATGAATGCTAGGACGCAGATGCTATTCCTCTTACGTTGAGGGTAAGGCGAGCCAGTCCAGAGCAAATGAGCATGCACATTTAGCCCTTTTCTGGTGGTACTTGGTGTCTGAGAAGGTGCATGCTCTATCCCCTGTCTCTTTACCCCCCAGGCTCTGGCCGGCGCCTACTTCTACGCATGGGGCGACCATGGAGGCATCCTGATGGCCATTATGCAGGGGACGCCAACCAGAACACTCAAGTGAGCCTCTCGTCTCTCAGTCTTTGTCTTCGAAATCTGCCACAGGGACGTTTCGTAATGGTGGCCATGTCTTCATCCGCTTCTGCCTCTGTGTCCTTGTTGCTTTCAAGTGCTTATTTGCGCTCATGCTAAAATGCAGCGTGGCGAGAGCTGCGTTGCTCTGCCATCTTCAGCTACACTAATCCATGCACACTGAACAAAAATATTAACGCCCCACGTCAAATATTGATGCCACATGGAGTGAAGAACTCTAAGTGAGCACATGCTGACTTTTACTTGTACAATAGGGATATTTCTCGTGATTTGTATACCCGTTTTTAACCCATTTCTCTGTCAGTGAGCATTTGCTCAGTGATGTAGTGATTTCACTCAGTACATAGGTGTGGCATTTCCAGACCAGACAAAATGTCTGGTCTGGAAAATGTCAAATTTTGTCAAAAGTCATCATGCCTCAGATGTCTCAGGTCATGTAGGAACAAGCCATTTGCATGCTGGATGCAGGGATGTTAACCAGAGCGGTGGCTGTGCAGCTCAATGTTAACTATCGGGCGATAGGCCGTTTGAGAGTTTGTTTCCGACAGACTGGCAGTACTGCAATTCGAACTCATCCACGTCGGCCAAGTGTGACCACACCAGCACAAGATCGCTACATCCGGCTCGTCCACCTGCGGGATCGGCTCAGATCAGCGACACGCACAGCGGATGAGACCGTTGGTCTGCACGACAGACGCATCACACCACAGACAGTCCGTAACCGCCTGCGAGAAGCCAACTTGCATGCTTGGCGTCCTCACCGTGGTCTGGATCTCACTGCTGTCCGGCGTCAGAACCGATTCGCATGGGCAAACGCACGCGTTCGATGGCCCTTGGCATGCTGGAGAAGAGTGCTATTCACAGACAATCCCGGTTCCAGTGTTTTGTTAATAAAAACATAAAAATTCAACATGGGGCGTTAATATTTTTGTTCAGTGTATAATGCAGTGATGATTGACTGCAGCCCGTCTGGGCTCATGAGCTTCTGTTGGTCTCACTTGTAATGTCTCTCTTCTTCCCCAGAGGGAGGGCAGGGAAATATGGTTTCTGTGCTGCCACTCAGAAACCAATTAGTATTTTTTCACCAAAATTTTCACCCGGTCACTGCTCTCCCCTGTGTCTGCGGCTGCCTGCCCGGTCACTGCTCTCCCCTGTGTCTGCGGCTGCCTGCCCGCTCACTGCTCTCCCCTGTATCTGCGGCTGCCTGCCCGGTCACTGCTCTCCCCTGTATCTGCGGCTGCCTGCCCGCTCACTGCTCTCCCCTGTATCTGCGGCTGCCTGCCCGCTCACTGCTCTCCCCTGTATCTGCGGCTGCCTGCCCGCTCACTGCTCTCCCCTGTATCTGCGGCTGCCTGCCCGCTCACTGCTCTCCCCTGTATCTGCGGCTGCCTGCCCGCTCACTGCTCTCCCCCGTATCTGCGGCTGCCTGCCCGCTCACTGCTCTCCCCTGTATCTGCGGCTGCCTGCCCGCTCACTGCTCTCCCCTGTATCTGCGGCTGCCTGCCCGCTCACTGCTCTCCCCTGTATCTGGGGCTGCCTGCCCGCTCACTGCTCTCCCCTGTATCTGGGGCTGCCTGCCCGCTCACTGCTCTCCCCTGTATCTGCAGCTGCCTGCCCGCTCACTGCTCTCCCCTGTATCTGCGGCTGCCTGCCCGCTCACTGCTCTCCCCTGTATCTGCAGCTGCCTGCCCGCTCACTGCTCTCCCCTGTATCTGCGGCTGCCTGCCCGCTCACTGCTCTCCCCTGTATCTGCGGCTGCCTGCCCGCTCACTGCTCTCCCCTGTATCTGCGGCTGCCTGCCCGCTCACTGCTCTCCCCTGTATCTGCGGCTGCCTGCCCGCTCACTGCTCTCCCCTGTATCTGCGGCTGCCTGCCCGCTCACTGCTCTCCCCTGTATCCGCGGCTGCCTGCCCGCTCACTGCTCTCCCCTGTATCTGCGGCTGCCTGCCCGCTCACTGCTCTCCCCTGTATCTGCGGCTGCCTGCCCGCTCACTGCTCTCCCCTGTATCTTCTGTCATCCTGTAGGTTTCTTTGTGACCTTTTTGTTACACCTGACTCAACTAATTGGCTGCAGTTACAGGATCTGTAGCTTCTATGCGAGGTGCGCGTCGTCAGTATTGGAGTGAAACCTTGGATTGTGGTTGATTTCCATGAACAGGGTTGTTACCGCTGTCCTACACCAGCCTGGATAAATGAAAAAATATGCGGTGTGCTTGTGCGAAAGTGCGCCTCTGCCACCCTGCATGCTGTGACGTGATGTAATGGCACTGCTTCTAACGGGTCTCCGCTTCTTTGTGTGTTTTATATTAGGTACAGCACCAACGAGGGCGAGACGTGGTCGGAGTTCACCTTCGCCAACGCAGACGTGAATGTGTACCAGCTGATGTCGGAGCCAGGGGAGAGGAGCACCGTCTTCACCATCTTTGGGTCCTACGCCTCTCAGGACCACAGCTGGCTCATCCTACAGGTCAACACCAGCAGGGCCCTGGGTGAGTGCAGAGGGATTCTGCTGCTGTGGGGTCAGCGCTGCGCTGGTGCTGTTAGGGAAAATCGTGTCGTGTCCCAGTGTTACTGCTGTGCTGAAAGTGCTTATCGGTATCAGTTTGGATATCGGTATCAGTATTCAGTGTGGTATTGGTATCAGTTTTGATTTTAGGTATCAGTACTCATATTGGTATTGGAACCAGAAATCAGTGCTAGTATCGATATCGGTGCTAGTATGGGTATTTGTGTTGCATGAGCTCCATTTTTGGTGTTTTCTTTTTTTCAATCAGCATCAATTTTGGTATTGGTATCAATGCGGTTGTTTGCATTGTTATCGGAAGCAGGATTGAGATCAGTGGCAGTAACAGAGTCTGCACAACTACCTTTGCCAGTGTTTATATCAGTATTGGTGTCAGTTTTTGCTGCGTATTGGTGCTATAGCATCATTTTGTAGTTGTGAATGTGTGAGCGTGTGTGAGTTCTCCTTAGCTCTCGAGCACTCCCATTTTGGCAGCAATTGCTTTGGAATATTAATGTGTTCTAACTTGAAAAGTAATTGGGTCACATGATCACATCTTTTCCCACGAATGCATTAGTGCGCTCATAAGTACTTTAAACACGATGAGCTCATTTGCTCCTGAGTAAAATGCGTTGGCACCAAGCCGTGCTGTAATACTGTTTATCTGAACTCAGGGGTCCCTTGCACGCCGAGGGACTACAAGCAGTGGTCTCCGTCGGACGAGCGGGGGAACGCCTGCCTGCTGGGTCGGCGTGTGGTCTTCCACCGCCGCATGCCTCATGCCACCTGCTTCAATGGCGAGGACTTCGACCGGCCCTTCTCCGTGTCCAACTGCTCCTGCACCCGCCAGGACTACGAGTGGTAAAGCCTCCCAGCCCCTTCAGTTAGCACTTAGTTTAGCCACCTATGAGGCTTGAGGCTAACTGCTAACTAACCCCGCCTGCCCCCCCCCCCCCATCCCCTCTGCAGTGACCACGGCTTCAAGCTGAGCGAGGACCTGTTCCTGGAGGTCTGCGTTCCTGACCCGGAGTTTACTGGAAGGCTGGGCACGCCGCCTGACCCCTGCCCTGCGGGCACCACCTACCACCGCAGCAAAGGGTCAGCAGCTCTACCCTCATCTGACTGTAGTCTGAACTTAGTATGTTTATGACAATGCCTTACAGTGACCACAGTGGTCATGTTTGGTGCAGAGGGGAGTAAGTTGTATGAGCATGCATGTACACACTCGCTAAATTTGCTTTCTATGGCTTGGATGCATTATCGATTGGCTGTGTTTCAGTGATTCGACAGTGCTTGTCGTGCAGGGCTGCAGTGCCTGCTGGGTTTTGGAGTGTTTAAGCACGAGGGATTAATTTATGCAACTGGTCCGCTAAAGGATCCACACTTCTTGTTTTTTAAGGCAATAATTGTCTCCTGAAAGTAGAACTCAAAAACATACAGACACAGCGAGCCTTCGGGACTACAGTTTGACACCTGTGAGCTTGGTGAACAGGCCTATGGCAGGGGTTTAAGAACCCCTGACTTAAATAAATCGATTAGTTCTTTTAAAAAATTGTTTAAGCCCTTTTAGTTTGTTTTTGTTCGGGTAAAATGGCATTGGTTCCAGACTTTCCATTTAAATTGCATACAAGTTTTAGAGTCCACTCTGTCTCTCCCTCTGAATCAGACCTGCTGCTGAAGCTCTTGACAGTGCTAGTAGCAGCCTCTTGTGGCAGCCATGGGAAATGCACGTAACAGAAGTTCACTCGTGCAAAATGAGTGAGATGTACTGAACTTGATTTTTGCGTGTGCGCGCTTATAGCTGTATGCGAACACGCTCGTGGGTAGTCATGCATCTGTGTGGATAGTGATGTTGGTATGTCTCTGTGTTCTGATGCACATCTGTAAGCGTGTTTACCCATCTCTGCGTGCTTCAGGTACAGAAAAGTATCGGGGGACAGCTGTTCTGGAGGTGATGTGGAGGCCAGACTGAATGGAGAGATGGTGCCGTGTCCTATTGGAGGTCTGTGCTCACCCTGCACAGTACACCACTCTCACACACGTGCCCAGCTCCACCTGTAGCATAGCTTATTAAGTATGATAAATTGTGTGCTCCATCATGCTAGGAATTCAGCATTGTAAATGATGGATATGATTTGATTGGTACGATTAACTGAGTTCATACTGCAGTGTTATTTAACTGAAATGTATTGAGCCAAATCAAGTCAGGTCATATTTACCTACGGGAAACAGTGGTTTACAAAGGAATGTCAGCTGTGTAAACTTTAGAATTTCACAGCCTTTATGAAGGTGATGAAGGGAATCTAACCTGTGGTGACCTTGTGTTCCTGGCCCCAGGATGTTAGAGGACACAGGGGTGACTCATAAGGTGTTTTAGCTCATAAAATGGCTGCATGAAAATCTATATGCCGACAGTCTTGCGCCTGTTAAAAAGTGAGCTGTTGTATGAGGACTGAAGTTGGAATTATTTCACGCCTGTGACGTGTGTTTTGTGCTTCATGCTGTACGTAGAGAGTAATGAGTTCATCCTGTACGCTGTGCGGAATGCAGTCCATCGCTACGACCTGGCGACCGGCTCAGACCAAACCCTGCCCCTCGCCGGCCTGCGCCAAACCATCGCCCTCGACTTTGACTACGACAGAAACTGCCTGTACTGGGCCGACATCGCGCTTGATACCATACAGGTCAGCATGTGCAAGCACGCAAATGTGCACATGCGTGCGTGCACACACACACACTCAAACACACTCTCATTCAGACGCACACACTTTCTGGCCTACACTCTTTAATCGCACAAAAACTTTATCAGCACGGGAGCTTGGAGCAGGAGGATTTAACACTCTCTCTCACACACTCACACACACACACACACACACACACACACACACACACACACACACTCACACTCACACTCACTCACTCACTCACACACACACACACACACACACAGACATCTGTTTACCTTCACAGAGACTGTGTCAACGAGCTCAGGACAGGATGTGGTTGTACTCGCATGCGCGCACGCACACACGCTCCCTCACGCACTAATCTGTTTACTCTCACAGAGGCTGTGTTTGAATGGGAGCTCAGGGCAGGAGGTGATTGTGCGCAGTGGCCTGCAGAACGTGGAGGCTCTGACCTTTGACCCTATTAGCAGGCTGCTGTACTGGGTGGATGCCGGCACTCAGAAGATAGAGGTCAGTGGGCACTGGCCAATACAGCGTGCTTCACTCAAACTTCACTCAAGCACTATTCTGTAACTTTATAATCGACCAATTTATTACTTCAGCCTTTTAAAATCTATAGTTCTCACTTGTGAATAGATCTATGTCTCAATTTCACCTTGAAGTTAACTGTATAATTATAGGAGTGTATTTGCAGAAGAAAGTGTAGCTTGGTTGCTCAGCAGCATGGCTGTGTCAAACATGTACAAGGGTTACGATAATGAGGCTGGGGCTCTTGGTGTATAATAAAATTCCTGTGCAACCATTGTAAAATAATGTCAATAAGTGAAGGTCAACAGTGAGATTCTGAAATTGTTGGCATTTGCATGGAAATATTACAGTTGTAGATGTGGGTTTATGTTGACTTCTTGATAGCTGAGGGGAGAAAAATGTAATTTGGGTTTTACATGGAAGTAAAGTATTTTGTGACATAGTTGAGGACTGAGAGCAGCCTTAACTGTGCAGTACCTTCCTCTGTTCCACTCTTTCTCTCTCACTCTTTCTCTCTCTCTCTCTCTCTCTCTCTCTCTCTCTCCCCCCACCCTCCCCCCGTCCTGCAGGTGTCTAACCCGGACGGGGACCTGCGACACACTGTGATTAACTCCACCCAGCTGGAGCTCCCTCGAGCCCTGGTCCTGATGCCTGTGGAGGGGTACGGACCTGCTGAGGATGTCTTCACTGCTCATTTATCACGTTTAAACAATCCTCACCCCCAAAACAGTTCACTTTTCAACTCGCGACTAAACAACCTCACTGGTTTTTGATAGTTGCTGCTTTTTTAATTTTTTCGGAGTTTTGAAAAGTCGCATTTAGGCAACTCTAGACCCCCCCCTTTTTTGTATTCATCTTGCAAGAACATGGGCAAATCTTTTTACTTAAGATATACAATAAAACTAAGAGTTCATCTTTCAGACTGTACCTTCCATTCTGGTGGACACAGATGAAGGCTAGTTTTTGAATAAATTCTCTTCTGAGAGGAGACTCTACATACCAAAGGCTTTTTGGTGTAGGATTGAAATTGAACCATTGACTGTATAAAAAGATTGACGAAGCAACCGTGACGTCACCCATTGGTTTCAGCATACTATTGAGGCAATTTGAATTGCTCCATTTTGTAATTTTGAAACCGGATGAGATTCCTATTGCAGGAGAGCATGAACCGAATATCCTGGGAGTAGCAAGGGGTGGATCTACGGGTGGATTTTACTGTATCTGACAAGGACCAGAGGATAGCCACACCCCTAAAGCATATACTGGCTTTATCCATTATTCTAGTCTATTTGGGACCATAATTTACAAAAATGAACATCATGATATATCAAAGGAGACTTGAAACTTGCGATAGATGCAATAAAGTAAGGTGGAAAATCATTACCAGTATTTAAATTATAAATTTGGTGGGAATCTTCTTTCTGCAACCACCGACGTCGCCATCTGCTGGCCATGAAATAGAATGCAAATTTTGGAGATTCCTGCATTGGCCTCAGTTTTCAGACCCGAGTGCTGCGTCCATCTTTTTATACAGTCTGAGTTGAGCCCACTCCGTCTGTTCATCTGGCTGTGAAACGCTTTTTGAGATCGACTTGCTGCCAGTTTTATGGCTGCTGTGTGATGTCATGTCATGTGATATGATGAGAGCTTCTCCTGCCCGGTTTCCAGGCTCATGTTCTGGACGGACTGGGGCGACCATATGGCCGGGGTGTACCGTAGCTGGATGGACGGGTCCAACGCCTCCCGCATCGTTTCGGAGGGCGTGCGGTGGCCGAACGGCATCACCGTGGACGAGGGCTGGCTCTACTGGACCGAGGCATTCGGGGACCGCATCGAGAGGGCCGACCTCCACGGACATCAACGCAGCGTGCTCATCGAGGGCCTGCCTCACCCCTACGCCATTGCCGTCTTTAAGGTGTATTAACTAATCATGTCCTTTACTCATACAGACTTTGACACACACAATCTGCTCCACCCTGCATCATTTCCAGGTTAAGGTGCACTACAGTTTTATCACTGTTATCATGTTGATGGATAGCTGCCCTAATGGGGGGACTGTTGCCTTCAAGGTTTAGTGCCCAGTGACTTTTCTCAAATACATTCAATCAGGGAGTATGACACAAAATGGAATAAATGCTTCATTGCACTGTGTTGGCTTATTGTGTGTTCGCTCAGAATGACCTCTACTGGGACGATTGGTCTCGGATGGGTATATACAAGGCCCCTAAATCTGGAAGCTCGGACGGGGAACAGCTGGTGGGCCATCTGACCGGAGTTATGGACCTGAAGATCTTCTACAAGGGCAAAAATAGGGGTGAGTTTTCCCAAGCCAGGGCAGTGTCACTCAGTCTGTCTGGTAATACGATCTCTCTGACTGAGAATCTCTCGTCCCTTTCTGTGCCAGTTGTCGGCGATTGGGCTTCAAAAGCAGAATATTGGCTCTAGGCCTGGGCCAATCGTGAAACTGCGGGCCTGCATGAGCAGGACAATCGCGACCCCAAAAAAAAAAAAAAGAATGGAGCCGAAACTCAGACTCGTGGCTTACTGGCCCGAGTAATTACACATCATGCTACTTAGGAGGGAATTGTGTCAGTATGTGTGTATGTATGTATGTGTGTGTATATGTATGTGTGTGTGTGTGTGTGTGTTCTTTGCATATTTTGGCAGCCGTTCATATGATCAACATTACATTTTGTGGGCGTATTGCAGATGACCCAGGAAAGTGCAGTGCCCAGTATGAAGTAGCTGGGCTGAGAAAATCTAAAGAAATCTAAAAGGCTGTAAGCACCAATACTGTGCAAGCAGTAATTGAACGAACACTCCACCATACCGCGCTAGCAGCCATTGAACAAGCAGTGCACTATACTGCGCTAGCAACAATTGAACGAGCTCTGCACTGTACTGTGTTAGCAGTAATTGAATGAGCCCTGCATTATAACGCGCTAGCAGCAATTGAACGAGCTCTGCATATACCGCACTAGCAGCACTTGAACGAGCGCTGCACTGAACCGCGCTAGCAGCAATTGAACGAGCAGTGCACTATATCGCGCTTGCAGCAATTGACCGAGCACTGCACTATACCGCACTAGCTGGAATTAAACGAGCACTGCACTATACTGCACAACTTGTGATTGAATGGACACTGTTCTATACCACGCTAGCAGCAATTGAATGAGCGTTGCACTGCACCACACTAGCAGCAATTGATCGGATACTGCACAACATGCAATTGAAAGGGCACTGCACTAGTGTGCTTAATAAAAAAAATTCTGAGGCTGCTGTGGCGAATTTGATTCAGGCCTCACACTGGTGCTCAGATCAGTCCCTGAAGTTTGGATATAATCTGAAAGGCCAGTGTCGTCTGTGGCCATTAGTTGCACTACGTGGCGTATGGCAGGGTAGTTTGATTAGGTGTCTGTGTTTTACTGCTCTGCAGGGTGGGGGACTGGGCAGTCATTGTGGAAGTAAATGTATGCGTGGGATCTTATAGAGCACTAAACTTTAACTTGCGGCTGTGTGGAGTGGGTATGGCTAAATGTGTGCGAGTGTGTCCCCTTAATCAGTTTAGGTATTAAACATGATGGTATTGTATATTGGAAATGCTTGCGATGATGACCCCTGCTGGATAAAATGCATTCCTGCCGAGTGATGGTAGCGCATGAAATGTCTTCTCGGTTCGGCTCTCTGGCAGCGAGGATGGGGAACTCCCGGGGACAACACATGAAGCAGAATGATGGAGTTGGCTGCACTACTGCACTGCATAAAACCTGGACTGGAAATTTGTTTTACTTTCATTGCATTCCTGATTTGAGTGCGTTTACTAGGTGCAGTTATCCAGCCCTGTTTTGGGTCATTACCCTCAGTCCTGAATGAGAAACTCATGTGATGTGAATCTGACCCCCAAGCTTTGTGCTTTTATCTCATCTCTCTGACACATTTGTGTCTCTCCGTGGGTCTGTTTCTTTCTATCCATGTCCAGGCCTCTGTGTGGTCCAATCTTTGATGTGAACACGTCTCTTTGACCTGGTTTCTCTGCGGTCATGTCCCTGTTCAGGGTTTTCCGTACCATAGAAAAGCTCAGGCGTAGCGCCTTCAGATTTTTTTTTTTGAGCAGCTTCGCCGACGATCGCAAAAATGCATATAACGCAAGTCATGTATGGGCCAACAAAAAAAATGAAAAAACAAAAATTGGGGGGTGATTAGTGTATGACAGATGCTCATCGCCAAGCCATTCAAGCTGATGATGGGATATTCTGTAGGGTCAAGGCTGCATTGAAGTTTCTGCCATCACTCAAAAAGGTAACCCTCATCAAAGAACAACTATATACTCTTTTGTTTAGACTTTAGAGGGATTCCAGTAGATGTTAAAAATGGCAGAAGCAGACCGAGAGCTACAAGAAGATATACTAATGTGAGTTGGCCTATTTTAGAACAAGAAATTGATAACTTAGGTGACTTGGTTGCATAGCTACTTGTTCATATATAGAGGCAGTCTGCGACGCTACTGAGTTGACATTACGTTGAGGCCTTGGATACACTTATCAATTCCATGCGACTTATATCATACAATCATGGCAGGATGTATTGATTGTAAAGTGTTGACCGTCCCAGATCTGATTTTGCTCTCACTGTCAGATATGAGCCTATGAGCCTTAGTTATCAGGCTGGCATTGTGATCCGAATTCTATGTAGTTCAAGGCGCATTCCTGCCACAAAGTCTACATGAGCAATACCGAGAAATGCTTGACCAGGAAGAAGTAATGTGGACTTGATCCGGCCACGGGAGAGATGTACCAGGCATTATGGAACAGTGTGTGGACATACAGCCACGGGAGAGGTATAAAAGGCATTATTGAGCAGTGTGTGCACATATAGCATACGCGATCTCGCAGCATCAGGTCCAGCCTCAAGAGTAATTTAGTGCTGGCTGCCATACCAAGTCCACACTTGCATAAAAAAATTTTAGAAGCGGGTCGTCCAAGTTGGAATCTGTTCCATATCTTACAGTATCATTACTCTAGCTATTATTTCACAGATGAACTCAATAACCTCTGCTCCCCTAAAGTTAGAAAAAAGAACAATGAGCCAAAAGAATCGGCTCCCCTCAGAGATTCGCAGTGCCAAAAAATACGAGGCAGCTAGCGTGTGGAGAGGAAGTAGCTGCTCTGTGGTGGTGGTGTTCCATGACAAGACTCCCACCTAGTGGCTGAAACTGAAAATTACCCCCGCAGTATTTCGGAGCTTAGTGAGGCATTGCACGGTTCCACTTCTTTACTGTTTCACTAACGTTTTCAATAATTTACTCGGAGGAAAAATTTAGCGACCGTTTTACAAAGGTTGGCGTTGATTCTTGCGAACAGTAACTTTCTTTCTGAGTCATTCCTACTGCGTGCACAATTAGCATATTTCATTTTTGTCAGGTGTTCCCGGCTTTTTTTCACAAATATGGCAAGGATAATCTGCAAAAACAACGTGGAAAAAATTAGCACTTAATTTCCTTCCTTCCTAATTTCAACCCCTCTCCTTCCGGATCCCAGCACTTAAGCCCTCTGAAAACCTGGGGAAAGCTCTCTCTCTCTCTCTCTCTCTCGCTCTTCGATTGAATTTGCTTTATTGGTAAGATAAATCAATATATCTGTGC
Source organism: Gymnothorax reevesii (assembly GCA_029721435.1). Taxonomy (NCBI): domain Eukaryota; kingdom Metazoa; phylum Chordata; class Actinopteri; order Anguilliformes; family Muraenidae; genus Gymnothorax; species Gymnothorax reevesii. Next base: position 100,266,691 of record CM056578.1, read on the forward strand.
TGCGAAAGTGTAGGAAAAGTAAATAAATGAATAAATAACAATACTTCATTAGTAAAGAAATCCCAGTATTGGGCAATACTTACAAACTTGGAATAGTTATAATATATTACTTTTATTATCTTTGAAGACAATGCAATGACAGTAACTGTTCTTGTCTGTCAGTGTAACACAACGTATCATCTCCCTCCCTCTGACTCCAGGGCAGAACGGCTGTTCGGACCGCCCCTGCAGCCTGCTCTGTCTGCCCCAGCCGGAGGGGCGGCACACCTGCGTGTGTCCGGACGGGGTGCCCGTCACCCACCTGCCCTCGGGACAGGAGCTGTGCCAGTGTCCCAGCGGGTACCACCTGCAGAACACCACCTGCGTCAAGACCGGTCAGTTTGTGTGTCTGTTTGTGTGCGTGTGTGCTAATGTTAGAGAGTCCGCCTGTCTGCGTGCGTCCGTGTGAGTGAATGTCAGAGAGTCCGTGCGTGCGTGCGTGCGTATGTGTGTGTATACGCAGCGCACAGCCCAGGGCACATGGGTTTTCTCTATCCCGGAGTAAATGCACCTGCTTCAACTTTTTGATGTGTCAAATTCTTCGGTTAAGACCGTAATCACACTCTTACAAGTTTTTCCTGAGAAACTTGATCTAAAATTTTCCTTGTTGCAAACAAGCACAGAAGCCTTGAGATCATAAGCCCATATCCTGGTGAAGCTTCCAAAATATGGGTCACCTGCTCAACCTGTCTGTAACTATGGTAACATGATATTGTGTCAACCAAAAAGAAAAAGCTCTACTTTTAAGACCCACTGAAGGAGGCCTCCTGAAGGAGAAGGTTAATCAGTAGAGTCAGTTGTGTCAGTGACCAGCCTGAATCAAAACTTGATCTCACACTGACCCTTTCTGGTACATGATTGGTCTCCTTTCCCTAATGTGGTGGACTAACTACTGCAGCGATCGCCAAATCTGGCCCTTACATCCAAATCCAGCTCTGTTTATTTATTTTTCTCCCTGGTAAGATTTAAAATGGAACAATAATTGCCTTAGAGTGGCCAGAATATCTGAACACCTGCCTCCTGTACAGAGGGTGTGTGTAAGACCAGCAGTTCTCCACCCTTGAGGACCTTGAGTTGATTATCGCTGAAGTAGTGTCCACTGTTTACTAATTAGTCAACACTGTGGTTAGTACACTCGATGGGGGAATGGTGAAGCGTTTTGGACCCTGTGGGGATCCTGTGGAGCGCGCACGGACACGGACATGTGGAGTCTGACTGCGGTGCGTTTCTTATGGAGCTAACGCTCACAGATGCTGCCGCCACCGAGGCCTGGCTTGTGTTTAACCCCTTGTGTACGGTTTTGTATTCGACTGAATGCTCAAGTGACCGGCGTATATGCAATACATACGAGGCAGTCAGGCTGGACCCCCATGTGTGCTTGCAGGCGATCTGTTCCTTTGGCGAGGAGCCACATATTTGCGGATGGGCTTGCTTGATCGTGTGTGGTGTCAGTAGGCTATTGCCGTGAATGATTTTGTACCAATATTGGGTCAGACTAATGAAGTACCTGATCGCTCATTGGGTGTGTATCCTGAGCTGAAGATGTGCGTTTGGCGAAGAGAATGCGCGGAGTCGCCAGCTCTGAACAGACTCCTTGGACGACACTTCTTGGAGAGCCATCCACCCACGGCATAGACCCAAAAATCGTGGAAACAGTTTGTCACCTGTTCCAAGAACAAAGTTCGCCGGGAGTCCCCGTTCAGATGTGAAACTTGCGAAGTTATTTTGTGCGTCGAACCGTGTAACAAACTGTACCACACGAATGGGGTGTACTGGAATGCAAACTAGTGATTTTGTTTATTTTTCGGTTTTTCAGAATTCAATTATACAGAGTGAAAAATGAAGCATAAATGCTCGGTTTCGGTTTTTTTCCTTTTCCTAGCAATTACAGCAAACGGGCAAAGAAACGGGCGAAGAATATATATTTCCTTGGCGATCCTCACGAGGATCTTGTGCTTGTGCTCAAATCTTGCCAAGGTGGTTAACAGAGTACTCTGCGCATTAGTTGTTCCCGGTATACGTGTCAGACAGCCTGCCCGCGCATGTGTTTCCCGTACACAAGGGGTTAATGGTGTTTTTGTGCGCTGATGTTCAGCATTACTAAAGAAGGGCTGCAGACAAATTGAGCCTTGAGACGAGTTGCGGTGTATTACCAGGTGTCTTATTTTTTGAAAACTTCATAACATTAAATCTCACTACCAAATGGAAAAAAAAAAAATGCATTGAATGTTTAGGGTCCCAGGCTTTGTTTTAATGTGTTGCTATGTTTGTACGTCGCTCACCCAGAACACACCTGCCTGCCGAACCAGTATCGCTGCTCCAACGGAAAATGCATCAGCAGCATCTGGAAGTGTGACCTCGACAACGACTGTGGAGACATGAGCGACGAGCTGGAGTGCCGTAAGTTCCCCTTTTAAGAGACAGAGCGGAGCGGGTTTAACTCCTCAAAGGGAAAGTTCACCCAAAAATGAAAACTCACTCATCTGCTCACCCCAAGGCTAATAGAAGGGTCCATGAATTTCTTTTTTCCTCAAAACACTTTTGGAGTTGCAAAGAAAGTCGGCATTGAAGACAAATCCAAGTCCATTGAAGTCAATGTACATTTTTATGTACATGCCGCATTAAGGCCAAAAATATAGTTAAAAGACGTCTTTACGAGTCAAATTTGAATGTTGGGGCTTATGGACACTTGGATTACGCCACACGAGCAGCATGGAGGCATTTTGCGGTTTTTAAGTGCTGTTTCTTAAGCTTGAAAAAGTGGCATCCATTGATTTCCATTGATTTGGATTTGCCTACAATGCTGTTTTTCTTCGTAACTCCAAAAGTGTTTTGAGGAAGAAAGTCATGGACCCCTGGATTAGCTCTGGGGTGATCAGATGATGAGTGAATTTTTATTTTTGGGTGAACTTTCCCAATAAAACCCCCAGGCCCATATGTGAGCCTGTAAAGTGTGAGACTAAACCTGTGAGAGTGCTGGTCTCTCCCAGCGGTCACTGACTGATATCAGTCTGGCCTCAGTCGTATAACCAGTGTTTAGTCCTTACGTCACTAATGAAGTGAATATATGAATATTCATGTTTTCTGCTCTAGGCTGATTGCATGACCTTTTGCAGAGAACCACCAATCGAATATGAGTTAGCTGGCCAGCAATGGCATTTGTGAATTTTATTTGACATGAGCTTAAAAATTAGATTGTGGCTTGCTTGCCTTTACTCTTGGAGTGGTTGTTTGGTTTTGAACTGGATAGTTAGGCATTATCTGCATTTTGTTTATTTCAGTGGTATTCCCCAATATAATAAAGGCTAAATTAAATAATACTCAAATTACATAACGTATTTCACGGTAATTGGCATTAGCTGTAGTCACCCTGTAGCAATGGGAAAAATCCACAAAACGTCCGTTGAAACTTTCAAACCATCGTCCAATGCATTGGCCAGTATAATCCAAGTCTGCTTTGTCCACTCGTATCCTCAGAACTCTAGAAACGTGGTTATTTGTCGCTAAAAATAATAAAATACCACAGTTATGCTTCAGGTAAGCTCACGCGTTCAACGGAAGTCCCGCCTCCCGGCTTGTTCATTGCCCAGGGACTCAGCTGCCACTCAGATGAATACTCGTATAAACATGAGCCGGGAGGTGGGACTTCCGTTGAGTGAAGAACTGCGGTATTTTATTTATTTTTAAGTCTCTCTAAAGGGGCAGGGCAACCTTGCAACTGTGAGCCAATCACAGATCTCGCATGGATTTTGTGCAAATATTTGAAAGTCAAACGCCGGCCTACCGACTGAGGCCAGACATACAAACAAGTGACCGTTGGGTGCGACTTAAGCTTGATATGGATGGTCTCCAGGCTATAAAAATTTAACATGAGACAAATTGAACAGAAAAATTCAGAAGCGATGCACAATTGCATTGCATCGCAGGAACTCCCTTAGTTGTGTTTGGTACTATAAAGAATCACTTGACTGTTGTAGATAAAATGCTACGGATCTGCTCCATTGGCAAATATTTAGGTAGATTTGTTTTTATTTTTTTATTTTTTGGACGAATAGACACATTCATTTTTTCCATTTTAGCTGCTTAACTTTTGTTGGTGTACAAAACATTTGACTGACAGCAGACATAGAAGTGTGTTAGTCTTTGTACGGTTGTCGTTACGTTGGATTAGTACCCAGTAGCAGTGATGTATTTTTTCCACTGCTGCATGTGATGTATTATTAAAAATACTTCATTTTTGAACAATTGTTTTGGTATTTTTTTCTCATGAGTTGTTGCCCAAGCACTGTGCATTTTATTTTTCATTTAGTTTGTAGATCTACAGTTTATGAAAATTTGTCTAAAACACACTTAAAATAAACAGGGGGAATAACAATTATGTACAAGTACAGCCAGAATATGAATTGAATGAAAGTGAATCCTTAACTTGCCTTGTACACCCCTGTGTATTAAAGTTGTAGTTTGGTGATTGGACAACAGGCATGCAGAATACATCAACATATAGATATTCTGAGAATGTAGGCATATAAATGATCTGTACATGTATATATCACAGACTATGTAAAAAGATGGACGAAGCAACAGTGACATCACCCATTGGTTTCAGCAGACCATTTAGGTAGCTTCGATTTTGGCAATTTGAGCGACGCCATCTTGTCATTCTGAAACCCGATGTCATTCCTGTTGGACGAGAGCGTGAAATGAAGACCCAGAGTGGAGCAAGGGGTGGATCTAAGGGCGGATCTGACCATATCTGATGAGGACCGGAAGATAGCCACGCCCCCAAAGCATATCATTTATCATTTATTATGGTCAACTTGGGACCATAATTTACAAAAATGAACATCATGATATATCGAAGGAGACTTGAAACTTGTGATAGATACCATAAAATAATGTGGAAAATCATTTTTGAAATAATAAATCAGGTGGGAAAGTAGGGTCATTTTCTCATAGACTTCAATATCTCTGAACTTCTTTCTGCGACCACCAATGTCGCCATCTGCTTGCCATGAAATGGAATGCAATTTCAAGTGATTTCCGCATTGGCTTCGTTTTTCAGACCGGGGTGCTGCGTCCATCTTTTTATACAGTCTATGGTATACATCTGTAGAAGTAAACCGAGACATCCGTTTCAGGAGACGTCAACCTGTATATGTAGCAGCAGGTGTTTCTGGGCAGATGATTCATTGATGGCGTGAGTGTGTAAGCGCACGGGTCCTGTGTGCAGATGAGGGGTGTAAGTTATAAGTGTTTCTGGTTGCAGCCACCAGCACGTGTGACCCTGCCATACAGTTTCGCTGCGTCACATCTGGCTCCTGCATCCCACTCTCCTTCAAGTGCGACCACGAGGACGACTGCAGGGACAACAGCGATGAGGAGAACTGCGGTGTGTGCATTTGTGTGTCTGTCTTTGTGTCTGTGTGCGTGTGAGTGTTTATATGCGTGTGTGTTAGTGTCTTAGGGTGAGGGACTTTGTATTTGTGTGTGTGTGTGTGTGTGTGGTAACAGCCCTGTCTCCTCCTATAGAGAGTCACAAGTGCAGCGCAGGAGAGTTCCTGTGCGCTCGCGGTGTGTGTATCAGAGATGCCTGGCGCTGTGACGGGGACAACGACTGCAGGGACTGGTCTGATGAGGCCAACTGCTCTGATGGTGAGAGGGGAACTCTCTCTCTCGTATTTGTCCCCCACTCTTCGTTGCTGCAATTATGAAGCACACACTGCTGCTCTTCTTTTGTGGTACTGTACTTATTCCTGCTTGTAATTCCCTGTCCCTCTCAGTGGTACACCACACGTGTGAGGCCACCAGTTTCCAGTGTCAGTCGGGGCACTGTATCCCACAGCGATGGGTGTGTGATGGAGATTCTGACTGCCCCGGTGGTTCGGACGAAGAGCCCGCCCACTGCAGTGAGAAGCCCCGCCCCCTGCCCTCACACCCATGTGCTCTGTACAGCATCTATGTCTACAGAAAGGCCACTCCATCAGTCTTTCTCACACACACACACACACACACACACACGCACGCACACACACGCACACACGATTACCCAGTGACAGCACTACAGCACGTGTTTTGTGCCTGGACTAGTTGAGCAGTTTTAGTGTTGATTGGGACCTATGTCTCTCCGCAGCTGATAAAGGCTGCAATGGCTTCCAGTGCTCCAATGGTACCTGCCTTCCAGCTAGCGCTTACTGCAACGGCGTGGCGGACTGCCCAGGAGCCACCGACGAGCAGCACTGTGGTGAGTCTGCTGCTGACCGCACTGCATGATGGGATACTCTGTCTGTTAGATTGTTGTGTTATCTCTCTGGGGTTTACTTTACTTTGCGTTCCATTTGGTCATGGGGAAGCTACTGTATAGTTCAAGCAGATTAGGTGGTCTTCAATGCTTTGTGTTAGGGAGTGTTTTTTTTTTTTTTTTAAAGAAATTGTTGCTTGATCTGGAGCTGTGTGTGTGTGTGCATACGCGCATATGTGTGCCCCCTCCAGACCCCATGTGTTCGCGCTACATGGAGTTTGTGTGTCAGAATGGGGTGCAGTGCCTTTACCAGACTGAGGTGTGTGACGGCGTGCGACACTGTGTTGACGGTTCTGATGAGGACCCCACCTTCGCTCGCTGCTGTGAGAATTTCCCAATCGATATACCGGCTTTCAGCCCCGCAGCTGTCTGTCTCCCCACTTTCAGCCCCACAGCTGTCTGTCTGTCTCCCCACTTTCAGCCCCACAGCTGTCTGTCTGTCTCCCCACTTTCAGCCCCACAGCTGTCTGTCTGTCTCCCCACTTTCAGCCCCACAGCTGTCTGTCTCCCCACTTTCAGCCCCACAGCTGTCTGTCTCCCCACTTTCAGCCCCACAGCTGTCTGTCTCCCCACTTTCAGCCCCACAGCTGTCTGTCACCCCACTTTCAGCCCCACAGCTGTCTGTCTGTCTCCCCACTTTCAGCCCCACAGCTATCTGTCTGTCTCCCCACTTTCAGCCCCACAGCTGTCTGTCTGTCTCCCCACTTTCAGCCCCACAGCTGTCTGTCTGTCTCCCCACTTTCAGCCCCACAGCTGTCTGTCTGTCTCCCCACTTTCAGCCCCACAGCTGTCTGTCTCCCCACTTTCAGCCCCACAACTGTCTGTCTCCCCACTTTCAGCCCCACAGCTGTCTGTAGCCCCACAGCTGTCTGTCTCCCCACTTTCAGCCCCACAGTTGTCTGTCACCGCACTTTCAGCCCCACAGCTGTCTGTCACCCCGCTTTCAGCCCCACAGCTGTCTGTCACCCCACTTTCAGCCCCACAGCTGTCTGTCACCCCACTTTCAGCCCCACAGCTGTCTGTCTCCCCACTTTCAGCCCCACAGCTGTCTGTCTCCCCACTTTCAGCCCCACAGCTGTCTGTCACCCCACTTTCAGCCCCACAGCTGTCTGTCTCCCCACTTTCAGCCCCACAGCTGTCTGTCTCCCCACTTTCAGCCCCACAGCTGTCTGTCTCCCCACTTTCAGCCCCACAGCTGTCTGTCTGTCTCCCCACTTTCAGCCCCACAGCTGTCTGTCTGTCTCCCCACTTTCAGCCCCACAGCTGTCTGTCTGTCTCCCCACTTTCAGCCCCACAGCTGTCTGTCTGTCTCCCCACTTTCAGCCCCACAGCTGTCTGTCTGTCTCCCCACTTTCAGCCCCACAGCTGTCTGTCTGTCTCCCCACTTTCAGCCCCACAGCTGTCTGTCTGTCTCCCCACTTTCAGCCCCACAGCTGTCTGTCTGTCTCCCCACTTTCAGCCCCACAGCTGTCTGTCTCCCCACTTTCAGCCCCACAACTGTCTGTCTCCCCACTTTCAGCCCCACAGGTGTCTGTCTGTCTCCCCACTTTCACCCCCACAGCTGTCTGTCTGTCTCCCCACTTTCAGCCCCACAGCTGTCTGTCTCCCCACTTTCAGCCCCACAGTTGTCTGTCACCGCACTTTCAGCCCCACAGCTGTCTGTCACCCCGCTTTCAGCCCCACAGCTGTCTGTCACCCCACTTTCAGCCCCACAGCTGTCTGTCACCCCACTTTCAGCCCCACAGCTGTCTGTCTCCCCACTTTCAGCCCCACAGCTGTCTGTCTCCCCACTTTCAGCCCCACACCTGTCTGTCACCCCACTTTCAGCCCCACAGCTGTCTGTCTCCCCACCTTCAGCCCCACAGCTGCCTGTCACCCCACTTTCAGCCCCACAGCTGTCTGTCACCGCACTTTCAGCCCCACAGCTGTCTGTCTCCCCACTTTCAGCCCCACAGCTGTCTGTCACCCCACTTTCAGCCCCACAGCTGTCTGTCTCCCCACTTTCAGCCCCACAGCTGTCTGTCACCCCACTTTCAGGCCCACAGCTGTCTGTCTCCCCACTTTCAGCCCCACAGCTGTCTGTCACCGGACTTTCAGCCCCACAGCTGTCTGTCTCCCCACTTTCAGCCCCACAGCTGTCTGTCTCCCCACTTTCAGCCCCACAGCTGTCTGTCTCCCCACTTTCAGCCCCACAGCTGTCTGTCTCCCCACTTTCAGCCCCACAGCTGTCTGTCACCGCACTTTCAGCCCCACAGCTGTCTGTCTCCCCACTTTTAGCCCCACAGTTGTCTGTCTGTCTCCCCACTTTTAGCCCCACAGCTGTCTGTCTGTCTCCCCACTTTTAGCCCCACAGTTGTCTGTCTGTCTTCCCACTTTTAGCCCCACAGCTGTCTGTCACCGCACTTTCAGCCCCACAGCTGTCTGTCTCCCCACTTTCAGCCCCACAGCTGTCTGTCTCCCCACTTTCAGCCCCACAGCTGTCAGTCTCCCCACTTTCAGCCACACAGCTGTCAGTCTCCCCACTTTCACCCCCACCGCTGTAAGACTCCCCACTTTCAGCCCCACAGCTGTCTGTCACCGCATTTTCAGCCCCACAGCTGTCTGTCTCCCCACTTTCAGCCCCACAGTTGTCTGTCTGTCTCCCCACTTTCAGCCCCACAGCTGTCTGTCTCCCCACTTTCAGCCCCACAGGTGTCTGTCTGTCTCCCCACTTTCAGCCCCACAGCTGTCTGTCTGTCTCCCCACTTTCAGCCCCACAGCTGTCTGTCTCCCCACTTTCAGCCCCACAGTTGTCTGTCACCGCACTTTCAGCCCCACAGCTGTCTGTCACCCCGCTTTCAGCCCCACAGCTGTCTGTCACCCCACTTTCAGCCCCACAGCTGTCTGTCTCCCCACTTTTAGCCCCACAGTTGTCTGTCTGTCTCCCCACTTTTAGCCCCACAGTTGTCTGTCTGTCACCCCACTTTCACCTCCACTGCTGTCCGTTCCCCCCCATTCAGCCACCCAGCTGCTGGTCACCCCCCTTTCAGCCCTACAAGTGTATGTCTCCCCCTCCTTTCCTCCTCTGCTGTCTCTCACCCCCCTCTTCAGCCCCTCAGCTGTCCATCAACCCCCCTTCATCCCCACAGCTGTCCGTCATCCCCCTTTCAGTCTCTCAGCTGTCCGTCACCCCACTTTCAGCACCGCAGCCCCTTTGTATTGCTGAATCGCAGTGGAATAAAATGTACTATGTAATGCATGAAGATGATTGCTCTGTGTGCTGCATTCTCTCTCCCTCTCTCATGCTTCCCTCTGATTCTCTGACCCCAGCATCAGGTACAGAGTTTGGGACGTGCGGCGTTAATAACTTTAAGTGTGAAAATGGGTTGTGTATAAGCCTGGGGTGGAAGTGTGATCGCATGGACGACTGTGGGGACAACTCCGACGAGGCCAACTGCGGTGAGTCTTCAACACTGTGCAGGTTTGCACCGGTGTCTGTGCGTATGTGTGTGTACACCTGTGTGTTTTAAGCATGAGTGTACATGTGTGGGTGTGCGTGCATTTATGCTGTGCATCAGCACTTTTGTGTGTGAGCGTGTGAGTGAGTGTGTACATGCATGATTCATAAGGTTGTGTCTCTGTCTGATTGTTGGCTCTATTTGTATCTCCCCGAGGACGATAGTCGGGAGAGACTATGGTTTAGTTCTGGGGCCGCCGCTGCTGCCGCAGAGGTTTTCTGTTCCAGATTCTGGAGGCTTCAGAGTTTATAGGAGTTTTCTCTAAGTTTGCATAGTCAAAGATGTTTATTTGGCAATGCTCAAGATCAATTCTCGGCAAATTCTGACATCCAACATGGCCACCGGCGGCCATTTTGTTGAAAAAATTTTTTTGCAAATTTTGTGTTCTCTGCTTATTTTGAGCCACATTTACATATGTATATATACATATAGAGGGATATGCATATTAATGTCATAGCAAGAGTAAAAACAGTGTATATCTAAGTTGGTGTGTAGCGTTTGTCTGTGGAGGGCAGTATCTAAGTGGAGCTGTGTGCTTAATCTCTCTGGTTTCTCTCTCTGGACCCCAGAGGCTCCCACAGAGGAGCCCGGCTGCTCCCACTACTTCCAGTTCGCCTGCCTGAATGGGCGCTGCATTCCCACCTGGTGGAGGTGCGATCGGGAGAACGACTGCGGGGACTGGTCAGACGAGACCAACTGCACAGGTACGTGTGCCTCCGGAGCCCGGTGTGTGAGCTGGTGAACTCCTGCGGACTCCCGCTGCTGTAGCAGCTCATTAAGCCTCTGGCGCTTGAATAAAAGCTAATTTCTCAACCAGTCTGTTCAACACTACGCCTTTGCAGAAATTACAGGCCAGGGACGGTTTTGCTTTTTTTTTTTTTTTTTTTTGGTTTTGTCTTTGTGTATTCCCGCTCATGTCCTCCTGCGACCTGGCATGCTGGCTCCGGTTCTGGGAAAGCTCTGTAGTCAAACGTGTCGGCCATCGGGAATTGGCTTCTAGCGCCATTGAGCAGCACTTTGGGTCGGAGGGGTGCTGACATTTTAACATGATTCCAGTTTCAGTTATTTATTTATTTTTTTTCGCTAACCAAGATCATTCAGTTTTATGACTGCTGAGTGATATCCACAAATTGGACTTAAGTCTATTTTTTTAAGCTGGAAGAAAGTTTTGAAGTTATTCTTTGTGTACTTATCCGACTAATTCTGTATTCTGCTCTGCAGCCCTCTGCAGTATTAGCTGGCAGTTAAATATGGTGAAATGTCAGCATTTGCTCACTGACTGAAGTCCCAGCGCCTCTCTCCTGCAGGTGAACATGTACCCCTCAACACCACCCCGCACCCCAACACCTGCCCCCCGAATTTCTTCCGCTGCAGCTCGGGGTCCTGTATACTGGACGCCTGGGTGTGCGACGGCTTCGCAGACTGCTACGGTGGCTCTGACGAGGCGGGCTGCCCCACAGGTGAGGGAGATGGACAGACGAAGAGACGGACTGACGGACAGACGGGCTCTTTCTCAAATTAGAAAAAACTATCCTTTTTGCTCATTGCTGAAATCATACACTAAGCACTGCTGCCGACTTCCTATGTTCACTTTTGCTACTCAAACCGGATGTAAAACCCACCCACACTGTATGCCGTACTACGAAGGGCCTGCATGGCCATTCAATCCCTATTCGAACTGCAGCTATCTGCAGCATTAATACAACAGTGGGGAACCCCTTTGCGAGTCAGTTCTACTCAAAACACAACTATCTGCAACGTAGCAGCTCGTAACTGTGTACTGGAAATGCAATCATGAAAGATACCCTTGGCTATTCAAATGTATTGGAGACCCATCTTTTGAAAAATTTCCGGCTTGTCATTTTGTGCTCAAATCTCAACCGCAAAGGACTTCACACCACACAATTGCAACCATCCACATACATACTTGCTAGTATCTCGTCTCGAAGTGCGACCATGACTGCAAAGGGTCACCCTACCCACAACGCAGTTGGGACTGGCCCAGATCAGGCTTCAAGCCGGCACCGCTGGGCGACGGCTGGCATGGCCAGTGGTATGTTCACTGGATGTGGGCTAGGTCTGGCAATGATGGCACCGTTTATTGTGATGGCATGTCACATGTGGGCCGATTGTGTCCGCAGCCGGCCCTGTGCTGGCCCATGTGTGGGCCAGCTCCGGCAAACTAGATCTGGGCTACTAAAGGCCCATTGTTCTTTCTGTATGTGGGCCTGACCTCGTCCGTGTAAGCACATTATGTAGTCCAGACCTGGGCCAGACCAATATTGCCCTTTAATTGCCCTGGGCCAGGCCCTTTAATTCTGTTTAGTGGAACCAGGCCCCTGTTACCAACTGGTACTTTTGAATTTAATGCCTTCCTCTGCTCTATTAACCTTTCTTTCCACCAAGTAGTCTGGTACAGCTTTCTTTGTTACACATTAGAATGATTTTATTTTATTTTTTTTGCATTTGTATCAACCGAAGTTGAATGATTCCAAAAGAGCGATTCCAATAAGTCAATTTTTTGTTACCCCTCTGAAGTACCCAGCACACTGATCCGACACTAAGAATATACGATGGAAACGGAAGGCAGATCTGGGGTTTAGTTACCAGTCCGTACAGGCTAGGTTCCAGTTCTAATAGTACTTTACCAAAAGTTTTTGGTGGAAACACTACTTTGGTCTTCCCTGGTCCATCTGAACCTGCTGGGAGCAGCAGATGGATTGATGGGGTTAGTGTTTTGTGTTCCAATACATAAGGCCGGACCAATCAAATGCAGAAAGGTGTTTAAATCCGTAACAAATTCCATATCTGCTGCATGCACCCCTCTCTGTGAAATGTAACGGAAAAAACATGCATGAACCATGAAATTAGCAGAATACAAGCATATTGTATTACTAACCAAGTTTATTCATGGACCATTTATTTTTATTTATGTATTATTGGAGCATGTATTATTTTTGAATACTGGCGCAATTTTGACAAACAAACAAGTAAATTCATCTTACTGATGCGGTTTTGACCTAAGAATGAATTGATAATTTGACAATTACCCATCATCCACTCTGTTAGGCAAGAGCCTTGGGTTGTTCAAAACATGCAGTTGGCCCTCAAATTAAAGAAAGAATAAGAAATTTTAAAAAATATGAAGTCCTAAACCCATATGGGTACGAAACGTGTCTCTGCGTCATCAAAGTTTCGTGATCAATAGGAAAGATCGTGTTTATATGGTTCATGTGACCAGCCGTTTTTATACCCCTCTGAGCCTCCGCAGCCTCTGGCATTGAAGCACTTCCCAGCTGACGTCGGTGATGGCCCTGTGGGTTCAGGGGTCATGGCTTTTTATTTGGGATTTGGATTGGGCCATTTGCTCCAAGTCTTCAGCCATGACCAGTCAAATGCAGAGAAGCGTTTTAATTCATAACAAATCCCATCTGAGTGCCGCACCTGCTGATTGCTCAGTTCTCCACAATACCACTGCATCCTGGCTGAGGCCCCTGATTCAAACTGCAGTTCATTTTTTTAATTCCTTTGAAATGAACCTTTAATGAGATTTGCGTCCTCTCGTTGGGTTAAAAGCAATTATGCACGGGAGATAAAGCAATGAAACGATGGCTGGGGCGTCTTTGGGTTGCGTGGAGCTGTTAATTTTGCGGAGGAGGTTTTAAAGAGGGCTCGGTCACGCTGGAGAAAGGAGGAGCGAATTCATCCGTCGTGGTTCAGTGAGCCTTAGTTTTAGCCGAAAAGACGACTGCTTTATGGTGGGGCCTTGTCTTCTACAGGTGAGGCTGCCAGTCTGCTCAAACAGCATAGATCCTTAATGGCTCTGAGCTTGAAAACACGCGGTCTCGGGTTGGGTTGGGCAGTATATCGATATACTGATTATGCTGATATGACATAAGTGTTGTTTTTTTCTGGTTTTAAAACCTGCATTACAGTGAAGGGATGCAGTTTTCTGCCCTTACTAGCCTACAGTTGCCAAGACCTGCTTAGTCATTATTTCCACATTTCTAATGACTGATTATCAAAAATCGCATTTTGTAAATATTTTGTGGAAGCACCGATAGATAACCCTGTATCATCATCATAATATTGGTATTGACATGATCTGTCAAACAAAAATATTGTGATATTTGATTTTGTCCATATCGCCCAGCTGTTGTCTCAGGCAATGTGGAAACCCCACCCTCTTTCCTTATTGTGGTGGGGGTCCTCCGGCGGTCTGAATCCACACCTTTCTTCAGGCCTACCAAAGAAAAAGGCCAAGCTGTAACAAAACATCTTCAGATGTCTACCTTTTTCAAAAGACCAGCAGCACGAAATCGAAAACATGTCACAATCCCGCAAAACTTTGCACCACAACACTTTGAAGTCGATACATTTTCACCAGAACTAAACTCATAAAATCGCACGGCCTGTAACAAACCCAGAGACAAACCAACTGTGCATGCATGCTCTCCTCAGGCATTTCTCCTCTGCCCAAACTCCAGCAGGAGGGTGCGCATGTGCAGTTGGGTCTTCTCTCAAATCGATACATTTTCACCAGAACCTGTAACAAACCCAAAGTGTTGTGGCGCGAAGCTTTGTGGGAATGTGGCATGTTTTCAATTTTGTGTTGCTAGCTATTTGAAACATCTGACTAACTTTTGTTACAGCTGGGCCATTTTATTTGGCAGGCCTGCTCTTGCACCAGAAGTTTTGGGGTGTTGTAAATGTGCTCATTTTTGCACTCACATGGCTCGTCTCTGTGTGACAGTTTATATAGCCACTCTCGTTTACACCCAAGTTATTTTGTCACGGTCTGTATAGCTAATTTGCATCGCATTAGGTCTTATTTGGCACATAAAATTGCGCAGTCTGTAGGCACACCCTTATGGGGGTCACAGTGGGCAGTGTCTCAGTGAGTAGCTGCACCCGTATTTGATGGAATAATGTGGGCGGTGTCAGACGGTCTGCGGCCAAGCCCTGCTGCGCTGTGATTGGTTGTTGACTCTGCTCCAGGCTCTAACAGCACACTGAGACCCACCCCTCCGGTACAGCCCCTCCCCCCGGGCAGCTGCAGCAGGGGACAGTTCCGCTGCCACCGGCCCTCCACCTGCATCCCCAACTGGCAGCACTGCGATGGGCACGCCCACTGCCCCGACGGGTCCGACGAGCGTGGCTGCCGTAAGTGTCTGTCTGTGCGTTTGTGCGTGCGCGTGCATGTGTTTGAGTGTGTGTGTGCGTGTGCGTGTGCATGCGTGTATGAGTGTTTGTGTGTGTGCGTGTGTATGTGTGCTGGTGCTTTTGTGCCTGGCATGCATTTGTGTGTATGTTTGTTTGCATTCTTGTTTGTGTGTGTGCGCGTTTTTGTGTATGTCTACGTGTGTGTGTATGAGTGTGTGTCTTTAGTTATCCCCTGCTTCGCGCTAATCGATATATCATTGGGCTCCGCACGTCCGTACGAACGTAAAATTGAGGAGGCGGGGGATAGAGGACATTTTGTGCAGTCCCCTCTGCTAATTTGTTAAAGTTAGCATTACTGTCAGTGAGGGTTAGGTTAAGGTTAATGTTAGGCATAGTTTGGTTATGTTCGGGTTCAGTAAAGGCTGTACAGAATGAATGTAAGTAAACACAATGTCCTCCCGAGTTTTGCAACACAAAAGTGTGTGCATGAGTATACGTCATGAAAAAAAGTTATTTAATATGCAGGACGTCGGCTTTTGTCTTCTTTTCAATTTTAATTTTAAAAACATCTGTGCTGGGCTCATCCTGCTGTTTATATCTGTGTCTCAACCTTCACCCCTCTCTCTCTCTCTCTCTCTCTCAGCGACGAGCGGACCCCTGTCCTGCTTGAACGGCACATTATGCTCTGACGGAGAGGCCTGTGTGCCGGACAGCGAGCGTTGCGATGGCTTCTTCGACTGCTCCGACCGTAGCGACGAGAAAAACTGCTCCGGTGAGAGAGGGAGAGAAGGATTGAGGGAGGGGGAGAGAGGGAGGGAGGGAGATGGCGATAGACAGAGATGCCATGGCGGTCTCACCTGCTTCAGACGCTCTGAGCCACTTCTGACCTGCCGGGCTTCAGATGGGACTCCTACTGCTAATGATGGTTCCTCCTTGGAAATCCAACCAACGAGCTACAGGCCACAGAGAAACAAACACACACAGACATGTGCCCACACAGCCATGTACTCGGGTTCATCTTTTCTTAAAGTGCCAGTTCACCCTAAAATAAAGATACCCTACTGGCCAAAAGTTTGGAAGCGAGATAAAATTTGTAGGAAAGAAGATCATAGTTTCACTGGCATACTTTGCAACAAAATAAACATGATTATTATATAGAGTCACTTATCAGAATACATTTTTACTCAAAATAATAGGCCCATATTACTAGGCCCATGGTCCTAGTGCCCGCCGGATTGCTGTTGGCATCCAGTGGGCTGTAAACCATGACATAAAGTGAATAATGCAAACTGATTTGTTTTTTACTTTTTCACTGAAGTTGTGACTCTTGTAAATCTTCTCAACCCAAAAACTAAGCCCCTCCTTTGTTCTTCATTTATTCAGCAATGATCTGGTTACATCAATGTATACAGTGCCTAAAGGTAAATAGGGGGAAATGGTGCATATCAATGAAAGAAAAGTCTCATCATGCAGTAAATACATCCCAAAATCTATAGATTTCATGCTGGTTTTTAAGAAAGGCATTGTGAACAGAAACTTGAAGTTGCTTCCAAATTTTTGACCTGCATTGGCCTTGCTTCCAAACCTCTGGCCCGGTGTGTATGATTTCACTGTGAGCTCACTCACTGAGCCTCAGCGGAGCCTGTGGTTGAGGAGCTCAAATGTGCCCAAAGTGGAAGACCTGAAAAACTCACTGAGCACCGCCTCTTAAAAATGGCTCCTGTTATGAACGTCCACAGTTTGAGCCGCTGATGTCGTCACAAAGTTCTCTAGCCTCGTATTATGCAGTCAGTCTCAACCTTATTTTTGCAGTGTTCTTGAGCGCAGTACAAACATCCACTTTTGTTCTTAATTGGCCATTTATTATCATTGATAATTGATGTGAGGGTGTAAATTATTCCTGTGTATGAGTGTGAAAGTGTGTATAGCCTGGATGGATTATTAACCTGACCTGGGTATATGCAGTACATGCCTCTCACCCAGTGCATGCTGGGATGGGCTCCTGGCCATGAGAGAGAGACTGACCTGGTATAAAGCGGATGGATGCGTGGGGTTGGTGTTGAGCAGTATGCGGGGCTCTGGGTTGCCCCTGGTTTTGGGTGAATGATGCATCAGCCCTCCTCTCTCCAGCCTCCCCTGTGAGCCCTGGTCAGGTGTAAGGGGGTGGAGAGAGGGAGGGAGGGATGAGAGGATGGGTGAATGATGAGCAGATGGATTATAGATGTGTCGATAAACAGATGAAGCAGTGCTGGCCGGAGGTGTGGCTGAAGGGTGATTGGGTGGAGATTCAGGTTTAATGGCGGCTGGATCTTTGAATGATCGGCCGCAGTGTGATGACTCCTTGACTGTATTTTCTCTCTCTCTCTCTCTCTCTCTCACACACTCACTCCCTCACACTCTCTCTCTCTCACTCCCTCACACACTCACTCTCTCTCTCTATCAGATTCAAAAAAAAAATAATTGCTTTATTGGCATGATTAAAGTACATTTGTATTTCCAAAGATTAGGAAATGCATTGACAAACATTTATTGGTCACTCTCTGTAGATGACTCGAGGGTCTTCAAAATACAGAACCTGCAGTGGAGTTCGGACTTCTCTGGGGCTGTAACGCTCACCTGGTCCCAGCCCAAAAACCTGCCCACCTCCTCCTGCTCCTACCTGGTGCACTTCAGGTACTGTGTCCCATCGCAGTGTGCGAGTGTGCGTGCGAGCGAGAGAGAGAGAGAGTTTGTGAGTGTGTGTGCGCCTGCATGTTTGTTAGTGTGTATGAATACCTGTGTGGCTCCTGTGTGTGTGTGAGCGAGCACGAGTGTGTGTATGCGTGCACGTTTGTGTTTGTGCTTGCCTCGGTCGTTGGATGGGTGTTTGTGAACATTGATGCATCAGCATGTCTGCCATTGAGCCTGGGTGTGTCTGTTGGCGTATGTACGTACTTGTGTTTGTGTGTTTTCATACCACTGTGGGTCTACATACATCCATATGCCCTGTGTGTGTGTTCTCCATTTCATGTTGCGTGCTGATATGGTTTCCATAAGTTGACATTTGTTGGAATAGCATGTTGCTAGAGTTGCTACATTCCGCTGTGTGTGTGTGTGTGTAGGTTGGTGGGGGCCCAGCCCTGGAATATGATAGAGACGCACAGCAGTAAGGGCAGCTATAGGCTCACGGTGCTGCGGCCGGACTCCAGCTATCAGGTGAAGGTGCCGGTGCAGTGTTTGAGCAAAGTGTACAAGACGAACGAGTACCTGACCCTGCACACGCCAGAGGGATGTGAGTGCACCCCCTGCTGGTCTACATTACCCAGCTAACACACCCTATGTTACTCAGGAACTACATCACCCAAAGTGCCACCGTTCATCTAGTGACCACGTCACCCAGAATACAACTCAGTAAACCCTGTTGTCCTTAGGAACTACATCACCCAGAATACCACTGTCCGCCATAGGTTATATTTGATTTGATTTAAGAACACGACTCTAGTGAAGTGTTTGCGTATCAAACGCCAAGAGCAGTGCACTCAGGATGCCACCTTGTGTCGAGAGCATACTCCCCAACTTACCAGGAACAACTTGGAGTGAGATGTCACAACATGGCTACTAAAAGCAGCATTTACAGTCATTCGGAGTAAGTTTTAAAGTATAACTATCAATTACTAAGTGAAATGTGGTATGGTATCTGTGTTTTTGGAGCGTAATCATGGTTTCCACTGGAAAGCCATCTTTTTGTGCACCCTTCTTCCTTTTCTGTGTGGGGTAAAGTGCATTTCTCAGTTCATAAGTATAGCAAAAACAACGTTCACGATCACCTATGAAGCACAAAAAACTAGCCAAACAGCAAACTTCAACTAGTATTGTGTTTTACGTGTTTGATTGGGAACAGCAATGCTCGTGTGCACGAGAACCTCAGCCAGACCAAATCAAATATGACTGTAGTGACTACACCCAGAATACCACTGAATAAACCCTGTCCTCCGTCAGAACTACATCACCCAGAATACCACTGAATAAACCCTGCCCTCCATCAGAACTACATCACCCAGAATACCCCTGTCCACCGTAGTGACTAAATAACCCAGAGCACCTCCGAATAAACTCTGTCCACCTTAGTGACGACTTCACCCAGAATGCCTGTCAATGAACCATGTCCACCTTGTGGCTACTTCACCTAGAGAATCACTGAATGAATCCAGTCCACCTTAGTGAATACATCATCCAGCATATCACAGAATAGACCCTGTCCACCTTAGTAATTATATCACCCAGAATACCACTGAGTAAACCTAGTCCTTTTTAGTAACTACAACCCACAGAATATCGCTGAGTTAACCCTGTCCTCTATAGTACGGTTCCCAACCTTTTTAGGCCGCACAGGACCTGCTACTTCCCGACCTAGCTGGCGCACCACCACGCCCAACACATAAAAAGGCACCGTCTATTTATAGTCTCATTGAGGGCATCAAGTTTAATACTTTTGTACAACAAAATATAAGAACACACAACTGTTCATTATTGAATGTGCAGTAATAGGCCAATTGTGCTCTCACATTTGAATGGTGAGGAGAATAATATGAAAATAAAAAGTATGGTCGCTGAGCGAGCCCACAATTAACCGGCCAACAGACTACTGATAAAAAAAAAAAGGTCTTTTTTTTAGCCTCATTTTAATACAAAAAATAATAAAAGAGAAATAAAAGTGAATTTTAATTTAAATAAGTGTTTTGAATTAAAAGCTTACAGATGATTTTCTTGAATTTTTCTAATGTGTCACACTGCCACATAACGTAGTTATATTTAACGAAATATGGTTGTAATTGCATTTTACGAGTTTCCTGTTATTGTTACTCGAACTAATGTATGAATCTCTACTGCTCTCGAATGACGTCTTTTATCTTCATTTTTGCTTCATCATTGCGGGGTACTTTTTTGTGGCTCATGTGGGACTCACTTGGTGGACTGTCATTTATATGTCACGGACGGATTTTTCCAAGGAGCTCCTCCTTGGATTTTTATACCCTCGTTTACGGGGTATGACAAAAACTTTAACATGGGCCATAACTTCTCATTAGCTAGTAATAGCCATTTGATACCTGGCATATGTATTCCTTAGGATAAGGCCTTTCTGATGAGGTAATGAATGTTGACCTTGTGACCTTCACCTTTAATCTTTGATTGACTCATGATAGGCCTTTAATGGTTAAACCTAAAATCTCGGGCTGTTTCTTCGCTCATATCTTAAGTATCTTCAAAAGTCATAAAAATTGATGTATTTTCAGTGCGCATTTCGACCTGTAAGCGTACATGTATTTGCATGTACACGCTGGGTTTTCCTGAAAATGCAGAAATTAGATGATAATGGCGTAGGGCCCTATGGGCATAGCTATATCTTTGAACAAACTTATCCACTCGTTATAAAATCTGCTTATGTTCTGATAAGCTCACAAATAACAAAGTTACTACTGTAAACTGATTCATATTGCAATATCAAGTCGAAAACAAAGACTTTTACGATCGCTTTGCATTAAGGTAGCATTTTTTGACAGGGGAGAAAAATTTGACAGAACGCCAGCGATGCCACATTGATTGTGGAAAACGCATATGCGCGCTAGAATTGTCTGAAAGTGCGCGTTTTGTGGGACTGCAACAATGTTTCGAGCCATCCGAATTGATCTGTGTGAGTTTTGTTGTTACTAGTGAAACTCCATTTGAAATGATGCATGATTTATTTATTTTTTAGTAAAATAAAACGCAATCGGTCGCCGTTACCCTTCTCATTTCGCTCACCACCTAGCGGCAGCTTGCGCACCACAGGTTGGGAATCCCTACTCTATAGTAACTACATCACCCTGAATACCAGTGAGTAAACCCTGTCCTCATTAGTGACCAGATCGCCCAGAAAACCCCTGACAAACCCTCTCTACCGTAATCACTGCATTCCCCAGTTATGCTTCTGAATAAAAGTCACCCACAATTGTTACTCCATGACCTAGACTGCCCCACCCACTCCATAAACAAACCACAATTGCGGAATAGTCAGTCGCTGGTTTAGCATAATGTGGACTGGCGTATGTTTATATATGCCTTGTTTGTCAAGTAATGCTACTTTTACTCAGTAGGCAGTCTTGTTCATCTCACTATAGCATAGATGTTATATTTTACGCGACAATTATACTTTTTAAAATAATATTTTTATGACTTTTCACATGCATTTGTGAACCCGTATTTTCATCCAGTTTGGGATCACTGCTCTGGTATGCTGTGTAATATTTAGGAAGTAGTTCAGGGTATTATCGGGTGACAGACTGAACTTATTTCGTGGGTTTCTGTACTGGTGTGTAGTTACTGTTGTTTCTCTGGTGCCCTGGGTGCTCATGGGAATATGTGTCTCTTGCAGTGCCGGACCCGCCTGCACATCTTCAGCTGTCCTCCGACAACAAGGAGGATGGCTCAGTGGTCTGTTCCTGGAGCCCTCCTGACAATGCGCACGGTCTCATCCGCGAATACATAGTGAGTCGTGCCACCTGCTGCTGTTTGTAATGGACTACAGTAGCTGAGGTCTCACCAGCTCCTGATTTCACAAAGCAGCATGTCTGAATTAGTTTTATAGTTGAGCCAAACCCAGAACGTTGAATTGTAGTGATGAGAAATGCTTTAAAGGAACTGGTCCAGGTTGTACTTTGTGCAGTGGCTCCATAAACTATGTAATGCCCCCCAGGTTAAGCCAAAAATGTAAGTGTCCAGCCTAAGGTTTTGTGTCAAACACCTCAATGGCAAACTTGTCCATTTTGAGCAGAGGGGCCTGCTATTTCTAAATGACTCTAAAATAATTCCCCTGATGTGCATACGTCACTTTACCATACAAAGCTGAGCTGACGTGAAAAGCTAACTTTTTTTTCATGGTGATCTCGCTCATGATCTTGACCACTTTTCCTGACTCAACTGACCAATTAGGATCAAGGTAATGACGGGGGCCAATTGCAGGGGGTTTAGGGGCTGCTATGGTGCAGTGAAGAGATCTTCAACTCTAAAGGGGCATATGACAGGATAGAGTACCTATTGAATCCAAGCACAGGAAAATTAGTTAAACTCATAGTTTGCTGGAAAGAAAATATTATTTCTTCACTGCATTGGCGCTATAATGCGTTCTTCAAAGGAACTTTACCTCTGCATCTAAAAACAGACCTACATGGCCGAGGGAAAGGCGGTAAATTTAAACAGTTACTGAGGATGGACTACAGTGTTGATCTTGAAACTGAAGAGACTGAAAATGTCTTTTTACATGAATATGATGGACCAAATTTTGAACCTGTACAATTTTGAACCTGTCAGGCGTGTGAGAGACCAGGAGGAGCCAGGAATCAGAAATCATTGCCACAGGAGAGACATAAACCTATGGTGTGAGGAGAAGGACTGGAGAATCGGGCAGGTCTCCTGGTGAATCAGACTACAGCTAATATTACCTCATGACCACCATTAGCTATAGCTAACTTCAGGTCATGATAGATAGTCCTTGTCAGGTCACAATATTGAAAAATTAATTACCGCAAAAAGTCTACAGCCTATGGACAACATCTGGCTGGAGAATTACTTGCCAATAACAGGAAAATGTGTGACTCTAACATCCTACTGTGTAACATAACTACGCTATTCAACTGTGTTATATTGCTGAGGAGATATGCAGAAGATCTCCAAGGAGTGAGCCCGAAATATCAAATTTAACGTTATGTAGCAAATGTAGTAATATTCCTTTAAGATCCTATTTATCCCATAAATGTCATTGTGGTAGCTATTGTTTGGGAAATTGAAAAATAGCGTGGCTTTTAGTTGGCAGTCTATTCAAGTCTTTCACTAGCTAGCATTGTAATGCTTTTGGCCATTAAAGTAATAAATGCAAGTGTCACTCATTATTTTGCTGGACAAAGGCGTTAGCGTGCTAGCTAACAAATTATTCATCCTATTGACTTGAATAAACTGCAAACTAGAAGCTAACGTTAGTGATGGTGAAAGTTTCCAGCGGAATCAGTAAAGTTACGTTTGCGAACATATTAGTTTACTTTGCCAATGAACAGAATCTGAACAAATGCATCACAAGAAAGCTGTATAACACATCCAATACCAAACCTGTGTCTCACGAGTTACATCACACTGATTTTGATTCATTTATGGGATAAATGAATATCATTTTTGTCCTGATTTCTGATTGGTGTGTGTGATAAACGTCAGGGCCAGGTTCAGCTTGTCCCTCCGAATTCGTCCTATCATGTGGTTTAATAAAAAAAATAATGTAAAAGTTTGGATGCGGCGGGCTCAAATTGCCACTCTATCTTCTTGATTTCTGCCTATGTGTCCTGTAAAACTTAGTAACTCCGACAATAATCCTTTAAAAGGTTATTTTTAGGACAGATTAATTATGAATTTTGAAAAAATAAAACCTGCCAAGTGCCCTTTAAACGGCAGGGGAAATTCTAAAAGTACCATTGCAAGTGCTCACCAAGCAGACCCACTGAAGCCTGAAATAAATTCTGCCTGCAATGCCATTTCCGTCCTGTAGGTGGAGTACAGTGACAGTGGAAGCGCAGAGTGGTCCTCTCAGACGGTCAGCGGTACCAGAACTGAAGTGAAAAATCTGCAGCCTAGCACCCTCTACAGGTTCAGAGTAAGTAACTGCAGCTGAGCCCCGAGCACTTGGTAAAGTGTTCGCCAACGCTGATCCTGGGGATCTACCATATTGTAGTTTTAACTTGAACCAATACAAACACCTCATTATGTTAATTAGCAGCTCTCTATATCTCCAGCTAATAAATGAAGTGAGATTCGTTAGGGTTGAAATGACAACCTACAGGCTGGTATTTCTCCAGGAACAGCTGTAGACGCCATGGACTGATCGGTCCTTCGTTCCTTCAGAGGTCTCCATACAAACAGCAAAACAAAATCTTACTAAGCATTTGAATCTTTTCTTAAAACTGAAAACACTTATTTCTGTTTCCTTTTTTAAATTAAAAAATAAGTTCTGCTTCTTGTTGTGGCAAATTTATAGATTGGTTCACTGGGTAAGGTAATTTCACTTATCCTGTGGAAAAATCGTGAAATGAGTTGAAATTACTTCCAATCAGTGACCAAACTTTTTAGAAGGGAAGAAAGATGGCCGTAATAAATGTTGTAAGTCTAAATGCAAGATTCAAATGCCTGGTAAGATTTTGTCACAATACACTGAATGCTGCTGCAATGCCCTTCTTCAATATTTAAAATAAAAATTCTTCACTTTACTAGTAGGGTTGTCTAGTAATGTTTACAATTTATGTGAAAGAATTTAACTCACTGTAAGTTAAGTGCAGTTCTGTTGAAGGGGGGGGGGGGATTTGATGAGTCTGTATAGTAAGTGGAGGCACTGTGTGCTGACAAGTCAATGTGCTGTATCATCCAGTGCCACAGACAAAATCGTTTGTCTGTGGCTCTGTCATCTGTCTGTCGAATATATGTAATTACCTGTGAGCCACCAGAGGCTCTGCCAAGGGTTATTGAACAGCCTGTGTGTGTGTGCGTACTTGTGTGTGCTTGTGTGTTTACGTGTGTGTATGTACGTGTGTGCTTGTGTGTGTTCTAGGTGGCAGCCGTGACAAGCAGAGGTGTTGGAAACTGGACAGAAGTGAAATCAATCACTCCCCAGAAAGGTAAACAGTGCTACCTTTTTCGGGATAAAAAGTGCCACTGCGCACATGGTTGTTAAATTATGATAAGTGGGGAAAATCTGGAAACAGCTGAGCATTTCCTGTGAAGTGTTTATAATCAAATGAAAGAATTTCGGTAAATGGGAATACTTTAGAGAAGTGCGAAATTGCTGGTTGGGGTCTAAATGTCTCCCCCTGCTGGCGGTAAGGTTGTAGCGCATTAATTCCGTGTTGACAGCGACTGTGACTTCACAGCGTCTCTCTCTCTCTCTCTCACTCTCTCCCAGCTCTACCGCCCCCCACTGTGGCTGTGGATGGTATTACAGAGGACTCGGTCAAACTGACGTTCAGCCCCGGCTCCCATGATAATAAGGTCAGTGTGTTTGCATCATTCCAAGGTGTATCTGTGGGGATGCTGTGTGCTGTAATGGCAAGCTTGTCCAGACCTGTAGCACCGAGGTCGCTGGTTTCATTATCAGTTGGCTCCACCTTCAGGAAAACGGACACTGACTCAATGCGTTGCACGTTAACATGAAATCACTTGTCTTGTTCGTCTCTCTGGTGTTAATGTAGAAAATGCATAGCTGTCATTGTGTATGTGGTTTTTCTCGTAAGAATGTTTTAACCGCTGGTCTCTCATGTATCTCATGAATCATATGAGGTGTTGAGCCGTGTTAGTCAGTCAGAGAAAACACAAGCTATGTGGGAGACGACCAATATTGTTGCCTGTCCATGAGTCATAACTGTAGCTGTGACACTCGGGCTCTGGGACTCCCCGTGCTTTGTGCTTCTCCACGCCATGTTCAAGCCTTCGCGGGCCAAGTCGTGATTAAAAAGTTGGCACAACTTCACGCACGCACATCCCTGTCATTTCAATGAGTGACAAAGCGTACCACTGTGGTAAATTATACGTGAGAAGTGCTTATCTTTGGTGCAAACATGGCGTGACAGTACGTTTCATGGCATGCCCATGCGTGACATTGGGGCGTCACGCATTTTTTGAACAGCACTAATCTTATGCGTGACAGGTGGCACGACATGGCGCAGACTTCGTGTCACCTGTGCCATCTTTGCATGCTTCGTGCCGCTGAAATGGCACGCCTTATTGCTGGGCATTGCGGGACCAAAATTCATGCAGGTGTCAGGCGAACTGCGTATCGTGCATTTGTCAGTTATTTAAAGTTTTAAAACTGAATCATTTTTGCTAGCATATTTGCTGTACGAGACTGCCTTTGATGTGCGTTAGACTTTTGCACAGTACTGTGTGCGAGTAATGCTGCTGTGTATTTGTGATTGTGAGAATGTGGTCTATTTAGTTAAAACCTTGGGTGTAATACCGCTATATGACTGCAGGTGGAGCAGTACATAGCGCAGCTGTCGTGGCTCTTTGATGCTCATGTGAAGGAGAGCCAGAGAGTTACTACTACAGGAAGTTCTGTCACAGGTATGGACTCACAGACTGCATACATCTCAGTTGGGGTGGGTGCAAATGCACGAATGTGTTGGCTTTTAACTTATTTCTAATAAATATGTCTGTAAACCTCAATGCTGAAGTGGTACAGAGGGATGAACGGGCAAAAATTTTATTTTGATATTCTATCTGAAGTGCATAGTCTGACCTGTTGAACCTTTGGACATTGACACAATTGAAAGGTTCAGTGCAATAACATTATATGTATATGGGATTGTTTATTGCTTTACTTTGTTCATGCAACAGCAGTACATGTGATTTACAATTTCATCCTGACAAGTACACAACCTTGACCAGTACACAGCATTGGTACATGGCGAAAGTATATTCTGTGTAATACTGTAAAACAGGAGATTGGCATTTAATCAAATTATAGCAATGAACCCTTCAATTTAAAGAGCTGTAATTTCACCCATTTTTGGCAGGAATCCTTTAATCAAAATGCTGATTGACAGCTTATATTTTACGTTACGTGCCTCCATATTGATTGAACAGTGTTGGAATCTCCGCCCCTCTAAATCCGTATTGAGTGAACAGTGTACAGTTCACAGCCCTCTTCGATTATGACTTTATGCACGGAGGTCTGTAATTTTTTACATTCTGTTGAATGCTAGATTAAGGTTTTTTCAGTATTTAAAACACTACACACCTCGAGCTTGGTGGGAACGTGTCTAGAGGTACAGGAGTCCGGGGTATTTAAAGCGGTGGGTGTGTCTTGTGTCGGCAGTGTCTAACCTGACAGCCGGAACAGCCTATGAGCTGGCGGTTTGGGCCCACACCAGCGTCGGGGACAGTCCCGCAGCCCTGTCCCACCTCCAGACCAAGGGCACTCAGCCACCCCCGCCCATCCTCAAGGCCCGCCCACTCAACCAGAGTGCCGTCGACTGCAGCTGGACCGGACCGCCGGCAGCGGTGAGATGGAACATGCGTGTGCACGCACACACACTCACATACACGCACACAGGCACGCGCACGCACACACACACACACACACACACGCATACAAACAATAACATGAACAGACTTGAAAGCATTCATGCAGTAAACTTAGTCTCAAGCACACATACACAAAATAACGTATATCGTGCATTTGGATGGTGCGCTCATGTAGGTCCATGCACTCATGCTCCAAGACACACACAACTCTAGGAACACACACACACAGGCGCCCTCACAGACACAATAACATGCACAGATTCTACAGCACTCATGCACATAGATAGACACACAAAAATCTAAGAACGCGTGCACACACCCATACACACACTCGCACAAAGACGCACACACAATAACACGCAGAGATTGTAAAGCATTAATGCAGTACCCTTACTCTCGTACACAGCTCAGACGGATGCCGGCTCATGGAGTGCACACATGCTCAGCAATGCAAATAGGCGCAGGAACACAGGCACTAGAATGCACTCGGTGATTGTTTCTGTTGGACATTGTACAGGAGTGTTAAACAGTGTAATAAGTGTTTACCTGTACTTCTGTGTGTGTGTGTGTGTGTACAGGAGTATGGTGTGTACTTCTCCACCTCTTACCTGGAGCTGCACAGGACCCCACACACCCGTAAGAGCCGTAGCAGTAGCCTGGTGGTGTCAGTGGACAGCGATGAAGAGTATCTCTTCTTAGTAAGTGACCCCCCTCATCCTCTCACTGTACCTGTATCAGGAGAGACCCCCCTCATCCTCTCACTGTACCTGTATCAGGGGTGACCCTCCTCATCCTCTCACTGTACCTGTATCAGGAGTGACCCTCATCCTCTCACTGTATCAGGATTGACCCCCCTCATCCTCTCACTGTACCTGTATCAGGAGTGACCCCCCTCATCCTCTCACTGTACCTGCATCAGGAGTGACCCTCCTCATCCTCTCACTGTACCTGTATCAGGAGTGACCCTCCTCATCCTCTCACTGTACCTGTATCAGGAGTGACCCCCCTCATCCTCTCACTGTACCTGTATCAGGAGTGACCCCCCTCTTCCTCTTACTGTACCTGTATCAGGAGTGACCCTCATCCTCTCACTGTATCAGGATTGACCCCCCTCATCCTCTCACTGTACCTGTATCAGGAGTGACCCCCCTCATCCTCTCACTCTACCTGTATCAGGAGTGACCCTCCTCATCCTCTCACTGTACCTGTATCAGGAGTGACCCCCCTCATCCTCTCACTGTACCTGTATCAGGAGTGACCCCCCCTCTTCCTCTTACTGTACCTGTATCAGGAGTGACCCTCATCCTCTCACTGTATCAGGAGTGACCCCCCTCATCCTCTCACTGTACCTGTATCAGGAGTGACCCCCCTCATCCTCTCACTGTACCTGTATCAGGAGTGACCCTCCTCATCCTCTCACTGTACCTGTATCAGGAGTGACCCTCCTCATCCTCTCACTGTACCTGTATCAGGAGTGACCCTCCTCATCCTCTCACTGTACCTGAATCAGGAGTGACCCCCCTCATCCTCTCACTGTACCTGTATCAGGAGTGACCCCCCTCATCCTCTCACTGTACCTGTATCAGGAGTGACCCTCCTCATCCTCTCACTGTACCTGTATCAGGAGTGACCCTCCTCATCCTCTCACTGTACCTGTATCAGGAGTGACCCCCCTCATCCTCTCACTGTACCTGTATCAGGAGTGACCCTCCTCATCCTCTCACTGTACCTGTATCAGGAGTCTCCCTTCTCATCCTCTTACTGTACCTGTATCAGGAGTGACTCTCCTCATGCTCTCACTGTACCTCTATCAGGAGTGACCCCCCTCATCCTCTCACTGTACCTGTATCAGGAGTGACCCCCCTCATCCTCTCACTGCACCTGTATCAGGAGTGACCCCCCTCATCCTCTCACTGCACCTGTATCAGGAGTGACCCTCCTCATCCTCTCACTGTACCTGTATCAGGAGTGACCCCCCCTCATCCTCTCACTGTACCTGTATCAGGAGTGACCCTCCTCATCCCATCACTGTACCTGTATCAGGAGTGACCCTCCTCATCCCATCACTGTACCTGTATCAGGAGTGACCCTCCTCATCCTCTCACTGTACCTGTATCAGTGTCAGAGTGGAAATACCGCTTTAAGGGCTGAAATGTAATGGTGCTGATGATGCCTCAAAATGGATTCCAACCTTTTTTGTCTGTGTGTGTTTTTGTGTGCGTACATGCATTTTTGTGTTTGTGTGTGTGTATGTTATGCTTGTGTTCTTGTGTGTGTTTGTGTATGTGTGTTTGTATGTGTTTGTGTGTGTGCATTTGTGTGTGTGCGTGTGCGTGTGTGTTTGTGTGTATGTGTATGTGTTTGTGTATGTGTTTGTGTGTGTGTGTGTGTGTGTGTGTGTGTGCGCGTGTGCGCAGGTGCGGGTGACCTCTCCGTACCTGGGTCCTCCCTCGGCTCACACGGTGGTGAAGATGATCCCCAGCGGCCGGCTGCCGCCCCGTAACCTGCACAGAGTGCGAGTGGAGAAGACCCAGGCCACACTGAAATGGCAGCCGCCTTACGACTCCCCCGACAGTCCGCTGGTACTGTCCTACTGAGCGCGCTCACACGCATCCTTATGTATAATCTCTACCGAGCGCGCTCACATGCACATCTATACATAATCTCTTCTGTGCAGGCTCACCAGCTCCCTCATGTATGTACTCTACTGAGCGCGCTCACACACTCCCTTGTATATAATCTCTACTGAGCGCGCTCACACACTCCCTTGTATATAATCTCTACTGAGCGCGCTCACACACTCTCTTGTATATAATCTCTACTGAGCGCGCTCACACACTCCCTTGTATATAATCTCTACTGAGCGCGCTCACACGCACCCTTGTATATAATCTTTACTGAGCGCCCTCACACACACCCTTATATGCAGTTCCGTGAAGAAGTATTTGCCCCCTTCCTGATTTCTTACTTTTTTGAATATTTTTCACTCTTAAATGTTTCAGATCATCAAACAAATTTTAATGTAAGAGAAAGATAACCTGAGTAAATACAAAATGCAGTTTTTAAGTGATGATTCCATTCATTATGGGGAAAAAGCTACCTACCTAGCTACCAAATCAACCTGGCCCCATGTGAAAAAGTAATTGCCCCCCTTCTTAAATCATGAATTAACTGTGATTCACCAAATTTTTTGAGTCCAATTTCACAAGCCACTCCCAGACCAGATTACTGCCGTACCTGTTAATTCAAGAAATCGCTTCAATAGAACCTGTCGACAAAGTGAAGTAGGCTAAAAGTTCTCAAAAAGCAACACATCACGCCCGAACTGAAGATATTCAAGAACAGATGAGAAACAAAGAAATTGACATCTATCAGTCTGGAAAAAAGTTGCAAAACCATTTCTTAGGCTTTAGGATTCCGGTGAGAGCCATTGTCCATAACTGGGGAAAACGTAGAACAGTGGTAAACCTTCCCAGGAGTGGTCGGCCTACCAAAATTACTCCAAGAGCGTATCGATGACTCATCAAGGACGTCACAAAAGAACCCGGAACAACATCTGAAGAACCGTAGGCCTCACTTGCCTCAGTTAAGGTCAGTGTTCAACAGAAAGACTGGGCAAAACTGGCAACCATGGGAGAGTTCCAAGGCGAAAAGGGCTGCTGACCAAAAGGAACACAGAGGCTCGTCTCTCATTTGCCAAAATACGTTTTGATGATCCACAAGACTTTTGGGAAAATATTCTGTGAACTGATGAGACTTTTTTCAAGGTCTGCGTACCCGTTACATCAGGTGTTCTTTTTATGAAATGCTGTGTTTGTTTCACATTATACCAAAGGTCAAACGTGGTGTTAGTGTGATAGTTTGGGGCTGCTTTGCTGCTTCAGGACCTGGATGACTTGTCAAAATTGATGGAACTATGAATTCTACTCTCTTCCGGAAAATCCTGAAATGTCCAACCATCAGTTTGTGACCTCAAGCTCAAGTGCACTTGGGTTATGCTGCAGGACAATGATTCAAAACCTACTAGCAAGTCCATCTCTAAATGGCTTTAAAAAAAAATGAAGATTTGGACTGGCCTAGTCAAAGTCTGGACTTAAATCCGCTTGACATGCAGTGGCATGACCTTAAATAGGCCGTTCAGGCTCAAAAATCCTTCAATGTGGCTGAATTAAAACAATTCTGCAAAGAAGAGTGGGCTAAAATTCTTCTGCAATGATGTGAAAGACTCATTGCCAGTTACTGCAAACGTTTCATTGCAACAGTTGTCGCCGAGGGTGGCACAACGAGTTATTAGGATTTAGGGGGCAAAACTTTTTCCACATAGGGCCAGGTAGGTTCTGGATAGCTTTTTCCCCTTAATAAATGAACTCGTCATTTTAAAAACTGCATTTTGTATTTACTCAGGTTATCTTTGTCTAATATTAAAATTTGTTTGATCTGAATCATTTAAGTGTGACATATGCAACAAGAGTTGTCAGAAAGACAACAAAGCTCGCCGGGGCAAGGTTAAAGTTTTTCTGCACGCGGACGGACGCCGGGGGTACGACAATAGCTCTACGGACGTTATTTGTCCCGGCAAGCTAAAAAAAAAAAAAAAAAAAAAAAATCATGAAGGGGGCAAATACTTTTTCACGGCACTGTATAATCTGTCATGTGCGCGCTCATAAGCACCCTTTTTCATGATGTATACTAAGCACGCTCACTTGGATCCTTACGATCACCACTGAGCTTTTATGTGCGATCCACTTGCGCTCTTATATTCTTCATCTCTTGATTCTTACACAAACATCCTGAACCAGTGGCCCAGAAGTTAGAAGAGCCAGAATAAGCTTAGTGGCATGAACCAACCACTGCGTTTTTCTGTGGAAAGGAAATTGGTTTGGGCAAGTCTGCAATTAGGACGTTCTGCACAGCATGAGATTTATGCCTTCCCACTGTTCCATCACTACTCTAGCAGCAGCCTGAATATTACTGCAGTTAATATCGCGGGGATAAACTGTCTGCTTGCAGAAGCCAGTTCTGGATCAGATTTGGCTCAAACTGGTACACCCAGGGAAATGCTTGTCCTTGCACGACCTTTGAACCTTCTCTCGTCTACCCCTCTCTTGTCCACTTACCCAGGAGTACGCCATTCACGTGAAGGACATAGTCCGCAAGACAGAGGCCAACTATAAGCTGAGCACGCAGAACAACACAGTGGAGTACACTCTGCGGGGCCTGGAGCCCGGCGGCCGCTACAGCGTTAGCGTGCGTCTGCGCAACATGAGCAAGGAGGCCAGTTACACCCTTAACACCGGTGAGCCACACCACGCCAACACTTGCCCAAATTTGTGCTGCTTCACAGTCAAAACCCTGCTGCTTTAAACCCAAAACCCTGCTGCTCTACTCCCATAACCCTGCCGCTCTACTCCCAAAACCATGCTGCTCTACTACCATAACCCTGCTGCTCTACTACCATAACCCTGCTGCTCTACTACCATAACCCTGCTGCTCTACTCCCATAACCCTGCCGCTCTACTCCCAAAACCCTGCTGCTCTACTACCATAACCCTGCTGCTCTACTACCATAACCCTGCCGCTCTACTACCATAACCCTGCTGCTCTACTACCATAACCCTGCCGCTCTACTACCAAAACCCTGCTGCTCTACTACCATAACCCTGCCGCTCTACTACCAAAACCCTGCTGCTCTACACCTTAAACTATGGTGCTCTAAACCTAAAACCCTGCCACTCTGCTCTCAAAACCCAGCCGCTCTACACCAAAAACCCTGCTGCTCTACTCTCAAAACCCAGCCGCTCTGCACCCAAAACGCTGCCGCTCTGCACCCAAAACCCTGCTGCTCTACTCTCAAAACCCTGCTGCTCTACTCTCAAAACCCTGCCGCTGTACACCTAAAACCCCGCTGCTCTACACCTAAAACCCTGCCGCTCAAAATTCTACAGATTTTCTCCCAAAACCCTTCAGCTTCACTCCAAAGTCCCTGCCACTCTACACCCTATACCCTACAAATATACGCCTGAAACCCCACAGCTATCAACCCAAAAGCCTGATTCTCTACTCCAGAATCCCTGCTGCTCTACAGGCAAAACCCTGCCTTTCAACAACCAAAACCCTCACGCTCCAGGCACACAACTCAACAACTCTTGACCCTTCATCTCTGCACCCTAAACTACCGACCTGCACCCTTTCTTCCCCACTAGTCATTTCATAGTCTGAATCAACTTTACTCTGTATGGGGGGCATGTTCAGACAGAGCATCAGTTTCCAAATTGTGGAGCAGAACTATGTGGGGAAAAATGCTCTCAAATGAAAGCTGAAAGTGTGCTGCCCATACAGACTGGTTCATTTCATATTCAATTAAATAGAATTGAAAAATCCGTTTTCTATGCCTGTTATTGAAGCTCCCGTAAAGTGTCTGCCTTTTTTTGGCGTTATAATATAGGTGTGTTAAAGCTAAATAACATTTGTCTTTCATAACAGAATAGCGCACTTGCATGCTTGACAAAATATGAATGAAAATATGTAAGCATGTACTGCAAGCCCCATAATTTATTCGGCACTGAGACTTGTCCCCAGCTATGATGTGGGAGGGGTATGCAGGAGTGATGTCCTTCCGCGTGTCCGTCCAGCACCGCTCTCTTCTGGGCCAGAACTTCTAAATTGTTCAAAAATTTTTTCCAAGACATTTAATTCATAGATGCATCTTATGTAGCCGATGTACCTTTTAATACTTCTGCCCATTCGCATGTTTGTCTGTCCGTCCCTCCATTGCGTTTCGTTTGAGGCCAGAACGCCAAAACCGTGGCGGGGGAATCTGAGTATTTCATGTTTGTTTGCTTCAGTTCGGTACTCCAGCACTCGGAGTCTGAAACAGTGCTCTGACATGGGGCTGAGCTGTCAACTGTCGGCTTTAGTTATTGGGTTTTTCTCCTTTAAGAATGACATCATCTTTTATACTTTTTTGCTCAGACAACCCTCTCCCCACCCAGCCATTCTCCTAGGCATCAAAAATACTGAACAGTTTAACCCTTTCACCCCCACCAATGCCCAGTTCTCACTAACATTTCTGTCCCATGGCCTTTGTTGACATTGACATTGGCTAAATTTCTGGCTGTCAGTTCTTATTCCTGATTGTTAAAAGAAACGTAACAACAAGAGTGCCATATGGCACAATTGGGGAAAAAAAGCCAGTCACAATTTGGCACTACTGGGGGTTAAAGGGTTATAAATGTATACTAAAGTAGTTATTTTTCATATTTGGTTTGTTAGCCCTTGCATTTGGTGCTTGGAATCACACAGACGTCAGCAGAAGCTGGGTGTGTTCCCTGGTGTCGCTCTGTCAGACATGTGCCGCAGCCGTTTTCAGTTCCTGCTCGTTTCAGGGACATCTTTTCTTCAGACTCCACCCCTGCTTATAAATCGCAAATTCAATTGTATTCAAATGTGGGGATTGATTCAGCCCGCAGACCTATGATGACAAATATACATTTTATACAGCATTTTCTAGTGTAGCCTACCAGAGTGGACTGACTACTCAGTATCCTTGCATGGTTTCAGGTTGTTGTAAGAGTGTATTTTATTATTAGTTTATGTGCCCATTTTACTCACTTCCATCTGCACAATTTCATTGGTAAGGCTGAATGTATGCAGTGGCAATTTCAAATCGAGTGTCTTGCTGAAGCAGTTCTGTATAATGTGTAAAAACAAACTGTGTTGCACATGGAGACACTCAAATGGAGATTGATGGTTTGTGTCAAGTATGCTTTGCAAAGCGTGCCTTCGCATCCACGCCTGAACTGCTTATAACTGCTCCCGGAAGTGCTGTTCACAGATAGCTCTGCAGGCCTCATTAAATCCCTTTGTTATGCATCTGTCTGGGTTCAGGAGATGACTTGTGGTCAAATGTGTTCAGGTGCAGTTGAATGCTGTTGGTTATGAGCAGTCAGAGTTTGAATAGCAGATGAGCACACTGGTTGTGAACAGCCTGAGTACTGAGGTGTTGCAGTGCTGGTAAACACATTAGTTTACAGCAGTCTGGTGTTGAGGTGACCTTTTTGTTTCTGTCCTGCCTCAGTTCCCCTGGCTGCTCCAGAGGCTCTGAAGATCCTGCCAGAGAAGGACCACATCTTCCTCCTGTGGAAGAGCCTGGGTGTGAGGGAGAGGGGCTTTAATGAGAGCCGGGTAACAAGAACCTTTTATTATTATTACCTCCGCCAAGGAGGTTATGTTTTTGCTTCCGTTTATTTATTGGTTGTCGAAATCGACAACCATGTTTCCTCGTTCCGTTAGTCATCTGTTTGTTTGTTTGTTTGCAGGATATCTCAAAACGGTTGCAAAAATTTTTATCAAACTTTGCAGGATGTAGTAGCACAAGAGAAACAAGTGATTAAATTGTGGCATATCTAGGCCAAAGTACAGTTGAGATATAAGCCAAAGTTCAAATCCAGCTATGCTGGGGAGGTATGGGCTCTCGCTAATCCAGCCCTGGTCATTATTATTATTAGTCTACTGTGATTATTTATCACTTGGGTTTTATATTCTGTCATATTTAAATTCAGGAACATTCAGTAATGGCAGTGAATGTCTCCCAGGAATGCATAGTGCTAATGGGCTGCATGTTTCTGTGTGTTGTGCGTGTTTTGTGTGTGTTGTTCTGTGTGTGCCTGGTATGTCTGCATATTTGGGCACGCGATAACCCCTGGCCCGCGTTTGCACGGGTGCTCTGCGCAGGGCTATGAGATCCACATGCATGACAGCGTGTCCAACTCCACCGTGTGCCTGGGTAACACCACTGAGACCGTCTTCCGCATCAGTTCTCTCCTGGCGGGACACAACTACACCTTCTCTGTCCGCGCCCGCTGCCTGCTCAACGAGCAGCTCTGCGGAGAGCCCGCCCTCCTGCTCTACGACAGGCTGGCGGCAGGTGGGTGCGGCCTGGCTCCTTGCTGGCCAATCGGGCTGTAGAGTACACTCTGGGATGAGCCGTTTTCTGTGTCATTTTGAAGGTCTCTTATTAAAATTAAACACTTCTATGTCTTAATACGTATAGTTTGTTCCACCCTCTAACCTCTGACTAAATGTGAAACTAGATCGCCTCAATTCTGTCAATTTATATTATTGTTTGTCTGGCACAACAAACTTCAAAAGCTTGTTTTATAGACATCAGTAAATGCTATTAAACTGTTAAGGAGGAGTCCAGTATGGGGCTTGTAATAAGTATTTAAATGAGATTTAGAAGTGAACTCTTCATCAGTAAATCATTTTCTGTTAAATGTCAGCACTACGTATCTCTAGTTCCTGACTGCTGCCCGTCAGGCCGGTATGGGGCCTGGTCATACGTTGTGTATACAGGTTTTTTTATAATGAGGCTACATGTTGAACTTTGGTGGTAAAATGATTTGTAAAAAATAAGGTGGTGTATTCGGCAGGATCGGGAGTTGAGTAGTGCTGCTGTATGGTGTAGGACGAGCCGATATGACGATATATTTTGTTAAGCTCCATATTTTCTTCCGTCACAAATTTGTATATCATGAAAAGCAAAGGTGTTGTTTATATTTCATCCCTGACTGGCGGAAACTTGGAAAAAGGAAGGATTCCACTGGTACTTGCCCGGTTTGACGAAGTCTCCTACGGGCAATGCTCTATGAAGTGTCGTGTGAGGTGCTGTGAAGTGGCTAACTCCCTCTCCCTCTCTCTCGTCCTTCCCCCCCCACCCCCCCAAAGATCCAGGCAGTAAAGACGCGTCTCAGGGGGAGAGGTCGCGGGACATGGCGGGGGTGGTGGTCCCCGTGCTGTTTGTGTTGCTGCTGGGTCTGTGCGCGGGGTTTGCCGTTCTGTACTTCAGGCACCGGCGCCTCCAGCACAGCTTCACCGCCTTCGCCAACAGCCATTACAACTCCCGCCTGGGTTCGGCCACCTTCTCCTCCGGAGAGGAGCTGGGTAAGGACTGCCATCGGGCCTCCTGCTGCAGCGCTGTCAGCTGCAGCTTCACCTATAGAGGCCAATTATAGTGCCGCCTCTCATCTCCCACAACCTCCTGTTACTGCACTGTCATCTCACACTTCCACCTCCACACCCTCCCACTGCCCTCCTGCCCCTTCCCACAAAACCCTCCCACTGCCCTCCTGCCCCCTCCCACAAAACCCTCCCACTGCCCTCCTACCCCTGCCTCTGAGCGAGAGAAGGCCTCCCAATAAGTCTGTTTGTCCCTCCAATGAGCCTTTTAGCCCCACCCCTGCCCTGGTAGCCCCTCCCACTGTCCTCCAGCTCCTCCCACTGAACCTACCTCACACTCTTAAGCTTCCCCTTCTGTCTTAACCTCTTACTCGCTGAATTGCCTCTTGTCTGTTGTCTAAAAGAATTCTTTGCCACACCCCTGCAGGCGGCGACGACGACGACGACCCCTTAATCAACGGATTCGCCGACGACGTTCCTTTGGTGGTAGCGTAAGGTGGGGTCCCTCCTCTGCCCCGCCCAAGTCTCTCTGCTAACCCACCTGTCGCCCCTAAACTCGCTCGGACTCTCCCTCTTGCCCTGTCTCCCTCTTTCTCTAATCGGCGGTAGCGGCAACTGGGCGGCCGCTGTCCAGATCAGGGTTCAGGACCGCCGGGGACGTAAAGAGGAAGAGAATAAAGAAAGAGATATTTTTGTGAAATACCTACGATGCACTTTTTTTCCAGAGGCGCAATAACTTATTTTTTTTACGATGTACTCTGCATACTCGCGGGGGGGTGAGGACTTACGCAGGCAGCAGCTGAAGTTCGGCCGGCCCAACTGTGAAGGAAGTAGATTTACCAGCCCCTCCCCTTCCCGGCTTTTCTAGCGCGTCGCGAGACAGAGACTGCCCTGCTCGGCCGCGAGTTTCTCTCGCTGCTAGTCAGTCCGAACAGATTCCTTTCCTCAAAGAAGCAAAAACGAACACCTCTCAACTCCTAAAGCCAGCGCAAAAATACACATGTATGTATTCAGCCACTAAA
Source organism: Gymnothorax reevesii (assembly GCA_029721435.1). Classification (NCBI taxonomy): domain Eukaryota; kingdom Metazoa; phylum Chordata; class Actinopteri; order Anguilliformes; family Muraenidae; genus Gymnothorax; species Gymnothorax reevesii. The sequence goes on from CM056578.1 coordinate 100,304,739, forward strand.
TAAAAGGTAAAAGCAGAAAGGAAACAGAAAATTCGGCTAAGGGGGGCAGACATTTTGGCTCCTGATGACTCAAACTGCACAGGATTACTGTCACTTATGTTGAGCACTGACTCTATGTTGTTTAAATCCACAGAAGCTTCAAGACGTATGGTACAAACAGGCCTTGCTCCCATTAATGGTACACAATGTTCATCTGAAATATCAAAAAATGCTAAGAGGCAACCGCGTTTCCAGCAGATTGTTCTGAAATATTAAGCTCTCTTGGCGGTGGCAGCTGTGCTGCTCTTGGTACATTTTTCCTGGTGAGGAATTTGGTCATAGGCTGCGTTTCAATAGTCCCCTCTATTCACGGACGAAGCTACGCGCCAGCGTGTGCATTTTGGTACAGGGTAAATTTAGCTTCATCTGAAAGGAGAGGTGCGAGACAGACGATGTGCCAGAAGGTTGGCGTGTTGAGCGACGCGCGCTCTCTCTCTCGTCGCTGGAGTGTGCTCGAAGGCCGCCTAAATCACTTTTGCGCCCCGCGGCGCGCTAGCGCGTGTGATGGCTCAGCAGCGCGCCGCGGGAGAACTGCCCAACTGTGAAAGCAACAATATCAACGGGACGTTTCATTTGGCTCCACCAACCGAAATCCTTTCCATTATCGTTCCGCATTTCAGAAAAGGACTAAGTTGATGTCGCCGGAGAGAAGTGCTGTTGCTTAACCGCGTGTGTTTGTGAAGTTAGCTGGCTCGCACAAGCCCTTCAGAACCGAAATATGCTGCATTGTGTTGTAAATATTGTAGTCCCCAGAAGTGCAGTGTGTAACCCCTGGACTTAAATGGTGTGATATGCGGTACAATGAAATGGCGACCTGGCGGCGTTCTCATCACCTCTCAGAAACCAGATAGGATCCTCACCAATCAGTGAGCATGTTGTTAATAGCGAATTTACGGCAACGGCGATTGGCGATCTCCTCCTGGCTGTACCTCTGGGCATCTGTCGGGGACCAATCATCCACCAATCCCTTTTTCCTTATTAACTGCATGTTTCCAGAGCTCTTGACTGGTTTCTGTGAGAAAGGTGATGACCGCAGTGTTCGTGAGCTGATCGTATGCGGGAGTTTAGGTCGCAGTAAACCTGTGCAGTCCTGTCTAACGCCGGAGCCTCAAGCATTAATGTGTGTGAATGTGCCAAGACTGCAGAAAATGAAGAAAAAACGTAAATAACTGCTGTTTCTGTAAGTCCCTCTCGCCAGCACCCCTCTACCCCCCCCCCCCCCCAACTCTGTCGCTTAGAAGGAATGAAGCTGTGTGTTTGTTTATTATGTTGAAGAGCCATTGTAACTGGATTTAGGGATGTTTTTGTTTTGTTTGTGTCTTTTCTTGTTTTTTTTCTAAGATTTGCTTGATGAATGTATTTTATAAATGTGCGATTCGGCCTGGAGGCGATGCGGGCTCTGATCGTCATTTGTTGTTGCGTTCCAGACTTGGACACCTGTCGCGCCGCAGCCTGGGCTTAAAATTGGTGTGACACGTGCTTTGTTTGTCTTTGGTTGCAGTGTTTGTAGGGCAATCTGGTGGCTCTGACCCGCTATCCATCTTTGCCATTGATAAGGATTGCAGTTGCGTTTGCTCGCCTCCACCTTATCTGTGGGTGAGCTGCAGAGTTACCTGAACCAGCCTCTCATCTCTGGTGAGGCGCGGCATTATCATAGCCAGCCTCTGCCTTTACTGTTAGCGTGGTGTTAGCTTGTACTATAGGTGAGGTGTTAACTTAGCCAGCCTCTACCTTTAGCATCAGTAAAGATGACATCATCAGCCAGCCTCTTCATGTAGTTTCAGTGAAGACTGCATTAGCTTAGCCAGCCTCTACCTTTAGCATCAGTGAAAATGGGACTAGCTGGGCCAGCCTCTATCTTTACAATCGGTGAGGTGAAGGCTTAGTGCAGCCACCCTCTACATTCACAGCAGGTGAGGTGAGGGGTTAGTTTAGCCAACCTTTGCCTTTAGGATCAGTGAAGAAGGCATTAGCCTAGCTAGCCTCTACCTCTAGCATCAGTGAAGACTGCGTTAGCTTAGCAACGCTCTGCCTTTGCTATTGTTCAAATTACAAATGAACTTAGCCTGTCCCTACCTTTACCGTCACAGAGATGAGGGATTAGCTTAGCCCGCCACTACCTTTAGCATCAGTGAAACACGGAATTTGCTTAGCTCCATAGTTACTCTCGGCAAGGCGGGGGCTTATCTTAGTTTGCCTCTACCTTTAGCATCAGTGCAACATGACATTGAGATTGTAAGCCTCTAGCACCACTATAAGTGAGGTGAGCAGTTAGCTTAGCTAGCCTCTACCTAATACATAAGTGAGGCTCAGGGTTACTTTCAGGGAGATGGGAGGGCCAGCTTAGCTAGGCATCCTCTACCCTCTCCCATCTTTAGCCTGATACCCAGGGTTACATATAGGCACTGCCCACGTCTTTTCTTCCACCCATTGTTGCCCTGGTAACCATTAGGACGACCTTGCCCCATCGCCCCCTCGGCCTCCGTCACAGCAGGGCTGCTCTTTTAGCGGGTTCTTCTCTTGTTGCCCTTAAGGTACGTGTGTCTGTCCTGTGAGAATCATTGTGATTAATAAAGGTAATAATGGTGTCTTTCAAAGTGATTTTATTTTTCCAGTTTTGTTCTTCTTTTTACTTTTTCACTCATGCCTTAAAAAAAGTGCGCCGAGTTCACACACTGACAAATGGACCCATTTTAGCAGCACAATGAGAGGACTGGTATGTGGATAGAATCATATTTTTAATGGAAACTGGTTGCTATATTGTTGGCCCTTTTGCTAGTTCAGTGCTTAGCCTGACTGCTTGGCATTTTGGTCGTTATAATTCCTTCAATGCCTCAATCCAAACAGTACCGTACCAATACTGACGGCTTGGCACCGGTTTCCATGTCTGTATATCCTCTAACACATTTTAATGGTTTTTTTTTTTTTTTTGTCCTGTTATTTTTTTATTATTATTAAATGAATGTTCTTAATGTGAATGATTGTACTCTTTTTTTTTTTTTTTCTGAAATTTTGATTTTGTGAAATTGAATGCTGAACTGTTTTTATTGCACAAATTGTAATTTTGACACCGCCATATTTTGACATTGAGATCTTGCTCTCAAGGGTGTTTTAAGGGAATAAAGTTAATGTTTCGAGAGAGGTACAGTCAAAGCTAATCTTACGAAAGGCTTATTCTGAAATAAACTTGAATTAAATTTGTTTCTGATCACTGTCTCGGTGCCTTTTTGTGTGTGCGTGCGTGTGTGTGTGTGCGTGCGTGTGTGCCCGCGCGTTTGAGGCGGCTGGAGTGTTGGTTGTTTGGGGTGAAGTGAGACTGCCACAGTCTCTGTGGTTTAATGGGGTTATTTATTTATTTATTTTTATGTTTCTTTTTATTTTTAAGCCAATGGGTCAACTCAATTGTAGTTTATCGCTCTAATTTAGATCTTACGATGTGGCCCAGAAGTAACGGTGCTTTTACGAGCTGTTTTCCTGCTGAACCTCCGAAAATTGCTCTTTGTTTGTCCTCGCTTGCCTAGGCTGCCATTGAAATTGCAGACTTTCCTTTTTTTTTTTTTTTTTTTATTTTATTCTTCCGTCCTCAGGTTCTGATTAAGAAATGTGGCCAGATTCTTTGAGAAGCTCGCCGAGGGCAGCGGGAAAATGCGACTGCCGTCTGCATCGTATCATTCTCTTGTATATGAAAAGTATCGACACAAATCAGCATATCCATTAACCATTCCAGAATAGCTAACTACGGCACTCAAAGATGGTTTGTGAAGAAGCAAACGTTTTCGATATAGTGCTCAATTTTGCTTATTGTGTTGGCGCTGTTGCCGTCGTCTGGTGCAGATATGGCGGCGATGAAGAAAAGAAGAGGTGATCTTAAAGGGACGGGGGAGCAGTCTTCAATGATAATGTACTGCATTATCAGGAAGAATATTCCAGTAATGTATTCAGCTGGAGTGGCAATTAGATCAGTCGAAAAAGGACTGTATTGGCACTGCAGTCTTTCGCACTGAAGATAAGCTAATGACTGCGATGGGAATGGTACTCGCTCGTTGGTTTTTGTGTTACACATTTAATGGGGAGCCGAGGCCTAATGGCATCATTTATTCTGGCATAAACACCAGCTCCAGTCTGATTTAGAGCCTCATAGAAAGCCATTGCCATTGGCTCTCAGGCAGCATTTAACAGAGTTGTCCTATACTCCGCTGCCAAATATTGGTATTCTACAGCAGTCTTGGCTTCGGCCTTCTTCGTACAACTGACCCTGACCTCTTGTTACAAACACATCTCACTGGAGGCAGTTTAGCACAAGTGCAATACTTTGCTTTCACTTGTGAAGCTTAACACTATTCTCGGAGTAGAATTCTGATCTGAGACCAATTTCACTGAGCTAATCGACTATCTCCTAAGGGCCGTCACTGATCCTACATTATTAGTTCGCATTCATAAAACATTTCGGAGTGGGTGTGCTGATCTGGTATCAGCTTTGCTTGTGTTCATCATTAGCTCATCCATTTTAATGGGCTACACTGATCCGACATTGAAGTTCACATTCATAACGTTTCTGAGAAGGAATGCTGATCTCAGATCAGTTTTATTTGTATACATCATAAGCTTGCCTACTTTCACTTCAATGGCTCTACAAATCCTACAGTAGAGTTCACATTCTAAAAATACTTCTGAGTTGCTGTGTTGGTCTAGCATGTCCACTATCATTTAAAGGGTTATACTGATCTGAGGTCAGAGTAGACAAAGCAGTTGAGTGGGACCACTGATCCACGATCGGCCAAAGTGCAACTCTGACTCCTCGGCCAATTCATGCTTTTTGAGTGCAAGGTTGTTGTCATTCTATTGTTCTTTAGCATTCATGTGTTTTTTTTTTAAGTGAATTTTCATAGCTTCTGCTGGGGAATGGGTCATTTGGACCCATACAAGTTTGACCCCTGACCCTAACTGTTTGGATCCTAGGCAAATTTTACCCTGGACCAGTTGGACCCCTGACCTGTCAGTTCAGGGGTTAGTGTCTGTGGTCCAAACAGCATGAGGTCCCACTGGGTAAGGTCTGGGGTCCATGTGGTCAGGGGTCCGACTGTTTGGGTCCATTCAGTTAGGGTTCAGTTGGTAGGGGGTCCAAATGACATGTACTCCCTCTGCTGTAGTTCACTTTGCCGTATAGCCATTTGTTACATTTTAGACAGCATCTTGCTTCATCTTGGGGGGCGCCATTTTGTTTTTTAACCAATAAATGTGTCTTGATGTCACTTTTTCACTTGGCATAGTGGCACAGTGGGTAACACTGTGTCCTCGCAGCCTGAAGGTTGATAGTTTGAATCCAGCCTGGGGCCTTCCTGTGTGGATTTTGCATGATGTTCATGTATATTTTCTTTTGCAGACAACAGCAGTCCATATCAGTTCAGTATGTGTAAAACTCATAGACTGTATGGAAAGATGGACAAAGCAACTGTGACGTCACCCATTGGTTTCAGCTTACCATTTAGGAAACCTCAATTTTTGCCATTTGAACAGCGCCATTTTGTCATTTTGGAACTGGATGTGATTCCCATTGGACGAGAGCGTGAATTAAAGATCCTGGGAGGAGCGAGGGGTGGTTCTACGGGTGAATCTGAATGTATCTGATGAGGACCAGAGGATAGCCCCTTAAGTATATTCTGGCTTTATCCTTTATTATAGTCTATTTGGGAGCATAATTTACGAAAATATAACATCATTATATATCGAAGGAGGCTTGAAACTTGTGATAGATACCATAAAATATTGTGGGAAATCATAATTAAAATAGTAAATCAGGTGGGAAAAATAGGGTCATTTTCTCATGGACCTCTATAGTATTGAACATCTTTCTGCAACCATCGGCGTTGCCATCTGCTGGCCATTAAATTTGATGCAATTTTTAGAGACTTCCGCATTGGCCTCACTTTTCAGACCCGAGTGCTGCGTCCATCTCAGTGTATGGTAAAACTATTAACTGGTATTAAATTTTGTTATGCAAAGCATTGTTATTTTTTTAAAATGTCACAGCATGGGAATTGGCTCCTTCAGAATTTTTGCTTATGTAACATAAGCCATGACGAACCAACCATACCAAAATAGTTTTTTTTAACATCTACATGTTTTTCTTTCCAAAAAAAAGGTTTTGATACAGATTTGATTTTACATGGCCTAGTTCAAACTTGTTCATTCAGATCTTTAAGTTACTTACTTAAAGTTAAAATGGGCGATAATCTCAAAATGTCTTCCGTGTGGATTGTTTCAGTCAGGCCGCAAGGTATCCAATTAGAGACAAAACATTGCCCGTAGGGTTTGAGTGTGTCAGTGAATGGTGTGTGCACCCAGCGAGGGATTGGCGAGCGGACCAGGGTGCGTCCCTGCCTTTTGCTTGTACTCAGCTGGGATAGACTTCAGCTCCTCTGTGACACTAGTGAGGAATAAGCGATAGAGATGATGGATGAATGGATACTTGCAAATTTATCAATGGTGCAGAAAAAACAATGATCATAAGAGATGGCAAATGAGACCACGATTGAATAATCAATGAATTATCTTTTTAAACGCATCTCATTGAAAATTCGAACAACCTTGAATGAATCATTAAAAATATCATATTATAAAAGCTGGGGGGGATGGTGTATCCCTGACTATTTTTCTCTATTGAATGAAATTGCATCTTTACATTATAGCGAAGAGCAAATTATACAGGATAGGTACAGTGTCATCTTTGTCATCATGTAATTCTGGTATTGAATGACAGCCTGTAACAATGAATCATTGTTGTCGTCATTAACCCAGGAAGGTTTACCCTTGTGTGGGACGTCTGTTCTCTTGCATTCCACATGTCAGCGGTGTCTACATCCCGCCACTTTTGGCAGCTGCCGTGATCATTGGAGGGTTTTAAGTAATGGGAATGTACAGTATTAAACATTATATAGTTTGTCGTCACACTTTTACAATGCATTTCATTCATGTATTGTTTTTTTATTGAATGTTTGGAAATGTTTGGAGAGTGCTGTTCTGTGTTTAGAGTGCCGGATGGCTCTGACATTTTATTCGACATTTGAGACTGGTCTGTATTCATTGAGCGTTTTATCGACCACAAACTCGAGAAGTGTTGATGGAATTGAAGTCGATGTCCTGATACGTAAAGTTGAAAGCTAGTTTGACGGAAACCGCTAATAAAAAATTTAGAATGCTTGTGGCATTATAAACCTGGCGTAAGTCTAGGTCTTATAAATCTTTATTGGCTGTACATTTTTGGATGTTTTCGAAGAAACGGAGGGAGGCAGCTAGCCATAAAATAACAGAATGGAAATGCTGTGGTACCGAGGTAAATGTGGAAAGGCAGCATTTGAGAACATTTTAGAGTGGGGAAAAAAAAACTGAAGCAAACCTTTAGATCAAAGCTATTTTTTTTTCTTAATTTGTTAAACTGCAGGAAGCAGGACTGCAGATTTTCAAAATTCTATGTTCCTCAGCACCCACGTAACATAATGCATCCAGCTTTAGCGCTAACCACAACAATGGCCGCCTGTCTGACTTGCCTTTCAGTGAGGTTCTAACATTGCTAAAGTTAAAGCTCTCGAATTTCGTATAATCCTGGGCATCAAACGGCTCCATCAGCCTTGCGCGCTCTCGCTCAAAGGTCACGGCCGAAACCTTGTCCTGACGTTGCCTTTCTTCTCATCTCCTAATTTTTCCCCCGACTGGGGTGCACTTCGGCGGTTTATACTCAGTTTATATTCATATTAGGAAATACATTTTGCACAGGGGCTGTTTCCTTGTGCTGTGACGGTACGCGATTGTACCTGTAGCATATTATTTCCATTGAACAACTACATCTTGTGATGTTAAAGATTACTTTATTAGTTAAATAATTGGAGCTTAGGACTTTGAATCCCTGATACGCAGTTCTGGAGTGTGGCAGTCATGTGACCATTTAAAGTGGCTTGCAGTTCGGTCGAATCCGGTGGTGCTCACCCGTCAACATGCCCACCAACGCCAACTCTTCTCTCCCCTCGCCCTACACCTACTTCTGTGGCCTGGCCCGGATATAACTCCTTTCTCCTATCTCAGTCACTGCTCACATATCCCAATCAGGGAGAGCAATGCTGGTGTTTCCTGGATTGGATGCCGCTGCACCTCTGTGCTACTGAATGGAAAAGAGTGATGCGCAAACTGTGTTTTACAATAGCATAAAGCCATGACCATGAAGAGCCACAGTGAGTGCAACCTTTCATTCCTAAGTCTTCCGCAGATGGCCTGCAGTGCGCTGAGACAACAGATAATTATGGAATCTATTGCACTCTACAGGGCAGTGCATCTCAGTGAGTCTTTAAGCTGGTTAAAAAAAAGATTTCATAATAAAGAAATTTTGCATTGCTTAAAGCAAGTACTGTTTTCGGTACGTTTTGTGATACTAGATAACTAAAATTAGTCTAGAAATACCCCAAATTATACCACTGAACTGAGGAGAGCTACATACATTATACGGGGAAGAGAGAGCTGGGATGTCCACAGGCATCCAAAGGCAAGAAAGTCTAGATCCTCGTGGTCGAGGCCGACCGGACTGTAGCCCCCGAAAGCCCCCTTCTCCCCTTTTTTTTTTTCGCATTATTCAGCCAATACTGTGACCACAGCAACCAAAGTGGATAGGTGTCATAAGTGAAGTATAACGCATGTCTATACCAAATATGTAAGTAATTGGTTAAAAATTACAGGCTGCACAGCATCTGCAAGGAAGTGTCAACAGAGACGGACGGCGGCAGACACGACGAGCAGGAATCCATAGTAGCCGTCCGACTTTTTCCGGGGGCTGCAATAACCTACCTGCTATAAAGAATCAGCCAGACCCAGTGTGTGTGTTGACACGCGATTCGAATCATACGCCGAAATTCCATTGGACTGCGTTGCAGGCTGTGCATAACTGGCTGTACCCTGTGCTCGACTGCGTAATCCTCTGCATTCACTGACCGATTGAGCCCCACCAATGTCATTGGCCTCACTTGGCAACTGCATGCATGGTGGAAACTCATACCAGCGGGCTGAGAGGTTCTCCCGGCCTAGAGTTTGAGACTTCTCGCAGCTTACAAAGGAGACTGGCTGTAGCTTTTTGATGCTGTGGAGGTCTTTCTAGAACTCTCCATCTGTGTTCTCTGTTCCTTGTCTTTCAGCCCTCCCCTGACACAGGATCTGTCTCTATCTCCACTTCAAACGCTCGCAGACTTTACAGAGGAAACGGAGGGGCGATGCTAATTTATTCTGGAGAGGTACAAAAATCCTTTTACGCTTACACTCATTTTATTGCGCGAGAACGAGTCGTATCAAGCTACAAGGGCTTAACACCCACTTAAAAGGATTGTTTCACTTCCAGTATACTGCAACCCAATGACACTGGCACAAAAGTTGCCTCATATTTTTTGGTTCACACTCAATTCATCAAAGAACTTGAAACGATTTTGTAATTGGTCTATCCCAAAGCGTTTTATCAGTTTTATTTTTTCTGAAAGAGCAGTAAGGACTCAAATAGGAGTAGCTAAAAGATACTCTCGTATACAAGCACGTTGCACTTTTTCTCCTTGAGAAGCTAAGCTTGGAGCCTTTTGGCTTGAGTGTTCACAGCTAATGATTTGGAGTTGTTGCATGCTACATCATACTGCTGCTGTCAGAGGTCACCAGCCCCTGTTCACGTGCGCATTAATAATGATTTGTATTCATGAGTGCAATGTAATTGGTCAATTTTAATGTTATTTGATATTTTTTGGGGGTGGATTTAGCTCCTGGGCAAAATATCAAATACAATCATAATGCAGCGCATAGAGGAACCAATAGTGGCCTCAGCCAGTTCCGAGGTAACCGTTTGATATGTTGCTGTTAGTGTTTTATTTAAATAGTTTGTGCACATATTGCCATATACAGGTACAGAGCTGACGCACAACGATGAGTCAGATGGTTCTACCATCCATTGGTTCTCTATACCACCGCTTCTATGCTGGGGTTTCGAATGGGCTGGAGCCTAACCCAGCTGACTGTGGGCAAAAGGCAGGGACCCACCCTGGACAGCTCGCCAATCCATCACAGGGAACACACACCATTCACTCTTACACTCATGCCTATGGGTAGTTTAGTATCTCTAATTAACCTGAAGTGCACAGAGAGAACACGCAAACTCCACGCAGAAAGGCCCCAGCTCGGATTCAAACCCACAACCTTCTTGTTGCAGTAAGGTAGCCGTGCGACCCGCTGTGCCATCCCATGGATCAGCCAGCAGAGGAGAATGAAATTAAAACTAAAGGCGGTTCATTATTTTTGATTATTGCCAGGGATGGGATCACAGTGCTGGAAAGGCAATGCAAATGTCCTATTACTGCACAGTAAAGTTTGCTTACAGATATGTCAGCAGCAGAGCCTCACACTCTGTGTCTCTCATTCCACCAATAAAAATAGATTTGGCGCATCGTAAAACCAAAAATCCGGCAAAGAAGACGCAGGACTGTTGAGCAGCTAGAATCCTGCATCTGAGTGGGACAACATTCCTCTCCAAAAACTCCAGCAATTGGTCGCCTCACTTCCCAGATGCTTACAGACTGTTGTTAAAAGAAGAGGGATACTAAACAATGGTAAACATGACCCCATCCCAACTTTTATGAGAAGCGTTGCTGCCATCAAATTCATCCCAAGCCGATATTTTTCATTAATGGTAAAATGTCTCACTTTCAACATTGGATATGTTGTCTATGTTCTATAGTGAATAATGTGTGTTTATGGGATTTGCAAATCACAGCATTCTGTTTTTCTAAAAAAAATTTACCCAGCATCCCAGCTTTTTGGAATTGGGGTTGGATATTCTTGCAATGTATTAGGCCTGCAAGTTACTACTCTCTTTGATCAGCATTAATGTTACTGTCACCAGTGTGCATAGTAATTGAGCGATGTACAAAGCATAAAAATGCCAATTATGGCATGTGGAAAGATGGTTTTGAAATACGGTTGAAATATCGTTGACAGGTGTTTCTTAAATAAATTGCAATGTTCAGTACAAGGGCTACATTCTGCACATTTGACATGAGCAACCACTATCTGCCCCGTCAAAATGCACAGTCAGGGTCATAATATCCATGACTCATGCTTACTGTTGTTTTTTTTTTTTTTCCTTCAATAAAGTCGTCCTATTTGTACTGTATAAAACTTTATATTTATGCATGTGAGATGCACCATCTTTGATATGGACGTCACTTGACAAGCATTTCCGTCTGTGAACCACAGACCTGTAAATTGCCATTGGAAACTGTGAAGTTTAATTATTTTGTATTCATCACTCAAGAAACAATGTCTTGGCAAATCCATGAAAAAATTAATAGAAAATGACACCAACTTAAAATGTCCAAAAAATGTTTTGACAGCCAAACCCATTAACATGGCAAATGTGTTTTGATTTTTGAATTGTTTTCAAAAATAATAATCATCCTTGTCATTTTGAAGAGACGCATTGTCCGGAATTACAACGAATTCACTTTCTCAAGAGGATTTTTAATGATCTTTACAAGGACGCAATAATTTTGGTTGTTGTGTGGTCAAAGCATCTGGGTAACAATGTAGATCTCATCACTGAAGAAAAAAGGAAAGTCTGTTCATTTATATTTGACTTTGTATGAGCATTCGCTTGACCCCTTTGCACAGTATACAAATAATGCCAATTTTTTCCTGTTATGCATGCATTTGTGTCACAGAGACTGTGGGAAATTATTCCAGTAAAGCAAGACATTTGGAGATTCAATTACAAAATTATTTAGTAATTAAATGTAGGAATTTACGGATGCCTTTATCTGTGCAAAGGGGTTTAAGAAAACAAACCCTTTCATGGACATAACATGAACATGTTCGTTTTATTTTATGAAAAGTTTGCGCTAGTAATCAATTTGTTTGCCTCGAAGTTAATAAAATAAACACAACCACTGTCATTCTGAGTATTCTCCCTTTGTTAAAGTCCAAAATGCGCAAGAAAAACCAGGACTACAAAACATGACTTAAAGGTACCATCCCAGGTGGCTGGACTATTGATTTTTTTTTCGAATTACACAACTGATAAGCACCCACACGCTCTGTCCAATCAGGAATCGCCCCAACCACGCCCCCACCTCTCAGTTTGTGCGCTTCATTCCACCCCAAGCAGCTGAACGCAGCGGCCGGTGTTCTGACCATTTGTGCTGCCTTGTAAAAAAATGCTACCGTAATGCAAAGCGATCGTAAAGTCTCTGTTCTCGCCGTAATATTGCAATATGAATCAGTGTACAATAGTAACGTCATTTGTTATCTTATAACATCTGCTTGTGTTATAATGAGTTGGATGTTTGTTTGAAGATACAGTATATGCCCATATACGCCATTATCATCCAATCTCTGCGTTATCAAGAAAACCCAGTGTGTACATGCAAATATAAATACGCTAAAAAATTGAAATGCGCACCGAAAAAAGATGCATATTTATGATTTTTGAAGATACTTGAGATGTGAGCGAAGAAATAAAGCCCAAGATTTTAGGTTTGCGCAAGTACAGAACTGCGAGGAAGCATATTTTGATAGGTAGCAAAATTGACAGAACACCGCGGAGACAACATTACAACACAGACAGCACAGGTGGATATCGATGGCAGTTGCACAGGATTCACAGCATAACCAGGGCATTATAACCTACACACACATTTCCGAGGCTAGTGCCAGTCTCTAGACATACAACAACAAGCAAACATTAGCTACCCATTACTAGGCTGTAGCTAACATTATTTGGCTAACACCAAAAGTAGCCTAGACCTTACAAGTCAATGTGTATAGACTACACTTTCTGTCTATGTACAACATTCACAAAGAGAGAAAGACAAGCTAGCTTACGAGTGCGTCGGTTATAAAACCTTTCAGTGTCTTCAGTTCTCTCCAGCGGGTGAATGGTGCTCTGCCGCGGGATACTCAAGTTGCATTCGCAATTTTTACATATTCTTGTCTCTCTTGTATACTTTCAATGAAGGTTTTTGTCTTTTTAGCTGGTGGTTGACCGCTGGGTGCAGTTGGAGGTCGGAAAACTGGCTGCTCGTCTGGCTGCGCCATGACTCGGCAAATGTCCATGTCCAAATGCCGAGCTTGCTAGCTATTGCTGGCTATGTAGTTACAGCCTAAGCGTGTGCACATTGGAATGCACGCGCAGAACAGCGTGCATGTAGATTTGGCAGTTTGACTGACAGACGGGCCACCCAATTAAAGTTGTCTGAGACTAATTTGATTAGTCTAATTTTGGCTCCTGCTCCTTACACAGATGACCAAATTTCGTCATTGATATGTCCAATCACTTATTTTATCGATTACTGTCTAATACTTACCAGATATACTCAGATTTTTATACTTTTGCCAAAAAATGAGCCGCCTGGGATGGTACTTTAATGGTCTAATTAAAATGGGACAACGAGTCCCATTTTTCAGAAATCCCTCAGGAAAGCAGTTATGCCTGGTCTGGGCTCCGCTCAGTTGACAGTTGGTCAGGAGGAGGGGGCACCGTTGGCAACTGCTGGCCGTGAGCATATTTTTGTTTAAGTTTTTGAATACATATATGTGTGTTTATGAGTCTGTGTATTTTCTTTACTGGTCTGTGTCTGTCCACAAACTACAGATCAAGTGACACTTGAGCTCTCTTTTTACTTAATCGATTTGATTTTTTTTACCGTAACACACTGATTTTTTTTTTTTTTTAATTATCGTTTATTTTTTAAATGTATTACCCTTTCCATTGAAGTTCCAAATCCGTACCTTTCTCTGCCTGATTATTGTGAAAAAGACCAATTATTTGAGCCTCAATGTCTGTTAATGTTACATTGGCCATTGTACATTGGTAATTGCATAGTGTTAACATATTGGTGTCATAATCTCATTTTTTGCATGTCAATGTCAGACAAATAACTTTGCATTGCTTCTCTCTGAAGGTTACATGTGCAATAATATCAAATATTAATTAAACCCAACATTCTTAGGTTTAAGATAGCCAACCTCAAATTTACAACAGCCTCATTTCAAGGTTAAAATCAGCAGTTGCTCAACCAATGTCATTTCCATTTTGTAATCATCAGCGGCTTGCCCTACACTGACTCTGTTCAAGTTAGCTGTATGTTTTGGTTAGCCCTCAATATAGGCGTATCTGTTTATTGCAGAGAATTCTCTTGTTATTAGCTGTCAAACGGCAGAAGATTTTGCTTACATGCTGCTGGCATATCCAAGTTATCTGCCTCTGGTCAAGAAATTTGGTTAAATCAGTCAAAATAAATCACATCCCTGGTTTAGCTGTTGTTCAGACAACCGCTCGCTGCCCAGGTCACACAGAGGGCTTGGCTGTCTCACAATGTGTTGTCAAGAGGTTGAAGGTCGACTGGCTGTTGGCTACAAGAGGTCACCAGCCGGGCACAGCATTAAGCTGAGCCATATTTCATAACCTCAGGGCTAAATATGAAACTGCGCTCTGCCAAGGAGGGTTGGCAGTGAGCCGCTAACTGAAATTCAGCTCCCAGCATGATGCGGATTGCAATATTTATATTTAAAATGTACCCGGCGTTGGAAGCAAAATAAATTCAGGCATTTGAAAGCTTTATAGAAAACAGGACGGATGTTAGCATAAATTTACATGGCTGGGATTCGTGTGCAAACCCATTTTGTGATGCTGTGTACAACAATGTAGAGCCTTTATAAATAATTGAAATGAACAATGTTCTTGCATCGCAGTGTTGAATTGTAAAACACTTACAAGGCTGATCAGCTTTGGAGATGTGGCTGCCTGTACATCCTCAGATTATCTGCAGCCGTTTATGTCCAGTGCAAGTTTTTAAAGTTCCATCTTACTGAAAACATTTGCCAAATGGCTGACTTCATGCTGGAGGTGCAGAATTGGCAGAATCCTCGCCATTTAATGCATGATTACGCTCATCCTGTTTCCGTTTACTTCGCTTGATTGACAATCAAACAATGGATTCGCTCAATAACTAAATATAAATGGTGGAATGACTGACCAGTTTGTATCAAGGAAGTATTATTAAAACTTGCATCTCAAAGCTTTGAACTCTTCTGCATTAATATTGGATTCGGAACTTTCAGGACACACAAAGCTGCACAAATGTGTTCTGATTCAGTTGCTCAGCTTACCAATGTAATTTTTGAAATGTGGTCTTTGACATGATTTGCAAATTTATATTTTTATTTATTTATTTATTTTCATTTTTGATGCATTCAACATAAAATCTGAGGTTATTTTGGAGCGGTCCTCAATATTGAGCTGATAAAATGTCAAGATGTTAGTTCACATGAAATTTTATAAGCAAAGTGCACATGATCAGCTTGATTCTGTGTCAACGGGTGAAGTTACTGCCAACCCTGACTGCACGTCTGCGGCTCTGTAGTAAACTTAAAGGAACTCTCTATTACCGGGTACTTTGATGCTAATTCCACAGTTCTGTACTTGTAAACTATTTCTGCACCAAAAATTCCCATGGAAAAACACACAGTAATAATTTTAAGCTTGTTTTCTGATGGCAGACCTTGATTTTCAGCCAGTTTCTGCCCCGCCCACAATTAGGTCCAACTTCCGTGGGATTGACACGTCAACCTACTGACGTCATATAAAGAACGAGACGAGCTCAGTGGAGCTCCTTTTTCTATTACTGCCTATGGGACACGAACTGCAGTAAGTTTATAAAACCGTTATTTTCTCGCGGAATTTCGGGAAACGGCGAAGTGAATGCCTACCAGATGCATTGTGGCAGGTTGTAGTAATGTATCCAAAGAAGGAGTCAGCCTTCATCGATTTCCAAAAGATGAAAAAATAAGTAAAATTTGGGAGTCTCAGGTGAAACTGAATCAGGAAAAATGGCATGGACCGAGTGACAATAGTGTAATTTGTAGCGACCACTCCAACGATTCCGACTTCGAGGATAAAGGATTTTGGTCTGAATTTGCGATGAAATAGAGGAGAAAAATCAAGCCAGGTGCATTCCCGAAAAAATCAAAAGTCCACTCGAGGAGAGAAGCACAGAGAAAAAGGGGAGAGTGAATAGCAGACCGGGAACTGAAAAATGAAGGTATCCTGCTAATGAACAATTATTATGCATTAGCTACGCCAGCACTTCAGCAGGGCTTTCGTTTTAGACAATATAGAGCTTAATAGAGCGCTTGCTGCGGCTAGCACTTAACAGGCTTTGGCCTGCATTCCACACGTTTAACGCCTTCTCTTCGCCAGCGCTCTATTAAGCTGCTTTCATGCCGGACGCGAAACGCGTGTATTCGCGTCTTTGCATTGACTTTGAATGTAATCTGTCGTACTAAAAATTTGTTTCGCGTCCAGTGTGAAAGCGCTTCCCCCTAGCTGCTGCGCGTCTAGTTGCATGCTGCCGCTGTGTCTTGACTCTTGTCTCCTAATCTTTTTCTCTTCATCGGATCAAATTATTGTTTTACTCTAGCCTGACCAAATGCCGTACATAATCTAATGAGCTTGTTGGATGTCAGCTCAGGAGAGCATAATGAACAAAGTCCAATCGACATCAAAGAGTAGCATGCAGTTTGGCAAACTCCCGAACAGCTGAATGAAGAATTAGATTTTCATAACAGAAATCTGGGTCATACACTTTCAAAACACAGTACTTTGGTTCTCCATTTATAACGACATAACACCTGGATAATGCGTTTAGCAGTAGCTTTCGCAGACGGCGAACTCGAGTGAACCACGGCTTTCTAGCCCATTTAGCGCCTCTCTGATTGCCCCTTAACAAAACCAGCGTAAGATTTAATAAAAAATACACGTATTGCCAATTTTTCTTTTGCTCATAATGTAAATTCTATCAGATTTGCAGCTACTAAGCACTGGGGCGACAAAATCATGTAATGAAGTGCTCAAAATGATGTTTTTACATGCAGTTGTACATACCGGCTATGCGGCGAATTGGTCCTGAGTTCTTTATATGACGTCGCGCTAAGAAAGGGCGGCATTATCGATTGTAGCGATTAAAAAGGGGCGTTGCCAGGGCAAGTAGAAAGTTACTAATTACTCCAAAACAGTTTGATATCATGGAAAATGACTGCCATGTTTTTTTTCTGGATGGAAATTTACATAATGAGAGATTGTTTGTGAAATTTCGCCCTCTAGACGCTGTAGTTCCTTTAAGGCATATTAACCTTATTTCACCTTTCATGGCCTTATTATATGGCTGACACATTTGCGTCCATCATTCATGACCGGATCCGGTGGGGTGCTGTGTTGGGCTATGCCCCCCCCAGATTCTTGCCCCCTCCCCCTCCTGACTTACTGAGGTACAGTTCAGTGCACTGTGATTGAGTGCGGAATGCGAATGAAATTAATTGCGGCCCACCATGCCCCACCCCTCAGTCGACAAAATGAAACGCGTCTGTCCCCCCCCAGAGATTCTCGCTGCAACCCCAGTCTAAGCAGGCTGCATCCGGCCCTGCCATCACTGCATCGTTTTTATTGCACTGAGTCTCGCACGATAGTGCGCATTGATGTACTGTCTCAAGTGAATGAGTTCAAACATAGATACGCCAGGGGTAAGCTCTGTATGTCAGCAGATGTGGCTAACACTAAGATGTAGCCTATGTCCACTCAAAACAAAGATGCTTGGGTATGCACAAGGACATGTATAGTATATGCATGTGAAAACAAGAACACATACGTACGCATGCACAGCTTTCTGCATATGGAGATGCAACACACACACACACACACACACACACACACACACACACACACACACACAAACTCACACAGGTCCAGACTGAGCACGTGCAGATGTGTAAGTGCACACACTGTCAGGTAAGTGCCCGTGCAGACACGAAGGTACCATGCATGCCCACGATAACGCACACGTACGCCTTATTTTTGAATACGCGTCTCTAACATTCACATCCAATGAACTCACACACACACCCCACTAAACTGGGCAACATGACAAACACACCTGTAGCCTGTATCTCATTCTTTTCAATGAAATTACTTTCCAGTTCTCTCTTACACCTCTCTCACAGATAACACATTGTTTCTGAAGGGGTTACTGTCCTGGTGGCTTGAAGAGCTTTATTGGACAATCATGTCGGTCTTCGCAGCCAATGAGCAGCAGTTGTGCTTCTTCTCTCCTAGTAACAAGATTCCGTGGCCACACTGTGCTGCTAGCAAACTGACACCCAGAATATTACATCATGAATAATGGCCAGTTACCAGCTCAGTAGTTGGGGGTAGGGAGGGAATGAATTTTGTTGCCTTCTCTCTCTCTCTCTCTCTCTCTCAATCTTTCACTCCTGGAAGCATCATCTCCAGTTTGAAAATACATTTTGCCGCTGTAATTTCAGGGTATTACGGGGACAGCCACGCTGTATTTTTGGTATTGTCGGTGAAGTGCTTTCGCAGAGCGATTGCAGGTGACCTCAATGACTCTATATTCATGGGAGCGTTCACTTAATGTGCCAGGCTCATGTGTTATTACAGGTCTCACAAATCCTTTGAAATTAAGAATTGGCTGTTCAACTGCGAAACGATAGCTCGCTAAATCGCGCGGCGCCGATCTCGAAGAAGGGGTACGTCATTGTGTATGAGAGAGAGAAAGAAAGAACCTGATTTCTGTCACAGAACCTCTCTCACACTCACCTTTTTTGTACCCTCATTATGCAGTAGTTCCTTTTGCCATCCTCACAGACACAAAAAGAAATGTGGAAATGACTGAGACAGGAATCAGACATGGATGGTGAATGCTAATCACGTTGGTAACGGCGATGATATTTTCCAAAGTCTACTGTGTGTTTCAATTTAGATTGGAAACAGATGGCTACTTTGTGAAGTAAAAATGCTAAGCATGCACAGGGAAGAGCTGTTTCTGCATGGGGGGGGGAGATGTCGAGAGATGAAGGTTATCGGTTAAGTGAAAACCATTTGCATATGGGTGTTGGGGGTCTCCAAATCATTTTTCTTGTCTAACAGACTTTTGGTTCGAAGATTTTGGCAAATTTTCAATGAATATTATTTCACACGTTGGTAGCGCAGTGGGTGGTACTGCTGCCACAACAAGAAGGTTGTGGGTTTGAGTCCAGCCTGAGGCCTGTGTGGAGTGCGCATGGGTTTCCTCCAGCTTTCTGGGGGCATGTAGGCTAATTGGAGACTCTAAATTGCCCATTGGTATGAGGGTGAATGGTGCATGTGCCCTGCGATGGATTGGCGAGCTGTCCAGAGCGTGTCCTGCCTGTTGCACATAGTCAGCTGGGTTAGGCTCCGGCTCCCCTGCAAGCCTACTGTGGAAGAAGCGGTATAGAGAGTGGATCGATGGATTGTTATACAATATTCTGGTGGTCCTTCTGTGGCTTCAAATACCCGCTACGCAGGCTAATGCTCTTGTCAGCTAGCCGATGCCCTCTGGCAGATGGATGACCAACCAGACACACAGACATCCATCTCCCCGTGAGTTGAACACAATTTAATAGGGGTTTTAACTCATTTCTTCAAGAGCAGTAAACAATGCAGTCAAACGCGCATAATTGGTGCAGCCAATTTGGCCACAGCGTATAAGGAGTTTTCAGTTCCGCCAGTGCTTGCTTTTGCCTCAAAAGGAATGAGAAAAAAAAAAATCTAGCTACCCTTTGAGACTGTCATTGACATTAAATAGTGCGTTAATTGCACTATTTACCATAAGGAGTTGCGAACTGCCCTAACAAAGTGGTCAGTATTTGCTCCAGTGGCAGCAGCATATGGTTGGAGGGAGACTGGAGTTGGCCCCGGTAAACACTGGTTAACTGTGTCCTCTCAGTAGAGCCCATAGGTTTCACTCGTCCGGCTTAGCTCACTTACGTCATGAGTTATCACTGCATGCTTTGAAAATATCTATTTTAACAACAATAATATTGGCAGCTTGCCAGCGCACAAACGGTTAATCTAAATCGTAAACTGGATGTTGTCCAAGTGAGAGACCCATCTTCCCACATCAAATCTCAGACTCGGTAGCTTGTGTGTTTGAATATGCTACATTGCATTTTACAGCCATGTTTCCTGTTTCGGAAGTGTGGCGCTGTTAGCACTTTTCTTACATAAATTTCACGAGACCAGGGAGTGACGTTACGTTCTGTTCTCTCACTCCAGTACCTCCCCTTAGCGTCTGCACTGATCATTTGTCCAGGTTTTCACACTTGCCTTCTTTAATGACATTCAAAAAAAGTTAAATATTGGCGAGACTGAGCAAATTTAAAGGGGAAATATCCAGACATTTCATCATATAGTTGCCACTATATTTTAATCTCTGATCCTACAAATCCCACTTAAATCAGCAGTAAATCATGTTTCCTGCTTTAGGGGGAGAAAGAGTTGGGAGGAAGTGTGTTCATAAGTCTTTTACTTCTGGGGTGTCAACTCCTGCCAGACAAATTTCGGCAGATTTATGATGGGCCGCTGTCAGTCCTCCACGGCTTTAAGAAAGACGTCATGTCAGCTTGTGGGGAACATAAAACGAGTTTTGTGGGATCATTAATACCTTTTGTGATTTGTTTCCTAACAATGAGGAATAAAATCCTTCATGAGCCCGAGGGAAATTCCAGGAGACATCTGGATAAACCAGTCGACTCTCTCACTTACCTCCCCACCGACTCTGCCAACATGTCAAGCCCTCCAACATCCCAGTCCTCACTCTCTCTCCACTCCTTTACTCTAACCCTCCAACTCTCGACAGCTCACTGTCCTACGACCTGTTCTGGTTGACCCCCCCGGCTCCTTCACTTCATTTCCAGAGCCATCCCCCCTTTCATCTCTTCTTTCAGCGGCTGCCCTTTTCTTTTTTTAACTCCCCGTCGCTCTTGAGAGGGCCCGCGCCGCACCGCTCTCCTCCAATGACTCTCTTAACCCGCCAGATATACGCCATTGCCGACATTTCTGCCCCCATCTCTCCGGCGAGCGAGTTTCTCCACTGCAAAGACTGAAAAATAAGTCAATGTTATCTAGCATTTTAATCTTTTACTAAGACTTAAAACACTTATTTCTATGACCTTTTTTCCTCAGTTAGACAAAAATGTGCCAGTGTGGGTGAGATAAGTAAAAATAATTTCAATATTTGCCAATGGGATGAGAAAATTTTTACTTGTCAAGCACATGGTAACAAAATAAGCTCATATTTTCTACTTGAGAGACAAAAACCAGGAAGTTAGGTCTCATATTTAGACTAAATGACTTGTTAAGACAGACACTTTTTGCCGTGTCCCTCTTTCGGCAGAAGAACCTCCTCAGACCCCTGTCCCCCTCCCCCCCGTCCCCAGTCCCCTACCCGTCTGGGTTTTCAAGTCTGGCCACTCGGTCGACATCGCTATCCTCGCCGTCACAAAGGCTCTTCGCTCTTCATTCAGCGGGAGCTCAGCTGCTCCGTTCCGTCGTCGTCGTCCTCTTTGACTTCTCTGTTGCGGTCGCCGTCGTCGAGCGGCGGATCCGTCTCTCATCCCTCGCTGCGGCGGCGCGCCTCGGTCTTTCATTCCATTTGATTGATATGTTCCCGTCTGATGCTATCAGCCTCCCTGGAGGGGGCATCCTCTCGCCCCCCTCCCCCACCCTCCCCCTCTCGCTCGCTGTCTCACGGAGCTTAGCGTCTGCTCCTCTACGCTCCGCATAAATCACTCGGTGCGGCTTCCTCCGCTCGTGACACATCGTGTCGTTGCAATGCCGATGACGCTCTCCTCTTACTCTCGTTTTCTCCCCCAGATGTCCCATTTTCGGGTGCGCATCTCCCCACGCTGAGCTCCCTTCGCCTCCAGCATCGAGCTAGCTCCCCTCTGGCTGATGCTTTAATATCCCTCAATAGCTCTGCAGCATCTCCGTCCCACTCGGCTAACGATTTTAGCACGACCTTAGATGACCGGCTCAGCTTCTCTGAGTGAACAGCGGCCTCCAGCAGGTTCCTTCCCCGCAGAATTCATAGCACCCGACGCTTTCAAACGCAAGAGGCTACACATTGGCAGCTAATAGTGCAGGTCCTCAAGATTATTTGTCTGGACTATTGTGAGATTTGCTGTCTGGCTCATAAGCATGTGCTCTTCAGCCTTTGCAATGTGACCAGCTGCCAAAATTCACAAATGGTATGCTAGTTTTGAAAATATTTTCTCTGACTTCAAACTTCCAGCGTTTTACATTAAACAAAATATTTCTATCATTAAAACTGTCTTTTATCCCTGAGGTCTTGCGGTGAGCACCTTAACAAGAGCATTTAGTAGCAGAATCCAATTTCATAATATCTGTCAGTAAATCTGAGGCTTTTTACTTATCTTGTTATTGCAGTTTTCCATTGGATGCTACTTCAGCAGAAAGCATTCTGTGAGGGGGGAAATTGTTCATTGTCCCTCCATTGTTTTCACAAAGATAATAAATACAAACGGTAAGAAAAACAACCCAATTCCTGGTTTGAATGAACCCGGTGGCCGCGTTCCATGTAACCTGTGTTCGTTTGGATTAGATTGCAATCAACAAAGCTTTGATCTGTGAGGCCGTCGTCCCTTAAACCTCTCTGTGCCTGGAGCGAAAGCACAACAACACCATCTTGAGTGCTGTCTCTGATGTATACGTTTGTGTGAGTTATTTTATCGAGTGTGTACACCGCTGTGGCACACCATGTGCCAAACATGGCTAAAAATAGCCTTTTTTTAAACCCGTAGCCCTCTCTAAACGTTATACTGGCTGCGAGGACGTCATTGCGGTATTAATTCAGTAGGCTTAGCCGACATCAGTGTTTCACGCACTGAGGCTCCTTTTGGCTATGCATTCAGAGGCCCACTTGACCGCATGGCTACATATGATTTAGTGTGTTTCGTATTTGATTCGAGAGAAAGACCGGTGGGGAGTACAAGAGGAAACATCCTCCTGTTGTTCAGTGGACAAAAACGCCAGAATGTGATGTGATCAGGACCCCCTGGGCCAAAAGCTCAGGGTCGTGTCCCAATACTCAGAAATTTATCCACCTTTCCTTCACTTGTCTCCTCCCTCCATACTTCACTGAGAGAGAGAGAGGCTGGGACGTGCTCTGCCAAAAATGAAAGATGAAAGATTTACTAGGTGAGATGGATTTACTTAATTTCAGTTACTTTTTGCTTGACAAGTGAAAATTTTCCCATTCTATTGGCAAGCTAGTCAAAATTACCTCAAATCAGGACAATTTTTTTGTCTTACTAAGAAAAATGGTGATAGAAATAAGTGTTTTAAGTTTTAAAATAGGTAAATTCATCTTACCTAGTATTTTCATCTTTCATTTTTTTTTTGCAGCGTGAGAAGGAGACCTTTTCAGTATTTGGATGCTTCTTAGATATTTTGGAACTCAGACATTTTGAAGGACAGAGACATGGATGCAGGAGACCATGATTAGATTCCCTTGTGCTGTCGGCATCCCTAAATTCTGTTCCTAAGGTTTTGCACAGAACATAAATTAACTGTAACAATCTGTCTGTTTTTCCAGATGACATGACTTACATAACTAATCATGTTTTGGAAGCAATAAGATAACATTTTGCTATCAGCAGTTGTTTCTTACTGAAGTTTATTCGCAGGATCTCCAGGGACCCCAGTCGGTCGTGTGTGTACTTTAAATATTTTGGGAGGATGAGGGCTACGCTGTAACAAATATGTATTCCATTTATGATAAAACAAGAGGAGCTCATGATGAAATCTGAGGAGACTTAATGCTAATTGCTGTAAGGCATAGCATTAGCTTTATGATGTAATAAATGTATATGAAGTGTAGACTCACTTTTTACACTAAATTACATTATGCTACATTACAGTCACTTAAGGCAAGGGTCCCTAACGCTGGTCCTGGGGGCACACTGTGTATGTTGGGCTTTGTTCCAATCACAAATGCAATTGTAGAATTTTAATGAGCAATTAATTTGACTTGTGTGCATTTCTTGTTTAGAGCAGTTATTTAAATAGAAATACCTATGAAAGCCAGAAATAATAAGACGCTTGGACATATGGTGCTTTTTTTCTATATTGTATGTAATTTCAGGTAATATTTTTATACAGATGAAATGAGAAATATTTGCACTTTTGTGACCGTATCGACAGCTTGGAGTGCATTTTTATGTTTTGAGAAAAAACTATGTAAAACTTTTAAACAATGTGAAAAATATGTTTTGCATTCAACTTACTAGTTACAGCAAAAAATGCATTGAGCACTTTTGTGCTCCAAGCAGCCGATATGTCAGTTACTTTCACCATTTTGGAAAATGCGTTCAATGAAATCTTTCCATCTTTTCATAGCTACAGTTGATTTCACAATTTGGATAAGGTATTACTGTTCTTCATGGAATGAATGGATATTTCTGTCAACAAGTGGCTTAAAAGGCTAAATATAGGTTTTCCCGGTCATTTTCATAATTTTGTCATTCAAGCTCATATTCTGAGCATTCAATTTCACGCTCACGGCACTGAATCAGCTTTCAAATTCCCAATCTGGTCATTGAAATTCACTATCCAAGCAATCAGTTGTTCATTAGCGTCATTCAAATTCAAAATAGGAGCATGCAATTCAGCAATGAGCATTCAAATTCATTTCAAGCAGGCAGCGGAACCTCATTGGTCATTCATATCTGTGAAAAGGCAACCATGTTCCAAATAAGTGCATTCAATTTAAATGAATCATTGCACTTAGTGAGCTTGGGGTCTATCTGAGGCTTTTTTTTCTTTTTCATTTAGTTTTGAATAAATTGGCTTCATCATCAATACAGCTGCTTTGGGTAGGGCCTATATCTGTTCATTCTCAAGTGTAACCTCATTCGAGTACAATGGCAGCTCAACGCGTACGCTACAGGCGCATTACGAATGAGGATAGGGGAAGGTTGATCGACGCCTTCGAGAACGACAATCTTGACTACATCGCTTTGGCAGACACCCTTGGAATAAATCGAGCAACGGCCAGGTCGATAGTGGCAACCTATCTGAGAGATGGTCGACGTGATAAGCTGCCAAGGGGAGGGGACAGACATCACAAAATGGACGAAGACATGAGAGACCGTCTGCAGCATGCCGTAGAGCTTAATCCCCTGATGACTCTACAACAGCTGAAGGCAGATCTCAAAGCTTCTTTGCCCCAGAAACCGCCCGTGAGCACAAGCACCATAGCCAGATCCCTAGATGGAATGCTCATCACCCTGAAGCTCACCGAAGATGTGCCCTACGCGAGAAATTCTCCCCGGATTTTGGACCTGCGCGCTGAATACGCGCAGTGGTTCATGGAACGAGGAGTTGCGGCTCACTGCGTGTACATTGACGAGGTGGGCTACAATATCTGGACCAGGAGATCTTTTGGCAGAGCACCCCGTGGCGTTCCAGCAAGGCGGGTGGTACATGGACAGCGCGGGAGAAACTGCAACATGACTTTCGCGGTGTCTGCTGAGATTGGCCTCGTACACCACTCCATATCGAACAAGACTGTGACAAGGGATACGTTCGAGGCCTTTCTAGCGGAAACAGCTCGTCACTGCGAGCAGATATTCCCACCAGACGATTCTGTCTTCCTGATCTATGATAACGCACGTCCGCATGTCAGAGCGCGGCTTCCTGAAGGTACTAACCCTCGGATTCAGCTCAGGTTCCTGCCACCATATTCGCCCTTTCTGAACCCAACCGAAATGGCTCATTCGGCATTTAAGGCTGCACTCAAGAGAGTTCTTGCTCTTCCAGAATGGCAACGTCGGATCGAGGATCGGGAAGCGGCTCAACAGGCAGGAATGAACCTACAGCAATGGAGGTGTGACCTCGTGCAGCAGGTTGGGAGGATGAATGTCGATGTCGTCACCCAAGAGAAATGTGCTCAGTGGTACCGCGATGCCCAAGCCTACATGCCGCGATGTCTCGCTCGACAGGAGATCGAAGGTTGAAAGAACAACCCCATCACTGTTTTGGTTTCTTTTTTTTGTGGCATGACTGAAGTGTTCGTATCTTCGTAGGAGGGTTTCAAGCTGGAGACGTCTTTGAACAAGTTGAGCAGTGTATACTTGATGTTATATTTCTTGTTTTAGTTCAGTGTCTTAAAGAATTATGCAATAAATGTTTTCGTTAAAAGTCATAACACGAACATTTGTTGTTGATTAGTAACTTATTTACTTTCCACCCGTGATATCGTGTTGTTTATCAGATAATCTTCGGATTGACGCATTGTGTGGATGTTGTCTTTGTTATGTGCGGTGTTCTCAAGGAGTGTACGTTAGAAAATGACGTTGTGTTGTTTGGATGTACTGCTAACTTGGCCTTATCATTTAAAATCTCTTGAAATTAAGCAACGAGAATACATGAACATATACAAGGACATGATATCACTGTGATATCACGGAGATACAATTATAGAACCTTAAAGAAACAAGTATATATATATATATATATATATATATATATATACATAGAAGACTATGGAATTGGAAAAACAAATTTTGCGCGTGTGTGTTGGGGGGAGGGTGTGCCGGGTTCTGTAGTTCTGTATGTGTGTTCGTTTTATGAGAAATGTTCGCCCCCTTCAACCCCCGATAACTCCCTTCAAAAATCTATCCTGTTTTTTCCACTAAGTTGAGTGCATGAAGTAGGAAATTGATCTCCTGAAAATGAAATTGAACACCACAAAAAGGCTCATCGTGATTATCGCATGAATTTGAATTCACAAGTAGGAAATGCAATGCTCGCATTTAGAAATTGAAAGCACATGCGTGAATTTGATTTGCCAGAAACGAAATAGAGTTCGCGTAAATGAAATTGATCGCTCGGATTCTGAATTTGAATGCCCGAATATTTTCGCGTGCGTGCGCTGTGTGAATTTGAAAGCACATTCATTAAATGGAATGACAAAAGTATGAAATTGACCGGGAAAACCTATATTATGCTCTTAACATGAAATGAACCCAATTATGACTCATTAAAAGCTTGTTAACATCCTGCAACTGCATTTTTTGTTGTCATAAAAGCCATCATACACAGTTGGCCCCAAGGACCTACATACACTGTTATAAACTGGCACCTCTTTTGACAGTTATTTGAACTGTAATTCTAAGTTTATAACAGAGGTTCCGTGTATGTTAACTGCAAACCACAGTTAAATGCATGCAGGACTCTACTTACAGTTAAAATAACAAGGAAATGATACGTTAATGTAACTGTTCAATTCAGTCAATTTATGCCAGTGTATAAGGGACCACTGAGCTCAGTGACTTTCAACCATAGCATTGTGGTAAATATCAAAGTCATTCCCAAGTAGTAGCTTCTGATAGATCATATCATCAGAAAGTTCAAAGAAAAATAATAAGTACAGTTTGTATTTCCAGTCTCTGGCCAGGATTTTTGCCGTTTTGACCATAGTAGGAAACTCATTTGTCCATCAGGCGGCCGGAACAAACTCAGAGACATGATCTGGAAGTGAAGGTATATTGGCGTGGTGGAGAATGTTAGCGGGATGTGACAGACGTGCTACGGTTGCAGAACGGGGAGGACTTCCTGGCGTGCTGGAACTGCTGGTTTGCTGAAGATACTGCAGAAATGTCCCTTTATCTGCTTGATAGGTGAGTTGGCATCAGTAGCTGACAAAGGGAGGTGAGAACGACACTTATTTCGCAGAACCTGGCGAAGAGCGGTAGAGTAAGCAGTCGTGGATGACCGACCATGGGGAATTTCTACTGGGAAAATGGCGACAGGAAAGCCTAACTATGACTACATTGCTTGACTGGCAGCTGTAGAGTTGCTCATTCAAGCCCCGAATAGGCCTCGGCATTGACTCCATCTGGAAAGATGAAGTTGGAAAGAACTCTCGCCATTGGGCCCTTCAGCAAGGCCCTTGACCTCAAAACTGCTCCAGGGGCTTCACTACTCCAGCAGTAAAGCCCTCTATCTCTCTATTTCTCCCTTTTGCAGCTTGTCTGTCTGGCATTTCTCCCAGGGCATCCTTGGATAGGATAAACATGCTCGAAACAGAACTTTCCAAGTGAAATTAAAGCTTAAGAAAATAAGCATGCTTTACTGCAAGAAGAAATATGCTGAAATACAGTATTACAGCATGCGGTTGTTTTCTCAGTGGGATATATCATTATTCTACCTTTGTACCTTTTAATATTTAATTGTGTCAACAGCTGTGATTTATTGCCCAACCTCACACAGTATTGTTTTCAACACTGCCAGAATTTTGAGTGCTCATAAATAAGTAGTATTTTTCCCCAGGTCTTATTTATGAATGTCAGCTCTTTCTCTAGAATGAAGCAGTTAAAGTTACTTCTTCTTTCCTCCACGGCGAACGGATGCTGCAGTGGCAGATATTGCGTGGCGGAGCCTTTCCCGCGTCTTATTGAAATAATTCAGGGTTCGAGGTTTATTTTCATGACGCAGAGCTAACATTTTGATTAGGACGCCAATCAATCAGTTGAGCTCGCGATGAGGCACAGAAATGAAAGCAGTGCAATCCATCCGCATTCAACAATGGGACCAGCTGTCAATCATTTTTGTCATTGAAAATGACTGTATATTACAGAGCAGTCTTTATCCTTTGCCCTACATTCCCATAACACACACCGTGATAAAATACATCCTTTATGGCTTTTGCTTCATCATAATAATAATAACAACTAGAGGCACTCAAAGAGTGCAAACCTCCGCCAAGGCAGCACAGTCGAAATCTTGCAGAGAAATTTTCTCCGGTATCTGCAACATAGCGTTTCGAGATGGCTCCCATGGCGACCATATGGTTTGATGCAGCAAGTTCTAATCTGATTGGTCTCAAATCAGCGACGAAACCTATCAACCTACAAAATTTCAGTGATATCACGGGGAGCGAAGTTCAGTAATGTGTCGTTGGATTTCAAGATGGCTGCTGTGGCGGCCATATTGTTTGACCGATCGCAGTCAAGATCAATAGGGTCCATTCCTGATGTAATAACAAACCACCCACAAAATTTCAGAGATATCCGTTCATTACTTTCTGAGATGTCTTGTACACAAGCAGAGAGACAGACTGACAAATCAATGGCGGCAAAAACATAACCTCCTAGGCGGAGGTAATAACCGCAGAAGCCGAAGAGGTATTTTGACAGTTATACATTTTTTCTTGTTTTTATGCTGTACTCGGAGCAGATTGACTTTAAGTGAAAAGATGGGTGTAATGTTGACTGTGCAGCCATCCTCTGTCTCTGTTTGTTTGGGGGATTAAAGGCTTCAGACTGATCTCCAGCACGTGAAATGCAGGCTCAGTTGTGTACAGATCATGAGATTAGCCAATGAAGTGCCCTCTACCTTACAGTCTGAGAATCTGTTCGTTCACTTTATTGGGTCAGTGATTGTCCTGAGGGCAAAGTGAAGCGCTGTCCAGAGACTTTCGAGGCGTTCGGTTGAATCTGAGTAGATGACGCATTTCGGTTCATTTGGGTTTAATCTCGCCACTGCTGTCAGCAGTCACGTCAGCTGTGACGACGAGCGCGCAGGTCCTGTACTTGAAGGTGCACGCAGGTCTCTGGACATGTGAATCATCTCCTATTCCTCTGGTGTAATCTCCTCCTCTCTACGACCATTTTTATACATCTATGTCTTCATCCTGGAGGATGAGGTCTTGATCCGTTTTAGTTGAAATTGTGCAAAATACGTAGTAAAAATTATGATTATGCTATTAATGAATTGTTGTACACTTACGTGTTTTTATTTCAGTGAATCCAACAACCTGGTTTGAAGAATTTTCCTTAGCGCTTGATTTCTTTTTTGAGTCGTGGCGAAAAAGTCCTCTAGCGGGAGTTTGACGACCATTGAAAAGATAAAGAAGAAGTTTTCAGAGCTCCGACGGACGGAGGAAAACCGTACCAACTACCGTGGCTCTTTCAGATACAGTATATCCCACCAGTGGCCTGCTAACATGACAGAACAGGAAACATCTCGCTCCATTTGTCCCAGCTGCAGCTTTCCACCCGCTGGCATTAACTTCTTATTTATAGATGCCATCAACGCCTGTGGGCCACGGGGACGACAGTCGGGCGCCCGCTGGAGAGAGGCGGCATACACCTGTACTCAGAGGACCACCATCTGTCCCGGATTTCACAGTGTGGGGGACCTGGGCGTGACCTGGAAGTGCTCGTTAGACATAGCTGCGCTCAAGTTAGCATACCCGGCAGTGAAGCTAATAAAGCCCAGAACTGCTATTCTTCATAATTCAGTTAGTGCTCCAGACTCCGAGTTTACATTAAACTATGTGGTTTGTTGTTCATAATATATAGCCTAGCTTATTGTCTTTGTTGTTCATTAAATGCGGCCATTTTTCCATCATTTTCACCTATGGTGCTAATAATTCTGACAAACTGGCTCAGAGCATCCGTTAGTATTTCAAACTTTGTTTTATAGAAGCTGGATGAGGGAGTATTAAGGGAATTACAAAACTGTAAGGGACACGGGTGGGATCTGGGTTATGTTCAGTGCAGTTAGCCAGCTCAGTCAGTAATCCTGCTTTATGAGATTGGCCCTATACCTCCATACCAACAGAGGTCAGAGCTGGAATCAGCTCCCATGTGGAGCTCAAATAGGGTGCACAGCAAGGGACATGTCTGTTTTGGGGTCTCTCCAGGTTTTGCTCTGGCCTACTTAATTAGCCCATGTATTTGTTCTATCTGTCATGAGCAAACAGCCATGGCCTGAACATTATCCTTGATTAAAAGAAAAAAAAAAACATTTACTTTGGTCCAATATATAGCAGGAGCGAACATGAACGGGTGTATACAGCTGTTTGCAAAATTAATCCAAGATAATTGGTTGGAACAAAAATTCGACACACCAACGAGATTAGACTGTTATCAGCATTAAAAGTGTGACTGCTGCATAATCACTTGGCAGATATGGTTCAATTTTCAGTTTGCAGAAGTTCGGTAATTTTTGCAATGTGCATGAAGCTGCAAAGCACTTAAATTATGTAGGCATTTCAATACCATTTCCTGTAGTACCTCCATCAGCAGAGTAGCTGATAGGCTGATGAATGAAAATAGCCACGCAGGAAAAGAGAATTGCCACTGAAAAAAAGCATTGTTCCACTCCAATGCTGAAATCAAAATATTGCACAATAATCAGACAGCGTAATGAGCCAATAATTCAATTAAAGGCTCCACAATTCCGAGGTGGGCGACTCTGTAATACCTTCAGTTTGAGTGGACTATCAGTTGAACATGAAATGTTTGCTGTAATGGTATGTTTTAATGAATGAGCTTATTATAAAGAAAGGAAACAAAATGAGTCAGAATGAGGCCGATATTCAGAGGTAATAGTTTTATTTCTGAATTATGCCCATTACTGCCACTGGATGTCCTCATTTTCTGCCTTTGGGAAAGTAACATCTCTGTCAGCTCGATCTCTATCCCACCACTATTTCATACTACTTTCATTTCTAAGAAACGTACTTTAGTGAACGTTTTCCTGGCGCAACAGCCGAGCACTCAGTCGCCAAAAATGCTTATATTTGCGTGTGTGATTGTGTGCGTCTGTGTGGGTGTGCGGGCGTGCGTGTGTGTGTATGTGTGCATTGCTGGACTCCATTAAAGTAGCAGAAACACTTGAGCTTAGTCGTTTTTTTTTAGTTTTGCCTTTTTCATAGTTCATTGACTTTTATGAGACAATTAAGAAAAATATTTTCCAGAACTCTCTTATCATGCAGCTATACGTTGTAATGAAAACACTGCCCTCAGGTCGCAACGGAATATTCAGTTCTGTGCAAATGTCAACTGTGAGTAATTTAATTTGAAACTTTATTTATCTACTTATTTATTTTTAGAATTCCTCACTTTTAAAGTAAATCGTCTTTTTCAGATAAAATGTATAAACTACAGTTGAGATGCTATCATTATTCAAAACAAAACCATTTTTTCTTTTTATTGTCAGGAATGAAATTCATTTTGGTCACTAACAGTTTTCAGGGAAAAAAAAGCCTTTTTTTTTCTTCAAAACATTGCATCATGGGAGCAAGTGCATTTAAATGAAAATATGTAGTTTTCCCATTAGTATGAGCAAAAAATATAGATTATCATCACTTTTGCTCATAGTATGCAGCCTTTTGTTCTTTTTTTATATCTTGGGTGTCAATAATTGTGCTACTGCCTGTAAAGGGTAGAGAGGCATGGGTGAGATTTTTGGTCTTTCAGTCAGTGAAAAAGTGAATGCAGTACACAGGGAATTACGAAACACCGAGCAATCAGAAACATATTAATCATCACTGCGAGCAGCGCTGTTAGCTTGCTAGCTAAACTGCAGTGTATGTCACTGGGGTTAGCGCAGTCTTCAGCTGGCAGTAATGGCTGGTTACAAGTGGGCACGCGCTGTGTGCTGTTGCTTCTCTGCTGGGCTGGACCAGCGCCCCCCTACCCGCTCACACCACACCCCCATCCCCAAACCTCCCCAGGACCCCCTCAGGTTTAGGGGCCTGAGAGAAGGGGCTCAATTTACTCCTGTCAATCTCCACCATAGACACAGTAAAAACTGCACAGTGGGCATTTTCACCACTTTTCTTCTTTTCAGCCATATTTCTCCCTATTGGTGTGCATTCCTCCCTCAGATAATCCCTTCAGTTCCACAAACATTTCGGGAAACAAATATTTTTCTGAATAGTTGATGTTGTTTGTATTCTTTTTTGTGAGATACACACACACTCACACACACACACACACACACTCACTCTCTCTCTCTGTCTCTCTGTTTTTTTTCCCTTTGTCATCCTCACTCTCAGTCTTGCAGCCTGGCCTGTGAGAGAGAGAGCTGCAGAATACAGACATCTTTGCTCTCTGATACACATCCAGGGATTTCAAATTGCACAGTGGGCATGTGTGCGCAACTGAGAGTTGATTTGCGGAGGCGGTCCGTTGATTTGAGAGGCAGACATTTTCACAAGAAAGAGCCGGAATCTGTGCCACATGACCCCATGCCAGCTTCCGATGTCACGGCTAAAAAAAAAAAAAAAAAGGAAAAACTAACAGATGTATTTCAGAAAATCTCTCACCGCGTCCAATCGTAGAGGAAAAATGTTGACATGTTGCCATTCCTGGGGCTGGGAGCTACATTTAGAAAACTTCAGAGTTTAGTGCAGAGCCGGCAAACCTCTGCTCGAAGAAGCGAGGGAAATTAAAACATGAAACGTGACCTTCTGGCCGATTCAGACCTTCATCACATCAGCCTGCCCTTGTGAAGAGAAGGTTCATTGGAAATTACACTTTTTTTAACCACCATTTTCTCTCAGTCTGGAAAGCCCAGCCACACTGTAAAACCATGCAACATGTGACATGTTTATAATCTAAACACCGTAAAAGCTAAATGCCTGGTGATTATTTTTTGTAAATAGGTGTTCTCATTCAAAACACTGACATTTATTGGATGTTGCGATCAAGGTTTTTCAGATTTGTTGAAGACACTTGAAAAACTGAATCCAAACACTGTGACATGTTTAAAAAGTGTTACAAAAAAAGTTTTTAGCATATGGTCAGAACATTTGGCTTTACAGTGCATGACTTTCCTGCAGTACCAAACCAGTCCTTTCTCGTCAGTATAGGACAGTCTAAACAAGTTGATACAGCCCTCTGAAGCCTGAGATGTCGCCATCACTCCTTATCCTTCTAGAAAAGTCAGAGAAGAGGTGGCCAATTCTGGTCAAGGAGCGAAGCAGCCTTTGCTAATTTTCATCATGACTCAGCACTTAATACATCACTAAAAATAGTTTCGTTTTATTTTTTTTTATCATTATCCTCATCTCAACTGGTCTCTTAGGTCTGTAGTGGATGGCATAAACGATAATCGGGACATCGTTCGGCACCAGGAACTGCCTCTGCTGAGTCAGAGGTCTACACATCTGCTGGTGAATTGTGAGCAATCAATTGACCAGCAGGAGTCGCTAGAGCGTAGTGAGATGTAGCAGTCCTTCTAGCTGAATCTCTAGGTCCCTCCCTACGTGATACTAGAGCAAATTATTGGTCGCCTTCCATTCTAACCAGCCGAAGAGCATGCTATTGTCACGTTCCAGATTTGATACTGTAGAGTGGGGCTTCCGTTTGCATCAAACTGAGGTTTTATGATAAAATATATTTTATTGAACCCCGTGGGGTGATTTGTCCTCTGAATTTGACCCATCCTATAGTTAGGAGCAGTGGGCAGCCACAGAGCAGCGCCTGGTGACCAACTCCAGTTCTAAAGCCAGTATCTTGGTCAGGGGTACTGGCAGGAGTGTTCCTATGATGTATGTTTTTGTGGGTGGGGGGAACCGGAGTACCAGGAGGAAACCCACGGGAACACGGGGAGAACATGCAAACTCCACACAGAAAGGCCCCAGGCGGGGACCAAACCCACAACCTTCTTGCTGTGAGGTGACAGTGCTAACAACTGCACCACAGGCTGCAATTATTGAACAAAAAATATATAGTGAAATCTTTTCATTGGTTCAAACCAGCCTCAGTCTGGCAACCAATCAGCTCTACCCATTGTGGTGTTTTTAAAATATCAGACTGTTGTCACCGGCAGATCGAAATGAGCCCTCTCTTTGGTATGTCAGGTACAATAGGCTCCCTTTGTTTTGAGACCAGTCCTATCGCCCCACTCTCCTCGGTACTTCTCGTGGTGGAATACATTCTTTAGAAAAAATCCCTGCCTGTGTAATCAACACCTTAAACACAGAACCCATACTGTCAGGGGTCAAATTCTCTGCACTGAATCTACAGTTCTCCGTGAGAGCTGCTATACCAGCATTAGCATCACACATTCCTTTAGGCTGTGCCTCAAAAGGAACGCGAAGCAACTAGGCTTGTATGTGGACAATGAGTTAACATAGACTGTTCAAAAATGGCTTGTTTTTAGTGTGTATGATGATGGAAACATGTACACTGGGAGCATTTCTGTCCCACGGGTCACATACTGACCTCAGTCTATTTTTCAAGATTTGAGACCTTGTCATTTTCTAGAAGTGAGTCAAACAGCTGTTTTTAAAGTCCTTACATCAATTTGACATTTTTTTTTGCCAGCATTAGTGCTTAAGGACGTGCTCACCTAACCTCTCCAGTTACAGCTCAAGAGATATACGCTGAAAATATCCAGAGATAAAATACATTATCAACATTCTGCATAACTCATGCAAATCACTTTTGAATTATTCTTCACAAGAAGCTAATGATTAAAAAAATTGGAAAGATCAATGCAAATTTTGCTATGTAATGCAGCATTTTCAGTTTAATGGGAGAGCACAAATGTATTTACATTGGTCGTTGTTTGCGATTTAGACGAAGCACTGCAGCAAGAATTGAAATTCAATGAAACCGCGATGAAAATATTCTGTAAGAGATACTGGGACCCCGCAAACACACAGAAACTCCATAATTCCTCATGAAAGACATACATACGGGAGAACCACAGTTGTATGCCTCACTTCAGTACAACTGCATTGAGAGACATTTTGTCTAAATCCGTAGAGGAGGCAAGTCCACGAGTCTGAAAGTCTAAACCCTGCTATGCTAACCAAAAATTGCCTCTACGACCGGGGCAGCTGAGGTTCTAGGCTGGTTGACGATGGTTCAAGCCAGGTTTTGGACACTTTTAGCTGGTCACAGCGGATCTGTTGGTGGTTAAAAGTGGTGTCTAACTGGGCAAAGCTGAGTAAGATGGTTTAGCTGGTAGAGGAAAATGGCTGTCTGGAGCAGTTGACTAAACAGGCTGGCCAACTGATTGACTAGCTTTAAGTGTCCAAAGCACAGCGTCAACCACCATAACCACCTTGTGATGATTTTTTTATTTTTTGTCAAAATTTTATGATTTTTGTCAAAATTTCTGATAGGATGTGGTTCTTGCACTTAGGAACTCAGCTCACTGACTGCAGTGATTAGTTGTACCAAACCTATAGCCTAGTGATTCAGGTGATTCTGTGGAACTGGACTCTAACTCTTCATGGCTCAAGTTCCTGAGCAGTAGTAATTTTATCATTGTCACTGATGGGCCCTTCATCAAGGCCCTTAACACCATACAACTCCTCGGGCATCCGGGCAGTGCTTAGTCAAATCACCCATAATTCATTTTCAACAAATGTTAGTAACATGATTCCCCTCTGGCGGAGGAATTGTGCTTATCAGCAAATCCTGGTGACAGGAATAAAAACTTTGGGGAATAATTTCACTTTGTGGACTTGGATTGTTCACCTCCAGATTACCAGAAGAGTCGTACCAATGTTGACTTTTCATTAGTTAATACAAACATTTTTTTAGTTACTATTACAGGAATAAAGGTAAATAAAATAAACAGGAGCCTCAAATTGAGATGAGTCATACTTTCCATTGATTAAAACACAGGAATTCATCTCTGCCTTCCATTCTGTCTGGTGGGTCTTTCATAAATCAAAAGTTTCTGAAAGAGCAGCTTAATGTAATGGAAACTGTGGACCTGTTTGTTCACGATAAAACATCCATTTTATGATGTGCCCTGACACAGTGAAAGGTGCATCTCTTGATGAAAACTGCTGGTCTGAGGTTGATTTGAGTGAGGTGCACTGAGTCTCCACGTGTCTGCAGTGCCCCGTCTCCCATCAATATTCCCTCATGAGCGCCGTGTCTTTCGACGCCATCCATTTACGAAGACTCAAATGCAAAAGTTTGCCTTTTTTTCTGTGTGAAAATCATAATGCCTCATATCCATCCATTATTTTCTTTAGCAGATTAAAGTATCTATTATACTATTTTTTTTCCCGTGCGAATAGGAATTTACTTATTCAGAAACTAAATATGTGCAATAAAATCAC
Source organism: Gymnothorax reevesii (assembly GCA_029721435.1). NCBI lineage: Eukaryota > Metazoa > Chordata > Actinopteri > Anguilliformes > Muraenidae > Gymnothorax > Gymnothorax reevesii. Next base: position 100,341,569 of record CM056578.1, read on the forward strand.
ATGCAATTCCATTTTCACACGCATAACACCATGCAAGCAACTTCAAATAGCAATGGTTATCTTGCATTCATCTAAAAAATAGTAATTTTAATCATAATATAATAATTAATAAAAGACTCAAAGTTTGCCCTGAGAATCCTTTCTTTAGTTTTTCTTGTTCCATTTCTGCCTCCTTTCACGTTATCAAAACAAATGGGTTACTTTTTTTATTGTATTAAATCTCAATTAGCAATGTTTTTCCTTTCATGAAATGAACGAAGGACATATTCTTCGATGGCAGCTGATTGATTATTATTATTATACTGTGTCTTTTTTTTTTTGCTCCATCTTTTGAAAATGATGACTCATGTTGGTTTAATTTATGGACTTTAACTTTAGGTGTGACAACAAGGGACCTGTTTTAAAGGGTTTATTGTGTTGCTACATTTAGCTAATTTAGCATAGCAGGTCACCAGTCTTTTCACTCTTTCCTACATATCTTGAGCGCTACATTGAAATAAATGTTATTCCAAAAGAATTATTGCCTATTTGGTTTTCTTTTCAAGAAACTTCAGAGCCTTTTTTGACTGACACCAAGGAATTGTCCTAAATTGTTAGACAATAGTATTATAGCATGATATAGAACTTTCAATCCTAGGTAAATATTATGAAATCTGCAAACCTCATTTCGGTATTGAGTTGCATGTGGGTTAGAAAATGCGGTGCGCATGAAACAGCTTACAAAACCCTCCTCATAACTGGAAAAAAAAGTTTTTATTTTTTCTTCCAAATAAACGTGAACAATATTTCTGGAGCTGCCATTATCTCTCTCTCTCTCTCTCTCTCTAATTCCCTCTTTCCTAAATTCTTTTCATTCTTTAAATCTCTTCCTTTAAATACATCATTTCTCCTTGAATTTTTTTCATTACTGGCTTCCAGCCTTGTGCTCACTTCCATCTTAACCATGCCACAGTGAAATTCATTACACTTTAAACAGCTGTGTGTATGTAGTTGTGTGCATGAGAGTGTACTGTATGCGTACCTGCGTTAATATCTAAAAATGTGAATATAGTCCATTTATAATGACATTTAATCCTTTTATAAGAGGCCCAATAGCTGATAACACAAATATCACAATAATTCTTATTGAGTTCTATGTGTAACATGACTTGCCCCAAAGCGATTGAGATAAATTGCCCCAAATTGGCACTTAAGCTTGTGGTTTTCCAGTAATGAACAGTGTGGCCAATCACCCATGGGGCAGCTTACTCCGCTTGTTCTGATACGTACTTTTTCAAAAATCATGGTGATATTTTTTTGTACAACAAAAATCTGGGTAATGTATGCGAAGTAAAACCCTATTTCCAGAATAGTTGGGACACTGTGGAATATGTAAAATGTACGTGCACACTTACTGTCTTTTTTAGGTCTGGCATCTACACTGATAACTTTGTCCCTTTGTAAAGTAGTTATTGTGTATTTAATATTATAATATTATATTTTGTACAGTGCAGTGCGTACAAGGCACCTGCACTGACAACCTGGTCACTTCATAAGATTGTTATTGTATATTTCATATTGTATTTCCTACTGGATTTACTGTAGTCTGTATTGTATTTATAAATATTGAATTTTTATTCATTGCATCTACTTGCTACGTGTAGAACTAGCAATGGAAATTAGCATCTCGCTAAATCAGGTGCAACCATATTTTCATTTTTTGTAAATGATCAATGTCATTGCACACTGTGCTTTTATAAATCAAATAAACAAAACTAAACTAAATAAAAACAGAATGCAATGATTTGCAAATCATTTAAACCCTATATTTAATTGAAAATAATACAAAGATAACATATCAAATGTTGAAACTGAGAAATTTTATTGTTTCTTGAAAAATATTTGCTCAATTTGAATTTTATGACAGCAACTTTTTTCAAGAAAGTTGGGACGGGGCAATGTTACCCTCTGTGTTGCATCACTTTTTCTTTCAACAATACTCTGAAAGCATTTGATAACTGAGATGACCAACTGCTATAGTTTTGGAAACAAAATGTTTTCCTATTCTTGCTTGATATAGGCTTTCAGCTGATCAACACTGTCCGTTGTCATATTTTTTTCATAATATGCCCAATATTTTCAATGGGTGACAGGTCAGTTTAACACTCAGCCTCTTTTATGGAGACATACAGTCTTAATATGTGCGTAGTGTTGTGTTTCGCATTGTTTTGCTGAAATAAGCAATGCTTCCTTGTCAAAGATGTCTGGATGCCACTATATGAAACTCCAAAACTTGTGTATATTATTTGGCATTAATGGTGCCTTCACAGATGCGGACGTTACCCAGGCCATGTGGAATAATGCACCCCCATACGATAATGGATGCTGGCTCTTGAACTGTGCACTGATAACAAGCTGGATGGTCCCTCCCCTCTTAAGCCTGGAGGAAGCGGCGTCTATAAGTTCCAAAAAAATAATTCACATTTTTAATTAGACAGACCACCAATTTCCCACTTCGCCTCAGTCCATCTTAAATTAGCTTGGGCTCAGCGAAGGCTGTAGCATTTCTGGACCTTGGTTTAATATTTGCATGGCAGCGTTTTAACTGGCATTTTTGGATGCAGAGAAAAATGGTGTTGATCAACAATGGTTTACAGAAGTGTTCCTGAGCCTATCCAATGATTTCCACTTCAGAATTTCATCTGTTTTTTAAGGCATGGCCATTCAATATTGGTTTTCAGTTTTGTCCCTTAAGTTCAGAGATTTGTCTGGACATTCTGAATCTTTTGATAATATTATGTACTGCAGAGGATGAAATCCCCAAATTCTTTGCAAAATGTTATTTTAAATTGTTTAACTATTTGTCCATGCAGTCTTTCCCTGCGTGATGAAGCCATTGCCATCTTTATGTCTGAAGGACTTTTTATTACCCAATCATTTTCTGACCTGTTGCCAATTAACCTCATTTGAGGTGAGATGTTACACCAGGTGTATTTTTTTGGCATCATTCAACCTTTCGAGTTGTTTGTAGCCCCTATCCCAGTTTTATTGAAACGTGTTCCTGACATCAAATTTAAAATGAGCAGACGTTAAAAAAAAAAAATTCTCAGTTTCAAAATTTGACATGTTATCTTTCACTATTTTCAATGACACATAGGGTCTAAATGATTTGCAAACCATGGCATTCTGTTTTTATTTACATTTTCCACACCGTCCCAACTTTTCTGGAAATGAGATTGTACACATTATGTATTTTTGAGGTACTTTTCGTGGTATTTGAGCAGTTGTGACGGGGAAGCGACAGCCCTTGCTCATGTACATGAAATGTGAGAGTCTGAAAAAGACCAGTCGACTCGGTGTTCTCACGTGCCCATATGTTTCAATCAGGACACCCGCCCTATTGGCCCAGTGTTATTTGTAACCGTATTCGCTGCCTCTGTACTTAAGTGGTTGGGGCCAGACAGGGGAGAAACGCGGTCACACGCTAAGACCGGCCGGCGCATTCATCCAGGAATGTGCACATAGCAGTGTGGTGTTCTCGGGGAGGGGTTTGGGGGCTGGGGGGGGGGGTTTGGTTAACGGTCTTTTCTTTGTTATACAGACCTCGTCCATCGGTGAGAAGAAACGCGACGCGCAGCGTACCTGATACTGCCTCACTGTTATTCAGACCTGCTTTCCTGTAGCCAGTACTCAGACGCAGTTGTTTCTTTTACTCTTACACCCCTCCCTCTCTCTCTCTCTCTCTCTCTCTCTCACTCAGCTGCACAGATCATGTTACGACTTCACTGCCTCACTACCTTCTCCAAATCCCCCCCCCCAAAATCTCCCCCACATAGGGCTGTTTCGTCCATCGTCTCTGGTCTGGGCGCGCTCAGTCTACTTTTCACCACAGGGCAACCGTTAGCTATAGAAGTTCACTGTCAGCTCCTGTGCGACCCAGGGGGTGAATGACGACTGATGGAATGTTCCAGAAAAAAAATTAAACCTGAAAACAGGGCGATCAGCAGGCAGGTTGTTCATGCACAGTGATTGGCTGCGGAGGTTCCATATGAGAAAGTTTCTCCTTTAAGAGTGAAGAGAGGGTCATTGAGTACGATGATATCCCCGAGAATTAGCGGCAAGGCAAAATGTTTTCAGGGATGTGTTGACATCTAGACATGCAGATTTGGGGCCGTAGTGCATTCACTTGTGGATTTGGGATTTATGAAAATATAGTTTATTTAAAAATACGTTCGATCATTGGCGTGTGCGGATTCACAAGATTTCAAGCGGATTTTGATTCATTACGAAAAATAGCATGCAGTTTCATGTGCCCATGATTTTCGAAATTGGAATAGTTTTGAAGATATAACACTTGTTGCACACGTGCGAAACATTTTAGCATAGACGCCATGAAAATTTCTATGAATGAGTCCTGTGGTTTATTAGCTTGAGGTCTTTCCTGATTCTCACCTTCCTCAACTGTGTACAATACTGCATGTGAATGTGAGGATAATGTTTACGACATGGAGAAAAGCTTGGAGGAAAAGCTCCTGGAATGAAGACCAGAGAGAGGTCACACTTAGATCTAAACTTCCACCTGACCTCACATCGCTACAGCCCCAGTCATGAGGGTACGGCCACCACAGTGTTCTCACAGTACGTGTGTGCTGCAGTGAAGGCCGCTTGAGCCTCAGTGCGTGCTGTAGCATTGGTATTGCCCATTTCATGAAAGGATACTAACCGCTCAGAAAAACAAAGTAAACTCAATCTTTTTGGCCCCTCTTTGATCTTATCATGAGTCCGCAACGGCAGTGCTCAGTTGAGGATAACATAGATTTTTTTTCAAGCCAATGCTACGGATGCAGATGCAATTCCCTAGTTTTTTCGTATGTAGAGTAGAGTAGGCTACTTGGAAAAAGGTGTATTTTTTCCCCCAATACTGATAGACTACCGTTTGATTGCTGAACAACACAATCAACTGAAATTGAGCTTAAGATTAGATGCATTGAGGAAAGTCTTTGAATTAATCGTTCCTTCTGGAAAGTCGACAGCAGAGAGAATGGAATCTATGGGGAGACCTGTAATATACAGTCACCTGCTGCTCCGAGTTGGGCCTTGAGCCAGGGGTGTAAGGTCGTGAGGGGTAGCTGGTGGGGGGGGCAGGTGTTCCTGTTATTCTGATCCTCAGTGTCACTGGCAGTACTTCGGAGGACAAAAGCTGCATTGTAAGCACCAACCAACGGCCAGGGGTGGGGGATAGTTTTACAGGGAAGACTTTCAGCCCATGAACCAACCACTACACCCCCCTACCACCCCACCCCCACTCCTACACACACACACACACACACACACACGCGCGCACACACACACACACACGACCCAATACAACAGATACAGTGTTCAACTTCCACCCCATCCTCTACCCTCCCCATCGTTCAGGTAACAAACAGCACAATTTAGGCTGCAAATGAGAGTAGTCTGATGACTGGGCTACTACTGTTTGCGGTTAGCCGCTAGATGTATGTAGCTAATGGTAGTATTTGTCCCTAGTATTTGTGTACTTAATTTCAGAGTAAAGTATTGGGGAAAAAAATGGATAAAGTTGATTTAATTCAATTTAAATGTGTACGCATATCCTGAGTCAAGTTCATTCTTACAAAGTCTATTTGAAACTTCCCTTGCTGCAGTGGGGTCAATTAGACTCTGAGAGAGCTGATTTTACACTGAAAGTTTTCCCGTGAAGCCAGGGGTTGATATTGTGTCCAAGTGTTGACTCTGTGGTCATAGAACTGATAGTATTCCAGTCATGGGGACTGAACTACTGTTTGTTTATTTCAAGGTCCCCTATTAAGTCACTTGGTGCACAGCCAATTTGTTACTACAAGCCATTTCAAAATCTTTCACCTCTTGATATCACATGGGGAAGTAACCAACCAGAGGCAAGAAGAACTGATCAACTTCAGCCAAGGAGTCAATCAGATTTCGTTATTCTGGGTGGTCACTCCCCCTTGTGATGTCAGGAAGGGGGAGATTTTGAACAGGCTCATAATGGCTAATTAGCTGTGCAACTGGTGGTATAATAAGAGACCTTTAAATTCTGGAACCCTAAAAGACAGACTGACTGGACATTTCTAGTTGTCTGTTGTGCCTAGCTGGATTATTGAGGTTGCCAGATGACTCGGGGCAGTTCTCTACCCAACCCAGCAATACTCAGTAACACCATGTATAACAGAATAATGCCAACGCAGGCATCTGGGCCTGTCTTTAGAGGAGACCTGTTCCAAGTAAGATTGCCAAAATAGGCAAATAACCGCACTGAGGAAAAACTTGGGACAATTTTTAACTTCTATCTATGTGCCAGACTTGAAGATTATGGTTTTACTGCATACAGCTTTCTTGGAAACTCTGCTTTGTGAAACAGACCACTAATTCTGCAGAGCTGTCTGGACCTGGATATGTTCTGAGCTCTGTTCCGCAAAGTGGGATAATTCAGTTAGCCAGATAACTAAACTGAGAAAACCCTGAATCTTCTCAGTCTGGAACACGGGGTGAAGAGAAAAGAGAAGTTCTCAGGTTTACCCCTGTGCGATTATGGTTCTAACTCTGTAAACCTGCTTGGCAGAACCAGCAGGAATGCCTGGATCCATCTTCATACGTGTCCTGGTGCGTTCAAGGCTATGAAAAGACCAGGCTCTCCTGTAGGGAACCTACCAGACGCAGCACTGTAGCCTTGAGGGGAGGTGCTAAACCCAGTCACTTGATATGATGTGGCGTGCAGCAGTCTGGCTCTACTTTGTGGGGTACTTAAATACAGGTGGTCTCAGTATATACAGGGAGCTCTCAACTGAATCTGTCACCGGTGTCCAGAATTCGACAGGGTGCACCTGCCACCAGTGCACTGAAATATGGTAATATAGCACTTCTAGTGAAGGTATGATTGTTTCAAACAGTAATTGCATGTAAACAGACTTGATCTCACCGTAAATTGCATAGTTAGAGGGGCTACGGCTCCTTTACAGCTTAAGTTCAGAAGCGCTACACAGCTGTCATGAGTCAAACTACATACTCAGAGGCAGTGAAAACGCAACACCAGTTTGGATTCAAATAATTTTGTGACTCAAATTTATTTTCTTATTTTAACAATTCAAATATGTTGGGTGGGTTGACTTTGATGAATTAAATGTGTTAATGGGCCGGTTTGGACAATGATAAACAGATGCATTAAACATGACGAGCACAAGTTGAAAATGAAAAATCACAACGAGGCTGAACGGAACGCACATTTAAAAATGTACTCAAAAGAACAGTCAGTATCAGGTGTGACCCCCTCGAACATCCATACAGGCAGTATGTCTCCTCATGGACCTGACTAAGTGTCTTAGGTTGTCTTGGGAAAGTTGTCACCACTCTGCCTGTAGTGCTTTCTGGAGTTGCTGCCTGGTTTGAGGTCTGGGTTCTCTTGATAGAAGAGCTCATCCCAGTTGGACGTACTACACCCAAAACGTACTGATGCTGGACGTACTACACCCAAAACGGTGAGCCACTTGCCGGGTTCTTATTCCCACCTCTAGCATACCCAGGGCCCTGTTCTGTTGTTCAGTCGACAGACGTGGCATTATGACACTTAAAAATGTTTTTTGTGTGGCTTTTATCGTGCCTTTATATAGGGAAGACAACCCCTCCATCATTTCAAACACTGTACTTGCACAGCTCCTAATCCCATATGTTGTACTCAATATGGATTGATGAGAGTCCAGCTCACACTGTTGAGTTACATGACGATCATTCATGTGTAACGATGGACACATTGTGACCCCAATGGTCACTAAAGAACTCAAATTAGACTTCTTAGGTCCTGAGCAAAAATAAACCAAAACTTTGAGTGCTGCATTTCATTTCCTTCGAGTATATTATCGTTTCCCTGACTGACAGGTAAATTCAGCAAATACTGAGACACACTAATGTGACTCAATGAGTTCCCTCGTCAAAAAAACTACTTTTAATTTCTGTTAAGTTTGGTTTCATACAGTGCGCAATAGTATACTCGTATGCCAGCAAAGATGAAACACTTGAATGGATGCAATGAAAGATAATAATGGTTTTTTTTTTCCATCTCATGTTTTTATTACCATAAGGGTCAACAGGTTTTGCTGAGGTTTTGCCACCGGCGTGCGACCGACCCTCTGTAAGAATCCTGAGAAAGATGGCACAGCAGTGTTAATGAGGCACTCCCTCCACTGCGCCGACAAACCGGCCGTCACCAGGGAACAGCTCAGCGAGTCGGTCCATCTCAGTGCCGCAGCACCTCGGCCTCTGCGGCCACACAGGCAGAAACCGACAGTATATTTCTCACAGGAATCACCCTTTAGCACTCATGTAACACGCAGGAGTGCGTGACAACCAGAGGCTACTATCTAGCATTTGGTGAAAAATGAGTTAAGTGCATGTACTGCTCTCTGACTGAGCTTCAAAGTCAAAGATATTTAACACCACTAACAAGTTCTTTTAAGCAGAAATATCAACAATCTGGCAAACATCTAAATTTACATAAGGCAGAAATATTTTATTTATTTTTCTCGGCACTTTCGACTCTTGGGTTTGTGGACTCAGGTTCTCATCCACTCATAATATGTGCTGTTCAGGGCAAAAACCAAAACAGAAACATGGGCCAAATAGGCATCTCTATCACACTGAAGTACGGAGGAAACGGCTTCAGAGTGCAGATTTGAACCCAACAGAGAATATTGGTCTCACATTAAACGCAAATTAACCAGGAAAAGTTTTTCAACAACTCATCAACTGTTCAAACTTCGAAGCCACGAACACTGAGTGGAACAAAGATTTTTCTCTCTGTGAACAAGCTGTCTGCGAGTACAGCCACAAAACTTAAACATTTAGAGGAGCTGGAAGAAGGGAAAGGCTATCCTATCCTAAGCTACTGTATGTATTTGCTTAATTCTTGCAAACCTCCTGATCAATTACTTGTTGTTAAGAGCATTGAAAGCGTCATATTGTTGCCATTTTTGCGCTTGGCCCACTTTTATTTTATTTTACCCAGAGGTGTTCATATTCAATAGCCCGGCCCATCCTCCACCTAGTTGCCACTTTGTCAAATAGTCTATGCCTCTGTGTCACCTAAAGATAAATTGAACTACAGTAATATATTTAAAATAAATATACTGTGTAATTGAAGCACTGACTACTAAAACCCCACAAGTCAAGTCAAGTGTGACTTATGGGGTTTTAGTAATAGGTGCTTCAATTGTTAGCAGAAATGCCATCTCTAAACATCACAATATATTAGCAAATACAGTCTTTGTTTGCACTCTCCCCTCAGCAAAACATTATCACAATGTTTCTCTCATGATTAATCAATATTGTAATATTCACAAAACATTCCAATGACATTTTGAGAACATTCTGAGATAGACGGGTTGGCAAATTTAGAAAAAAAAAAGCTATCTATCCTTCAACTTTGCATCTGAACTTCCGCAAAGTCGCTTTATTTTGCAATACAAATATATCTGCAATCCCAGAGAACAAAATGCCAATGCAATTACCACCAATAGTGCTTAATGGATTTTATTTTCCATATTACATTAAGGTTTTTTTTCAAAGATGCAGTAAAAAATATTACACATGCAGTATGTCGAGTCTTCCCATGAAAAAATAAAAAGCACTCAAAAACTGGCCAAGGCAATAACATTCGTAATGATATTAACTTTATCTGTTCGATTTTATCCTCTCAATATAACGTTCTCCACAAACACAATTTATAAACACATCAATTTTTATTCTTGTTCTTTTTTTTTCAGCCTCGATCAAAAACACATTTGTTTTTGCTGATAGGCCATTTCAGCCCTATCTCTGTTACACATCTAGGTTTTTTGGGTAATGGATAGGGCTCCCTGTAATCAAATATAGTCTCGTCCAGGTTTCCCAGCCCGGCCGCAGTGCAGTACTGGAGGCTGCTTGGGTGGCTCGTCTGAGCTCAGCGGAAGATTCCGGCAGCAAACAAGAACAAAGCGCCCAAACAAAAGGCACTAGAGCACTCATAAACAAAACCTGGAGAGCGAAGGAAGTGAGCAGCGGTATAAAACAGCTATTACATGACACAAACCTTTTTAGATGATTTGCTTTGCGGCTAAATGGAAGATTTGGGGGGATGGAGGGAGGGGCGGGTGGTGGTGGTGGTGGTGGGGGGGGTGGATGTGGGCAGGGGGGGGGATAATTAACCATCCACATGACCGTGTCATCCGTCTATTGTCTGGGCAGTCATTCTGAAAGGAAGAGTCGGGGGGGGGGGGGGGCGGAAATGCTAATTTAGTCTTGCGTCAGTCAATTTTTTTTTTTTTTTGCTATTTGGAAGCAAGTTTTTCCTGCTTAGTCTTTATTCATTGAATCATACCCCCCCACCCCCCCCCCCCCCCCCCCCCCACAAACCAAGCGAACCACACGCGTTCGATGCCCGTCGGCCTTCGCTAATGCCCCTGTCAGACTGGCTGCTCGTACAGAGGAATTCTGACGCTGGCTTTTTTTCCCCCTTTTTTTGATATTCCACGCCGCTTTGCGCCTTCAGATTTCACGCTGCAGCATTAACGCGAGCTGACACCGGGGATTAGACGCAGACAGCTGGAATGCCGGGTCCCTTTTGTGCTGGGTGGAGCTTCGCCAAAAATCTTCATTCGGAGGCCAAGAGAGACCTGGGAAAAAAAGCATTTCTCCTTGGAAACGAACCGGAAGACCGAGCAGTGTCGGGAGGACAGCGCCACCTGTGGTGACAGGGTGGCTCGACATCTGCCGTGCCTCTCGATGACTCAAACTTTCTCAAAGACCATCAACCCCCACCTTCAAGTTCCTGTACGAAACAGGAATCTGTCATGGGTGCAGGTGATTACGAGTATTAACCCCTTTGCGAAGAATACAAATAATGCTAATTTTTTCCCGCAATGCATCAACCTATTTAGGCTTTATAACTCAGTATTTGTGCCAAAGAGACTCTCGAAGATCATTCCAGAGAAGCAAAACATTTGGGAATTCAATTACAGATTTATTTAAGGATTAAAGTTTGGAATTTATGGACGCTGGCGTCTATATCTGTGCAAAGGGGTTAAACATCGCAAGACTGGTTCTGATGCTAATTTATGTGGAATCCCTGCCGTTTACACAAAATCAGAGCCCAAGTGAGGGAGCCGTGCTGCCTACTCATCTGTATTCATGACTTTAACAGAGGAGAATAGTCAGGCCTGGAACTCTTTCACACGGACTACAGAGGAACATCGAATGTTACGGAGTGTAAAAAATGTCTGCATTGTGTGACTCAAGCAGAGAGAACTTAACTCAGGGAATGGTGTAAAATTACTCTGAAATGAACATTCATTGGCCATTTGAAAGGACATTGTTAATCTTTAGAAAACTTTGTTAGTACATCCCCCTGGCATGGTTTGCAACTGATGTATTTTGCTTGAAATTAAGACAAGTTTGGAACCAGGTCATCGGGAGGGGGGGATAAACGTGCGTGTGTGTCTTCACAAACTCTTTCATAACAGTGGTGCTGTGCTTATTACATTTATTTATTCATTTATAGGTATTGGTATTGATATCACCCAGGTATATACAATGGTATCTTTAAAATTTAGGCCCATTGTGCTGAACAATCCCAACAGAAAAGCAGCCTCATCCTGGAGCTAGTTAGGCCCAGTGAAAAAGCTGACAACCTGTCTGTTCTAATGACCTTCTCTGAACCGAGCGCGGTGTTTTTCCACTGTGTGACTGAAACACTGAGATACAGACCCCAGTTTTCTCTCTCTCTCTCTTTGCAGCTTCTATGCTGCGCTCCACTCCTGCTACGTGCTATGTGTGCTTTGAACAGTGATGAATTATCAGCATATGCTCATTCTTTATCGTCACGCGTTTTATTGTTGTTTGTGCATCATCCATAGTGATGTCACACCTGTCGTAAAGTATTCCCTCGATATATTGGCAAGAACACAGAGGGATTTTGTCACTTTCCTCCAGTGTTAAACCTTGAGTTGTCAATTACTTTGTAATTCTGTGAAAGCAAAAAAAAAAAACTCAAACCAAAGAAGAAGACTGTTATTATTATTGTTTTTTTAATGTAACTTTAAGCAAAAGTTTCAGGAGGACAAGGTTTCCGGGTTGTTTCAAACTTTTGTGAGATGAAATATTAAAATCATCAAACGCCTTATCAGCACACCACACAAAACAGACTGAAGTAAGAAAAATATTGGATTGCTTTTGAATGGCGCATTTCGCATCAGAATCTCAAAACACTTTGCCTGGGTGGTGGTGGGGGGGGGGGGGATGGGGGGGGGGTTGGTGCTCATTTCAACAACAAAGAGTACAAGTGCTGCCAATGAACATGACTTTGCTAAAGTGCTTTGTAGGATGTATCCTGTGCTGACGGTTTATGCCTATTTTGATGAAATTCTGTTTGCTATTTTTATAACACAAGCATGTAGTAAATAGAAAGGTGTCGTCCACACGGTGGTTAATGGAACTGAAACTTGGAGTAATTACAACACAAATAAAAATATGCATTAATGAACTATGTTATGCTTTTAGTGCAGTATTTACATGGAATTTGTTTTGATCCCTGGAGTTTTATAATTGCAGTATATCGCAGCCACTAATAATAATGACAATCATAACAACAGGCTCGATTCTTCACTGCCAACTGTTGACAGGACAATAAAATTATCCCAGAGAACCTGAAGTGCAAAATCCAAAATTGGACGTCAGAGTTAAACAGACCAGCGCCACGAAGTTGAGCAGCCGGTAAAAATGAACGGCGATCGTCTGCAACATTTTTCGTCGAAGAGCAGCCTTTTCAGCTATCCTGCCCAGTCACACTCCACACATGCTCTGCTGATCTAAAATTGTCGCTGGGTGATTCATTAGCTAAACATTATTCTCTGCGTCCGGCTGCGCTCTGTTTTTCGAGCGTCGCTCAGACCAGACCTCCCCATTCCCTGTTCACGGAGGGAGCAGATGCAGCACAAGCTGGAGGTAACTGAGACAGAACAATAATATTTACAGCATTACTGATCCACTCCATAAATCCCATATTCTGATGCTGCGCACCTATCTGTATGCACAGGCTCCCGCGAGCGCCGCACATAACCTCACCGAGGAGAACAGAGAGAGAGAGAGAGAGAGAGAGAGAGAGAGAGAGAGAGGGAAAGGTGAAGTGGAAAATGAAAAAAGAAGAGAAGAAAGAGCCAAAAACAAAGATTGAAGTGAGGGAGCGAGGGAGCCGAACAGAGAGGGAGGGGGAAGTGTGGAGAGAGAGAGAAAGAGAGGAGATGGGAGGAGAGAGTGAGAGGGAGGGATGAAGATAGAGAAAGGGAGGGAGAGAGGGAGGGATTGAGAGAGAGCACAGAGAGAAACAGTCTCTCTGACACGGTCCCAAACTCGGTGAACTTGGCGATTGATTTGAAAGCTGAGCCCTAGAAGAGGCTGGCAGGGCCGGATGGCGGGATGGTGCAGTGAGTGGAGACCCTGTTCCCACAGAGAGGGGAGGAGTCCCACTGGGTCCGCAGCACCGCTGCAGACACCTGGCCCGTTGTTAGCGGTCAGGGTTGGCAAGGCAACGCAGTTCAAAGGCTTTGTGTTGGATCTTCATGCAAGGAATCTTGGCCCTGGAAAATCTTGTGCAACTGTGTGTGTGTGTGTGTGTATGCGTGTACAGGTGTGTGTGTGCATATGTTAATGTGTGTGTGTGTGTGTGTGCGTGTGTGTGTGTGTTTGCGTGCAAGCATGTGTGTGTAGGCGCGCGCGCGTGTTTGTTTATGTGTGTGTGTGTGTGTGCTTGAGTGTATGTGCCTGTGTGCTCATGTGCATAAGTATGTATGAATGTGTGAACATGTGCATGTGTGTGTGTGTGTGTGTGTGTGTGAGATAGAGACAGAGAGAGAGTGTGTGTGATTGCGTGCACACAAATACTCTTTGGGTACAGTATTCATGTCTGTGTGCACAAGGTAACAAGGTATTAATAGCATCTACACATGATGTTGCTGCAATTATGCAATTTGATACAGTTGTAAATTGCATACTTGGACAGGCTGAATGTCTCATTTTGTGCAGAGCTTTAAAGTACTCCTCAATAAAAATGAGTGGGCACTTAAGCAGATCATTTCCAACAGGTAGCGAAACATGATGATTTCCAAACATTTCCCTTTTTTGTCACATATACCATCCCAGCCAAGACCTTGAATCGATGGTCCAAAAATATGTGAACCTGGCAGTCATTCCTGCATCCTGAGGCGTTCCCCATCAGGAAATTAAATTAACTGAAATTACATTGAATTAAACTATATCATCAAGATTTTGCGGTGCAGTGGAATTTGTTTGCATATTTAGAAATACATTGAAAAATTATTTTATGTATTGGTCTATATTCAATCAAAAAGTGTGGCCGTTATACTGCAGTATATTCCATTTTAATTAAATTTTAATGGAGGCCAGTTAGATGTTGGCAGAGCCCAATGGTGTATAATGTAATATTGTTGCTATGGGACACATCAATTCATCACTGGAAACACCAGCTTTGTGAAGCTGACAAAATAGCATTTGATGACGTTTGTTTAGATGTGGATAGTGGTAATTCTATAGTGATTTTCAGAGTTAACAATTAGACGTTAGATCCTATACATAAGCTACCAGCTTCCGAGTGTGTCTGTCTATGTGCGTCAAAGATCTTTGACTTGTGGCTACAGATCATTTTTGTTTTTGTTTAGCTGCTTTTTGATTTTTGGTGTATCCACTCATAATTTCCGGCTCCATTTCCCTTAACACCTTAATTTATTTTGGTGTACATTTCTTTATTGCTACTGAAATGTTTTCAGTTCATGCAGCAATTAGACTGGCCTTTTGGAACTATGTTCATATATTCATTTTGCCTTGGAGACTTGGCTAACAATGTGCCGCTGGTCAGACCTCTTTAAAGCAGACACTGGCGGGTAATTAGCATTCAAATGAATTGGACTTATCTCTGTTGATGCTTCTGTAATTATGGATTAGAAACTTCAAAGTTAAAGCCATTTTTCCAGCTTCTCATATTTTGTCCACACTCTTTACATCTCTCTTTACAGCTCTCATCAATAAAAGCATGCATGGGCCTATTTGCCAGTGATACTCTGCACAAAATGTCCTACCTTTGACTTTGATGTGCATTAATTTTATATTTCACCACAGCCTGATGTTTTTATACACAACCTTCCTATACATTTACATGCCTCACTCACGTGTATAATGGCAACTTCTTGGCTGGAACTCAAACCCACAAGCTTTCAGTCACAAGCTCATTTCCTTAACCACTGAACTACAAAATCCCACCTTGGTTCTGGCATATAAAAATGTCAACACAGTGCTTCTGACTAAGTCATACGGAGGGGTGTTCTACAGAGCAAGTCCAACATTAGCCAGGCTTCCTTTTCGTGAGCTGGCTCGACAAACCCTAAACTTGCAATCAGAGACATTATAAGTTACCATGGCAGACTAAAAGAGAGTCAGTTTGTGACACTGAAAACCCTGGCTCTAGGCTCACTATGCCTTGCTAACCCACAAATCTCGCTTCGTATTACAACAATCTCATTTGAGCTTGGAATTGTGATTGGAAGAGGTACAGTTTCTGTACAAGAGGTTCTGACGGGTTTGGAAACAATCCTACTGTTATTTTAAAATTTGCAATGAATCATGAAATTAGCCAAATAGTATGTCTAACATTTAATCCTCATGTATGTTCTGCAACTGACCATCGACAAACCTGTGGCCTCAACACTTCGTAAAAATAACAATAATTCTAGTGTTAGAATTTACCAATTATTTTTCACTCAAATAGTTTCCCTCCCTTTTTACTTAAAACCCGATACAGAAAATGGTTATAGTTTCTCACCTCAGTTACAAACTTCACCTTGGCTATAAATAACAATTATGACACTAAATATGGGAATAATTTGTCTTTCATATCTCAACTACACATTAAGAAAATAAATAATGTACATTTATTTGACAAACTATTCACAGGTAAAGAAATCAAAATTATTCAGAATAACATTGATTATGTTTGGGTTCAACAAAAACAAAAGCTCTGTGTACACTTTTACACAACACAACTGAAACATGTCAGCAAGTGAAAAACCATGTCTATAAAGAGTTATCATTAAGTCAGGGGCAATTATGAAAAGTCTGGCTGATAAAACAAAGTTAAATATGTTTTCTGAGCTGTTAAAGAGGCTCTTGTGTCACGCATTTCAGAGCAGAGCCAAGTACAGAACACAAGTTACGCCGAAGTTGGCTTTTATTAACAAAACTGCAGTTTAACAAAAAGTGCTTTCAGAGCAGATGGTCCACGGCCAGGCTGAAGCAACCAGAAATTAGAGGACTGATTGTTCGACAAAGTCGTGGAGGCTGGTCTGGGTTCAGCTCTGGCACAGCAAACTGGAAGGACCAGGGCACATCGGCTGGGGCACACCTTCCAACAGGACTGAGGACGTGAGTGGATAGTGCCACTTCCCAAGATCACAGGACCTGCAGAAACATCCCCTGAGAGATACTTGGCTTTTCGTTGAAAACATTGAAAAAGGATGATTCAAGACACAAAACAAAACAAAGGGCGGGAACTTAAATATACGGACAAGAGGAGGGGAAACAAACAAGACAATAGTTAAGTAACAAGAATCAGTTATTAAATTGAGACTAAAATTGACACAGACAGTTTGATTACCAAAAAAACAACTATTAGGGAAACACTCAAGATGTAAGGGTCTGTAGGCCCCCAAACAGTACATGCAGGTGAAGTTTATCCTGAACATTTGTGACATAAAAAAGTTTCCTTTCGGATTGCATACAACTTACAGGAAATTTGTAGGTATGAAAAGGTAGTATGCAATCCTAAAGGATGGGTATGAAATGGTTTAAGATATAATTTCACCGAGGTATGCTAAATGTGTAATACATCATTTTGTCAGGTTTGTGGTAAATAAATGGACACTGAAGAAAACTTAAAAAGGTTTTTTTTTTTTTACAAGATCACTGAACTTCCCAAAAATTAAAAAAACAAAAACAAACTAAAAAAATACCACAAAGTGCAAACTGCATAGTGTTACCATGAATCTGAAGTTCCTGTGGCTTTGAGTCAAACCCTAAGCATCCTCCCGCAGGATTGAAGCGTGCAGTTGCCTGAATTGAACATATTATTTCATTTCCTGCTTCCTTGATGAGTTGCCACCTTGAGATGCTTCACCCAAGCATCAAGTGATGCACTCCACCCACCACATCCCCACATCCTTCACAGTATTGTCCACTTAACACTACTCACGGAAGACGGCCCAATCTGGACCCCACAAAATGGGTGGTTTCAATTAACTGCAGAGTTTCGACCAATCAAAAAGTGTTGGTCTTTACAGTAAAATACGGTGATTGGTTAAAATCAATGAGTTACTGGTAGTGTGAGGTAGCTAAGTATAATAACACTTTTCAGTTTTGTGTATTTTCACAGAGAGTGAAGCCGACAGAGTACTTAAAGTGTCCCTGAGGGTATCTGGTAAGCAAATTAAACTCCTGGTTTGCAATAATAAACTCATTTCCTATGTGTACCGTGTAGTTCTAGCATTTAGGGGGTGGTTTTGGGCCTGTGTGTGTGTATGTGTGTGTGTGCGTGCGCATTTGGGTTCGGCGGGGGGGGGGACTGCTTTGGCTCCCCCAGTGAGTCAGCTAATCTCAGATATGTAAAGCAATTTCAACTGCAACAATATTACGGTGCCCTCACACAAAAGAGGCCCACCACCCCACCCGTCCCAACTCTGACAGCACGGAAGGAGAGAGAGTGTGTGTGTGTGTGTGTGTATGTGTGTGCGTGTGGGTGGGTGAGTGCATAAAAAACATACAATCTGTCCGTTACGCCTGTACAGTCCTCCAGTGGTCACTGTTAGTTTGAAACGTTCGTCACACACGTGGTGAAGGGGACGGTTTGAGGGATGGCGAGGGAACAGGGAGGGGCGGAGAGACCGGGGGTACAGACAGTGAGCCGGGCGAGCGAGGCGTTGAAAGGGTTCGGCCGTCAAGTTAAACCGGGTGAAAGTGGGAGGAGAGAAAGGATCGGGAAAAAAAAGAGGGTGATTGTAAAATGAAAGAGGCCCTTCCGAGCAAGGGGCCGGAGAAAGGAGAGAAGGAGGCCGAGGAAAGAGGGAACGATTGACGGGTTCAGAAGAGAAGCAGTCCAGGAGATGACGGGAGGATTTGGCGGGAGAGACCGGGGTAGAGAGAGGCTGAACAAAATGGCTTCACCACCTCGTGGCGCGCTGCAGTTGCAAACGGCCTAAATCCAGATTTTAAAAATATAAACAAAACAAAATAACACATGTTCTGGTCTTGTGGTCTTGTGCACTTGCCAACTAACCCAATAAATAAGTAGTCAATGCAACCCACACATGAATTAACTACAGTGTTGCTCGAGCTGTGTCTCTGGTACCGTTTGAACTCTGCTAACTTGCCCCCAGTGCTCTTTCAAGTCTCGGGGTTAACGATTAAAATACACTTTGAAGAGTGTTTGTTTACTGATGTTGAGAGCATTTTATGAGGTGCATCACATCTGTGTCAGTGAACTGTGTCCCCTTTCAAATGAATCATGTAATTTAACAGCTATTTTCAATAAAATCTTTGCTGTAGTGAATATTAGCAATCCTGTTGAGCATGCCAAAATATTACCACAACAAAACGCTTGGAGTGATTAAATCATATAACTCCAGCAACTGATGGCCAAAATTCTTCCGCGTTAAAAATCCAACAGCGCTGAGTGAAATGATGGAATTTTATTTGTCAAAGGTTTGCAGGAATGAGAAAATTCCTAATTCCAAATTTGATATTTCTTTGGCAGTACCTTACAATTTGTCATCAATCAACATGTTGTTCTGAATTTTGTAGGTCAGTTAATTGCCACAACATTTTTCCATGATGATTTAACTTTTGCCTAATTTGGAGAATCATTTTGCAGGAGGTTAATCTGAAGTCATTATTAACACTCAGGAATGGAAAGCGTCAACCTGGGGCGAATTTCCCGAAAGCACAGATGCTAACTTACATAGTTGGAACCACTGTGAACGGACAAACTATGTAAGTTGCTAGATTAGTTAGTAACTATGCTTTTGGGAAATGCGCCCCTGATTGGAAAACGACACGTTAACGGGCCTTGGGAATGTGGTTCTGAGATATACACTGAATTATCTTGCGAGATAACTTAGCTACCTTGTTTACCGTATTTCAACTGCCGTGTGTCTTACTCCAGGTTTATGAAGAATTGCTTGGTGCAGGTACTTGCTTACTGAATGGCATGAGCATTCCTTGGGAATAGTGCAAAGGGAACATCTGTTTCTACATGACATTTTTAAAAGAACATCTGGTAGGATGGCATTTTATCAGGAAAGAGAGAGACAGCGAGATGTAGAGAGACAGAAAGAGAGAGGGAGCGAGAGAGAGAGAGAGTGTGTGTATTGTGTAATTTAGAACATAGCATGGTTGTGTGAGCACCTTTCCTTAATTACTATTGATAATCTTGCATGCTAGTATGCTGGTGGAGCCAGCCAGCGATATACGTCGGTCGCCGCTGTAGCGTCTCTTCTGCCTGCAGTGCAAAGTCGCAGGCTCGGCTAACAGCTCTTCAGATACTAAGCTTATCTCCATGGCGACCCAGTGAAAGCTAAAGCCCGCGGGGTGCCGTGTGCGAGGCCTGACGGCCAAAAAGAAAAAAAAAAATCCCCAGCGCTGCGATTGTTTATGTAGTTCCACCCGGTTTGATCGAAATAACTTGTAACGCGAGCGCGCACGCGGCTGTCAGAAACTTCCTGGACTGCGGCTCGTGCGTCGCGATGTTATCAAGCCACGGTAATTACGGGAACATAAATCACAGGGCCAGTTCGCTGTGAAACGACTGTTGGCCCCCCCCCCCCCCCATTCTCTCTCTTTCACTCCCCCCTCCCTCTCTCTCTCCCCTCTCGCTCTGTGCTGTTGCAGGTCGGTGAGGTGACTGAAGCAAATGCTCTGATGTCTTGAAAAAAAAAACGTTTGATGAAAAACAGCTGGCGTATGTATGCCACTTGATTGTCAGACCTCTGTAAAATGTTATGGGGTGTAGAGTGCATGTTTGGAGATGGGATGCCTGCTCACTGTACTGAAACAACATGTCTCACTGTGCCACAATGTGGGACAGACTCTGTGTAATTGTGTACAGTTTACGCGCTCATTTTCCAGTGGGTTGAAGCGTAGAGGACATGCACTCTAAAGCGGCTTCCGCTGACGGGTTTGACTTACCTACAGGGAGCTACATGATGTCTTAATCTGCAGCCCCACAGCATGTAAATCTGGCACATTTGAGCTCTTCTGCTGGGAAAATCCATGAAATAAATCATAAATTGTTGTGGCTCAAATCCATGAGCCAAAAAAAAAAAAATCCATGTTAATGTGCAGTCAATGTCTGACACAAGCGCCAAATTTCGAATGGTTATGTGAACGCTGGGGACAGTCATTGGCACGGCGTGTACAAAATACTCACTGCTCATATGAGCCATAACCACAGGCCTTGGGTAATGACATGAATTTCATTTTATATACAAATAGGAGCCACAGTTTAAAAAAGAACGAGTTTCGAGCCGAATCTGGTCATTCCACTCAGACTAAGGAACGCAATAAGACATACCTGTGAAACCACCGAAGATTATTCACATTATTTCGTACAACATATGAGTAGAAGTACGCACAATGTAATACAATCTGAAAACCACTCGAACTGTACAGTGTGCAGTAGGCTATTTTACGGCCTTCACTTCACTCGTTGCCCTAGAAGAGTTGCTCTTGAGCTGTGAAACAGGTACAGCATTATAGACTGAATCCCTCCCGCTCAGGGTGGCTATACTTCCCATAATGGCATGCGATTATACTCAAGAATGGCAGAAATGTACACAAGATCCTCTTATGGCACTAGTGATATAAAGAACTGATTTTAGAAAACATCAGGGATATTTAAATCCTAGTCCTCAAGGTCTGAGAACTGTTGGGTTTTCCACCCTTCCTTAACCTGGGAAAACAGTCTTGCCTGTCAGAAGCGCAATATCTACAACAAATTATCAGGGCCTGGATTTTGATTCGAGGTTTAATTTTGTTGAACCCTGGAAAATCAAACTTGAATTTTAATACAGCTATTTGCTGGCTGAAATGGAAAAAGTAAAAAAAACAAAAACCTTATTTTATATCAAGGATGTGGGAGGAACATCTAATCTAGTAAGTCAGAGCATTACTGCCTTCAGTGCACAACCAGACTTTTTTGAATGGCAGAGTTATAAAATTTTTAACCGACAAAAATGAAATAAAAATAAAAAAAAACAGGCAATATGAGAAGAAACTGAGATATATGAGGAACGGACCTGAGAATGATACAGAAGTGAGTTTAAGGAAATGACTGTAATCCCCTGTCCCCACCGGCCCGTAGCGAGCCGAGTCGGGCACAGCTATCACTCATACCCAATTTCCCTCATTTATCTGTTTTGTGTCGCTCCATTTTGCCTCAGGAAGACAGACTCAATTAGCTCCTCCAGAACGAGATTAGGTGCTTTTATGTGCCACTGGAGAGCAGGCCTGGCTATGTGCAGTGGATGCGGGTGAATGGGCGACGGTGGGGTACCCTAGCAGTGGAAATTCCCCGGGTCTGCCTCTCGGTCCTGCTGCTGCTACTGAATGGAGTGAGCTCTCTCATGGAACAAAGCATGGGTGGAGCTAAAAAGACACGTCGGTTCTAATTCGCCGATTCCCGCTAATCATTTTGCTTTGTCATAGAAGGGAAAACACTTTTGATTGGTTAAAATAAGTCAGTGATTGTTCTACTCATTGTAAAGCCACCCATTACCCATGCAAAACTGAAATATATTGCAGTGTATTGTGGATCTCTTGAAACTATTACTGTACTATAAAAACACATCAGCAAAATTCATTATGTGTTAATATATGAATTGGCAAAGAAGACTTGTATATTTGTGAATATTGTGTATGACTACCCAACAGGACAATCGGAGAAATGAGCCCCTTTTGGGCTCACCTGTACGCACCCTGCTGTCGCTATATCTGACACGCTAACACATGTAGACTCATGCTGTAGATCATGTTCACACACATGGATATCCTCCTGCAGGTGCACTCCCACACAGACAGGTCCACACTCAACAGCTCCGTCATGCTTATAGCACTTACACTCAGTATTGGTGTGGTGTTTTCTCATGAGACCCACGCTGCATACAATTATTTTCTGGCTGGAACGCGCAGTTTCCACCAAAGACGCATCTATAACATGTTAATTGACGTCTTATAACATGTGACACGGCGGTCATGCGGTAGATCACACAATATGACTGATGGAATCTCCAACCGGCCTTGTGGACCGTCGACGTGAAACAGAACGCTGCACGACACCTGTATTAAATGGGCGATCCGGTCACGGTCAGTCTGCGACTAACCAGTGACCTTGTTCCTCTGACCTTGTGAAGTGGTACCACCACTGCAATCCTGTGGCCGGTTTCAGCTCCGTGATGGGCGGGGCTGTAGCCTGTGTCCACGCGGGAGGACGGGCGGGACGCTTTGAAGTAATATAACCAACCCCAAGCCATCACCCAACCCCAACCACCCCCCCCCCCCCCCCCGGACACGCCTGTCTGCCTCGCTCATGGCTGAGGGATCACCACGGGGTGTCTGGACCCCCTCGAAGAAAAGGAAATGTGTTTAAAAAGAGGGACCCCCTGCTAGCACGCTCTGAGGAGAAAGAGGCTGTTTCCCTCACAGACAGATATGGGACAGCCTGGCCTTGAACCTGGCCAAAACCATCTGTCCCCGTGGACCGCATCTGTGAGGGCTCCTCTCCAAAGCACAAGCCATAAGCATAACATCAGAAAACACACACACACACACACACACACACACACACACACGCACGCACGCACGCACACACACACACACACACAACACAACAGACAGGGTCATAATCTCAAGTACTGAGGAGAAATTATGCAACAATATTGAATGAACTTGCAAAATTATTTTGATTTTATTAGCATTTTCCATGTTGGGCCAACTTTTTCCAGAATTGCAGTTGTGTGCATTTTTTTTTTTTTTTTTGCATAATGGTCAAATGCCAGCTCCTCTCTGGTTCCTCAAAAAATAGCTGCAAATGTTAAATATTACAACGACAGACCCAGAGGGACTTATTTGTCATGATTGATGATATAAAACTTTGTATTTCAAATTCATCTGTATTTTTCTCTCAACTTTAAATTGGTGAATATTTCAAATGACTTCAGTTTGCAGAACCAAGTTTAAGCGCACTGACTTTATGATGCTGACTCATGTTTGAATTCCTGACTGAATGAAACACTGATATGAGACTTCAGATCCACAAGTGAACATCCATACAAAGCAATCGGACCACAGCAAACCTTATCAATCGGACCACAGCAAACCTTATCAATGTTCCTTTTACTTGTGAATTCCTGTAGGCATGAAAGAACACAAGTTCTTACTTAGTTCTTCCCAAAATCATCAATGTTATGCTGCTATCAAACCCAAGCTCTTAAACAAGGCAGGGAGAGTTGGATAGTTTGTCTTAGCACAGACTGCCTCGCTTCCAAGAGCAACACACCCCTCGCAACTCTGCCCCCACCCCCCACCCTTCCCAAAATTTGACTTGTGCCCAGGTATCGACTGAGGAGGAGTGTAGAGTTTCCTGCAGACCTTTGGGGCTCTGATAATGTAGCCTGGACTGGATAAGCTATTGTTCTGTGTGTGAGAACCAGCTTCCTTTCTTAATAAAACCCAGTGACCCACCCATCTCCCACCATCTTGTTCCCCCAGACATAATGAGAGCCCTCTCATAATGGGAGGAAAGAGGAAAGAGAGAGAGAGAAAGAAAGTAGCACACGCTTAACACTTCAATAGAACCCCCCACCCCCCTTCCCCGACTTCCCCAATTCCTCCCTCTCTCCCTCGATGCACACATCGTCTCTTTACCAGGGCCGCTCCTGAATGGGGACATGGGAAGAGGTTTGATCAAAGACTGGTGCTGGGTACCACACACAGAGCCCACATGCCCCTCGTCTCTCTCACACACACACACACACACACACACACACCCCTTATCCGGCTCGGCCCAAATTACTGCCGCCTCCAGGTAAGGAGAAACAGCCTCCAAACTGCAGGTAAACGGAGAAAGGAAACTTTCTGATACAGTAAACTGCTGTATTCAGTGTTAGCATATAGCGTATGTATATTTAGCGTGCATTGGTACCTGTCATGTGCAGAGGGGAAAAATCAGGATTCAGAGAGTAGATTTAAAGAGTATTTAAGTCACATTTTCACACATCGTGTGGTTAGGAAAACGTCTTTTATTGTTAGTCAATTTTCTCAATTTTCTTAAAATGGGCATTTTATGACTGAAGTCTTCAGTTCTAAGTATTTTGTAACTGAACACCTGGATTTGGAAATAGATTTGCTAATTGCTGACAGGAAATAAAAGTTTACTTTTGGGGGTTCATGAGCAGGGAGAATATGTGGTCAGACATTCACCTTTTGACCACTGGACATTGTATTGCTGGTCATATGTTCATTTTACAGAAAACCACATTCTCTCATTGATAAAAAATAACCTGCATATCCAAGGCACTGCCCATCAGTACCGAGTTGCGGATGCAACCTTGAATTCTAGAAGACTTTGAACTATGTTAAAAATATAAATTAAAAACAGCTAGTCATAATTCGCAAATTCATTTTCACCTGAAAATTTCAATTGAAAAAGAGTGGAAACAAAATAACTTGGGTTTGAACTTATCAACTTTATTGTATTTGAAAATAATTGCTAATTTGAAATGTGAAGTCTGCAACAGGCTGTAATGAAATGGGACAGGTGCACGTTCACCACTGTGTAATGTCACTGCACCTGTAAATAACAGCAGTCCTTTAGGAACTGAAAACACTAAATGTCAGAGTTTGAAAAATGGAATTTGTTCCCATTCCCTGATATAGGCCTTTGGTTGGTAAACAGTTTGGTTTGCTCGTTGTCGTACTTTGTGCATCATAACCCACCACACATTTTCAATGGTAGACGGGTTCCGCCTGTAGGCAGTACCTGCACCTTGTGATGACAAAGTCGCGCTGTTGTAATGTGTGCAGTGTGGCTTGGCGTTATCTGACTGGAAAAACCGGAAGCATCCCTGAAAAAGGCAACATCTGGAACACAGCATATGCTCTTCCAAAATGTGCATTTACCCTTCTGTGTCAATTTGGCCTTCACAGATGTGCATGTTGTGGATGCGGAGAGCAATAATGCAGCCCCAGACTGTGACAGACGCTGGCTTTTGAACATGATGCTGACAACAGATGGTTCAGGGAACACAATATCCATAATTTCCAAAAGCAATTAGTACAAATGGTGCCAGTCAAAACTTACCCCACCTGGGGTTTTTACTTATTCAGTAACCTTGACCTTGAACCAGTTATGTCCAAAAGTCAATCAGGTGATTCTTGAACTCTATAAAGGTCAGCACTTCTTTTCACATCATTGTCAGTCCAATTCAGATGAGCTTGAGCCCAGTGAAGTCGGCCGTGCCTCTGGATGGTGTTGCTATTTGAATCACCTGGTACCATTTCACCTATTTACCAGTTTCATGTTCCAAATGGGTATTTTCTGAAGTTTCCACAAGTTTTCCAAGCTTTCAATTCCCATCTGAGTTGTTTTTCAAAAGTGTAGTGGGTATCCGATGTGGAATTTTCAAAACACATTAAGTAAATAATAATTAATAGGTTAATAGGTAAATAGAATAACGTAGATGTGTGACAGTAAAATAAAGAACTGCAATGAAATAAAACTGCAATTCCCAAACTGGCACAGTATAAAATTCAAACAAAACCAATGATTTGTAACTTTTCTTTTACTTACGTTTAGTTGATAAAAACTCAAATAAAAACATTTGAACTTTATC
Organism: Gymnothorax reevesii; assembly: GCA_029721435.1. Lineage (NCBI taxonomy): Eukaryota > Metazoa > Chordata > Actinopteri > Anguilliformes > Muraenidae > Gymnothorax > Gymnothorax reevesii. The sequence continues at coordinate 100,367,560 of CM056578.1, forward strand.
AACTGTGTTGATTTTTGTGAATATTTCAAAACTCTGGCCCAGTCTGTAAGCAGTTGCAATGATGCTGTCCGATCCATAAGTATCTGTACAGTGACATAAATGGTTGCATTTGCCTCTGTATTTCAGGATATTTTTATTGGAAAAAAATTAATACGAGGTGAAAATAGGACGTGTCAACTTTAGTGGTTATGAATGAATACCGTAGTGGTTTATTTTCTCGATAATCAAATCAAAATATCAACTTAAATAAAATCTGTAATTGAATGACAGCTATTGAAAGAATACATTGATTAAGATCATGAAATATGTAACTCAAAAACACTTGTACCACAATTATTGGATGCCCTCTGTTTAATATTTTGTGCAACCTCCCTTTGCCGAGATCAAAGCCCTGAGTCATCTCCTGTTGTGTGCAGTGAGTAATGGGACCTGGGCCCATTTCTCTAAGGAGACTCTCCCCAGATCCTTTAAATTCCCAGCTCTAAATTTTGGTGCTCCCCTCTTCAGCTCCTACCACAAGTTTTGCACTGGATTTAAGGGGACTGAGAAGGCCTTGGCAAAACTTTGATTCTGTGGTCGACTGGCACATCTTTTAGCGCAGAATACAAATATTGCCAATTTTTTCCTGTTGTGCATGAGTCTATTTAGGCTTTATAACTCAGCGTTCATGTCACAGAGACTCTGGAAAATTATTCCAGTGAAGCAAGATGTTTGGAAATTCAATTACTGAATTATTATTATTTATTATTATTCATTCATTTTCTTAATATATGGACGCCGAGGTCTATATCTGCGCAAAGGGGTTAATCATTCTGGCAGACACAGTCAGGTCAACTGGTACTTGATGGAATTCATGCTACCATGAATCCTAATGAGATGTCCAGGACCTTTGGAAGAAAAAAAGCCCCACAAAATCCAAAACCAACCACCATACTTCACTGTTGAAATTGGGTTTTTATTACAGAATAGCTTTTTAAATTAAAAAAAAAATTTTTTTTACACCAAACCTACCTCTGGAGCACCAATGAAGTCTATTTTAATCTCATCCGACCATATAGCCCAGGCAAATATGTCTATTTTTTTTTTTTTTTTTTGTGGAAAGTTCTTTTGGCAACCCTCCCAAAACATTCTGTACTTGTGTAATAGTGTCTGATCATAGTTTTGGAGACTTTCTGACCCAAGATATAATTAATATCTGCAATTCATGAACTGTTATCCTCCAAGTTTTCTTTCGCATTTACACCATCCACCTCACAGTTCCTGAATTAGAAATAGGCTCGTCCTCTTCCAGATTTTTAGCATTGCCATTTGCCTTAAACTTCTTACCCATAGCCCTGAGAGTGAAAATGGGTTTTATCAACTTTTTAGCAATTTTCTTACAACCATTCTGACATCTGTGAAGCTCAATAGCTTTCTGTCATACATCATAGCCTCAATCTTTTGTCTTATCCCCTTAAACTTGAAACTTTTCACTTAAGTTTTCACATCAGTGCGTTCAAAATCAGGAAAAGCAGTATTTTTTTTCTTATTGTAGGACAATGTTAGAAACATATTTTCACCTGCGGTTGGTTTTCACTGAAGCTGCATCACACGTATAATGAAAGAAATACTCAATCCTAGCACGCCATGTTTTTACAGCCACATCATTACATCAAATAGGAAATATCTAAAGCTTGTTCATTACTTTATACACATTTCCCCATAATTCAGCAGGACAAACTATGGATCGTTAAAAACCTTAAGATCTCCACTAGAATTTAAAAAAGGCCTGAATTCCATAGGTTTAAATACAGCACCTGCATTTGACAGACCCACATGTGGGTCCGTAGGTTGGGGTTAAGTATGAGGATGAATGACTAAGAAAAATTGGCATGCCAGTCACGTCATATTTATACCCCAGGGAAGCAGGAAGTCAGGTGACCATTTAAGTTTTCTTAACCTATAAAGTGAACTTGAAAAAGTAAAATATGAATGGGAGTATAGTTTGCAATTAGGGTTTTCTAATAAGGTTTTCAAGGGGTGCGAAAAATTGTGTCACACATGTTTTTGGGAAAATACTTATTCTTATACTGCTTAGGGTACTCCTAAATACTTAACGAATGAAATGTATTTTTCCTGAAATAATTTTCTAAAAATACAAGCTTCAAATTTTTGTTAATATTTTTTGGGCAGATTAACATCAGCAACATTTTTTTTTCCAAAGCCTTTTTAGCTCATATATGAACCACAGGTGCTAATCTGAATTAAATCCCTCTTTTGTTGTAATGCAGCACAATTCTGCACAATGAAAGAAGACAGAATGATCTAAATAAAAAAAGTGGTCAGTCAATCAGACAGTGAAGTTAAGGGCAGCAGTTAAACAGCGAGACCCGCAGGAAGGTACTGAGCGCGTGCAGCGGACATTAGACGGCAGCATTACTGGAATGTTCCATCTGAAAATAACAGTGAGAGGGGATGATATGACAGCAGTGGCATGGCACACGTGGGCAGCGGGAGTCTGGAGACGGAAGGCTAGCCCAGACAGAGGCGCCAAGCTAATCAATTAATCACCCTCAAAACCCTGCCCGACCATCTCCACCTTCGCAAAAACGAGAGCCCCGCATCGGCAAGCCTCGGGCTGCTCCAGCAACAGCCGACTGCCAAGACAATAAAACAGAACAATGATTTAAGAACAAAAAAGAAAGAAAAATATGAATGACAGCGGACTGTGGAGCCCCAAGGAAGGTCTGAGCCAGTACATCTGTTCTGAAGTGACCCCTGTCAGCTTAACCGACCCAAACAAAGGTGGAGGTGTCGGTACGCGAGTGCTGGATTCACAGAAGGGCAATAGCGGCTTACGGAGAAGAGCTGAACCAGTTCCTGGAAAAAGGAGGAGCTGAATTTGAAACTGCACTTTCATTAAATGGCCCTGAAGACGAAATCAGGGGGGAACTATACACAATGAAGATGGAGAATCATATTAATGCCATTCAGTAGGTGCTGCAAAATCCTAACCCGGATAAAACCATATTAGCTAAATTATTCATCATGCAGCCTACATTACATTAGATGGCCTTATGTCATAAAATAATTAATATAAACCATTAGCAAACATTTCTAATAATTCCAATTGACCTTGAAAATAAATCTTTTCCCTTTAAAAAAATATTTCAACAAAGAGTCCATACTATACAACACTGAGCACAGTAACTGGGCAGTTTGGCAGCACAGTAACATTGTAATTTAACAAATATGTGCAAGAAAGGGAGTACCATGAACCAAATCAGACAGAACAAAAGAAGAAGAAAAAAAATAAAGTATTAAACCAACAGTGAAGAAAACATTTTAAAAATAAAATACAAACTCAAAATAATTAATGTTTAAAAAAAAACAGAGATAAAAAGCTATCTAAACTCATGCAATACAGTAGATTGCAATACAATGCAATAGATGCACTACAAAATTTCTATCGGTGAAAAAGTGACAGAAAGTAAATAAGTAAATGATATGAAATACTTTAAATAAGAAAATGAAGTTAAATTAATGTATTATTATAATGATTCAGTTGAATAATGTATGAATGGATAATTGCTAAGTAATATAATTAGCTTTGATGCTCAGTATTCTTAAACATCAAATGACATTAAATAATTAAAAAAGGAAGAAACTTTCTGTTCAGATGCTCGAAATAAAGCATAAATACAAATAGAGATTATAATTAAATAATTATTCTGTGTCCTATTGCTTTTTGCCTTCATGCATTATATATAATACCAGGAAAAATCTTGTCCAGTTATTTTCCTCCTTCACAAAAATGTATTCTTACTTTCCTTTTCTCAATCATTTACATGGAAAACAACAAATTATTTATTTCTGCATGTTGAACACTAAATGGAAGCAATATCCAAGTCAGCTGAATAGCATAGAAAAATTGTGAAATAAACTTTAACAATGATTAAAAAACAATTACAAGTTAGATGTTTGCCATTTACCTCAAAACAAATTGCCCAAAAGGGCAATGAAGATAAATTTTATCAATTTTAAGCAGATATACTTGCCATCATTCAAATGTTTGGAATCACTTGTGTGTCATATTGTTAAAAGAGAGGAAACTTTGCCTTATAACAAGAGAACAATCTGAAAAAATGAATTAAAACTTTGCCAGAACTTTCTAAAAAGAAAATGCGAAACTATGGAGAAGCCAGCTTTTATCAGCTGTTTTAAGCGCAGCAAAGATGTGTGGATCATCACCCGGATCATACATTTTATGAGGTTTACCCCTCTATAAACAGAAACCTTTGGGATAAACTGCAAACTCCACAGAGATCCTTAAGAATGACACGTGATACTCCAGTAAATTTAATATCCTGGATGCTTAAAATTAGCAAAGCAGTGAATAAATGTCGCAGCAAATAGTTTGATGAGAAATATCAAATATAGAAATCTTTGTTATTCATCATCTGAAAACTTTATATCCCAAGTTTTTGAAACACAAAATTAAACATTAAAAAAAAAAAACATTTTGTTGGTCTTTACTATTAACAAACACAAGTAATGAAATACAGAGAGCTAATTAAGAAAAAGCAAGTGATTCCAAACTTTTGAGCCGTGGTGTCTTTTCTTTTATGAAAATCAACATTGATTTGCAATTCTGACCTCATGCGTGATACTATATACAGTATATTTATACATATTGCAGAAGTTGCCTGTAAGAACATTTGAATATTGTGATGAGTGGTTTGTCAAATTCTTCATTAAATTTATCTAGAAAAACAAAATTGGTTGAGTTAAAAATACTCCTTATTTTTGCAACTAATAATACCAAATAAAGTATTCTTAAAAATATGCAGGTAGTACTGTACTTATTGAAGGACATAGCAAGGCTTGGCATTAGCATAGCAGTGCAAGCAGTACCGCGCTTCAAGCCTTTAGACTTTGTTAGTAAAAAGAAAAAATGAAAAGAAAGAATGGCGTAATAACCTGACATTGTATTAATGTGACAATGTGTAAATATAATAATGCCAACTTAAATTATAATGAACTGGAAATATGATAAAAGTGAGTTATTATTGATATTCCTGAAAGTTAAAATATAGAGACAAGAGTTAAGGTTGTTTCTAGTTATCAAATAATTCAGTAGAAAGAGGTTAAGCATGAGTAAAAAATCTGCAGAGAGCTGACATTTCATTCTTTTAAATTGTTTCTTGGCAGTCAAAATAAACAGGATAAAAAGCAGGATATTCAGTATTTTATTTACAGAGGGTAAATACAGTTATTAATCAAGCTCCAGCCACTAATTATTATTATTATTATTATTATCATTATCATCATATTTATTTATTTATTCATTTATTTATTTTATCCAGTCCTACAGTGGAAGATGAGTTCCCAGATACCTGCAAGATAAAAAACAGTGAGCCGCAGTTAATCTAAAATGGAGGTCAGGGAGGCACTGATATCACCAAACCAAAGAAGAGGCTTCATGTAAGAAATGCAGGCAATTTTTATGGCACCAATTTCCAATACAAACGGAAACTCAGCCTCTATATCCCTCCCTCTTTCCTTCACCTTCCCCATCTTTCACTCTCGTTCTCTTTTTTTCTTTCTCTTAGTGATACGCACACATATGCAAAGATATGAACGAACACACACACACACACACACACACACACACACACACACTCATAAATAATACACACACATAAAGAAACCAAAATAGAAACAAGAGTGGAGTTTCTCAGAAAGCTAATTGCTTCTGAAATAAATTTAAATAAATCTCAGCTCTTCGCTGGAAAAGAAGAACAAAGATTACTCACAGATTTCACTATCTCTCACGGGTAAACACCTCTGATACTATTTCTAGGTGAGGCAGAATTTCAGTGGTACAAACCAATCGTACAACTGAAAGAAATGACTGTGAAAGCAGCTCCTGCAGTGGCTCCCTTTAATATGAACATTAAATGAAACTGAGAACAGTAAAAAATATTACTGAAAACTGATCATGTCCTCGTACCGCTGCATGCCGAAAATCATGCAGTCATGAAAACAGTGATGTTCAACATAACGAGACAGCAAAAATAAACTTCTGATTAAAATGGTCCAAGCGGGACCACTTAAAAAAAAATAAAAAAAGATATAATTCAGAAAGCAAACAAAGATAGAATTGTGATAAACTTTCTCTCGGGATCCTGATTGCTACTCAGTCACAACTGTTGTTCATGATCAATAAAACAACACGAGTTTCATTGCATTGATGGATCTGCATGGCATAATTTCAGTGTGCACTTCCTAATGTTAATAAACCACTGAAATCACAATCTACTGTTCTTGTCTTTGCAGATAACCTCAGTTCTTCATTCATTCGTGTCTCAGACATTTTACTCTTTTGGTCTGACCCTGGCCTCGCTCCGAGCTCACAGACGTGACTTCTGACTCCAGCACGACAAACTTGCGTTTGAGTCAATCAAGTTAATCACCCCAGTTATCGGAGGGGAATGAGTGAGAGTGAAATAAAGAAAAAGAGGAAGAGGAACAAAATATGCTGATGATGGTAAAGATGAAGATGGGAACGATGATGATGATGATGATGACTGTTGTTGTTTGGATACGATCTGTAGAAATTGTAGTAGTACTATTTTTATACTGAGAAGAACTTTGTTATACCATCTTTTTTTTTTTTTTATCACTATTACTGTGCTTTGCAAGCGTAATTGCTACTGTCATGACTGTACAACATGCTTTGACACTGTCTATCACAATGAACATCAGACCCCCCCAAAAAAACTTTTCAAACTATGGATGGATTAAGAGAGAAGAAGAAAGGTTAGGAAAGCATAAAGAGCAGTGGGAGGACTGATATTCGAAAAGACAAACACAGATACATGCAATTCCACACATGCATGGTGTAAGCCCAGCGTGAGAGCTGCTGATTTAAGGATAGAGAATAGAGCAATGTGCGCAGGTTACGGCAGTCACCAAATAAAGATGTCTTTTATCCCTCCGTGACAATACATAATACCTGGACAATCCTTTGACTGGAAAGTACAGAGCAGATTTAATTCGATATGCTTCAATCTGCTTCCATTGCATGAAAAAGCCACAGGGTTAATTGCCAAACGCCAGGGTCTCTTGCTTTTAACAGATCAAAAATTGTGTTACTATTGACACTGATATTAGATAACTATACAGCAACCGTTTGTTATTTTTTTAGTATCAAATCTGTGATCGTTGCATACATTTCTAGAAGCATCAACCAGGCATAATAGACAGAGTGCTAATCACTAATACAGGAGAAAGAGGATTATAATCAATATTCTCATGAGTTTCCCTTCTATGTGCAGTATTAGTACAATCACAAAAAAAACAAATTTCATTATTGTGGTTTAATAGGACCACAATAAATGCTATGTTTTCCCGATAGTTGCAGAAGGACAGAAAGCGATGCCAAAAACAAGACTGCGGACCGACTGCACAGCCGTACACCATGCACGTGGCACAGAAATGGATTCAAAATATTCTGCACAGCTTGCAATTTATCCGCACAAGTTTGCCAAACAGCAGTAGACCAGGCTTTCCAAGCACAAGTATGATTTACAGTCCTTTCTTAAGGTGACCTGCAATGAACAATAATTTGTGACCAGGGCATTAGAGAGTTTTGAGGGGAAGATTGATATAATTCATGACTTCAAAAAGCAATCTTCAAAGCAAAAATAGCACAAGTAAAACTGGACAAGCATAACCTGTGTGAATTTCTGAAGAAGAAAATCACGTACAGAGAAGCAACTTAAAAAAATCGAATCGATATCTCCGACACAAACACTTAACTTCTCCAGTGGCAAATTTGTATGAAGAAAATATACAGCTATATATATATATATATATATATATACATATATAAGTAGAATAGAATCCAATTTCGTTTGAAGCCAAGCAATTCTGCACACTTTGATAAGGAAACTTTCAGTGGTCTCAATTCCATAATTCAATAGCAGCTGTTATTATTTGCACAAAAAACACTGCAGTGGCACGAGGGGTTTATTGTTTTAATTTCTTACATCTCCATTCAATGTCTAATCTCAAATTCTAATCCACTTCGCTTTTTACTAGCCTGCTCCTCCTGCATTTATAACGTTTATTATTGTTTAAATGGTGATTTATCGTTCATGCAGGTGATATTACTGCACTGTGTGTGGGCCGCTTCCCACAGACAAAAAGACAACAATATAAACTATATAAAATATCAACAATACACCGCTGCATCATCTAATTAGCGTGGGAACATTTATGCCAATAATTATTATCGGACGATGGACGACAGCACAGATGGCTGCATTGGTATAAAGTGATAGCTGGTTATGAGTGAAAAAATGAATGAACGAATGAACGAACAAACAAATGAACACTGAATTCACAGTATATAGCACTTTCCCTTAGCTACCCAAAGTGCTATACAGTCATATGGAGTTATCTCATCTCACCACCATCAAAGTGCAGCACCCACCTAGGTAATGCGACGGCAGCCATTTTGTCCCAGAACGCTCGTTACACATCAGCTACAGGGGGAGCGGGAGAGGACTTTTGCATAGCTAATGTAGATCAGGGGATGATTAGCAGGCAGGTCGATAGAGGCAGAATGGGAATTTGGCCAGGACAAAGGGGAACCCATTACTCTTGTTGAGGAGTGTCACGGCATCTTTAATGATCGCTGCGAGTCTGGACCGAAAAGACTCTCTGTTGCATAGATACTCAAATGTGGCCTTCAAAATCAAATCCACCACTTGTTTTCTTTTCTTCAAGGTAAGTGGCTGAACAATCAGAGCAACTGATTGGTCAGACTGCCTTCTCACCTGACTCCTCGGTTTAAAAAAAAAAAAAAAAAACAATGGTCCTCAGCCCTCAAGGGCTGCGATTTGTGGTACAGAGATACAGGCAAGACAAAAGAGTATGACAAGAGAGACCCGAATGTAAACTAGGCAGTCCGGTCTCCTGCACTCGCATGGATGTAGCCCCTGAAAGCCCGCTTTTCCCCTTTTTTGGCCATTATTCGACCAATACTGTCGCCATGGCAACCAAAATTAACGGGTGACATAACTGAAGTATAACACACGTCCTTACCAAATATGAAAGTAATCGGTCAGAAATTACAGCCTGTACGGCACCCGCAAGAAAGTGTCCCGGGACGCGGACACGTTGGAGACGACAGTGTCTACGGATGCGGATGCGGCGGCGGAGATGACTAGCATGAATCCACAGTAGCCGCCTGACTACATCCGGGGGCAACAATTATACAACTCATCTCATTAGACTGTGCTGATACAAGACATCCTCAGTGATGAACTAAAGGTTGCGGAGGAATTCAGCATGCTGTGGGGACTCTGAATGGAAAGCAAAGGACCAAAAACATCATACCTGGCAGTGGTGGTTGATTATTCATTATGCCATGTGTTCAGGAAGCCTCACTGAAGACCTGCAGGGGCATGACTGCCATGAATGACTTATTGTTCTCTGCACCATCTCAAAAGCAACAGGAGGGGGATCAAAACATGCCTTTGCTTTCTTACTTGGTTATTTTTTCTGCGAACAAATATCCGAGACTGAAACAGACACTGAAATAGACGCGGCCAAAAATAGGACAGGAAGTGTGCCACATGCGACAAGCAAGTCCCTCAGCCTCGAGTTTGTCAAACCACCATCTCACTATTCTTGGATTCCATATTCATCACATATTTTGAATCTCCTTCTTTTCTCTAGTTTCCCTCGATTCAGAACGCCTCACTGCAATTAGGGTCTCCAAACTCTGCACAGTTTCTCCGTTTCTGGCAAAATCTTCAGTAGTTTTCTTTGTTGTGTGGGAAGGCAGAGGTACTTTTCACAAAAACACCCTGGGTGAAGACAACCAATTATGAGCCATTCGACTGGAATCATGGTGCTGTTACCACTGGAGCAGGCAAATCACTGAACCATGGGGCTAGCGTCTTAAGTGCACTTGCCAGCTGGATAGCACAGACTCCCCATCTGATCAAGGTGCTGCAGGAGTCTGGGGAATTCCCCTTCCCCTGGTGGGAAATGGTGGAACAAGGTGTGGTTAAAAGGTCACTTCAGATTCCTTAAGTGTCTTATTTCGGCGTGTAAGACTTCAACAAGATTGAAGCAGTTTTTTGGGATTTTGCTCAACGCTAATGGCAGTGTGGTACCTTTTTCAAAACCAGAACAGAGCTGCAGTGATGTTTATAACCAGAATGAACAAACTGGACCAAGGACAACCACAGCACCATTAAGAACAATGTTTGAATCAAAGTGTGGATCTTCGATAATTAAGAGCTGGTGTCATGGTGGGACTATGGTTGGCTCAAATGACATTTTACGGCAACAACACAAATAGAGCAACAGTGCACGGTGCGAAGGACAATCGGCAAAGAGGACTTCCACTCAAATTCCCTCGCTTCATCCAAATTCATTCCCATAATGCACTGCTACTTTACTACCGAAAACCTGAGTAGAAAGTATTTAGAATATAGACATTTTACTTGGTTAGGTTTTCCAGAACCACTAGACAACTGTTGTAATGAGACCTCGGTTTTTCAGTGAGCCTGTGTGGCAAACCATAATTAGCAACCTACAAGGCGCTATCACTTGCAGTGATATGTGTGGTCATTAAGTGGAGAGTGCTACACTTCGAATTCAAATCCCCACAAATGCATTCACTTTCGAAAATCAACAGTCATTAAGAGAAAAGCGCAAGTGGTATCATGAAGCTCGTTAAGTTGCCCTTTGTTTGGAGTCAGCATAATTTTACACATAACCAATCTAATGGCTTGCCTCAATAAAACTTTACAAGATATAGTGCGAGCAACATTCACATCAACATTAGTTGTGCTCTCCCAATACGACCAGAAGTCAGAATGCAGGGGAAAAAAGCTTGTTGAGACCTCCCTAGACCTAACCCACCATCTTGGAGGTGCAAGTGGAGATGGGGTTAACTGTCTTTTGAAATCCCACCCCCTACAGCAAGCTCATCGCAGCGAGCCGAAGAAACACAAGAGTCCAAACATAAATAGCCCGGGCCAGGCTTGTACCCTGACAGATTAAAACATCTTTGATGTCTGCAGTACATCACTTGAAACTCCCATCCGGGTTTAAAAGCTAATAAGCTTAAATCTTCCAGCAGTCAAAGCCGTTCCTCGGCACAATTTTAATCCGGGCTTTGATGATACATTAAGAACTGAAAGGGAAAACATGCAAAGTTTCCCCCTGAAAGTTTTAAAGTGACAGTCGCCGTGAATTCGGCAGACCTGCGCGCTCACAAAGACCCAAATAAAAGAACAGAGCCCCCAGTCCTCACCCCATTGTGCTCCCAAATCTGTCTGATCCGTCTTTCACACAACAGCAATGAGGGAAAAAAAAAACACTGAATCGATAGCACTTTTTTTTTTTTTTTTACATGCGGGGACAGCTGTCGAGAAACACATCGAAAATGTCACAGCCCCTGGCCTAATCATGTTTGTAACAGCTGCCGAGCCTGGGAAGAGAAGGGGTGAGGATGGAGAAAGAGAGAGGAAAGGAGAGAGAGAGAGAGAGAGAGAGAGAGGGAGGGGTGAGAGAAAGAGAGAGACAAAGATATTTGATTTGATTTCACAATAGAAACGCAATCCAAATCTAGCTCAGTGCTATCACAAACTGTGTCAGCCCCCCTATGAAAGACAGGACGGAGAGAAGGAAAGTGAGTGAAAGAATGCAAGGTGAGTGCGCCATTAGTTTCTAACCCTCAGCATTAGATGTCTGTGTACATCAAAGAGCCTCAAAAAATGGTACTCCAGCCTCGCCACGCAAGGGGCACCTCGCCCAAAGTGTACACTTCACTCTGCCGCATTGGTCACCATATACATCCATTAAATCTTCAACTCAAACTATTTATATGGTGCGTTTTCCGTTCTGATGTCAATCCTATTGTGTCACTGGGAGCAGACCTCTGCTACAGGAGAACTGCCCGGATACATTGGCTACCTTCACATAACAGCATTTCAGTTACGTTGTTCGGCCTGGGGCATTGCCAGCAATTTTGGGTCCCCTTAATAAATATTACCCCAGGCCCTCCATCCCACTGGGATTTTGAACCCCCCACTTCAGATGCGGGCTCAAAGAATTTTCACCATCTTGAAATCCCCCAGGTAATGATTCTAGATGGCAAAACATTCAGACTTAATTTGACTCTCCCTTACAAGTCCATTTGAGTCCGCTCTTGCCAGAGTGGAACCAAGTAGACCCTTTAAGAGTTGATTTCACTCTGGACATTTTTGCCGCGTGCCTCGGACGGGAAAACGATTCAGATGAATGAGCGCTTGCAGCGAGAATGGGATACTTTGGGACTCGTTGTGTACAGAATATTAGGCATTTTTCCAGCTTTTGAGTCCTAATAGTGCTACTTCTGTAAGGGCAGAAACAAAATGGAGGTCGTGCTGCAGTCTTCCCGTCCCCAGTGCCAATTCTGGATGACAAGAGCTGGCGTTTGCAGCTTCAAACAAGGAGGGGAAATGTACAGTAATATCTATTTGTGAGTCCAAGACAGAAGGATGGAGATTCTCCAGGTGATTGCATCCTTGAGATGGATCAACAAACTCCCCAGGAAATTGTGCCATTAAATACAACTCAGGTGACACCATCCAAGCACAGAACTATGGTTGGAATGTTCATATGCACCAGACTGTGCATATTAACGTAATAGCATTACTGAACAAACAACTGATTCAGCTTTCAGTTTCCTCCAGACATGTACTTTATGTGACCCTGTCGACATGCTCCTTAAATATCCAACTCTTAAAAAAAAAAAAAAACCAAGACTCAGCTGTATTTGACATTAAAGCAAAGTGCCCTTAGATCTGTAATCCCACGCAAGAATGCCAGATCAGCAATTGCTTTGGCTGTTGATTGCTCTCCCTTTGATAAGCTGATCTGAGTAAAGTGTGCTTCGCTCCCCCACGTGCTAAAAAGCCCCCAGAACACACTTCCAGCGACAGACAGTGTGCTGACACCGCGAGCGCATCCGCTGTCGCAGTGTCTGAAACGGATCGTGCGCAGCCACGAGGCAGAATTCTGAGTAACCACGCCAACACTATGTTTCTATAATCACTGTAACTGCTATCATTTGTTTGCAAAATTTCGATATGCGGGACCTCATGATAATCTACTCCACTTACGAGACCATGTTGCCGTATGACGTAGTTGCCAGTGAAAGACCATCCTTGTATGGACAGGAGTCCCCTATGTTATTACGATAAGGTAGATAAGGCAATCACAATTTCTCTTTGTTCAAATATTTGTGAATGACTCTTATTTTTAGACGATGAATTCACCCACAGAACAAGTAGCATTCCCCAGTCTGAAAGAATATAAATAATATACCGAAGGACTTCATTTCTGCATATATTATTTGCGGTGTGACTTCTAACTCAATGACAGTTTAAGAGCGAAATAAATTGATTTAACAAAAAGTTGGTTTAATTGCACATTCACTATCAAGTGTTAGCGAAACAAGATAAATTTTTCCATTATTATCTTTTTTGGTCAGAAATCACACTGAAAACAATAAATGCTGAACTCAAGTCCTTCAGTATATGAGGTTTTGAGGATTTCACCGGAGTGATTTGGGTGGACCCTCACCCCTTTTTTGTGAGGCCCTCCGGCGACAACGGCGCAAAGTTCGATAGCCAAACAAACAAGCACAGAGATTCTTGCAGATGAAATCTGCATGACATTATAACACCAACATAAAACATACAACAACAAGAACTACGCACCCACAATGCACCACACCTAGCGTACTTACAACGCATCACAATAAGCGGTGGCGTCAACCATCGAGGGCAAACATGACGAAAACAAAATAAATCACCCTGTATCTCTTTTTATCATCACTGATTTGATTTTCAGCATAATGACGTGTTGGCGGTAAATTTGTTTATTAGTACAATTATTGGATTGTCAGTTTCCACTGGTGTGTGACATCATGACTGCAGAAGGTACAGATTCTTATGGTAAAAATGAGGTGCGTATTAGTGTTGATAACCCAGGGACTGGTGAATGCTTACTCCAGACTCCTCATACACACCTGCATGAAGCTAAACTCTCATTAGGTAGTGTTTTATCTGCGAGTTAATGAGCGAAGTGGCCTGCGGAGATGGACTGTAGTCAGTGCTGACTCTTCAATGGCACCATCTGCCATTGAAAACATCCCTCCCATGTAACTCTCTCCACGCTTGACTGTGCAGGACAGAAACCCCCTGGTAACGCACTCCGATAAATGCAACCCTGCTGAGAGTTCCCCGATATACACTAACCTCCTCAATCTCAGCACAGTCATGACAGTGTGTGTGTGTGTGTGTGTGTGTGTCTGTATGTGTACAACCCTGATTCCGAAATAGTTGCGACAAAGTGTAAATTCTAAATAAAATCAAAACGCAATGACTTGTTAACTTATGTCAGTTAAACTTAATTACTTGCTAAATGTTCTTTCAGCTGATTCTCTTATATATTAATTGCTTTGTCAGCCCTTTTTGCCTGTGTCCCAACTTTTCTGAGACCGGTTGCAGCCAGAAAATTTGAAATAAGCTCATTTTCTGGATAAAAATGTAAAATGTCTCAGTTTCAACATTTAAAATGTTATATATGTTCTATTGTAAATAACATTGGCTCATGTGATCTGAAAGGCATTGCATTTTGATTTTATTCACAATTTACACTTCGTCCGAACTATTTCGGAATTGGAGTTGTATATGTGACCATGTGTGCAATGCCTCTGGGTGAGTGCATGCATGAGTATGTGTGTGTATGCCTGCGTCTCTGTTTGTGTGGGCATAAGGGAGTGTGTGTGTGTGTGTGTGTGTGTGTGTGTGTGTGTGTGTGTGTGTGTGTGTGTAAGCCTGTGTCTGCGTGCACATGCACATGTAAGTGTGTGGTTGTGTGCGTGCATGCCTGTGTCTGTTTATATGTGCACATGCATGAGTGTGTATTTGTGTGTGTGTGTAGACCTGGGTTTGTGTGCATGTGCACATGAGTCTGTGTGTGTGAATATTTCTCTGTCTGTGTGTGTGTGCACATGTGAATGTGTGTTTGTGTGCATGCACATGAGTGTGTGTATACCCTTGTGTTTGTTCGTGGGTGCACGCACATATAGGTATGTGTTTGTTTGCATGTGTGTGCATACGCTTGTCTGTGTGTGTTTGTTTTTGTGTGAATGTTCACCTGAGTTTGTGTGAGTGCACATGAATATGTGTGTATACACACCTGTGTCTGTGAGTGCATGCACATGTGCGCATGTGCCCACATCCATGCGTGTGCACATTCCTGGAAAAAAATGAAATAGACCAAGTCCAAAATGGCAAAATATGAAGTTTTTAATGGTTTTAACAAAGGCAAATATACGTGCAATCGTTTTTGAGGTCACGTAAGCATGTATTTATGTGTGCTCAGGCCTGTGTGTGTTGAGATAGAGGGAATCTTGGAAACTGTCATGGGTAATTAAAAGCATAATTAAACATTTCCTCCTTTGGGGGTTCAGCACGGGTACATGCTCGGGCCACCCCTACATCTCACGGACACAATTTATCAAAGTAACAATGTGGAGGGAATAGGCAGTTACCAGGTTTTAAGCTTCATAAGCAATAATAAGCTCCTGTCAAATGTAGGAAATCGCCCCTTGAACCATTGTGAATAAAAACGGAATACCCAGAGGGTATTCAAAACACAAAAGCAAACACAGAAATAACCGGATCAAAGTCTTGATTTACATTAGTATGACATTTTATCGTGAACTATGGATGGAGCAATGATGTCACTTACAGAGGATAATACGTCAACATTAATCTATGATGTAAGAAATACGCGCCTCATGTTTAAGCACATTGAACTTTCCCCTTATATTCAGACGTCACACGTTTATTTCAACGTTTGCTATTTCTTTTGGTTTCCCTCTCTGTCTCACTCCCTGTCTTTCTTCCTGCGATGAGAGGGGGAGAGGAGAGACGAGTGAAAGCGAGAGAGAGAGAGAGAGAGAGAGAGAGAGAGAGAGAGCACTCTGCCCAGATTCCACTGTCATTTGCCTGCTGAAAAAAAATGCAACACACACAGAGCTGCTGTCTGGTTTCTATGGCAACAGGATGGCTATTATTGAACCTTGCCATTCATTATGAAAGGACTTTTCTTGACAGAGAGACAGAGAGTGAGAAAGAGGGAGGGAGGGAGCGAGCTGGAGAGAGAAAGAGATCGAGAGAAAGAGAGAGAGCAAGGTGCAGTGACATTCTTCAACACGCAGAAAGGCTGTAAGAGGGGTATTGAACGTATTTGGCCGTGTTTTTTTTTTTTGCAATCCATGCGATATTCTCCAAACCTCCTCGAGCACAATAAATCATAAGTTGTCAGAGGGCGAGCCAGCTGCTCTACAGTTCAGGTCTCAGCTGCGACTCCAGGACCGCACGAGGGACCCAGGTACACTGCGTTCGAGCGAACGCGCCTCTTTCGTGCACCTCTGTCGACCGTTTGGCTCCCTCCCCTGACCGGTGTCTGTGAAAGGGCACTGCTGATGACAAGAAGCTGTGCCACGGGGGCGTCAGTCAGGGGCAGTTAGGGAGCGCTAACTCCGCGCAGGGCTAACGCAAGAGGAGTGCGGCGCAAGACTGTGGACCGAGTAACGCGGCTCCATTTTTTTTCCCCGTACCAGCAAACCCATGCACACCTTCAGGCAGGTGCGGGAAGCCATTAGCGGCCGATTCTCTCGCCACCCCCCACCCCCCCTCCCTCATCAGGAGGCAGTAGACAGAAGAGCCACTTTAGCATTCCCCTCAGCGCTGGGCAAAAGGATCTGGCTGCAACGCCGTCTGACCCCAGACAAAAGACGGTGCTTTTCCCCGCGCATTGGCGCGAGACAGGAGGCTCATTTACCGCCATTAGGTATATCTTCGGTCGCATTAACCGCTGGCGTCCTGCCCCTCCGAGAATTCGCACGTCGTCCGTGTCTGGCGGAATCCGCCCCAAATCTTTCCTTCCCATTTTTCAGCCCGAGAAGCGTGGCTCGGGTCCTAAACGTTTGCTATTATGGCGGGACAGTTTGGGACAGCCGGTACTTTTTTTGAATAATTAAGACAGACTCCTCGCTCAGTCCTGCTGAACCCAAATCTAATGAAGTACCCTGTGAATAAAGAACCTTTCATATGAAAACCCCTCACGGGACCAACTAATGCATTGTAACCTGAGGAACCAGTGACCTGGCCAGAGGGAGCCATTTTGAGTCAAAGCCTGCTAATGTCACGGTGGGGCCCAGCTTGCGTGTGGAGCTCAGGGAGAGAACGATTGATATTTCTCCAGAAGATGGCAAACTCCAGAAGTTTCCAGCCGCATTTCGGTTTTTTAAACCTCTGATCCCTGTTGAAGTCCAATCAAAACTATGACAAATAAGGTGAAAATATTTTATAATTGGATATAATTTATAATTCAAAAATATATTTTCACTGGACAGAAATTAAGACTCTAAATTCATGTTTATTCATGTTTCAGAGTTTATTCCCGTTCATTTTTCTTTCATGTCCAAAACACAGGCTCTGTTGTCAAAAACAAACAGAAAAAAAAATCGAGCCCTATATGGTGTCAGGAACCCCAAAGTCAAACATGGCTGCATCCATCAATAACCAGCATCCATAGGACTCCATGGGCCGGTCGGTGGAATCCATCTTTAGTTCTTTGTATATTTCAATGGATGAGCTCCAGAGAGAACTGTTGGGAGTTCCTTTCAATGGCATGAAAGCAGTCAACAGGATTTGCGGGAGAATTTGGTGCTTGAACAACTGCGTGGAAGTGCCATCTTCAAACAAAAATGCGCTCTGTTTGGTTAATTCAGTTCATTGTTAAAAGCAGCTAGCTGGCATCCACTTGCGAAAATCAAAGTGACAAATGTGCATATAATTGAGGGTTTCAGGTGTTGAATGTATCTAAACTATTGGTGATTTTAGTTATGAATTCATCTCTTGAATTTAATGGCACATTTTGTAAAATATCACTGTGTTGTCCGTCATTTTTTATTTTCGAGTCTATCACTTTATTTGTACTCATTTGAATGATTGTAGCATTTGTGTAATAATAATAGGCTTCTAAGAGACTACATTAGACATCTTATGACTAAAACCAGTTGACGTTCACTTAGCCAGACAGCAGTGGATGGGCTCCTCAGATATAGCCCATTGCAGAGTATTTATCACCACAGTTTGAGGTAGAGCTGGGCAACATATCCACATTATATCGATATCCTGATGCAAAGTAAAATATCGTCACGTATTTCGGATATTGTAATATCATGATATGAGATAAGTGTTGGCTTTCCCGGCTTTAGTTGCATTACAGTAAAGGGTTGCATTTTCTGCTCTTACCAGACCATTGTAGCTGTTGCCTGCACTTGCTTGGCTGTTATATCAAGACTACTACTAAATGGTTATCAAAAATATCATTGCGTGAATATTTTGCAAAATAACGATATCCGGTCAAAAAAAATCAAGGTATTACATTTTGTCCATATCACCCAGCCCTAGTTTGAAGATTTTTTTTTCTTTCTTTTTTTGTAAGAGCTATTTTGGGGATTAAGGCAGAGCATTTGTTCTACTAGTAACGAACCTTTGTGATGGTTCCTATGTAAAAATAAATAAATTAATAAAAAAGCAATATAAATAAAAGTTAAATGGTTATATTTACCATAATGCTTTCAGTAGAATACATACTAAATTTCAATATAGTGCACTGCATTTTATATCAGAGGCCATTACATGAATAAGTTGTCAGCCGTCAGTTAATCAGGCCTTGATCAGAGATAAATCTCCTGTTCTACAGTGTGGTCTTTACAAGCCCAGCAGTGCAGTTCATACCTTTCACCAGGAAATGTTTTCTCATTCAAGCAAGCAAAAACAACTTAGGATGGAATGGAAAATACTAATAGAAGAAAAAAGCTGTAATTAGTGTCTGTGTGTGTGTGTGTGTGTGTGTGTGTATAAATTGTCTACATAAAATTGAAAACAGTACATCAAATTTAATGTTTTAGCTTATCGACTTTATTATAAATGCATGCAATTGGAATTTGATGTTTGCAATACATTCTAAAAAAGTTAGGACAAGGGCAAAATAAGAGTAGGAAAGCATTAAATAGCAAGTAAAGTGCTGTTGAATATGCAACACTATCATGCTTGGAAATGAAAAAAAGCATCCACAAAAGGTCCAGCTGTCAACAAGTGGTTTAGTGGGAGTGGTTTAGGCTTGTCACATCATATGATTGTATAATCTAACATTTCCAACACATTTCTCGATGGGATATTTCAAGGATTTTAGGAATTCACTTTTAATAGTTAAAAGATTCAGATAATTCAGAGAAATTTCTGTGTGTCAAGGATGAAACAAATTCTGATTGTGACTTTCGATCCCTCAAATGGTAGTGCATGGAAAAGTGACCTGATTTTGTGATGGCTATTACCAGATGAGCTTCAAAATACTTTGTAAAGCCTTTGTCGACTCACATCAATTAACACTGCATTCACAAATGCAAGTTAAGACTTCAGTTTGCACCAAGGAAGACATTTGTCAGCAACATCCAGATACGGCACCTTCTGCTCTGGGATTCAGCTCGGATTAAACGCGCTGATGAAGGGCAGAACCATGTGGTGTCTCAGACTTTCAATTTGCCTATAATATTGATCGATGTTGCGTTGTCTGCACTAAAAAAGAAAAAAACTATGCCCGATGTTACAAGTGCAAAGTTCAAAAGCCTGCGCCCATCATGATATAGGCTTTTGCCAGCACGCACGGCATGGGTAACTTGCACTCTCCACGTGGGTTGCATTAATGCTGAAAGACATACATGCATTATGAAGCAACACATTATGTCTTTCTGATGTCGTATTTTCAGGGAAATGCCTTCTCAATTCACCCAGAAGGTGGCCGGGTACATTCTGCATATACTGTATTACAGCAGTGTGGCTAAGTAATTGGACAGAGTGGGTGCTAAACTGGTCAGATTGCAGTCCACACCAGTCTTTCACTGAATATGCAAGGAACAGCATGGAACACAAAATGCATCAATGAAAATCCCGGACTGTGGAGCAGCTAAAGGATGGAAAAGGGGAAGAATGGGACAAAAAATTCAGCCTTCAAACCTGTGACCAATAGGAGTCTGCAGTTCCCAAATGATTAGTAAGTGTTGATTAAAGAATGGGTGATGTAACACATAGTTAAACACAGTCCTATCCTCACTCATATGGAATGTGAGGCAAGTATCAAATTCTGAATAACTTTGACTGAGGAGGCTTCCTCAGTGAATCAAAACCTTGCTTAAATTTCTCCATAGTGTGTGCTCCGAACAGTCCTAACATTTTAAAATCCCGAACGAAATAGCTGCTTAAGACCTGTTTTCATATAACTTGTGAAAACCCAAAGATAAAGCATGTTATGAGCTCCCAAAAGAAAATGGAGCAAGATACCTGACTACAGACTCCTTGTTCACATCCAAACTTGTCGTTATAATTAAGAGAAGAAAAAAAAAAGCACTGAGCTTGCAGTTGCAATACATCCCAACTGCTCACAGCATTTTAAGGGAAATTATAATGGGGGTGGGTGTATTTTCCTGGCTGCTTAAATTTTGAATAAGAAAACACTGCCAGTCACACTGGTTTTATTCAACATTCTTCGAGATAATCATCACATCTCTTTCCCGCTGCCTTGTGGGTTATGAGATACACTGCGCTGTGTGCGCTCGAGATGTCTAAACCAGAACCAAGGTGGAAGTGATTAAGGAACAGGAAGCAACCATTTAAATTTGAAATGGATAGCTATGCGGTCCGCAAGAAACGCAGACGAATGCGCTCTCTCTCCCTCTCACATTCAGAAGTGCGCGCGCACACACACGCAAGCATTTAAATGTATGCAAACACACCAATATGCACATGCATGTACATTCCATAAACTCGCACAAGCGCATGTTTGCGCACGTACGCATTCACGAAAATATATGGCCTCACGTACCGTGCAGAATATATACTTCGAGATGCCGGAGCGTGCCGCGAATTGTGCTAGCATTCTCGGCCGCGCGCATCGTGGTCACGCATGCAGCTTTGCAGGAAAACCAAGGTCACTCTTCTCTCCTCCACATTGAGGCCCCAGGCTGCAGAAACAGCGGACAGCAGTCACAGAGGAGGTCTGGGACACGCAAAAACAAGCCTGTCTGGAGCCCCTCAATCACCCTCCTCATGCTCAGCCTCCATCAGAAGGCGACAGGTGCGTCAACCACTTCCTTCAGGTCGTTTGAAACAAAAAAAAACCCATAAAAATCTCCTCACAGAAAACACTTGACGATTAGCATCTGGGTCGGTTCATTTTATCCGCGCCCCCTCACTAACAAGGACCCACGACACTCGCTCAGATCAAAAACATTCACCCGAAGGAGGTCATGCCACCATGGCCAACTCCTGCCACTCCCGGGAATCCTGGCTTTTTATATCGCATGCGTTGACATGTCTAAATGGTTTCGAGTTTCCTTTTTTATTTCCGAGCCTGAAGGACTGCGGCTAGATGAACAGCACTCTAAGAGCTATTTCACGCATAAACGCAGCTGGGAGAATCAATAAGCCACACGCAACAGGAGGTGTGCACTGTACGAGCGGCTCTTGGCTGCTAACCTTTTGACGGCGAGTTGGCTACAGTCATGGCACGGCTGTCATTTTATCTCTGTTCAGTGAGCATTTTGAAAATTACGCGTGATATTTTATACGTTCAGGTTCAGCTTTTTGTTGTCCTCGCTGTGGTCTTAAGTACACGGCCAACTCTAAGATGATGGATTTTTACATCCATAGCAGGCTGGTTTATTCAGAAATTACAACCCATTTTACACGGTCCTCCAATTTTAAGGGAGCAAAATTAGTCAGCCATTCAGAGAAAGAAAGCCAACAGAAGACCTACATTTAGCCAGCCGTTATCTCTCAATATGCATTATGGGTAAGTGTCAATGACACTAAAGCATGGCAGCTCAAAGGCAAAAAAATCCAAAACAATTAATCAGAGACATAGTCAAAAGATCCACATCAAGCAAACACCTCAATAAGTATGTGATGGCAAGGATAGAGTTTGTGGAAAAAAATAAAAACTGTGGAGTTCTGATAGAAAGTCTTAAGAAAAGATGTGACGAGTATTTGAAAGATGAAAATAAGTGCTCATAATCCAAAGCATTTTTCTCATATCTGTGGAGGTGGTGCAGTGCAATGGTTTTTTTATGTCATATTCCTTGTCGTACTGAGGACTAATCACGGGATTACTGCTGAAGCATGCAGAAATGTCTCCTCAGATACAACCAAGTGTCTCAGAAATCTTTGGAGTAGCGTTTGACCATGCAGCATGACATTGACCTCAAACATATACCGAAGCAACAAGGAGGTTTTTCGAGGCCAAAAAGTGGAATATTCTTGATTGCCGTGAATCAAACTGAAAAACAGGTTTAGCGGGTACCGAGCAGCTTCTCCGCAGGAGCTCTTCCCAGCCTGCTCTGGAGCCATCTTTCTTGAGAGTGAATTGCCTTAAATTTTCGCTTCAGCAAATGGATTGGATTCCCACTGTAAATCATTGAGTTTTCGGCTTTGAATATTTCTCTGTTACTTTGGCCATATGTTAGGAACCATCCTCTTTCTATGGGATGAAGTATTTGAGTTTTCAGGCATTAGCTTGAACCTGATCAAGTGAGATATCTCAGTACACTTTAGAATGAATTCTGCTGTAGTTATCAGCGGTTGAAACATCAATGAAAATTAAAGCGCCCATAGCTGAGGCTATCATTTAAGCCAAAACTGCAACACCCCAACAACAATGTATTAAATGACGTGGTTTGCATTGCATCTTGGGGACCTTCCTCTTGCATCCTCACTTAGCTCTTGCTAACACTGTAGTATGTCAATCTTGGTTTCATTTGCTTGTAAGACCTTCTTCCAGAACTCAGTAGGTGTGATTTGGTACAGAAGCAAACTTGTATCCTGTTACTCATGTTTTCTCGGGATAATCAAGGTACGAATCTTGCAGTGTAACCTTTGCAGGTCTGATCGTGAGGTCTTCGGCGCTTAGTTGTTGCTGACATTCAAGCCTGCAGGCTGGCGATTATTTAACTTGTCTGGCAGATAATTGTCATTTTTTAAGTTAGTTGAATATACTTCAGTCATTGACTGCTCAGGTTCTCCAGGGCCAACCGGACCCTCTTCAATTACAGAGTTCACCAGTCCAATATTTCCTCTAAATGATGTTTTGAGGGATTAATTATGGCTTGACTTAGATCAGGTTTTCCAAATTTTATCACCATTTTTTTTTGTTTCATTTCCTTGGCTCATAATAGCATAATAGCTAAACAGACTTTTACAGGAAAAAAAGATGGTTCTGATGACCAATGTCAAAATAGTCTCCAATGAGTCCAGAGTAAAATATATAAACTGTAAATCTTGACAGATAGATAGATAGATAGATAGATAGGTACACTGTAGATAGATAGATAGATAGATAGATAGATAGATAGATAGATAGATACTTTCTTCTCTTTTTTGCATTAAGAAAGCAAATTGAATAAACCTGAAAAATTTAAATTTATGACAAGCTACTAGTCCTAAACATTATGGTGCCCTGAACCTGAGGTTAAGGCCTCATTAAAAGTGAAGTAATTGGAAAAAAGATATGTTATTCTTATAAAAACCTGACTGAAATGACATCAAAATAAACATTAAAATTATCACTCAAAAGTCAAATCCTGAAAATAATGTACGAGTCCCAAAAACTATGGATGGCTCTGTATAATGTTGCCAAGAAAGACCAAACTGATGCAGGACCAACCACCCCGAAGAACAAAAAAAATGCTGTAATATTTTTCTGCTGGTTTAAAAACACGCCTGTTCAAAATAGTGACCTTTTCGACAGACAAAGCCTGGCGTTTTGTTTTTTTTTTTGCAAAGAGGCTTTTGTAATATGTGAGAAATGTCCTGGGAGATCGACAGAGATGACGCACTGCTCTGGCTCGGGCGAGAGCAACACATGCATTTGGGCAGCAGCTGCAAATGAGTTCGGGCGGTTTTCCTGCACGGGAAGTGCGAGCACACATGCACGCAAACATGCATGCGCATGCACCCGCACATATGCAGGACGCCGCGCGCAGGTGTGCACACAAGCACGCACGTACGCGCGCGCCCGCCCGGCGCGACTGCAGGCGCTCGTGCAGAAGGGTGCAGTCGGACGGGATTCTCGGCGTTTTTCGGAGCGCGAGCCTGTCTCTCCCTCCCACTCCATTTTAAGCAGTCAGCCTGTCAGTGCTGGCCACGGTTACACTGGAGTAAGTAGGCCAAAAGCCATGTGAGGACAAGAGCAGGGAGAGGGAGAGAGCGAGAGAGAGGGAGGGAGGGAGGGAGGGAGGGAGAGAGAGATTCAGAGGAGGAGGAGGGAGGGAGGGAGAAAAATGGGGAATGAGGTAGAGAGCGAAAAAAGATGAGAGGACAACAGAGGGAGAGCGATACATGCTCAGAAAGTAAAACGAATGAGAGCGAGGGACAGCGAAAGAGAGAGCGGACAGGACAGGGAGCGAGAGAGCGAGAGAGAGAGAGAGAGAGGGACGGAGAGATTCTCGCTCCATTTTCTACTGCTGCACAAGAGGGGCTGAGTGAAATGGCAGTCTTAGCAGTGCGGAGACTGGCACGATGGGCGGGAGGATCTGCATTGCGGCGTGGCATGGCTCGCCCGCTGCGTTAAAAAACGACGGCTCTGCCACGGTCCAGCTCTGCCCGGGCCGACGAAGAGCCCCGGTGTCCCTGCTCACTCTGGAGCGGTTCGGTGGCTCCAGTGACCTGCGAGCAGGAGGTACTTCCTGTACAACTTCCAGAGAGCATTCCTATCAGCGTCAGTCAGGCGTGGTCGGCAGGATCAGCAGTATAGGAGGGAGGGAGATCGAGAGAGAGAGAGAGTAACTGAGAGAAAATGGAGGATAAGAAAGAGGGTAAAAGAACAGGAGAGAAAAAGAGAGATTATGAGGGTAAAGAAGAAATGCAAGGAGGAAACGGAGACGGTGAGAAGATGGAGGGCAAAGAGAGGAGTATAGCAAGCGCCATAAAGACAGCCAGAGAAGAAGAAAAATGGCCGGGAATTCAATGCATAATCGAGGCAGAGAAAGAAAGGAGGACAACAGATAACTACATAACATCATATGCTGGGCTCCCAGGCTCATGCAGATATTGAAGTGTATATTGATTACCAACAGTATGGGTGGCAGGGTAACCAAGGGTTTGGTTGCTGAAGAGTTGCTGGTTCAAGACCCCAGTGGAAGACCCTTTACTGCAAATTTGCTGTTGGGGCTTTACCCTGATTTCTCTCTCTATCCCTCCTCACTTGCCATAGTTCTATCCATAGTGAGATATGTCCTGAGTGGAACTTCCAGGGTTTTGTTTTTCAAAGCATTCATTTATATATATATATGATTTTGAGAACTTGACATAAAATGGAAGTCTTTGAAATGTTTTGTTTGTACTGAGTACGTGCTAATTGAAACACATACATAATGTTTCGTCAATAAGATTTTCAAATTATTTTCTTTCTGCAGTATGCCCAGATAGAAACTGATATAAATACCAGAGAACATCTGAACGGTTTTGGGGGAAATATTTGCAGAAAAACGTGATTTAAATGAGATTTAATGTTAATTTTTTTGTTTTTTAAATCAATATCGAGATTTGAGATCGTTTTAATTTTTGATTGGATTATCCTGTTTTCATTAGAATAACAGTCTGTCAAAGGAAAAAGCTGAACTGTATCCATGCTGTTCGGCATTGAATAAATCACGTATAGCACCATTAAAACTTCGTTCTCAAGGACTATGCATTTTGCGGAAGTAATTTTCCCAAAACGTGTCTTCAGGAAACATGCGTCATATGGTATTTCAATAAACAACTCTATTTTAATAATGCAATATAGAAATTTCCATTAGTTGTTTCGACCTTTCATAACAACACTTTGATGTAGCATTTTTATAAAACAAGGGCACATCATTGCAGGTCTGCATTGAAATATTCAAAGAAGCTGTTAATGTCCCAGATGGCACGACACATTCATACTGTGATTGCAGTCCATAAACCATTAACTGTCCTTCCTGTTGAATAGTTATGCACAAAAATTTCTTTTGCATTGTTATTTAGAAATGAAGTGCAATCATGCAAAAACTGTCTCTGCCCCCCCCCCCCCCCCCCCCCCCCCCCCATCTCTCTCTCAAACACACAAACACACAAACACAAATATGTACAAATACACCAACACAAGGAAAGGAACACCAGGCAATATCCCTGGATATGCCAGTTCACGCTGAGCTGCTCAAGTGCTCCCCTTGTTCGTAACATTTCACGAAACGCGCTTATCGTTACTCGAAATGACCGTCAGTCCTCTTCGAGCTCAAAGAATGAAAAAAGAAAACCGGGGAATAACGTAGTATTTGGACGAATTTGTGTCACGTTGTAAATAATGACTGTCCTTGCTTCTCTAATTGTGATTTTTAGCATTGGCGCGTTTCCGTGCGCGAGCTGTCGCGCCCACGGCGAGGCCAATTGGGAAAGCGGTGGATTCCAGCACCCTCTCTTTAATCCCGATTACATTATTTAAACCGTTTCACCGCAGTTGGCAGGAGCAGCATTCTGATTATGTCATCAAGACGCCGCCGTCGTGTCAAGCTGATGACTGTTTTCAGGGGGCTACTGATTTCTCCCTTTGTGTCGTGGGGGGGGGGGGTCAAATTCTGGCCCGATGTGTGCCACGGTCACCGCACCCTGTTTTCTGTGCTTTACCTTCTCCATGTGACTCCCCTTTCGCTTGCATTTGAGGTGGTAATGGCGGCAACGGCCATTAGCCCGCACTCGCTCCTGCGTGTTTCAATTATTCTGTTAATATCCATTTTTACCTTCACCGCATTAGTTTTCCTGTCTGTATTGAGATCACACACACATACACACACACACACAAACAGACACATATACGTGTGCATGCTCACCAATAGGCACACACACTACGTCGCTCAATATTGTGACATGATATATATTTTGCATGATTACACTGGTGCATTAAAAATATTAATACACAGCAATGTACTCCTTTCAACGCAGTTTTATTTTACGGTTTTCGGTGCCACGTGAATGATGTCTGGGTTTTTAAAATCCTAGTTCTTTTTAAAAGATTCCCCCTCTCATGTAATTCTGCCGGCACAAGAAATTCATTTAATTCAGCTCGTTCTCAATGGATTTTCAATGGCTGGTTTAATGGTAGAAAGGTCATAGCCTACCTCACAAAAATTTGCCACTATTGAAATTGCATTCCTGTTACGTTACTTCAAGAA
The DNA here is from genome assembly GCA_029721435.1 of Gymnothorax reevesii. Classification (NCBI taxonomy): domain Eukaryota; kingdom Metazoa; phylum Chordata; class Actinopteri; order Anguilliformes; family Muraenidae; genus Gymnothorax; species Gymnothorax reevesii. Next base: position 100,394,942 of record CM056578.1, read on the forward strand.
CTGTGTTGAGCTCAGATGATTTGTTGAATAAGTTTAAAGATGGCCGTACGGGCATTTTTCCTTCTAAAATGTTGTTGCATTCGTCTCTTTCCACCATTGTCAGCTGCATGCGGCCATTTTCTTCGTCAGCCGGCGTCTCGCACATGCGTGTGCGAGCGTGTGCTGGTACCTGGGGCACGAATGCTCGGACATTCTTGCGCTTGTGCTGATTCGCGGATATTTCCATGGGCCGGGTCAAGCTCGAGGGAAAATATCACGAGTGATGCAAGATGCTTCGTGCTGGGAAACAGACAGAGCCTTTAGCGGGGCGAACAGCAAACGCTTTGTGTCCGTTCGCAAAACCGTGGCGGCGGTGCGCTTTGCCAGGGAGCTGCGGACAGAGATATCATTTTGATAACCGATTTCTCTGCGGAGTCATACTGTCCTGCAACGGATGTGGAAATTACAACATGAGTCCCGTTCCCAATTCCCAGTTCTGCGTACTGACACCATGAGCACCGTTACATTAGCACAGGGGCCTGATCTAGGTCACAAAATGTCACACTTTTGTTCAGGCGGTTTAAATTCGGATGGCACTCGGTCCATTTTTCACGCAGTAATTCAAAGAAAACATCCCGTACTTCAGTCGATCCATATTTCAGTAGATTCTGTGAGACTGACTGTCAGCATCAAAAGTTCTCAATGCAGAACATGCAGTGAACAGCCAGGGCAGAAATTTGTTCAGCCTGGCATAAATCATTTTATAAATCAACGCAATAGGGCTACAGCTAATAAAAGAAAATTAATGACATCAGAATAGCCTCCAACTCAGAAGGTTTTTTTTTTGTTTGTTTGTTCCTTTGGTTTATGCGTTTTCTGAACAAAAGGTGAAATACGCATCCATTTTAAGCTAACGCTGAAAACACTGATGCTGGAAATTGGTGCCGATCGTTACGTTCAGTGTATTATAAACGCCTTAGCTGAAAAATATGCAAATTAATAATTATACGCAAGCAAATAAAAACCGATAAGCAAAAAAATGTGACCAAGCCATCACAAGCACTGATATTTCTTTCCTCTCACATTTCTTGACTCCTTTACAATATTCATACTGTATAAAATTCCCTCAGATTCCACCTCGGGATGTTTTTATTTGTGGCTGACTCATGACATAATTAATTAATTAATCTCACATGCCTGCAAAATACCACAGGAACCGACACTAGCATTCCGTTTTCAGTGCATCTTTTTTGCTCAGACCAGTATTTACTTTGTGACTCAAAAGATTTCAATCTAAGAGCTTTCACTGCGAGCCACTGAAACAAATGATTCAGTCATGAGACGCAGCCCTGGGCCTGATGTCGGTTTACCACCAATGATTCATGTGATTCATGAGTTCGGAGGGAGGGAGAACTCCCATTGTCACTCCCCCATTCATTTCTGCACACTTATCAAAGGGCTTGCGGTCACCGGATGAGAATTCTTCACGGGTCTTTTCCGGCGGAAATGCTAATTCCTCCCAAAGGGTTTGCCCAGCTGTTTATAAGCTGTGTCCTTAAGTTTAAAGAGCCAATATTAACATTCACCCTTTGTAATTTGTAATAATGGTAAAAATGGGTGGTGTTAAATTAACCCTTTCAGGGTACACAAGAGCCTATTCCGGTGATAATGTACTCTAATACTCCTCTACTCCTCTATGCAGGAGTTTGGACATTTCGCAGAAAAATAATATGCCAAAAATTCTCACGCATTCTGCAAAAGAAAAAAAAAAAGATGTACCGGATGTATCGTCCCATTTAACAGTTCAGTTTAATTTAGTCCTTGAATTTTAAGTAGAAAAATAATATAAGAGAGAGAGAGAGAGAAAAGAAAATTGGCCAGGCCATGATATTTAGTGACTTGTGCCTCTTCATCAACTAGGCCACTGTGCTAAACGATCTCTGTGTGGTGAGCAGATCCTGAATCGGGGGTTATAATGATCTGGAAGGAAGGTATGTCCGTGTTCGGTCTGGCATCGTGTAAAGAGGTACAAAAACTGCTTTCAAAACTGCCACGGTGAGTCTCACCGACACAAAAGTCTAGACGTGCCATTTTCACTCTGCATAAGCCGAAAATGGGCAATAACCTTAAAAAAAACAGACAGTTCGCCAATATGACGTTCTGAGATTTCCGCCATTTTGAAAACCTGCAAATTGTCTGGTTGTCTGGCCCTCCCTGCCCAAACCCCACCTGACCTTTGTCTGACATCCCGCGTTCTCATTAGTGACATGTCTGAGCCAAGCACATGCCACACGCACAGCACATCGCACGACTGTAACTGTGTTTAAGAGCACACACACTCTCTCGTGTGAAACACCATGGAACTTGCACAGTAGCCCTCAACACAGGTAGTGAATGACCTCGCATGTCCAGCCCTTAATCATCATGCTGTAAAAATCTCTAAAAAACTGTTCTTCAGCTTGATTTTGAAAAAGAACGGTAAACTCAGCAACTGAAACTGATTACGAGGAAACAATCTAATCAACAGCGCCTTCTCTACTGCCGCAAATCGGCCAATCAGCACAGTCCATCTTGCAGAGTCAGAACAAGAAGGCACACATAAAGCCTACGTAAAGGCTAACGGGTGAGAGGTTTGGGTGTTGGTTTATCTGAGGCCAGGCCGCATGTGATGGTGACAAGCGAGTGCCTGTGGGCAGGAGGGGGTCTGGGGGCAGGGGGGTGCACTTGTCACTACGCTGCTGTATCTCTCATCCCCTAAAGCAGCAGTCAGCAGAACGATCCGGAACATCCTGTTCGCTGGCTGGCAGACCGACTCCTGCAACCGGAAAACCGAACTCGGTACGACGATGCCGGCCAGACAGCACGTACGGGACATTCATCAACGCAAGCGCTGTTGTCTGCATCTATACGTGTGTGTTCACGCGTGCATGTGTGTGTGACATTTCAGGGCCTGCTCAGAGAGAAAGAGGCTGCGGGAAAGATCCGTATTTCACTGGGAGTGGTACGGCGTGGCACTGCGGCATTCTCTGAAAGGACACCTCGCAACCAGGTTTGTACCATCGAATAACACTAGGCTAAAGGTATCGACAGGTCTCTGCCGGCCCGAAAACCACCGGGTACCAGTTTTGGCACAACCACGGGCACCTGAAGGGCGTTGTCTCGTCGTAGGGGCGAGTGCGCCCCACCTGAGTTTGCCGCAGACCGCAAAACACCCTTTGTTCTGAAGCTGGCGCCCGACTCCGCCAGTCAACCTTAAAATCGGACCGGAGCCATGGGCACCAAAGTCCGTCGCCCTCGTTGTGGGAGCGACCACAGGCGAGCAAGACAATAGAGACACATTTAAGCCAACACTCTCCCGTACTGCAGCAATCAGGGGATAAAACCTCTGCGCTCCCAGCTCTACACTCTATCATCCAGCGTGAGAAACCCAATCACCTGCTGGGCTGTTTTTTATTTTTATATCAAGTCGAAGAGGAGATTTGTGAAGATGTCGGACTCACACAGAAGAGTCCAGAGAAGGGACAGATAGGTTTCTATCAGAGTACCAGGGAGACTACGCAAGACGAATCCTGCTACAGTTAGTGCAGACACACCACAGCCTCATCACAACCTCCTTACTAGTGCCCTTCCAATCCCTCCACCCAACGTGTACAAACTGCCTCAACCCCCCCCCCACACACACACGCTCATGCTCCCTTAATGGCGAGTGTCTGCCCGAAAGTGATTCACGTGCCCGTTCAATGTGAGCCCTCCACTATCGTTTAAAGATAACTTGGTTTCATTCGCAGATTTTTTTGGGGGGACGAAAAACAAAGTTCCGTTATTTGAGATGGAAAAAAAGCGCATTGCGTTTTAGAAGACTAAGCTCAACAATCACACACACACACCCCATTCTTCACCACGTCCCCGACTAACTCCATCGCACCACACCCAGAGACAAAGTGTATCGTAACCAACCTGCACCAAAGTCGCAATTCGCGAGCTTGGCGCGGATTCGTCGAGCGCGGCGCTAACAAAAAAAAAGAAGAAAGCTTTCTGTTTTCGCCAGGCGGGCTCATGCCAGGGACTTTCCGAGGCAGCCGGATGGAAGACGGTTAATGGGACGAGCGATATTAGGGCTGGGCTCTGCTACGGGCTGCCCAGACAGCGCCAATGTGGACAGACGGCTGGGCCAGATGACATGAGGCAGGGTGGGGAAAAAAAAAAGCTGTCTCACCGCTATAGCGTCCGCCGCCGTGAATCGGTGCCCCCGGCGAGGAGATTATGCAGCAGCGGAGAGAGGAACGAGGCTCTCAGTGCTGTCTGTGAGCGCTGCCATTTTACGCAGCAGCCAGACAGCCAGCCAGTGAGAGAAGGAGGGAGGGAGGGAGGGAGAGAGGGAGGGACGAGTTTTTTGCGGCTAACGTGAGCGCAGGCTGGCTGACTGGCTTCCCGACTAACTGGGCACGTCCGCTCGGCTGTCTGTGGCCCAGTTCACACCTCACACTAGAGATGTGAAGGAAGCATCAGGGGTCGTTATCTTTTTTGGGTGGGCGGTAGTGGCATGGGGCCAGAGCCCTGCACATGAAAGGAGTGCCAAACGGGACAAATTTTTGCAGACCACGGGCCCACAGTTGGCACCTGTGGCCAATTCAAAAATAACGATAGTAAAATAGTATTAATATCAATGATGACAACAATAATTTTGTGTTGACGAGCATAGTTGAATACGTTATAGTTGAGGATGAAGTAGCAGACCAGTGAAAGTAAATGATGCAAGCCATCGCAGGGCTGCAGTCCGGCTCGAGCTGGTTCCTCCGTAAATGATCCAGAGCCCACAGAGTTCTATAGTCCGGCTCGAGCCGGTTCCTGCCGGTTCGCCACACTCTTAATCAAGCCGACAGAGGCATCACTGCGATGGTAGAGCTGGGTCTGCCTCAGGTCATTAAAAAAAAGAAACCCCGGCGATCATAAACGGGTCGAAAAAGCTACCGACGCGGAGGCAAACAGACCAGGGCATCAGAAAACTGTATGCGGTCAGTGATGGCTGCCATCAAGGATGTGTCTGTGTTTCTGAGAGAGAGAGTATGTGTGTCTGTGTGTGTTTGGCAGTGTGTGTGCTCAGGCAGTCGAAGGTTTCATGAGATCAAACACAAGTGTACCGAGCTGTCGCTGTTCACGCTCTCCGCAGTACTTTGTGTTGCTCTCAAGACAGGTAGACGTGGGGTATGGTTTAGCAGGTTTGGTGCATTTCCAAACGCCACAGGCCAGGAGAGGAGGAGAGGACAAAGAACGTCCGAGGTCGAGTGCCCGGTGTCGAAAGCAGGGTCCGCTGTTTCACGGAGGTCCAGCTCTCGATGATTCGGTCTCCTTGCTCGCATCGCAAAAAAAAAGAGCTTTGTTTCTCCTAATCCCTCCATCAACCTCTCTCTCTCTCGCTCTCTCACCCCCCACCCCTCCACATGCTCCCCCCCCCCCCTCGCCTACAAAGACTCCTCAGCTGATTTTAAACCACCAAAATGTCACATGACCCCACTGCCGGCATTCCCTCACCCTACCGCCACTACCCCCCCCTCTCCTCCCCCACCCCGATCTCTTCTTCCCTCACTCAAACGCAATCCTTTCATTTCCGTCCATCCCCCCCTTCTTCTGCTGTCGAAAAAATCCTCAGCTTAGCTAAAACCGCTCCTCGCGTTTACCGAGTCTTCGTCCTTTTCGTTCGAATTCGTCCAATTTCTTGCGCTTATGTTTTGCTATCGTTAGAGATGACCAGGCACCCCTCGCAGCTCCCGAGAGCCTAACCCGTGGACATAACAGCAAAACGTCACAAGTTAGGGTCTCAGGGATTGAGAGAGGTACAGTTTGCCTTTGTTTCGTTCATTCGTTCTTTCGTTTGTTCACTCGTTTCCCAGCAATCGCGTATGTTCGAAGTACTATTTTCACCAAAAAAAAGAGAAAATGACAATGTCGGGAATGGGGGGAAAGCGAAAGATCGGCCCTGATGCAACAGGGAGAGTCAGACACAGAGGCAGTCAGAGAGAGAGAGAGAGAGAGAGAGAGAGAGAGAGGCGAGCCAAGGGCAGCATCGATCTCTGAGATGGATTCCCTCCTCGCCAGCTTTGTTTTCGGGGTCCCCCGCGTATAAGGGCGCCGCATGCCCGAGTGTAACATCAGCCACACACAACAGTGAGACCCAGTCTATCACCCCCACATTTACCTCCATTTACCGCCCCACCCCCCCCCCCCACCCCCCTGCACATACTCACACATCAACACGCATGCAGGTAACACACCACGCCGTACCAATCCTGTCTCCTCACACACAAGTCCCCGACATGTAAATGCGAGGGGCAGGGGGGTTAAGGGGGTTGCTCCTTCAGGTGACCCAGCCTTAGCCTCTTACTCAGGTAATTCTTCTATCCCCCCCACACCGCAGTAACCCCCCCCCCCCCCCAATCATCCGCCGTCGCCGCCACCGGCCGCTCTGAGCCAAGCGCTCGGGGGGGAAGCCAGCAAAGCAAACAAAGCCGCGGCAGCTTCGCCGCTAACACACACCACCGTCCGACAGAAACGCAAAAACAATCCGCAAGCGCGGTGCACCAGCCCCGCAGTCGCACCAACCGCCTCAGCGCCACCGTTTCTCACCTAGACACGACTTCGCCACCAATTTTAAACACCAACACATGGCGTACCTCCTCTTCGGAGAGCGCCTTTCACCAGCTAACCTTCAGTTTTTCACGGCGATCTTGACACTAACTGACAGACGTTACCGTTATTGCGGGTGATAGAGAGAGAGGGATTTAACAGCGTTTTGAAAAGCACTCACCGCGAATCGTTCGGCTGCGAGGGGCTCGGGCGATTCCTGGTCTGCCGCTCAGTCGCAGCCTGCTCGACACAGAGAGAGAGAGAGAGAGAGAGAGAGAGAGAGAGAGAGAGAAAGAGGGAGACAATCTCAGATTTCAACTTTTGAAAGAGACAGGGCTGCATGCAAAGTCCGGAGGGGTGTGCTCGGTTTAACGGAAAAATGAAAGAGAGAGAGAGAGAGGGAGGGAGGGAGAGAGAGAGAGAGAGGGAGGGAGAGAGAGGTGCCTGGAAATGAAACCCGGCAAACTGCGATAAGAAAGGGAGGATGGGTACCGCGACGGAAACGAGAAAAGAAACGCACATGTGCAGCGCGAGAAACGGAGAGAGTGAGCGAGAAATAGAAAGAGAAAGAGAGGGAGGGGAGCGAGAGAGACAGCGAGAGAGAGAGAGAGAGGGGGGGAAAACTGCGTTCAGAGGTTCGGCAACTCCCACGTTTTGAAGTTTGCTAAAAAAAAGATGCGTACGGATTTTAAAAGAAAGAAAAAAGGAACCGTCGCTCAGAAAGGGACAAAAAATTGAGGCAGAAAAAATGAGCTATCGAGCTATCGCGCAGCGAGAGGAGATGGGGCGAGGAAGCGTCCGACGAGGTTCGCTGGACGCCGAGGGTTTTGGCGACATCGGCCTCGGAGGGTCTGGAGCGCCAGCCGTCTGTGAACAGGGCCAGTAGAGCAGAACAGCCGACTGCTAGCCAACGGACTCGGCAAAAAGAGAGAGAGAGAGAGAGAGAGAGGGAGAGAGGGAGAGACAGAAAGAGAGAGACAGTGCCCCCCTCACACACACACACACGCACACACGTATGCGCACACACACACACACACACACCTCTCTCTCTCTCTCTCTCTTTCTCCCAGTCTGTACCTTCTGTCTGGCCCGTTAGCATGTTTAGCGTTTTCATATTCAGAGCGCAGGAGAGCTGGGAAAGGTAGCTGTCATCTGATATTTGCAACAGATGGCGAACCGAAAAAGAGGAACACAACACACACACACACACACACACACACTCATACACACACGAAAAGAGAAAAAAAAATACTGGCATACCGGCAAAAGAAAAAACATCCTCCAAAATGAAAAAAGGAAAGAAAATCAAATAAAGGAAGGAATGCGTCAGCGCTAGCTGCAATCTCATCCGTGCCCCCTCTCTCTCTCCCTCTCTCGCTCTCTACACTTCTGCAGCGCACTCTTTCGGTTCAGTCCTTCTCTCCATTTTTCTCTCCTGCCTTCTTTTTGTCCGTACCCCCTAAGCTCTGCTCGTTTCTCTCTCTCGCTCTCTCTCTCTCTCCCCGACATGTCGAAGAGGGAAAGGCTGCGCGGGTGTGGAGATTCGGCGTAGCAGCAGTGCTCTCCCTGCCTGAGGTCCACGCTGCCTCTACAAGTGCGTATCCACCAGCAGGGGGGAAAAAAACCAGAAATATCATCCATTCATTTCCTCCAACAGCTGAAATCATTTAAGCCCGGAGGCCCGCAACTCTGTGGTATCAACACAAGAGGCACGGAGCGAGGAGAGAGGGAGAGAGAGAGAGAGAGAGAGGGAGAGGGAGGGAGAGAGAGGGAGAGCGAGAGAGAGAGAGAGAGAGAGACGACCGTGGCAGAACAGTTTGCAGATTTCCACCTTTTTTTTTCCCCTCTGTAGAAACTCCTTCTCCCTGTTGAAAAGGCTCCGGGACTTTCTCCTGTTCCTGCTCGACTGTATTCCCTCTCACACACACACGCACACGCACACACACACACACCAGGCTGCCCTGCTTCCTCGGCTCCGCTCTCTACAAGTATAATAACCCAGCATCAATAAGGGAACCTTTTTCCAAAAGAAAAGAGTGAGGGATAGAGAGAGAGAGAGAGAGAGAGAGAGAGAGGCCATACAAACATAGCAACATGATGTGCCGGGCTTACCGAGACTACATTTAATCTTCACTGGCTCCCCCAGGGTTCAGGGAAAGCGAGCGAGCGAAAGAGAGAGAGAGAGAGTGAGTGAGTCAGGGAGGGTGGGGGAGCGAGGGAGGGTGAGAGGGAAGGCGAGAGAGACGAGGGGGGAGGGAGGAAACTCAGAGGAAGGGAGACTGCTGACGGACAACGCACAACAGGCACAAATCAGCGACGGCAGAGAAATGTTCCCCTCTGCCTTCTTTACTCTCTTTCGCTCTGCTTCTCTGTCCGTCTCTTGTCTCCCTCTCTCTAAGACACACACACACGCACGCACGCACTCACGCATGCACGCCGTGTCTGATTTTCAAAAGCCTCGAATGTTACTCGAGGGCTGCCACACACGATGGTGTGAAGCATGCCTGCACATGAACGCGATCAGTAATCAATACGCTATCCTAATCACCTTCGGCGCGCGCCCCCTCCCTCCCTACTGCAACACAGCAAACACACTCCTTTATCAACCGCCCTTTGTCCAACCACACCAGCAACTCATATTGGATTTACAGTGAGCCCAGTCTGCAGAAAACACACACACGCAAACACACAAACACACACACTGGCGTGCACACACACTCACACACACACACACGCAGGCATGCACACACAAACGCAAACATGTCCACATACTCATACACACACAGGCATGCACACGCACTTACACACATGCGCGTGCGCGCGCATTCGCTCGCACAAACACATACGGGCATGCACAAACACACACACATCCGCGTGCACGCACAAACACACATCCACCCATCCACCCTCGCACTTATGCACCTCCCCCCCAACGCAGGCATGTGCCCACCCCACACCCAGTTACAAGCACACCTACACACACACACATACACACACTCGCAGCACCAGCCCGGTCGCAGGGGCACATGCCCTCACATCTGCACTCAAAAACAGCACTTCTGCCACGCAAACACAGCCTCACAATTCCAGCCTGCAAAGTAATTTGCCTTCGGAAATAGGATGCGGCATCAAACGCGAAACATTCGCCTCTACGACAAAGCTAATGGCCACTGTAACAATGCCGCCGACGATAGCAACACCCCAAAAAAAAAACTGCAAAATAAATGAAACGCCTCCCGCTCTGCGGCGGAGACAGAATCGAGCGTTCTGTGAGACGACGCGAGTGCCCGTCTCAAAGCCCAGGATGCCTTTAACAGCCAAAAAATGCCTCGAAATCAATCAGCGGCAGAATAAACAGCCACAGCTATGTCGCTAACGGTTCAAACGGAACGAGCGGCCAGTTAAAAAGCTCACAGAGGAGAGCGGTTAGCCATCTCCCTTCTCCTTTTCTTTTCCATCCTCTGCGTAGACGTCGCTACTTCACAGACAGTCAGCGAAAGAGAGAGATAGGTGGAATTACCCCTCCTTTTTTTGGGAGGATATTAATAACTGCATGTCGCCAGGATTCAAACGAACGTATTGCCAGCTCGGTTCGATGTATCTCGCTACCCCTTGGCACGTATTCGGGCACATGCATGAAACCGCAAGAGGGCAGGAACACAGAAAACACTTGCCGACAAACGCAGAAGACCGAGACGCGGACGGTGAGCGCGCCGAAAACACGTGCGTGCGAAAGGCGCAGACGGGCGTGCTAACATGCGACGGCGCTAACACACGCACGCGTGCAAGCGGACACGCGTGAAGGCGCGCTAACGCTAAGTGGACCGCACAGGTAGTCACGACACCCCTGCAGAGGCGCGCGCTCGCACACCAATCCCACACACGCAGATACCAGCTGCACCCCAAGATACACCCACAGAGCTCGGATGAGCGGGGCGCTAGCGCACACCGAACCCACACGCGGTTATTCACAGCCCCCACACACACCGACACCCACCGCAACCACGCGCCCTGCCTCTCGGCTCCTAAAGGTGGACACACGTAGCATCTCCCCACGCGACAGCTTAGCGCTTTTCACAGCACTGTCCCGCCCCCTTTAAACACTTCCGACACGAGCCCGGCTCTCACACAGGGACCGAGACAAGCAGGAGGGATTGACAGGGACAGGAAGACTGAGATGTAGAGAGGTAAAGAGACAGAGAGCATTTTAGGACACTGCAGTCGATGGCGGCAGACGATGGGACTAGCAGGGAGGGAGATGGGGAGGAATTTGTGGCGCGATAGCGGTGAAGTGTCACTGTATCGGCAGAATTCGCAGTCCCGGGGGGAGACTAAGGCCGTGTCGGGAGAAGTAGACGGAGAGGAAAGGGTGCTGACAACAGCGAGCTGAAAAACGCCGAAAACGGCTGTCCCGCTGGATGGAGACATAACGGCTTTTTTTCTGGGGGGGTGGGGGAGGGGTTTTCAAGGGGCATTCCAGGCGACCCCCTGGAAACATATCACAGCGGAGCGGCAGTCGAGGATTCGGAGTCGGCGGTTTTTCAAACGAGCCGATCTATTCTCCGTTTGTTCAGGTGCGACCCCGCCCCTACCAAACTCCCCACTGCCCCCCCAGCCCCCGCCCGAACTGTACCCCATTCGCCCACTGCAGGCTCTGCACCGCGCTCGCGCCCGCTTAACCCCACCCCGGGGCTAAGGCTAACCGCTAACCCGCGCGTTCGCCCGGAACAAAGCCGCTCGCCCTCCTCGTTTCGCGAAGAAAGAGCGAGCACTCGGGTGGAGACCTCCGTTTTGCGGTGAGGAGAGCGACTCCTCGACGAAGGCAGCGCAAGAACATCGTGTTCCCACAGTCCCCGAGCCGACCGCTTCGTCCAGGAAACAATGACATAAAACGCACCGTCGGGGGAAGCATTAAGGAGGCGCACACAGTTATGGTGGGGGGTGTGTGGGGGGGGCGGGTGTCATATTTATAACAAGTTGAAGTGAGTCCTTTAAACGCAAGGGAGCAGCAGTTCTCCTAAGCCAAAATGGCTGAACAGAGCAGGTATTACTGACAGTCCTCCTGTACACTAACGGAACACGCAGCAACATTTCAAACATATATTTAGCCTTTTTTTTTGCACAACATGCACTTCTTAAAAATATACAAAAAAGTGAGCAACAAAACTCAGACCTACACATTCACTTTCAGCAATACCTCCTTCACTGCATCAGTGTCCGATTCACTGCTCAAAAATGTGCGGTGCAGTTGCCACAAAACACTATTCACCTATGAGAGGGAGGAAATCAGTCCATTAACCCTTTCAGCGCCATGCCCAATGACGTAAGATATCAAAGTCAGATGCCGTTGAAAACCTGCCATGTGGCAGCTTGTTTAAAAGAGCTCCCGCGGGGGAGAAACAAGGTTTTCAACAGCTCAGGATCGCTACATTTTTAATTCCTTGGAAATGTATCAGGCGCTCAAAGGGTTAATTTCATCTGTGAATGCTGATTCATGCCCTGAGTACTGAACAATTTGCGGCCAGTCAGGGTATGTAGAACAAGCAATATCTCAATGTAAAAAAACAAAAAAACATGAGCCGACTCTACTCTTCTAATCCTCGAACCTGTTACTGCATTTTGATCTGTGCCCAACGCCTGAATCTCCTGAGCGGGCCTGTGAGGACACACGGGCAGAACCGAGCCAGGAGGAACGGATTAATAGAGAAGTGAGGAAGATGATGCAGACAAAGGGGGGAATGCAGAGAGAAAGAAAGAAGAGGAGAGAGAGAGAGAGAGAGAGAGAGAGAGAGAGAGCGCTGAAGATGAGGCGTTAGCGTCAGACAGGGAGACAGGAGGAAGCCCAAGGTCAAACGCACAGCGAAAGTGGCACTTTACAGACCTGCTGTTTCTCACCTCACCTCCACTGCACAGCAGAGCGAGAGCAGAGGAGCCGAGAGACGGAGAGAGAGAATAAGCAGAGCCAGAGAGCGAGAGCAAAGAAAGAGGGAGAGAGCAAAAGAGAGGAGGAAGAGAGAAAGGGCTGGAGAGAGGGACATGAGAGATAAAGTTATAGGAAGAGACAGGGAGGGAGAAACGGAGATAAAGGAGAGAGGCGCGATAGAGGGAGAGGAACCGAAGGGGGAGACGAAGAGAGCAAAAGTCAGAGGAATAAAGGGAGAGAGAGAAACTGATGTGAAAAGTCAGGAGGCGCGACGGAGAGAAAGAGAGAGAGAGAAGAGAGCACCAGAGTGCCCTTTTTTTAGTGAGAGATGGAGACTGAAGGTGTTCGTCTCTCTCCTCGTTTTTGGCTTGGATGGGCATTAGCTGGGCGAGAGGAACCTCAGCGCCCCCTGCTGTCAGCTAAACCACTTCATACTCTGCTCCACTGCAGACTAATGCTCCAAGCCTGATATGTATCCGCTCCCAGCCTCTTCTGGCAGACACAGCAGTGTTCGATATGCCAGCTTATATATGCCACAGCTAACCACACCACCGACTCCATGGCTGTTACTCCGCAATGCACCCCATACACCGACACACCACCAATATTTACGAGAGGGGAGAAGATATGATATGACTAAAATATTTTGCCCTCGCGAGATTTTCATAAGATCAAAGAGTAAAAAATTAGTTGGCAGAATACCGTGGTACAAACGTTGCGAGAATCGCGACATGTTAGATGCGTAGTCCTCTCGCCCTCAAGTCAACTTCGTTTCTTACGGCAAGTTCTACGAACAGACCCCCCACCCCCCACCCCACCCAACGCAAACTGAAAACAAAGCGGAGCCTCATTGTTCAGTTCTGCCTGGCAGCGACACTGCTGCATTGCTTCAGCCGGTGCTGCAGTACTCCTGTCTGGCCAGCAGATGGCGAGCGTGGGTTCTATTTCGCCCTGTTGCCGCAGACCCTGTCTGGAAGATGTGAGAAAGAGAGGAGGAGACTGGGTTCATGTTGGCACGCGGGCTGAGCTCGGCACCGCAGTTCACCTCCAGAGAGGCCCTTCCGCGTCATCCTGTCGTCTCCTTCGCCAAGAGCCGTAAATCCCGGCCCACGAAAGAAACAGCAGAGAGACCTTCCTCGCTCTCTCCCCTTCCGTAAGTACAGAATAATGTCTTACACCAGGGAGACATTTCTTACAGTGTTACAGCTAATGCTTCCCTATCCAAAATAATAACATCCACTCTGTGACACAAACAGTCCGAGCGCTATTTTGTTTTGTTGTATGTCAGCTTGAAGATTAAAGAGTCTTACTTTTTAATACACATTTATAATGTAAAATGAATATCTGCAGTGACTTTTTCAAAGCCCAGCATCATAACTGTAGGGTTTCTAGGGTCTTTATAAGATCATTTAGAGGAATATTTTCTTCTTCCTCTACCTCTTTTGATGACGATGATGATGATTATTTATTTATTTATTTATTATTTAGCCTATTTTTTTACAGCATTATGGTTCGCTTTCATATTCCTGTATATTCATAATTTTTCTTCATTTATTACATATTTTAAGCGTTATTGTATTTACGTCATGCCTTATTGCCAATGCAGATAAGGACACCAGTAAATCATTCTGAATTGGAGAGGCAGATAGAGCAGAGGTGCTGGGCGTTTGCCCCATGAGAAGTTAATTCCAGCATCGCCAGCCCTGACAGTGATGGAGACGCGGCCCTGGGTCCCTGGCTGGCACTGTGCCTGTCAAATAAAAGAGCATCACAGGTGGGGGTGTCCCCGAGAGACTAGACAGACCCTGTCACACTGCAGGGCCAAACATCAGCACAGCCCACCCCTGCCGTCACACCGAGTCCTGCTCCACAGTGCCACTGCAGAGCCCCAGAACACAGGCATATGCTCCAGGCTAAATGAGCCTCTTCATCGCGCTTATGGAAGCACTGCGGCCCGTTCTGTTAATCTGAGTCAATAACGGGTCAGCACAATGCAGACAAGACTCTGTTAACCTTGAATGAATAGCCATCTGTTATTCTATTTGTTTTTCGCCCTTTAAAAAAAAAAAATCATGACTCACATCAAGTCAATGTTCATCACGTTCTGGAGCCTTTTCAATTAAGTGTTTTTCATTTAACTCAATCTTTGCTTTGTGAGATTCAACATAAACCTTTTACTTTTATTTGTTTACAATTTTTAGGAAGCCTTTTGAAGCCTTTGGTCATGGAAAACAGCTAAAATGAGCATTTTGGGTAAATCTGGCATATTTACTTTGTTGTCAATTAATATGCACTATTCCTGTGAAAATAAACTAAATTAAAAAAAAAACCGTTCAGCAGAAAAAGGAAAGTGTTTCTTTCATTGTTCTAGTGGGAGAATTACGCAACACCTAAGTGGACTAAAAACATTTGTGTTACTGAAAATATCCCCACTATTATTGTGAAAGGGATCAGAAGGGATTAGGGAACAAGCGGGTCTTTTCTATTATGTTTCCATTACATGAAATGACCGCGACTTAATGATCAGGGAAGTTTGTATAAATATGCACATACGTGCACATATGCACACGCCACCCTGTGTGCGCACGCAAACACCCACCCACTCACACACACACAAACACAAATACAGTATATAGTGTTGGCTTGCGGAGACCTCTCGACAGCTTGCATTAATTAACTAAATACATATAATTTGCGGAGAAGGAGAGAAAACAAATAATCCCATGAACGGTGACCAGGGTTACAATCCAACCAAGTCATTCAGCTCTTGCCATGAGTATAGCTATAAATACCTAATCATAAAGTAAACATAATCTAAAGGGATGGCATTTCTCTTTTTTTTTTTTTGCGCAGACATTTATATACAGTTTGAAAGCGTGTTGGACAGTCAGAGCATGTATTCAGAGCACCACTCCCCTTACACGGGCAGGTACAGGGCCTGATCTCAACTAAAATCTAACAAAAAAAAAAGAACAAAACAAAATAAAGAAGCGAAACAAAAAACAGTTGTCTAGTTTTCATAACAGATTTATTCTCTGAAATATGAGCTCACTCATCCGTGTCTAGAGACGAGACAAAGAGCAGAAAGCATCAAAATGCATCCACTAAGAAAGCACTTATCTTTAAGCAAATACATTTTTTTTACGGGAAGCAGGTTCACTTATTTCTGTTAAGATGAGTTATTTTCAAGTTAATCAAATAATCACCCATACTGATCTCTTCCCGGTCATTTTAAAACCTTTGTATAAAATAAAAATAAAACTCCAATTGCCTCTGTGGGAACTTTTCAACGCAGTTTGCTCTTAACAAAGATTTGGATGAGATGATTTCTAATCGGAAACAAACTTAAACACAATAAATTAAGGGAGCTTTCACACTAGGCACTCGGGCATGGATCCGAGTACACTTGACCCCAAAGTCCAGTTCATTTAAGAAGTGTGAACACAAGCGTACCGTGTTCGGGCACGGTACGCTAGTACGGTACATCCGAACTGGTATACCGAATGTGAAAGCAACTGTACTAGGGTACGGAAGATTACTATTGTGTAACAAACACAGTGGCGAAAGGATCTCTCCATTCAAATGAAGAAGTTAAATGCTTGCTCGAAATTTAGGCGGATGAAAACATAAAATCACAACTGGATACAACATGCAAAAACTCAAAGATTTACGGAATAATTTGTGAGAAGTTACATTTGCGTGGTTATCACAGAACAATAGATCAGTGCCGTGACAAACTGTTGCTGCGTTTCTCAAGTTAAGATAAAGATAATTTTTTGGGATATGAGGCAGTGGACAACATAATCAGCCAAAAACGTGAGGGGAACGAATTGCCTTTTAGCCTCCACCAATATCGAATATAATCAGCACTTTTTCGGCTTACCTTGATGTTTAGGTACCCAGAGAAAGATTCAGGTGAGTAAAAACATCAAGCATCCAGTCAAGAAAATTTCAAGTTTAATTTCTCGTGCTGCTATGCGTGGTAATCCATGTTACTGATGACACACCGGGTTGCTAGGGCACACGCAGCATATTCATTAGCAAAATTAATATTAAATATTAATATTCTAAACCCGCTTCTCAAAAATAAAACCCCCCGAAATATATTGGCGCCTCCTTTTAAAATCGTAATGGCAAATAAAAAGTCAAAAAAAGTGGAGGTTGTAAACGGAATTCTTTCCACGCAGGAGTTTGCTTCTTCTTTCTGTATATTTCCCCATTTAAAACCAACTAGGTGCATACTGCAACGCGCTGTATTGGAATTTTGACATGTATGCAAGTGTACTCGGGTACGGAATGACATTGCTAGTATGAAAGCTGAACAGCAGGGAGAGAGGGGAGGGAGGACAATGGTACTGTGGCACAGTGCGGACCAATCGTACCTAGTGTGAAGGTGCCCAAAAGCAGATACAGGCCTGATACCAGCATGATGACACTCTCCACCGCTTTGAAGAACGGTGTACCTGTACTAGTTGTTCCTGTACTAGAGAATACAGAAGTGGAGGAAAAGTAATGGACGAACGGACTTTGCAGTGCGATCACAGGGCCTTTTTGGAGGGAGAGCGGTGGTGGTGGGGAGGGGAGGGGGGGGGGGTGTCGTCTGGCAGTGCTGCATCTGTAAATAGACTGTTACTAATCGACGCTCAGGCGCACACAATTGCGGCTCTCCAAAAATATGGGTCAGGACAGAGCGATGACACAGGACATTTTTCCGTTGCCCACAATCACGGAGGAGACCTCGCGCGACCTCCATTTCGGACCAGAGATGACCGGACAGTCATCCAAAATGGAGGTGGCCATTCCCACGGCATTGTGGGCACTAAGCGCTTTCACAATACCGCATCTGTATGCCTTTCATACGAAGCAGCGAGCACTGGGGATTGTTAGAGGTCTCCACAGAAATCCAACGAGGGCTGGTTGAGAGAAAGAGAAGATATTTTCCTCTTCTAGATATTTTGAAATTTTCTTTTTTACCTTTTTTTGGCAGGTGTGAGGTGAATAATTCAATCCCCAGCACCACATGGAGCCAAAGAACAGAGAGCATATCGGAGCCTCCGGCAAATACTGCTCTGTCTCCAGGCCAATGGGGAACTGACATCTTAATCTCCTGTACTCACCCTCCTCACAACTCTGGGCCCCTTCTGCTCAATTACTCCTCACCTAAACTTTCTTTCTTTCCTTGATACAGAAACTGATGCAGGTGTGCCATCATGAAGGGCGTTCCAATCCAATAAATGAGTAAGGACATAGAAATTAGCAGTTTCCCAGAGATTTTTCAAGGACTTCTTAGTCCACAAGAAGATGGTGGAGGAAGTATTTTTTCCAGAATTTGCAAAGAAAAATGATCACCCAGTGGATCCACCACACCTCTTCTGCTACACGTCCGTGAGGCCAGTAACTGACACTGCCAGGATGTTCTTTTTGGCTACTTCACGTTTCTTTGACTGCCCATCCTCACTGCCTTTTCTCACTCACTCTCTTTTCCTTCCATCCCAAATGATTTAGCTAATAGTGGCAAAAGCAAGGAAGGCGATACAAATGATAAGCCATTATAACAAGCCCATTATCGCTTCTGACCTTCCCGCACCCTCTTCAAAATTGAAAAAAGTTCTACGCAGCTGTTTGAAGAAACTTCTAAATAGACTCTTACATTTTTCACGAATTTAATTGATCAAATTAGATTGAAGGTACTTGATTTTTTTTTTCTACAAAGAACTTTTTCACTTACACTCCTAGATCTCAAGAGCTTTAGAAAACATTCACAATGTTCAGAAATTATTCTACATATTAATTATTGCCATACTTTAAGTACAGGTACGAAAGTTTCAGAATTATTTATTTGCCACCAGTGTTTCAATGAGACGGTAAAGGTGGTTCAAAATGGCAGTAGACTTAGGTTCGCTGGTGACAGGACATTGGGATTGCCCGAAATTTCTTTCCAACAGGAACTTTTCTGGTCACCGTTTAAGTGTTTTCTTCTCTTACCACTGGAATTTTTGAGGTTGAGGGTCAGTCTTTCCAAATATACCCATTTCCTGTTTTGCTGCTAAATGCCTTTGTGCTAGTCTTTTAGCTAAAATGCGGTATGAAAAATTGAATTCAACGGGATTGATCTGCATCGCAATGTAAAGCCGAAAAACTGAAAAGAAAAGAAAAAAAATGCTCTTTTGCCGTTTCTGAGAATTCTGGAGATTTTGGCAGTTGTTTCCACCTGTCACTGAGATTCGGCAGAGCCGAACCAAAATGGCGTCAATATTTAGTCAGCTGGTTCTTATTCACAAAGAGTGAATCCTAGATGAAATGAAAAGCTCCATTCAAATAAGACATTCATCCTCTCTGCATTCATACCTCCTTCCCTCCTCCCATTGGGGCCCCAGGTCCTTAGCTGAGACAAGAGTTGAGCTTGTTTGAGTTTCACCATACCGCTACACGAGCTTCTCAGCGATTTTGCATCGAGATTGGGGAACGGGAGTACCTCAGGGAAAGCTAGGAGGCTGTACAGTTATCTCCCGTGATGTAATTCTAAACTGTACAACCTACTACCTCAACCTGGAAGCACTCCGAGAGAGACCCACTGGAGACCCGAGAGAGGGCTGCAAGGCATTGTGGGATAGGGCGAGGAGGGCCTTCATCAGAGGACAATAGAGAGGCTCGCTCCCGGCTGCCACTGTTGACAGCACCGGCACCACACGGTGGCGGTATTGCGGTGTTTCCTGTCTGTCCGCCATTCCTATTGTAAGTGCAGGTGCTCTGGCCACACAGACACAGACCTATAGATACGAGCTTGTGTTTGCGCAGTCACCACAAGTTCGGATCTACGGGTTTGCGGCAGCGGGCATTGTTGTTCCCGGTTGGAAGCGAGAAAGGATTATCGCCAACATCCCCTTTGGCAGAGTGAATAGATGAATTGGATTAGGCAGGCCTGACATTTTGTCTTCACCCAAGACTTCATTTTGTTCACCTCAAAGTATGAGCTCGGCAGTTCTACCTCTCTGACGAAAGGAACAAAACTACGTCAATGAAATATTCGCAATGAGCAAAAGAAGCTCCCGCCAAGTCAGTTCTGTATCTCTGTGAATTGGAACGCCTAGAACTAACAAACAAAAACAGAAACTGTAGAGCTCACCAGTGCCAGCAGTCAATGTAATTCCACACTGACGCATTCCACTGGAATTTTCAGAAAAGTATCCCCGGACCATCATCCACGTCCCGGTGAAGTTTGTGGTGGGAAGTTCCTGGAAGCACAAATGCTGGACTGACTTTCCGTCATTATAGACGTCAAATTTACATGTAGATATCTGACACCACTTGTGCAGCTTGAATGCTCATTGTTTTTAAGTATAGCCCGCTTTCACTGCTCAATTTTCATCTCAATAAAATTCTGCCAAAGTGACTTAAGTGAGTTCACTGCCTGCAAAATGAAACTGCAGCCCCTCAGATACATACAAATTTCCAGCGAGACATTAATGCGATTTCACTGGGGGGGGAGGGTTCTGAAGGACTGCGATAAATGTACTGCACTCCTTTCGTTCCCCACAGGTAATATTTTAAATGTCCATGGCGCCTAAAATTCCAACCTGTGAGTGGCTTTTCAAGCCTCCGAGAGGAATGCAGTGGGCAGTTGAGCTAAAAGCTGACGCAACACTCTCAAGGCACACCTGTGGGAACGCTCTGATGATCTCAACCAAACAACCCCTCCTTTGATACAAACGTCCAGCTGTAATGAGCACACCAGTTTCAGGGTTTCCTCTAGGATTTTTTTAAACTACGGCAGAGGGCTTCAGCATCGGGTCAAAACTCAGCATTATCAGGTGTGGCCAGTTTTCATTAATCAGAACGTAGGCGATGTAATAATTGAAGTTTATGTGCACAGAGGTTTATCAGTTTCACGTGTGTGACGGTGGATTTCACATATAATATGAAAACCGATTATGATTGGACTCCGGAATTGGAATTGAATAATCATGAAGATACAATTAGGTAGAGCGGGATGTGCTCACAGCAAACACAGACTTTAACACTATAGTTTATCGTTTTGCAAAGTGAACAAAATATTTTTTCTCTAATCGTTGCACACATTGTATTAACAAGAAAGCAGCGCGTTTAACTACCGATGGTTGATTTCTATTCATTGGAAAACGTGTTCATCAAGCAAAACAGATTTGCAACAGGTTAAGAATTATTAGTGCTCATTCTAATTTAACAAGGAGAACTGGTGACACCTGATTGTCCTTAGGATTTTTGGAGTTTATGTTAAGTCATTTTACATAGGCGTGGTGGCTTTTATTTTGCCGTGGCGGTGCGCCACAATCAATTACATGTAGCGGAAACCCTGAGTATGACACATTAGTTCTCAGTGCGGTTATGAGCCACACGGTGTGGAATCACAGCCGGACTGCAGCAGCATCTATTAAGCTACAGCAGTAGCCCAGTTACGCAGCACAGGTGGTCACAGCGTTCTCCCAGGGAGGGAGGGTTTCAGTCCTGTTCAACACTGAGCGCTCGCAAACACAGAAAGAAAAGCAAAAAAAATAAAATAAAATAAAAATACTGCCTTCAAAGTTTCGCATCCACCCTTTAATTCAACAGCTTTGAGGACAAATTGATTAATTTTAGCTTCTGGTAAGATAATTTTACTAAAATCCCAACCCCTGCTGGCCATAACCTAGCATTAGTAAGCTCAACATTAACAACCGTTGCCATACACTCCACCAGTAGATAACCATTATTACAACCCATTCGCTGTTGGGCATTGTTCTCTTCATAGGCCAAGCTTTAGCTGCCATCAAAATATTACTCGCAGGTGCACGTCAACATTGTCATCCCAATAAGTGATTTTATGTCAACTTTTGGAATATATTTTAAGATTTGCTGCCCCGGAAGGTTTCAACTTTTCACTTGACTGAATCATGACTCAATACGGAAAGTAGCTCTGGCTTCCTTTGTCCAGATATACAAACATTTCTCAAGGTCGAGCAGTTTCCTTTATCTGCTGGGATCCGTCAGAAATGTAATATATTGTGAATAGTCATGTTCCTGTGCTCTTTCCTTCTTGCTCCTATGGAGGGTTTTCAAAGACCTTATTCACTATGGAGATGAAACAAAGCTATTTATGCTGGAACTTAACCCATTGTTCATCTTTAAGTATCTCATGAATTTTGCCCCAAAAAATGAGAAGTTTGACAAAAATTACAGAATCATGAAAAGGCACAATCTTAGCTACGTTTACATACACTCATTTGTAAATTTGTATTGAAATTACTCGCAATTCGAATGAAACATTTACATTAAAACGATCAGCTGTGGGTTTCTTGATAATGTTGGATCTCAGGGTTGAGTGTTTTAAAGAGTTTCTTGAGCAACAGACGTTCTCTCGTTCATGGGTTGCTTTAGAGCCAACTAAAGAGCTAAGCTTTAGTTATGAACGTGTTTGGGAAACCCACGTTATTTTAAGAATGATCATGAGAGTCATTTAAAGAGATTCTTAGCGTTAAGAGGCTTTTGGGAAACCCACTGCAGATTTGTGTGTGTTTATATGACTGAAATGGAGGCATCTATCAGAATCGATCTGTTAAGCACAGAGATAGGCATCCAACACCCCCATGTAGCCAGTGTTGTAGTTTAACATGTGGCCATTTTAACTAGTTTAACATCTGGAAGAAAAAAAAACTGAGCTGAATTGGTGGTTCAACTGCTTTGAATTCTTTCAAAACATTTACAAGAAACGTAGTCACGATCGCTGTCCAATTTTTCACAGATGCTGTGTCCACCTTTGTGAATAAAACATCGAGGCATCATAACTGCATGCCAGCCTACCAATCATGCGCAGAAGGGATAAAGTGCAGTGGGAATCAGATGGAACGTTTGCATGGCCATCAAAGCGATTATCTGAAGGACCACACAACCTCTTTTGGTAGGCTTAGATTTTCATTCAGATCAGGTTATTTCATTCAGATCAAGGTGTTTGCGTGGGAAAATTTCATTCTGACTGAGCTTCAATCTGATAACAAGTCCTCCATGTAAATGTGGCTAAGTATGAAGCAGGCAGCGGAGGGCATTCGGAGAAATTTAGGAAAACGAGGACAAGATTAAATTCATAAAACAAAATTGACCGAAGCTAATGCGCTGGCATTGATGATGGCAGACGCTGATTGGACAATGTAAAATTTTGCGAAGGAGAAGGAAAGCAGGGTGGCACGAATTCCAAATAAAAAAAAAAGCATTTCCACGATGACATTACTGTGTGATCTCTGACAGCCGTAGAATAGAGCCCATTTTCAACATTGAAAAGAAAAGAATGACTCAGCATGATTCCTTTATCTGTAATGGAGAAAAGTGCGCTATTATTTACTACGTCCGTGTAGTATTGTCGTAGCAGACCTTGTTCAGTATTTAACTGAATGTCATATGAAATGCCAAAAAGTGAGTAATTTTTACCACAAGGGCAAGCTCCATCTGCCAGTGCTGCCCGTGACTTTTTTTTTGGTTCCTTATAAGATTTTACCATTGTGCTCTCGTCTGCTCGAGGGACAACCAGTGTGACATCTGCTGTAACGCAATGAAAGAGGGTTCGCAGTCAGTAAGGGTGACTTGGAATACAGAAATGTTCTTCCACGAAACATATTTGTGGTGAACTATTTTAGTCATGATTATTCTGGTGAAAGAACTTACAGAAGATCAGATTGCAGTTTAATTCCCCCTTCCTCCCATAGGCTTGATGGATAGACACAAAGCCACAAAGAGGCCTCGATTTCCTGATTTCACGGACAACACACTCTACATCTATGCTCTGCGGGTCAGTTCTTCTCCTGACGGATTAACCCAATAAACTCTGACATTTCCCTTCAGTAGGTTAAAATTTTTAATTTTTTTCCCATGTTGCAGGACAATGTCGCATGCATGTTCTGTATCTGCTGGTTACAGCGCTTCACTGAAGCTACACCACGCTGTTATTGAGAAAACCATTGAAACCCAGGATGCCTTGTTTTTATGGCCGCAGCATCACATCAAATGGAAAATATCCTGATCTCGAGAATCATTTGATACACATTTCCTTGCAATTCAGCAGAACATATTTATGATATGTGGAAACCTTGAGATCTCCACTAGCCACAAAAATAGGCCAAAAGCGGCTGCATTTGAAAACACATTGTATGGGATTGGCAGAATTTAAGAGGTTAAAGTTTCACAACGCCGCATCCGGAAAGTTGCCAAACTGAGAAGGTAAGTGAGCTCAGAGCCGAATTTTGATTTAAAAAGTTCATTCTGTCACTGGTTTACCATTTAAAAGCAATATTGCAAATCAGCCTTATGGAATCAACTATTTTACTCACTTTCTATACTGATAAATATTTCTTGTGTTCTGTGTTAAACCTAGGGACATCCATAATTTGAATGTAAAATATTTATGCATGGATCTGGTATAAAATCCAAAATAAGCTATGAAAAACACACAACTCAAACAAGAAAGCGTAATTAAATCAAGAAATTATGAAAGTTTTTGATAAACAGAAGAATTACAGCCAAAACAGTTATTGAGAGATAATCAAATCTTGATATTTTGGCAAAAACCATTCATTTAGACGTTCAAATTAGTCGTTTTTTTATTCATTATAAAAACCCCAAAGCAGGATATGACACAGTGAAAGCAAGAAAAATAAGACATTCTTTGAAATTACAAATAGGGACAAGAGCTGAGATCTTCTCCAGTGTAGTAGTTATATACTACATCCCAGTACAATGTATATGTGTTTATAAATGTGTAATAGCACATATATTGATAATGCACAGTATTTCAGTAGAGAAAACAGCTAATGAAATGCCACAGCCTGCTAACTACAATGCATATTTCAACAATGTTTCCAAAATAACACAAAAGAAATTAAACAAATTAAACTGTAAGGTCAATATTTATCATACATACACTATATTTTAGGTCATCAAAAACTTTCCCCAGGCCAACAGATGAAAGTAAATGATCCCAACAGAAAAATATACAGTGACTGAAATTAATCTGGGAGTAAAGACTGAATTAGATTCATAGACCATTATGAAATGTAGGTTTAATGCATATAACTGTCATGAATGCAGCAAGTGCTTCTCAAATAATGGTGACTTTTTATAAACACATACTGTATATTGACAGTTCATAAACTAGTAAAATATAAAAGTATTTTACAACAATTACCACCGATTATCAGAAAGTTCATTTCTGAAGTCTTCTAAGCATTATATCTCTGTGTGCATCATGACACAGTTGAAAAGCAAAATATGTGAAATATACGTAAAGGAAAATAGGCACAAATCTCAAAACTAAGAACAAATAGAAAAGCCTTAATCCTTTAAACAAGTTTTTCAGCTGTGACTTTCTTTGAATTGATAAAGTTTTAGGCAAAATATTACACTGTTCAACAGAAATATGAGGTCATAAGACCACGTAAGCCAGAGAGCACGCTCAAATTCTATTGACAAATAAAGAAATGTTAAATTAGGAATAGATATTGTACGATTACTGGAACATTCATGGTGTGACCAAAAAGGTACAAAACTTTTATCCAAAAGGTTGGTGTGCATACATAATTATTATGTGCCTGACATTTCTGGGATCAAAGTTGGAAATCTTCTGTCTGTTTCAAGTAATTATGGATAGTTGCGCCATGAAGTCATTCCTTTCAACGAAACTTAAATTTTTTTTTTTTAGAATACATTAAAAAATATCATTCTAGGCAATATTGGAACTATACGAGTGATGCAGTGTCACAGGAATCTGTTTTTTTGGCCAAAAATTCTGGCTATTTTTATTACAATAGGGGCATAAGATACCCCCGACTTTTCGTTTTTCATAACACAGGTACTAGGTCTGGGGAAATGGAGAGACCCTAGAATACTTGTACCTCAAAAAAACCTCATTAAATCTGACATCTTCTGTACAATCACCTGTGGCAGGAGAAGTCACTGCGCTCATTTATCAAACAGTGCGAAATATCTGGCCATTTTCAAAACCTGATGCACCAGTACCTCTATAAAAGGGGAAAATGACAGAATAAATGACCCTGTTCAGCTGATGCTTTGAGGCAGATATTCAAGCACTTATTTTTATAGAGAATACAACTCAAAATGACGGCGAATTCTGTTCTTGCTGCGGTGTAACACAACACTGCATTATTTTGCAATGCATAAATTGGACAAAAGCTGTCAAGCATCATTCATACTGCAAATGAAATATTGCTACAATTAAGAAATTAGTAACTGGAGCAGAAGGGGAGTCACACTTGTAATACTTTGGCGATTACGATACCCTACAAAAGAAAAGATCATTCGTCAAAAGGGACGTAAGATAAATAAAAAGACAGAATGAGGGTCAAGTAATGAAGCGAGGCGGCCAGAGCCAGATTTTAGATTGATGCAGCTGTTTTCAAGGAAAACACTCGAAACTAAAACAGACAATGCGCTTCTCAAGTTCCACATAAGCCCTGAGTAAGAAAAGCAGCGAATGTGTTTCAGACCGTTCCTGGAACAAGGCTCTCCACAAAATAAGGCAGACTTAATTGGAAAGGGCTATACCGAGATGGCAAGCTATGACGGCAGAAGAACATTTCAAAAACAAAAAAAGGATAACATTGTTCCAACTAATTTATTCTACACGAACTTTATCATGTGACATTTATTAAGCACACAGTAAAAACTTAGGGGCCAGAACTGATGAAAATAATCATATTTAGTAAACTGTACTCAGTTTTCAGAATTTACCATAATAATAGTATATGAAATATTCAAATACAAAAAAAATATATCAAATGGTCAATAAGAGAAAAAGATTTTACTGCATTAGCAATTTGTTTTATAATGTCTAAAGCCACAGAATACAGCATAAAAACAAAAAGAAAATACATGTTTGCATGAAAGTAGTTTGTGCTCAAGTAATCAGCAGTCAGCATTTTCAAAAAAGTTCAGATTGAAATGTTTCAGTTATAAAGCACATAAAACAACAGGGAATAGTGATTATTCTGAATCCTGAGCCTTTGTTTCGATTGATCTTTCATTTAGACATGGATATTGTAACAATTACTTGTTACGATTAGCTAAACAGGTATACATTACATAGAAAAAATTATAATAATTTGTTTTCTATTATATATTCATATATGTTTGTCTTTTAAATAGTCGCACTGTCACCACAGTGCAAATTATAATTCTTGAATAGTAATGTCAAAAAAATGTGAAGAAGTCTGTTACCAACTTCTTCCCTGATTATTACTGCGACTGCTAGCTCACAAGAAGTAGTTAATCAGTTAAAATTGGATAAATACACTCATTTTTTTTCTTGTAAGGTGCCCAAAATATAACACAAGTTGGGGAAAAATTGTATTTTTAAGATGAAAGGTAGATCATTCATTTTCAGCAGAGATACAAATAAAAATTGCGTTGTCATACTAAAACCAAAGACCCAATCTTTAAGACATATTACAGTGAGTAAAATAAAGTTTATTTATTGCTACCATTCGTGTTGTATTCCAGCTTGTGCTTTCTTCCTCTGTATCAATTCTCACTTCGTAAAATAAAACTAACCTGGGCACAGCTCACTGAATTTCAATCCAAGCACAGCTGACAAGCTATATGTACAATTTTCAACCAACACATCATAAATACAAAATTAAGTCCACGCACAAACACGCGCGCACACACACACACACACACACACACTATGTGAACACACACACATGCGCACACACACACACACACACACACACACTCACACTCACACACACACACTCACACACGCACTCACACACTCACTCACACACACACACACACACACACACAAACATGCACATTGTTATGATCACAAATGTCACCATGGTGTTGAAATTAAGAGCTCACAACTCTTGCAGGTTGCCATGACAGCACCAAAAAATCATGCAGGAGGATATTCTTCAGGAGAGAAAGGGGAAATTCTTCTTAAGTTGCGATGTGCTGAAAGGCACACATAAACTGGAGGCACGATCGTGCTCACGACTGCGAAAGCGGACTGAAATAATTGAACTCCTCTTTTAAACCAGTATAATAAATGTGATCAATGCATCCGTGGTCATGTATTAAAGTGCTGTAATATTTATGGGAAATTCAGGGACACTGAACACTGCTCACTCATCCCTGACACCTATAATTACATATAAGTTTGCTTTCTGTTTTTGTGGCTGGGTTTTATCACATAAATGTGCGGCCAGAAGTTATTTCACAATGATGAAATCTAATGTTTTATTCTGCAATAATACTTCATAATAATGCAGACAATGCTGACAATACTGTGACTGACAAATGATGCTGCCTGTGTGCTAGCACAATATGATAATAAACTTGGAGTCAAGCTATTTGCCTCTCAATTTCTTTCTGTCTGGTCTTGGTCATTTACGCAGTGAAAATGTCATGACTTTTATTCGTAGGCATCTCTGACTGATGTTGTTCCGCAGCTGTGATAAGAGCTGATGAAATGCTTTAGATGCACTGGACTCCTATGGGCGTTTGTGTCTCCGGGCAGGGTACTTGAGGAAAATATAGCTCGAGTGTGTGTGTGTGTGTGGGTTTGTGTGCGTTTCTCTTGTACGTTTATACTTGTCCCAGTGGCTACAAGAGGCCCTGGCTTTCTTGTTCCGCTTGATACACCAGATAGACACTGCGTTTGACTTCTTGTTCGCCTGCTGTCACGTTTGGCTGAATTCTAAAATCATTCGCTGAGTAGAGATGAACGTGGCCTTCGATTTAAAGACAAAGACAGCATGGATAGGATTGCAAGTCACACTGTGCTTACTGAGTATAGTCATACGTTGAACATGACCAAGCCTATACAACTATATAGAGAACAGCTACATTTACTCGCGGAATTTTATGCAACTTCTGATTAATTGATTTGTCAATTTTTTTTTTATTACATTTATTAATTTTTTGAAGTTAACAAGAAGTTTCTGAAAACAGTTGGGCGGAACAAGTTGACTTAATATTTAACTGAATCTAATTTTTTTTTTTGTTGAGTGTACTTCATTAAATTGTATCATACGCTCATATGTTAGCTTCCTCGCTAAAAGATTTAAAATGAAGCCTTTTGCTAGTGAAACTGCTGAAATGGTTGGTTTTGATTATATGAAAGAAGGGACAACCCTTACTCATCAATTCCTGCCTCTCCACTAGGGAATAAGCTTTGGGCTTTTTCTGCAGCAATAAATCAGATCTCTACTTGGATACCCCTCTTTTTGAAAGAGAAAGACCATTTGTGCAAATGTCTTCGATTAAGTAAAATACTGAGACCATACTGTAAAATGACACGTCAAGGTTTTACAAAAATCATAATAGTAAATGTTGGTTAAGCAAAAAAAAATCAACAAAAGTGTCAGGAATTTCAAATGAGAGGCATTTCAGCTGTGATTTCCCCATGTTAAAAGCACGCTAGTGCACAACATTGGACATTTAATTAATGGAAATGCTATTTCGCCAACAGTCACCGGTAATTGTTCTTCATATGATGAAAATACGATAAAGGAATCTAATTTTTTGACAATTACTATGCATCAAGTCATAATGATCAACTTCATTACTGACTGCTGCTTGGACAGACAAAAAAAAAGAAAACAAAAAAAAAGCAAAAAAACGCTGCAATCAATGCGACAATGTTAAAATTTATCTTTTGCAACCTGCAATCTCGGAAAACCTCACAATTTTTAAGGCGAAAGCGCTTTGAAAAGGTGAAAATAAAAAGATAAAGGACACGTACTGGGTCTGGCGTGGCGAAGCGCAGTCATGACAGGCATCCAGATGATTTGAGCAGCGTCTGAGAAACCGGCCATCGTGGGGCACCAACATGGAGCCAGGCTTAGAGGAGAGGGTAGGCCAAATCTGAGGCAAGATGCAAGACCTGCAGCAGAAAATAAAAAAAGAGACGCACTGTGGTACAATTGTTCTAGAACAAAGAGAAACTCCACTCGCTACTGTCCTCAAGTCCCTCAGAACGCAAGTTCTTAAAACCTGTATGCACTCATGTTCAGGCACAAATTATGCTCTCAATCACTTCCCTGGGATTCTCCCCTGCACGCACAGACACGCACGCTCAAACACACACACACACACACACACACACACACACACGCACACAGACACACACACATATCCGCATACGCGCGCTCCCGTTTCGATGCTAAGTTTCGCAAAACAATCGCATAAAGTTTCAACCTTGAAAATGAAGCTTTTTAAACAAGAGCGAATGACCGCGTAAGAAAGCAGTAGACACCCTCTGGAACTCTGTCTGTCTCTCTCCCTCCCTCCCTCCCTACCTCCCTCTCTCTCTCCCTCTCTCTCTCTCCCTCTCTCTCTCCCTCCAGTGCCGATGCTGCGTCCTTACATGCGAGGGACACAAATCCCAAATAAAGAAAGTGATTTTTTTTAAAAAAGATTGAAAAACGGGAGCGCAGGGGTTGAGTACGGTGAGCTCAGTCTAGGTGGAGTTTGTGCACTGGCCGAGGGGAGAGCGGAATTTGTGACCAGCCCAAGGAAAGGGTGGTGTTAAAGGGTGGTGTTTCCCCCCCGTGTTTTTGGCTTTTTCGTTCTGTTTCATTTTTTTTTTTTTTTTGGAACCCAGCAGGATCTTTGGCTACAGTCTTGACTTTCCTTTACGATGCCAAAATTTGGACGGACCTTTCCTTTTGTCAAACTTCCACGAGCAAAGTGAAAAAAATAAATAAAATGAGGGGACGGGGGGCGGGGGGTCTGGGGTGAGGGGGTGGGGGGGGGGAGGAAGGGGGCGGGACCAAGACATGCATAGACAT
Organism: Gymnothorax reevesii; assembly: GCA_029721435.1. NCBI lineage: Eukaryota > Metazoa > Chordata > Actinopteri > Anguilliformes > Muraenidae > Gymnothorax > Gymnothorax reevesii. The sequence goes on from CM056578.1 coordinate 100,425,281, forward strand.
GCGTCCAATATCAACTGTAACATATACAATGGAAGGTCTCTATTAAACCAGATAGAGCAAGATTCGCCGAGGCAGAAGGCAAAATAGCCTGAGTTTTTATACCCTAGCAAACAATGTGAGAGGGTGAAGCGAATGTGTTAGCACCGCGTTTTCACCTGCCCGTCTCCCCGACTCTCAAACAGACTCCCCTTCTCTGCTCAGCGGCTGGCGCCGCTGTTTCGGTCCGACTCGTGGCAGAGCAAAAAAAAAAAAAGGAAACAGATTTAAAATTGAACGTGGCTACGAGACTTTTCTCGCCCCCTTTTTTCAAAATGGCTCCTAGCGGGAGCTGGCAGGATGTGCTGCAGTAATGCTCCCTTTTCACAGGAAGCCCCAGAAAAGTCAGCTCAGTCATGTCTACACAGCTGAGTGTACGATTGCGCCCCCTCTTTTATTCGTGCTCCGCTCCTCATGCTCGCTCCCTCTGTCTGTTCCACTCCTTCCTTTATTCTGTTTTGGATTCGAACAATGGCGCACGGCTGCGTCATCTATCCTAAACGAGCTCCTCGCTGAAGCAGGGGAGCCACCGCACCGCCCTAGCGGTACTACCTCGCCACCGCATCAATTCTGTGCGTCTCTTGTGTCATTCCACTCACCTACTCCACACCCTGAGTGTGTGTCACACGTCCTCCCATCCTATTGGCCCTGTCACGTTCACACCCAGCCCCGAACGACCCGATATGCTCTTCTATCCGTCAGTCAGCTACGCTAGCACCCACAGGTTAATTTGCGCATTCCTTTTTTTCTGGCTTTCCAGCACTTCCCTGCTCGTACTTCGCTAGCTATTGACCCGGTGGCGCTTAAGAGCGATTCGAGAGCTGCGTTTTTATCCTAAGAATCCTTCTACTGAATCAATATCCTCTCTGAAAATATTCAACTCAACATTTGGCAGCTGTGAATATTGAATTAACATTGTTCTCTGTTTGTTTGTGCGACTAGCTAAACATTCACAGTTATGATAAGCAAGTGATAGGTGCAGAAACACAGAGTGGTCACGCCCACATTCTGTGCTCTGCGAACAGCCTTGCACATCTATTTTTTTTTTAAAAATGCTCGCAGAGTAATTTTTCCTCTGTGCAGTAAAAGAGGAACAGAATCTACGAGCGGCAAACACAAATGAGGCAGTTGGATTTTAGTTTTTCAGTTTTCTGAAGAAGAAGAACTACGAGGAAAAGAAGAACATTCTGTACAGGCAGCGCACCGACTAACTAATGTAACAACTGCAATTAAGCACGTTCTCCAGCAGTCTCCAGAGCAAAAACAATTATTCCAATTTAATAAATAATGTAAGAGGCAGAGAGAAAAGTGTCATATACACAGATCTCGGTCTCTTTCCTGTCCAAGCCTCATATTCACTCTCTCCTTCCATTTGCAAGCGAAAGCCGACTGTGGAATAAAACCTACTGCACAGGGTATTACAGTCAGACATGTATATGCACAGCCTGTCGGCTACTGCCTCTTCTGATTTACCAGTCAAACGGATTCAATAAACGGCCAGCTCTGAACTGAATTATCCCTGAAGATGAAAAGCGGTCAGCTGATTTCTTTAACATGACCAAAATCTGCTCACTCCATTCAGAAATGTCTGCCAATAGACAGAAGTAAAAACGTATGGTTTGCAACTACCTCCGAGTGCGTGCGTGTGTGTGTGTGTGTGTGTGTGTGTGTGTGTCAGAGGCATTGACACCATAATTTTATGACACAGTGTGAAGGCTGTGCCAAACTGTATGTAGCATGTTTATAATTTACAGTAGGCTCATTTGGGTCTTCAGCAAATCAACATTAATGTGTGCAAGGGCCTACCAGAGCCTTTTTTCCCCTTGTTGCAACACATATTGCACATGTCTGTAATTTTCTTTCACAAAAGGTTATATGAGTCCAGAAGATTCCTCATGCACTCTGCTAGAGATTAAACAAGATAATAGTCCAACAGAATTAATTATCCACTGGTCTCATTATTTTGTTTCATAGCATCGATCTTCTTTTCTCATAATGTCCTTTTCATAATGGTCATACTGATAAAACAAAACCAAACACCTCCCACCTAGCAAATGCGTAATTATAAACATTATCAAAATTACCCCATTTAAATGTGGAGGAGGAACATTTACTTCAAAAAATTAAAGTAAATGAAAAGTGATTCATAAAAAGTAAGCAATTGCCTTATTTGCTAAAATTTGCCTCAAGGTAATACACGAGAAATGAGCTGTGGCTGATGTGACGCTGAAGTTCACTCGTTTGATCAGCGAATGATTCTAAACTAATCATCTCTTGCCTCATCCACTGCTTTGCTGAATTCACAAAGAGAATAGGATGGGTGAATTTGAAAAAAAAAAAAACCTCACCAGAACGAACTCATGGGAAAAGAAAATTCGCTGTTTGAATAAAGACAGCTTCGCTACAAACCGCAAATTTGATGAGGTGAATTGGCATTTGTATTTTTCAAGAGAGTTACACTAAAGGCATTTGAATACAAACGGAATACAAATCAGAAATTTCCATGATGTCTACTTAAGTTCTTCCGCTGCCTTCGCTTTGATCACAGGGCATTGTGCACTCTCCGTCAGACGTTTGGAGTCTTTCAGGCCAGAATTTTGTCATAAAAGGTTTTCCGTTACACTTTAGCTCGTTGGGAAATGACTGAACGGGTGCAGTAAAATTACCTGGGGATTCATTTTAGCGGTGCACACGGGAAAAGAGCGCTGTTTTGCACTTATCTCTTTTGGCAATGATTGAGAAGTGCAACACATACACCCTTCCCCTTTAATACGTTTGTGTCAGGGCACATGAACAGGCCATTCGTTGTATATACTGAAATATACCATAGAGAACAAATGCAAATCTGCGACTCCAATTGCAAATATTCTCTTTTTAACAAGACAAGTCTTTGAACGCAACTCGTTATTATTTGTGCGCGTGCATATTTACTTCTGCTTTGAACAGACATGATTGCATTCATTTATTAATATCTTACATCCAGTATATTTGGATGTAACATATATTACATTCACTCTCTGACGGAGCCAGTGAAAGACAATATCAGACTGACACATCTGGAAAAAAATAAACTTTTTTTTCCATGTGTAAATACAACAAGCACTCAACTAAAAATAGTTTTTAGTGCTTGTCGAAAATTTTGGCTCCGCGAAAAAGTGGCGTATCTGAAAACAAGTGCCAGGAAAGAACAAATAAAAACGTTCCCCTCTTTTTCACCGAGTCGTTCTACTTGCATCTAAAATTTAATTCTAAGAACACAGAGGAGTTTATGGAGACACCAGTGAAAAGGCAGAATGCACTCCATAAGTGCTCCCACCTGAATATTAGAAGCATAAAACGAGTGATGAATGCAGAGACAGGGTCACAGAAAGAGACACCAGACACCACCTTGCACCGTCTCACCCCGCCACGCCACGCAGAGAGAGAGAGAGATACAGGCCGCACGAGTCCACCGTCCAACGGCAAACACACACAATCGAGACGAAGGCCGCGTGTTTGCGCTGACTAAATAAACGTCACGCGTGTGTCAAATAAACCGAGATCATGGCAAAGAGTGGGTATACAGTAAGAGCAAATAGCAGTTGCAGACTTTAGGCCTTAGAACTAGTGGGCTAAATGAGAAACATAAATATACATTCACAACACAGAGCTAAACTTAACAAAACAACAAACCCTGCGAGCAGAGGAAAAGGTACACAGCAACATTCTGAATTGAAAAAGCTCCGCAAGCTTTTTTTTTTTGCATGTCAATAATGACTTACCGCCTCGTCATCTGGTCAAACTGAGCTCTTCAGAACCAGTAACTATGGCACTTGGCAGTGGGACAGGGGAATCAAGTCCACCAGAAAACAAAACAAACTTTCAACCGACACAACTATGAAAAAAATATGTGGAGGAGAAAAACGGCGAACTATACGAAAGGCAACGATGCCGAAAAAACTAAAAAACTGGGGGAGGGGGAGAAATAAAATGAAGCGCGCACACAGATTTATAAAAGGAGCCGAAAGCCAGAGATGTTAAATCGCAGTAGTTTCTCGAATTAGAAAAAGGACAAAGAAGACAGTATCTCTTGGTGACTGGGAACTGTATTCTTCTAACCGGGTGCCTGCTTAACAACCAAATGACAGGCAACATCTGTTTGTAAGATAGCCAAGATCGAGTCTTAAAAAATTGGCTTGATTCTCTCTCTCTCTCTCTCCCTCTCTCTCTCTCCCATTTTTCCTTCTCTCTCTCTTGTGGAAATAGCAAAGGGAAGGAAAACAGAGCACAAAACACAGTTGCGCAGAAGCCTTGTCACCCCTCGACCAAACCTCACCCTTCCTACCCCCACACTCTTTTTTCGGTCTCAGAGAGCCTAAGAGCAGGTACAGAAAATCGCCGGACACCTAAACTCCCCAGCTCTGCTTTGCCAAAAAGAAAAATACATTCGCTAGTTAACATGCTCGGTCCAAAGGATGGAGCCAGCTCCACAGTGCGACCAACATCTTCAGTACGAAAAAAGAAAACACTCTCCACAAAGACGCTACGCTTTTGCATCCTCTCTCAGTGGTGACGCACCCGCGGTGCCCACAGCCGACACTGCAAATTCAGCTCCAAACTTTTGCACAGCAAACAAAACGCTGCTCCGCTCCAGCCCCGCCGGCCCCACTATTTCAAGTTTATGACCGTGATGCCGTGAGGAAAATATAGATCGACCCGGGCACAGTCACACGCCATTTTTAAACAGCTAATATTTGACACACGTGCTGGTTCTCACTGAAAATAGATTTTGCCAACGTAATTAGAAAGAGATATGGGTGGGTGACGGGGAGAGTGAGTGTCCGCATCACAGTGAATAACATCAAACTCCTCTTTTTAACTTTTTAAAAAATGATTTGTAAATTTGCGCCAAATGTGGGCCTGAGCAGACCGATCCCACCGCAGCTTAAAGTGAAAATTTATGCCTGCAACTGCCACTATGAACATGCGATCCCCACCGCCGAATTGTCAAAACCGATTTTCTTTCAAAATATTTCCAGTTGCCGGCGTATTCTTTTCACAATTCAGAATGCAGAAAATCTTGAGTTGAGCTGGAGGATGACCTTATACATCTGGCTTTAACATGGGGTCCAGAGGAACCCCATCAATTAAATGACACATAGCAATGAATGTTTTCCACAATCTGACGCATCCTATTCTGAGTTTAATCCCTCTCTGAGGCGCCAATGACCAACCGAGGATAATTGAGGCAGTGCAGTTCATCCACCTGTGTTAGTGCTAGCTCGGCTGGTACCCCGGTAAAGCATGTCGAAGTGTAGAAAAAAGCGAACCTGACCCCTTTGCGCAGAAGCTAAATATGGCTATTAATGCGTTACCCTATTTAATGCTTTAGAATTTGAGATTTCAGCTTCATAGAGAGGGGGACAATGTCTCAACTGAGAAAAGACAGTTGAGGCATTTAGAATTTCATCGTATTTCTGTTCATTTTTATGATTTTGATTGAGGAAAACGGCCGCAAACATAACTAATTTCGATGTAAATTCAGCATTGAAGTTGTAAAAAAATAATAATACTGAGATTGAAAAAGGGCTTGGAGTTAAAGCAATACATTTCTGGGATCATAAACTCCTTGACCACAAGTGTACTTCATCTGAGCATGAAACTCTAAATGATCTACTCTTAAGGAGCCATATAAGACAGCTCTTCAGGTGGCTCCCTGAACTCTCAGAGCCCTCAAAATTATGAAATAATCATATTTGTAACACAAATCAACTTTTGACAAATGAAATTCAATATGAATTAATGATCTTCTAGCAGAATTTAATATGAGTTTATCAAAATAGGTGCAGTTGGACATCAATGGTCACCAGTAACCTCTCCACACACAAAAATGCCTTTTCTCTGTGATTAAGTTTTGAATTTTGTCTATTTTTTCTTCCGAGACCCACAAGCCAGCGCACATACTCATTAGAGGAACTGCTTATTTAATTGTCAGATCATTCACTCTACTATGAAAAGCTAGCTGTTCCCACATTCAAGCTCATAGACTTATATAACACTTTCCACACCTTATAAGGAACAAGGATAATTCACTAACACAGTAATATCAACAATGTACCTTATTTAAACAGACCAGCAGGCAATATGCTACCCTAGATTGAACAGAATGGTGCAACAAATGTAGCAGGGGGGTCTACTGAAGTGCTAGAGCTGTTGGCATTTTAAACGAGCCAAAACCTCAGCATTTGATTTAGTTGAATATGGTATAAATTCTGAAACAGAAAGCCACATTGAGCGAAATGCCACCACATGCAGCAAAGACTAACGGTTACTCTTACTAACCAATTAGGCAAACAAGCTCTGTAATGTAACTGAGCACTTCAGGCAGGTTTTTTCTTTCTTCTGTGCAATTATGTCATTTTTAGCAGCACAACATTAAGAAAATACAAGCTAACTTGCCATCACGTAAAGGTTTATATAACTTTCTGATGGTCCAATCGATGTCTTTCAGTTGCTATGGAAACTTTATACTCTCTGGAATTGAATAAGAAATGTGTAAATCAATATATCATTACCACGGACGTTTCACGTTCAACTCTACTTTACATGCATTAACCTAAGAAAGCATTAGAGTGACTAGTTATCAATGAGAGCACTAAGAAGGATATAAGTGAGCACTGAATTCGTCAATAGAGGAATCTACTCATAAATCCACGGTAGGGAATCACGCATTTTTGAAATGTGATGACTATAATTGATAGAATGACATAGGGCTCTAATTTCCTGGCGCAGCGCAGGTGGCGTAGCGTGGCGCAGCCCACGCAGAGGTAATTTTGTCCAGCGCAGTCCGCGCAGTGGTAATTTCATGAGGTGCAACACCTTGCACAGACGAACATGCGCCGAGATGGGTGTGGCGGCGTGGTAGGGGGAGGTGTCACTTATTCATCAAGACGCAGTGACAATTTCGGAGAAAAGTCTTCGCTGCAGTTGCGCAGAAAGCTCGCCAGCTCCAACCTAGTTCACTTTCTGTGCAGTGGTCATTTGGCTGACCGGCACACAGTGCGCACACCTTACCGAAACCTCACAGGCATGAATGTCAGGCACATTTTAATACAGTAAATAATTACAGCAACCACTGATTAATGTAACTATCTGAATCAGCGCATAAATTGTAGTATCTATATCGATTGTCCTCATGTCAGATCAAAGGTGGCTGGCATGCGTGACGGGAACTCGACCTGACTTAATCAACGCAACTGAATCAATGATGTAAATTAACAACTTCACATCTTTCTCAGCCAACCACAAACTGCCTCGGCATCAGGCAGTGCGTATATAAATCTTGCGTTCTATGCTCGGTAAAGCCACTTGCACACTGTAAGCGAAACAAATTTTTCGCACGACTGATTACAGTCAAAGTCAATGCAAAGAGCTATTGACTTTTCTTGGTCTTTTTATTCGTCTATTTTCTTCCTTTGAAGATAGACAACAGTCTTTATTCGGTCTTTCTTTTGAAAATTAGCCAGATGGATCGAACAGATTCACGCTTGATTTCCACAGCAGAGATAAAATAGTGCTTGCAATCAGAGAGCAAATCAATTCCATGACCATTGACAGTGTGAATAAATTACCGCATGCACCATTAAGACTGTCCGACGCGAAATGCAAAATACTCCATGTCCGGCACCCAGCAAAAAATAAAAGTAGGCCTATTGATGTGAGAACAGATTTATAACAGAATAAAAATACATACATATCACCAACCAACAGAACATCCGAAAAAGATGACCCGCAAGTAAATTATTTGCAGTGTTCGTTGGATGTTCTGTTGTTAAAATGTTTCTTTTAATTCTTTATTTCATTATCAATCTGTTCTAATCGTGCTCTTTTTTTTTTTTTGGCTGTCAGACACGGAGGCATTGTACATTGTCTCGCGCCAATGTCGACTCACTTTATTGAGCAGAGCTCAATCAAAACATTCACGTTTAATATCTAAAAGAGTCAGTAGATTTGAAGAAATTAAAAACCATAACAGACTGTCCGACACGGAGATATATTAAAACTCTGTCAGACTTTCTGACACAAGACACTGCTTTCAACGCTATCCATCGAACGAAAAATTAGTTTCGCGTCCAGTGTGTAAGCGGCTTAATACTAGGCTACTATTATTGTCACTTAGGTTTTATCGTTTTTAGTGGGGGAGAGGAATACAGCCTGATTGCTATGATCTCGTACTGAGTTAAGATCACATATTGAAAATAAATGTGTAACGTATCTTGCATTGTTGTTAATGCATGTTAATCCCAAAATTTTGAGCAGCAACAGCATTATTTGACTCGGCTGTGTTTTACCCAAACACGCCTTCTTTGTCAACTTGCGCTGGAAGGAGGGACAGAGGCGGGACAGAGGAGTACTTGCGCCAAGCTACGCCGGACACGAAATTGCAACATACGGCTGGACACACCCCGTTGGCGCAGCGCATACCCCTTTTGCCGCGCCTGCGCCTGGTCTACGAAATTAGAGCCCATAGTATCAATACCATGTCAAATTTTTGCCTCAGAAAGCTGATTTTTCTTTACTACTAATTTGGGATTCCATTGGCTCACTTTAGCTAAAGTGGTAGCTACAAAGGACATTGATTTTTTTCTGTTGCAAGAGGTCATGTTTTTGAACAGCTGGATTGATACTATGGGCAAGTATTTTGAGCAGTTTGCACATCAGGCTGAGCTGTAGAGTTTAATTCATACAACTCCTGGGAAACAGGGATGGGACTTAACTCATCCATATTCTAAACTGTGTACGAGCTCGGCTTGCTAGTGAACATTCAACAACTGATCTGGGTGTGCCAGCTAGTGATGTAACGGCATGCAAAAATAGAGCAGCTCAATGTCCTCTGGTGTCTACATCTGCTCAGACAGGTTAAATCCATGTTTCCCTATGTGGTTGTCATCAAATCCGGGGCGTATCGGTTTAGTTCACTGATGATGCATCGTGTGATGCAGTAAAGTAAATGTCTAGTCACCGTTAGCACTGACAATACTCTGTGGAGAGTCACCCACATCAACAAAATGAAGGCATTGGTTGTGGTTTGTGGTGAATTAACCTTTAGCTGACCGGCCATTCATTTGTGCAGAAAGCCTTTTGGTCTGTGGGACCAGGGATCAAATTCTAGCTCCAAGTCAGGCGAATCTATAACTTATCACATTATTATACACTATCTGGTATAAGTGCTACAAACTGCTGTCCAGGCTCATTGTCTAGTGAGGGAAAGAGTCAGCCACAAAATCCAGGAATAGGTTTTGTGGACGGTTTGATTCTTTATTCACTATGCTTGGTATAAACACAATCGTGAAACACGTGGTGGACTAAAATGAGCCCCGATGTGCAATCTCTTAGTTTCCAGGCATCCCCAGACTAAGCCATAACAGATCCTATTTACCTGCAGTGTGCACGAGGAACAGCACCGTCCACTTGTTTCAGCCTGTGAATAAGATGACCACTAGGAGAGAATGCTGGAGTGTTTTGAAGTCAAAAGAAACTAAGTTGTAAGTTGTTGCACTGAAAAAATTGAGACTTTGGATCGAATTTTAAAAAATTGCGTCGACTTTTTTCAGCTAATTTTTTTAGTATTTCTTAATTGAAAAAAATTACCTTTGCAAAAATTTTTTCAATTGAGAAAAACTAAAGAAATTAGCTGCAACAACTTGACACATTTCTCTACTTTGATCCAAAGTCTCATTTTTTTCAGTGTGGCCAGATAACCCTTGCTGGCTGGAACCCTGGTGGGGTTTAGAATTCTGCAACTTGGGCCCTTCAGCAAGATCCTTAGCTCCAAGTTGGTTCGAGGGGCATTACCCTTGTTTCTCTCCATTGCTCCTCTCCTGCAACTATTCGATCTAGAATGTCTCCCAAGGCATCCATGAGAAAGAGGAACATGCACTTAATGGAACTTTGCTGGTCAAATAAAGGCTTAAATATGGCTATAATTATAGAGTACCCACACAATTTAAAGTTTATTGACCTATTAAATACCTGAGGACTAGCCCAATTTCAGAGGCCAGTGTAATAGTCTTGGGCAATAGCAGGACTCAAGAACTTTCAGTACTCAGAACTTCAATTCAAGCATGCTAACCAGTGCACCAACAAGTTTGGTTTCAGAAACGAACCAATTGTCAAGTCGTATGGTCAATTTAAATTATTATGCCATTTTAAACACACTATTCTAAGGAGAAAAATCAGGCTTCTCATTTGCCCTATATAAAAAGCAAAGACGTGGCAGGGAGCATCCCATGTTAATAACTTCTTTTTGCAAGAATTTTAAGCTCTGGGATTGATTACAAAGGAAGTGTGGTTGACCGAAGGACATATCCAATGGAAAAAGGGGTCCTAATGGCAATGGGACGGCTCCATCAGCTAATTGGCCGGCCAGCCTCCAACCGAGAACTGCCTTGGGGAGGTTGGGGATGGCGCACAGCCATTCTGAGTTGGCCGTGCTGATCGTAACGTATGTTCACTCTTTAATTTAGACCTTATGGGCCACTTTTACAGACACAGGCGAAACCTAGTCCTGGAATAAATGCTATTTAAAACGCAGAATCTCGTTGACAAACTCACTGTGGTCCAGGAGTAAGTTAATCTGCTCAAACTGTGCCTGTGAAACCAGCCCTGCATGTGATAGTCCCAACTGTGTTTTTCCATCCTGCTAAGGAGAAACTGTAACGTTACGCCAGGACATACGTAAGCTGCAACTTATAGTATTCACTGCTGCACTAAGAACTGTCCAGTGGCTTCACCAGCACCATAACCAGTCATACCGTGTTTCCGCAGCCTGTATATTAAGGAACTAACTCCATCCAGCTGCAGCACTCCGTACTTTGACCTTAACTTTCAAGCAATGACTGCACGAACGAGTTAGCTTCATTACAGAAATAGCTGCTATGGCGAGTAAATATGTGAGCGTGTGTGAAAGGGAGCTGCGTCTCTGTCCACTCTGCCTTCCCCTCTGTCACACACACACATTTTCATGCCAACACACACACACACGCACACGACGCCCGTGCGCGCGCACACACACACACACACACACACACACACACTGACTCTCTCTTTCGTATTCTGCTCACGCAAGACTGCGGCACCCCTCCGCCAATCCCCAACATTAATCCACACCTCCAGACAGGCAGCGCCGCCACAGTCTGGCCTCTCCCACAATGCACAGCAGCTTTCAAACTTTCCCAGCCATGGCGAGGGGCTTTGGCGAAGACCGACCGCCAGACCCTCCACAGGGGACTTGGGGGGGCAGTGCCAGCGGGCATCATGGACGTAGCTTTTTGCCACGGCTAATGAGCGAGCGAGCGAGCGAGTGTTTCACAGGGGAAAGAGCTGCCTCTGTGGTCACTCCACCACTGCATCCTTACCAGTCACAATACAGCCCTCGGAAGAACAAACTACACAGCCATACACAGTATTTGTATAGGTCACAAACACGAGAATACGGTATTGCAGCAATAACAGGGGTTCAACCCCTTGTCGTGACCAGAACAGCCAGAATTATTGGCAGCATGGATTCAAAAAGATACCTGCAGAAGGATAGGGTATACATAGTGTATGCCAGTGCAAGCTTGTTGATGTATATTTCTGCATATACTGTACATGCAGTATATGTACAGACATACTGTATACATGTTATATGCATACAACCAAACTGTATGCTTCAAAGTGTTACGTGTTTTCAACGTAATGTTCATTTCAAGAAATGATTGAAAGTAGATCAACACCAATCATGAGGTTAAGTGGACATTCTGTGCATACTACTGTATATTTTCAACTCATCAGCTGCCACTGATGCACATATATGTGCACATTTTAAAAAATTGATATTAAACACTTAAACTTCATCCACTTTTCACGCAGAATAGCACTCCAATGTTTCCCACCCACATAATTAAGGATGTTCGGTATATATCTTACTAGAGCTATCTTTTCAAGGACACAGTACATAAAGTTTGGCTCTTCCAATTAGAAACTCTCAATAAGCTTATTAATTTGCTGGGCCGACATAAAAAGCTTGTCACCGGAGCTCAGAATTTGCAACCCACGAAACCTCAAACCTTGGAGGTCGAGCAATCTCAAAAGTGGTCAAACACTGACCAGCCATTTAAGAGATTTTAAATGTGAGAAACACATTTCACAGTGCAGAATAATGACATGCACGGTTATTAAGTGACTGAATTCAACAGTTAAATTAACGCATAGTTTCCTGGTTATTTTAACTTGAAGTGGAGTCCTGTGCAGATTTAACTGTGTGGTTTACAATCAACATACAAGGTTCTCTGCTGTAAACTTATTGTAAAATGACAGTTAAAATAACTAGCAAAAAAGGTGCCAGTTAAATTAACTGGCAAAAAAGATACAAGTTTATGACAGTGTAAAGCCATTTTTTAAAGTTTGATTAGAGTAACTTTGAATGAATCTGTTGAAAAGTGATTATTGGATAAAAGATTACGTTCTTCCAAACAGAATTTACTTCAACAGAATAAAAATTTAAAAAACAGCAATATCTCTTCCATCTAGGATAGTACTCTCATTACATAGAGACTTCCTTTATCTCTTAGCTTATTACCATTGCTGGTTTCTGATTTTTTTACACACAGGCCAAAAATTAGGATAAAAGATAGTAAAAACTTTCTGCTGACTAGGACATGAGCTGAAAGATGCATCCTTAAATGGCACATGCTACTAATTATGCAGTGCTACCAGTCCTGACCGTCAGTGGACCATACCAACCATTGAATCTCTAGAGTGTCATCGCAAATCAAACACTTCACTTCACAAGTACACCAAAGTAGGGTATAACTTCACAGGGCTCTTTCTAAGTGAAGGGGTTATATCCATAAGTGCTCAAGTTCATATTCATTAAAAATCAGATATCAATGAAAGAATGGATCGGTAGTGCTGAGAAATAAGCCACATAAGCTAATTTTGGCTAAGAAGCACTCAATTACAATATAAAATGAGCAGTGAATTGGAAATTCCCCAAGAAGCTACCTCTAGTGTTGACCAAGTCTAGTGTATAACTTCTACAAGTCCAGTCAGCCAATCAAAGCATTGCTTAGAAAACTGGTTGGCCAATAGCAGCCACTGTAGCTTTCTTACCTGATCAAAATGGCTGACTCTACAGGCCAGGATGAGTGTGTGTGGTCTAAACTTTAATTAGCTTTAAAAAATACCCAGGCAGCCAAAAAGGGCTAAAAACAGGAAAAAAAAAAAGTTTGACAAAAGGTGATCTTTAAGCTGCCTTTTCTTTCGCTGAATTTTGTAATTACCACACCACATCCCTATTGATGAAGAATGAGGTCTCTAAACCTGTTTGGATGGTGGTACTGCCCATTCATAATTCATGGAGATTGGTCTATATTGTGACCTTTGTTCAGCTGCATTTACCTTCCATTCTATTTCATATCTTCCATTAATTTTGTTCAAGAAGCTTTTGGACATCCATGACGACAGTATTCTGGCATGATTATACAGTATTGGCTGTTCATTTTTATTAGACAGTGGCGTGTTTTGTTTTCAAAAAGATGCTCTGTTTTAGTACTCTTCAGTTATTTTTCAATGATTTTTTCCCCCCGTTCCCTTTGAAATGGCTCAAGATTTTATCAAATGGGGACAAGATCGTCCAGAATTTCAGCCAGTGATGGCAAAAAAATTACACACTTTGAAAAATTAAACATTTATATGAAACATATAATTGAAGAGCCAAGCAAGAACAGTCACATTTTCACACACCGTGAAGTAAGAATGGGAAAATATCTTATGTAGTTAGCCAAGTCGATTTTCACAATTTTCTTGACCTAAGTACTTATAGCACCAGGGTCTTCAATTTTATCCATATGATCACAGAATATAATCAAAATCAGCCAGGAAATGTGTGAAATGCTTTGTCTGTCACAAGTCAAAAACCTTTTTTTTTTTTAATAATTGCTCGCATCTCTTTTTGAGCAAGGTCACATGAGATGGAAGCTCGTTCATCATTTTTCAGGGTTTGAGTTTTAACGTTTTGCAAAAATAACACAGCGGGAATAATACCGACTCAACAAGCGTCCACTGAGTCTGTTAGAATGACTGGCAAACAGGCTGAATCAATACTCCTCATAACTACAGACTGCAAAATCCCAGTTCACAAGACTGTAATGTTCAAAGCAAACAAGATTTATTACAAAAACTAAGCTAGCGGTATTTTCTAAAAGTTTGCCCTTAGACAATGAAATGACCTACCTACTGCTTTGCTGAACAAAAATTACTGGGAGAAGCTCCAATACCGTTTTTGTTGTCAGGAAATTCTAGCATTGTATGACTCAGCTAAAAAGTATTCCACGCATGGTCACTAGATTTAAAACTTTTTTTTTTTTTTTAAAGATTTTTTTTTTTACAATTTTATTTCGTGAACTGGATGGTTGGCGGGCACAAACCCATTGTACTCCAGTGATGATTTCTCAGCCCTAGTCTTCAGTTATGCTTGTGTGTGTGTTTTATCTGAGGGCTGCATCTCAAAGATGTTGGAGGGAAACTTTGCGGTCACTGAGAGGCCTGCCTCGAAGAAACTCGCCAGAATAATGGGCGAATTGTTAACTTGTCCACAATCTGCTCCCTTATGCTTCTCATTGGGCCCCACCGTCCTGGGACCCGTCCTGAACGTTTATCAGCGTCTTCACCAAAGACTCGCTTTGTTTCCTCGTCTCAGTTTGTCAGCCAGCGTCGGCAGGCCCAGCAGCCTCAACCCCGCCCCGACAAAACAGTGGAGCATGCCGGGAACTGAACTCGGCTGGTGAGGATGCTGGCGGGATCGTGTATCCTGGCAACTCACCAGCCGCAACGCGACAACAACAGTCCCACCACCACGGACGTCCCACACTGCGTGCAGCCGACTCAAAACAATTTTTGGTTCAAACAATGGCGAAATTCTCATCAGGCCTCGAAAATCGCCGAGCCAAAATAAAACCACGTGCTTCAATTCTACAGTCCACAAAACCCAAAACTTTGGGAGTTAAGCGAGCACAGAAGCATTACCGGAGTCAAATTAGTCTAACTTGCACGTCTTTCAACAGTGGGGGAGACCAGAGTGCCTGAAGGAAAACACGCTAATTCCACACAGAAAGGCCACAGGCTGGATTTGAGCCCATGAGGTCGTTGCTGGAAGGCAATAGTGCTGCTCATTGCACCAGCATTCTGATGAGAAAATTTCTTTGTTCTAAAATGATGAAAAAATCAGCCTTACCTCAGAGATGATGTAGGATGCTCTGCTGAGGAGGCCGTTTGTGTCTGATGCAATAGAGAATTCAGAAGAGAAGTCATCTGTGGAGGTCACAAGCCTGAGTGACGAAGAATGCATAAGAAACAGGATGAAGAAAGAGTCAGGTAATTTATCAGAGCTGCCACAGACATACACACCAACTCAAATGCACGTGCCTACACGCACGCACACACACACGCACACACACACATGCGTATATTCACCTGTACACTCACACAGACACCTGCACACACACGTACACGCGCGCACACACACACACACACACACACATATGCGTATATAAACCTGTACACACACACTGACACCTGCACACACACACATGCGTATATACACCTGTACACACACACACAGACTCCTGCACACACACACATACACACACTCACAAACTGCACATAATGTAGACCAACACAGGGACATGCAGCATTGTTTAAACTTCCACACTACTGTTATGACATCCACTGTGCTGTAATCAGTTACTCAGCCAAAAACAAAGGCTTCTCCTTTGAACACTAATTCTGTCCAATGGCAGATTCACGTTCTGAGAAAGTTCAGTGATCGTTCAGAGAGATGCGTGGTAATACGCCCACATGACAAGCATGTAGATGTCATGTTTTTTGAGAAAAAAATTTCCAATCATCACCAAAATCAAAAGGGATCTTGCTGATCACCATTGACCCTCAGAACATAAAACAAAACAATCTGACAAAAATTGTAGTTTGTAGAGTGAGAGCAATAAATTTTGGACGCACCGACGAAAGGACTGACGGAGGGACAGTGGCGATTGCGATACATGCCAATCTGGTCGAGTGGGCTTGGTTTAACAGTTATAACCTATCACTACTGACAACAGGATCAGGATGATGATTATTATCATTATTATTATTATTATTACTATGTACAGAGAGAGAACTTGGCCCAGGCCAAACAAACCCCTCCCAACAAACCAGTAGTATTAAACAGAAATGTTGCCAGCCATTAATCAAGTCAATGGAGCTGAAGTGTTTCGCCTAATCAGAAGGACCCACCGCGTCTAGCCATGTGCCCGAACAGAAATGGCATCAGGGGCTGGCACAGAAATCACAGGCATTGATGGCACAACTGCTCATCTCTTAAGGAACAAAGCATATAAGAGAGCAATGCTGGGAACGGAGGGGGCCTGACTACCGTATTAATCAGTTAGTAATTTCTATTAATTTCTTGTAATTGATGCTCCTTAATCTCTAAATGGTACTAACCATGGAATATTATCACGTTACACACAACAGTGAGGCAAGACCTGGAGCAACCAAAGCAAATTAATGAAGAAATGAGCAGGTCTGCGGTGAAATTGCAATGACATATTTGGCTAATCTTGCATTGAAAGAGAGCTTGGTTTTTGAGAGGAGGGAGATGAAATGGTGGTGGTTCCGGGGGCCTTCGTTTGAGGGGCACCGTGCTCATATATTCGGCGGGGTTTTCTGAAGCAGTTTTTGATCCGAAAGCCCGATGGTCTTCGTTTTTTGGAGTTTATCGGGCTTTATTGTCCTCTTATTTGGCACGTTCCCCCGGCTAAATTAATGTTCTGGTTAAACTTGATGAAAAGAAAGACAGGCATACAAAAAAGGACCAACCACTTCCTACCTTTTTTCTTTGTCTCCTAACCAACCGCACCCGTCCCTGCTGTTTTCTACCTGTTTCCTTTGTTTCTATTCTGTCCTTTGGCTCTGCCCTTCTCTGTCCCGTTACCTCCCCTGCTCCCTCTCTCTCTCTCTCTCTCTCTCCCTCTCTCGCTCGCTGTCTCTCGCTCTCGATTCATTTACAAGCCCTCGGTTGGATGGCCTGAGAGAGCTCCATGGAAACCTGGCTCCCTGCCATCTCATTACACCGGCAATTGATTCTGGTGCGCCGACACACAACCAACCACCACCCCCCCACTACCCTCCACCTCCAACCCCCTTCCCATCATGCATCTGACACTTGCAGTCTAACGTGCGGGAAGAAAATCCAGCACTAACACACAGACCCAGACGCACACGGATACGCACCCCTGCGCAGACACAAATACATGCGTGCAGACACGCAAATACGGCACGTGTGCACTCGCACACACGAACAGATGTGCTAACATGCGGCCCTGCACAGATGTGCCAGCACACACATCTGCATGTCTACATACATGTAGCACAGTACCCAGACGCATAAACATATGCATGTGCAAAAAAAAATACAAACATGAAAAACACACAAAATCCCAGGACAGAAAATTTGAGATACTAACATATTGAAATATACTTAAACCCTAGTCACATTCGAGGCCGAATTGCTGTCGGAATAAAAATTATTCTGTATTCTAACTGCGCTCTGACTGCATAATAAATACTCTTACGGCATTCCAACAGCATTCAAAACATTCTGGTCGCATTCGAGGGAGAAACGAAACAGCAAGCCAAGCCAAATCCTGCCAGAATGTCCTGAATGCGCTTCCAATGCATCTTGATTGCTGCCGGAATGTATTTTGATATTAAAGGAATTCAGCTGGAATGCATTCTGAATGCCGTCGGAATCTTTCGACTGCCGCTCGAATGCAGTCAGAACGCCCCGATTGGCCCTCGAATGAGTCTGGACGTAATTCAGAACACCGCCAAATCGCATAAAAACGCGGCAAGCTGCCGCTGGAACATCAGTCTGCATTGAGGAGTCGCCTGGTCGACATCACGTCACGCCGCCAATGAATAAGGGAGCCGAGGTCGAGAACTCCCCCATTGGCCGTGGCCATGGACGGGGTGGAGGTGCTGAAGCTCGAGAGGCCCCTGAAGAGCCAGCTCCTGAAGCTGAAGATGCCCCAGCACCTTCAGAGTCCACAGCCCCGCCCCTTGCTTCCCGGATGGACATAGTGACCGAGGTCCATCAGCCAGCAGCACAGTCCTCCTCTGACAGAGGCCATGAACTTCCTCCCACTGAGGCGGCCAAGTCCCAGAAGAAGCGCAAGAGGGAGCTGGTGACGGCCGAGTTCACTGAGGAGCAGGAACTGGAGGCGGTTGACTGGCTTCAAGCCCCCGAGCAAGACTGCCTCTTCAACAAGAAGCACCCGAACTACATCAAGAAGGGCCTGAAGGACGCACTGTGGGAGCAGAAGGCCAGAGAGATGGGCAAGACCAGTGAGCAGCTGAAGAAGTGGTACGCCAACATGAGATCGAGGTTTGGCAAACTGAGGCAGACTCCCTCAGGTTCTGGCAACACTGAACTGACTGCACGGGACCGCTGGATCCTGTGCCGCTTCGAATTTCTCAGGCCCCACCTCATCGTCCAGGTCAAGAAGAGGGTCACTGTCAGTGTAAGTATTTTACTTCATTATTTCCATGTTCTCATTCTGATGCTTCTGATGAAATTGCAACCATTGTCCACATTTTCACATTGCTTATGATTGTTTCTTCTCCAGATGAAGGCCGAGGTCCAAGCCAGGGCAGGCCCGGCCGCAGCAGCAGGAGCTCCCCAGTCTGAGTCCGATGCCGCTGATCATCATCCCCCAGCAGCCACTGAGTCTGATGCAGACACTTCCATGGGGTCCTGGTCCAGGGCTACTGATGACCCTGAGGCTACCAGGAGCAACATTGCTGAACTGCAAAGACAGCTGCTGAACAAGCTCTCCAAGGCTGAGAAATCACCCCTGCAACGCCAGAAAGACACCTTTGCTGACTTCATGAAGGAGGTTACCTACACATTCCCTCCCCCCATGTGGCTGAGGTTCCAGAGTGACGTCACCAGCCTGTTGCAGAAGTACCAGTTTGAGCTTCACCAGGTGCCCCCCATTCAGACTCAGCAGCAGTAGCAGCTGTAATGTCCATACAGCCTCCTCCCTTCTCTGGTCGGGTCTGATATCTTCTGGGTCTGGGTCTCCTCCGAATGTTTCTTCTCCTGGACGCCTCCACGTCTCTTCCAAGCAGGTCTTGCTGCAGGACAGCAATCTGGAGCAGAGCAACATGGATCAGGGGGTCCATACTCTATGGTGTTTGGGTTGAGACTGATGAAAATGCTAGAATCGGCCGGATTTTATACCCTATCGGGTACTATTCGGGCGACATTCTTGGTACACTAGGGACATTCCTATTTAATTCGAAGTACATTCCAAGTACATTCTGAGTCTCATTCTGTTTGAATTCTTGGACGTTCAAACCATATTCGGCGGCCGTTCCGGGAGCGTTCTAACTGCATCTGAGGTAAATTTATGCAGCATTCGTGGCACCTTCCAACCAAACTTTGGGCGGTATTCAGGCAGCAATCGCTCGGCACTCCTAAGGCATTCACAGTGTATTCTAAATATTCTGACTGCATTCTAACATCATTCTAAATATTCCAAATCTTTTTCAGCTACATTAAAGCTGCATTGAAGAGCTAATACACCCGGAATGTGCAAGAATCATTTGAGGTTGGTTCACAGTGCAAGTATTTGAACGGCATTCTTACAAGGCTTTAAAAATTTTGGTCAATTTGAAATCCCCGCCCGAATGTGGAGCGAATTTTGAAAACTCTTCATTCCGGTAGGTTCTGCCTGATTCCCGCTGATTTCGAATCAGTGTGATGGGGCTCTAAATATTGTACCATAGTGAAGCATTATGATAGCACCCAGCAGACGAGAATAGCAAGTTAGTTATATACTGTAGATTATACATTTATAAGTATTCTCTTTTCGACTTCTGCTAGCCTCTACTGTCGACAACACTATGGGAATGCCCTCTGGGCACAGTTCTCAGCCAGAAGTCAGAATATATTACAGAGTTTGAGTCCGTTTCATTTCAGTTCAGAGAATTCTGGTTTGAAATTCAAATCGCCATTCAAAAAAACTATAGAACCTTTAAATTCGATCAGCTGCAATGATATGGAAAAATTCTTTTCAAACATATTTGCTGTCTCTCTGTTATGATAACCTCCATTTCATCTTAGTATAATAATTCCGCAGTGCCCTCGCTTTATTTTTAGCTCATCTTTTTTGGCGCGGATTTCCAGCAAGCTGTTCTTTACATTAATAAAATCATTCCAAGGTTAAAAATAATGGATAGTTTATATGGTTACAGGAGATTTGTGGGAAGAAGTACTTCATTCGCACATTTTCAAATGTCAATATTGTTGTGCAATGGTAATATTTATCATATGACTGGCAACAATATATTGCCTCACTAGCTATTTTGGTAAGCTAAACAAGTACTAGGCCACATTTAATTGGCTGCGACTGTGGTCTGAATAACCCAGGTGGGGATCAGAGCCAGAAGAAGCAGATGCGAAGTTTCATGACTGGCTCTGTATTTTCTGTCATTACTGAATGAAACTGTCTTTTTTGTGCTGTAGATATATGAGCACTGCGGCAAAGTCAATTTAATTTGAGGTCTAAAGCAGGTGCAGGCAACCTTGATTCTGCTTTGCCAGCGTAAATGGTGAAACACTGAGAATGTCCAGCACATTTTCACCAACTGTCCACTCAGCCAACAAATTAACCCGAATTGTCTTGTTGTAGGATGTTTTTTTCCCTGTCAGCAGTCAACCACCAGGGAGCACAATCAGATATCACATGTAAGTGTTACAGGATCAATGAAATGATGCTCGTCCAGGAACTAACATCATAGTCCATGATTGAATCGCAGCTCTGATATTTTGACAAATGTTGTGTGTTTTAGCTCGCTAATGTTTATCATCTTTTCATGCAGTTGAGCAGAGACTTCCAGAGATACATATTATCAAGAAAACCAAAAATATTTTTAGCCTTGTAAGTTTATATAATTTTTGCAACACTTTCACTCTTAAATTGCTCAGCCTCTGGTTCAAATTGTTAGCCAATGGTCCTTGCTAGCTGAGTGTGATGCACGTTTGTAAAGCTTGTGTGGTGTCCTCACGTCAAAAGAATAGAGCTGTTATCCATTGGAGCACTATAATGCTACTCCTGGATGAGTATTATGATGATGTATGGTGAGTTTTCGGACACAAAATGGCTGCCGTTGCGTCACTTAGGTGGCTTCACATTAGTGCTGGAGAGATGAGATTCATGAGTCGTACCTCAGACGACTGGAAAGCACTTATCTTTAAGTATCTATGAGAAGTTGTTATACAGTATAAATGCAATGTTCATTCAATCATTTTTTTTTGAAGCCGGAAAAACACTTACATGGTAATATTAGATTGTACATGCCACATTTGAGTCCAAAATATGAAGTAAAATATAAATAAATGGGAACAGACATGCTTTAATAAAACTATTTCAAAACTGGAAGGGCACTCGATAGAGTGTTTACCTCCACCATGCTATATCTCAGTATTATTGGTTCTGGATCCACACCAATATTATCCAGATCACCAAAAATCATAAACAATTCTATATTAGTGTAGATTCTATTTAACGCTGAGATTTTATGAAAATCTGTTCATTACATGAGAGGCAATCAATCTATTCAGGAATTCTTCCGGATGTAGAGTCCAGAATATGTTCCAGATCACCTCCAAAATTGAATCGACTCATCCATGTACTAACATCTACCATCCTATCAAATTTCGTGGCAATCCGTTCATAACTTTTTGAGTTACCTGTCAACAGACAGACAAATAAATGACTCCCGCCTTGCGGGACCATTGTCGAAATCGTCTGGTGTCTGACTCGAGACTCCAAATCTCCGCCAGCATAGCTGGATTTGTACTTTAGCCTATATCTCAGCTGTACTTAATCTCCACCAGCATAGCTGGAGTTGTACTTTGGCCTATATCTCAGCTGTACTTTGGCCTAGATATTCCTAAATTTAATCACTTTTTCCTCTTGTGCTACAGTAACATGCTGCAAAGTTTGGTTGAAACCTATGTGGCCCTTTTTGACATATCTTGCCCGCAAACAGACAGACAGATGACAAACGGAATGAAGTGACAAACACGGGTGAAAACATCATTGGCCTCATTGGTGAAGGTAATCATAAAACACACATATGTACACGCATGCATGAATGTTCATATGCACAATCCCAGATGCACTAATAACACAAGCAAATTGTTGCTGAGGTAAAGTGTGAAGTCTCAACGAGGGTGACCAAACAGCTGAGGAGACACAGGGTTTCAAACTGGCATTCATCCCGAACAATAAACTTCCCAGTGAAAATGCACGGGCTTGACCTCTACTGACTGTTAGCGATCAAAATACTTCAAAGAATGCTCTGAGATTCAAGGATGAATCACTGACTGTAATGACTGCTGACAATCTCCAATTGAACTTAAATTGAGATAAGTGACGCATAATACTTGGTAGAAATGTACCATAATTTCCCATAAACTGACTCATGAAAACGAATGTAATTTTAAACACAAATACAACCGCAGTGACCTGGTCAATTCACTCGCGTAGTCCCTACAGAGCTCGTTGCTTTGGAGAAGTGCGCAGACTAAATTAATTAAATGTAATATTGTGAGGTGCAGTGAATATCATGCATTCAATAGGCTCACCATCAATTGGCCTCACCCGATAGGAAGTTAATCAATGTTGCATTCTTTGCCCTCCGATTTCTTGATTTGCTGTTTTTTTTCCTGAAGATTGTACTTCACAGTAGCGGCGCAAAGCGTGCTCAGTGATATCTGAAATTTGGTGTTCATAACATTCTTGCAAGCTATTGTAAATGGCTTCACTTTCAAAATGAAAAAAGAAAACACGAGACAAAAGGGAAGAATGCCAAAGTAATTCACAAATTACTCGTGTTTGGTAATCATACTCCGACGTTCAGAGGTCATTTTGGAACACAAAAGCAACAGGCATCTGGCACACGTGGGGACCGTATAAATGGGTCAAGAGAGTGAACCAACATACTTATAACCATGAGAACAGAGGTGATGCACAGAGAGAAGTGCTGACCCTTTCTTCACAAAACCGTTCTCATGTCAGTAACTTCAATTCACGTGCACAACAATGCAAAGCCTTGAACTGAATGCTGTTTATGCGAGCTGATTCGCAAACAAACAAAACTTCTCCTCGAAGGCATTTCCTTATTAGATGCAGATGTTTTTACAAGAATCTTCGATTTGAAAAATTAAGAGAAAACAAAGAAAAGGTTGCCGGGTTTAGAGGCTTGACTGACTGAGACAAAATGCAAGAGAAACATTTTCTGAGTGCTTCAAGTGTAAGAAAGGTAACATACATTTCGGTCAAGGTTAAGAAAATGTTATTATCCCTGAGGGGCGATTTGTTGTACAGCAGCAGTGGAATACAATCACATCCAACATAAAATATTCACGCATGCTTTTAAATGTCAAATCACAACATGCCCTACCCTGCATAATTTAATTATCTTTTACCATCTATAGCTGCTGGAAATTTCATCATTCCAGTGAAATTAGAAAATCATGAGAAGACACTGAATACATAACTCATTGTTAGACCACAATGTTTACATCACTGTTTAAAAATAAGTATTTTTCTATAATCTTAACTGTATCTGAACTGCAAGAAAACAAGGTTTTGCTTTGGATTAATCGATGGAGAATCAAAGCATTTGGATTTACAGGTTTCACTTGAAAAATCACAAATATAAAAACGTTTATGTAAGACAAAAGAAAACAAGAGTTTAATGGTTTATGAACCGTTGTAAATATACTGAAATACAGCCAATATAAATTCTGCAGCTCAAGACTAGACTGGGATTGTGACTCAAAAAATATAAATAAAAATGTTCAATATTACATCATACTAAGTTATATAGTGTTATATTACAAAACAAACAAGATTTACTTTCATAAAAAAACATTTTAATGCTTTATGATAATTTCCAACAGTATTTTAATCGAAGGACATCCACAGAATGTTTATTCCTTTTAGTAAATCCATGTAACATGGAGAGTTAATCTTCTAATGAAATACAGATGTTTTGTGTAAATTTTATGCAAACGCTACTCATTCTGTCGCTAGTTTTCACTCAGATTCTATAGGCTGTAAAGCAATTACATATAACCTTCCATCAAATACAGAATAACCTGACATATTTTACATGTTTGCACAAGATGATTGATAGTGTTTGGATAGCATATTCAGGGCCATTTATGGAATTGCATGATATTATAAGTGACAACGAGACATTTTCATGTCAAGTAACATTTTTTCCCCCCATGAAACAATTCTAAGATCCTCAAATGAAACAAAGATGTTGAAAGTCCCAGAATCCTTTGCAATTTCTGTCTTCCAGATGGCAGATTGTTTGAGGACACAGCCAAGCCCTTTATGAATACTGCCCTAATTCACCACTGCAGATGAACACAGCTTCGTCAATACAAGCATGAACAGCTAAATAGGCTATCAAGCAACACTTAGCTCATTAACGGCGCAGTATAATGCGCAGTGTTAAGTCAACTAACTCATAGTTTATATGAGCTCATGGCAAATCAAATGCACTTTGACGACATTGTTTAACACTAGGCACTCACTGTTTAAATGCTGGATCCTTCTTACGCTCTTTGACATTTAATTCAATAACTTTATTTTTCCAGAACAGGAGCAGATGATGGAGCCGTATTGGTTCAGCCGTCAAGGCCATTTTAAACAATGGAAGTCTTTGTATCATAATGCATTAATTTTTTTTTCATGCACTGTATGTAAATATACCTTCACGTCTGTGGTTCAATGAACAATTGATTGAAGCCATTCAAGAGGACAGTGACAACACATTGTCGAAGCGAGTATGATTGATTTTTCTCGGCTCGGTATCTTTGCTGTATTCTCGAGTCATTAAAAAAACATTCCAGAAAGATGACATGACCATGACTGTTAATTTAATTAGAGCGTAAAAGTATAGCGTTGATTCTCAGTATTTTTCCACTTTCAAAACTTTGCTACATTGCAGGTAAAGCCAGCCTTAATGATTGCTTAAAATCGCAAAAATCCCCTTAATCTTTTCTATTTATGACATGAATTGAAAAAATTTGCGGCCTTATTGGGTAATATAAAAATGAACATACACTACACAGAACATAGAACAGTGAACTGTATTATATAAATATCTGTGGGCGTTTGATAAGCACTACTGATATATTAGCACATATATTTTACCGTCTTTTGTGATATTGATGGTGCATATTATTTTAATTCAATAGTTAAAAATAATTTAATTGTACTGCTGTCAAATGTTTCAAATTCACGCTCATAAATAATTTACAATTAATAATTTTCAGAACTAGTTTCTGCCCTCAACAGCTTGTGGAGTTTTTGGCTCATTGGGACATCTCCTGGCTGGCCCACAGAAAACATTTATTTATGAAAGCAATGAGTCAAATGTCCTTGTGGTTGTCAAGTTAGCAATGTGTTTGCTTCGCAAAGTCCACACTGATGACACCTACAATGAGACTTTCTTCTGCACAGTGGCACACTTGCATGTATACAGGGCCACAGTATTTTCAGTGTTCCCTCTGGGTGGATATATCATGAAAAAGAACAGCAGGCAGTCATCTTTAATTCAAGAGTGAATACATCAGTTATGGTGCAAATTGTGTACCAATTTCAGCCAATCAAATTTATATCCTTGTCCAAATACTTAAGAACTAGACGGTGCTCATTATTGTTAGGCTATGGAGGAAAGTGCAGTTTAGTGGGGGGGGGGGGTTAATCCGTGAAAAGAGGGGGAGAGTTGGAAAAACGACAATGCTAACCGCTGCATCGGTACGCAGCTCATTGGATAGCTAGCATTTTTTACGGTGTACAGTACGGGTAGAGTGTGGGCAGTTACAGTACGGCGTGCTGTTTTCCAGCTGAAATAGCTGGACTGGGCGGCTGGCGAGCGGCCGCTCCTCTGGCTGCAGTTTGTGGAGAGAATCGCTGAAGCTGGGCCCCTCAGCACATGTCTGAATGCGAGCGGGTTGTTTGAGGACACTGTAATTTATGCTACTTGATCCTGGGGAGGGGCGGGGGAGCGGGTGGGGGGTGGGGGCGGGTGGGGGTTGGTGGGGATGGGGGTGGATGCCGGCGCTCCAGCAAAAGCATGCCAGGAATTTTAAGAGCCAGGGCTGCTGGCTCAGCACCGCCGCCAGATGTGGGGAGGTGTACCTGAGAGGACGGGGAGAAATCAAAAAACCTGAGCGCTTCTCCCTCTCCTTCTCCGCGCCTCCATTTTCTCCTTCCGTCGCCTGTTCAATTCTCGTTGCCTCTCCACCTGCTCTTTTTCCACTTCTCTTCACTTTCTCTCTCTTTCATTTCTACACCTTATCGTCCGCTTTCTCCTCTTTTATCTGCTCGTCCCCGCGTAAAGTCAGCCTTCACGGTCAGTATAACATCCGCCCTGTGTGTGTTCCACACGTGAAACAGCCGATGAGAGGTCGCGGGGAGCTGCTTGTCAAAGCTGAGCGGGGCGGGGTCTGCGGTGTCGACTTAATTAACACGGCCGCTTTAAATCTCTTCAGTTCGGCTCGTTCTGGGCAATTCGATCTCGCCACCGCACCCGGGCAATGTTAAGGGACCTCAGCGGCAGCTACATGGGGGCAGCCTTTCGAGTAAGCCTTTCAAATATCTCACAGCTAATTTGTCATAACATGGCGCTGACTTAAATGGCTGTCGAGTGAGCACGCCAGAAACGGCCTGGTCGGGCAAGAGAGAGACGGAAAATGTCAAAACCTCGATAAACAATTTTTCAAAAGAAAGGTTGCCCAGGTTCACCTGACAGAAATAAATGTGGGTTTGTTGAAATATGGTTGGAGGAACCATTCTGTTCGAAGCAACATGTTCAGTTTTAAATCAACTTTCAGCTCATACTGGTTTTATTAATCTCAACTGTGCGAGAGATGACTTAACATTGAACATTTCACAGAATACAGCAGAGTGGATTTACCCATCTGTATGGCGAATGCCACGTTACGTGGGGTTGACTTCTTGTTAGCCGCCACGGCGCAGCCGCTAGCGGTTTTGCTAATGCTATACGCTCGCAGCCGCGAGCCATGAGACCAAGGCCTGACTCACCGGTTGACGAAGAGCCAACTCTTCAACAGTCAGAACCTGCCGCTTAGCCCACCGCTGACGATTCCACAGCCCCTGCTGTACGTGGTGAACCCAATTGCACACTCCGTGATTCACTTTTCTGACATGTAGGCAGAACGGGCCGAGGTAAGGTGGGACATGGGGGCGAAGATGCACGGGAATGCCGCCCACAGATCGAACCGATGACACCCAGGGCACCTCGGCACCCAAACTCACGGAGAGGTGGAGCTGACGTAATAACTGCGGCCAGGGAGCAGGCGCTGAACTCGATAACACACGGCAGCGGGTGGTCGCGTCCCCGTATGTCAACCGCGAACAAGGCAGTGGACAATTTCAGTGTGCCAGTGGGACGAGCACTGCGAAACAGGGTCGGTGGAAAATAGCCCGAGGGCCTGAATTCAGCATTGATGTTTGCGTATGCTGCAGCTCTCAGGAGAGTTTGTGGAGGAAACCGGAACGAAGATCAGCTGTGACAGCGCACCGCGTTACGTTCGAACCATACCGCTCTCCGTTAAATCATTTCCACCAGCAGTTGCGTGTCTGCAAACTCGTTCATTCCCCCAGCTCATTAAAACTGGCTGAGCATGTGAATCGTGGTTACCATGGCGAGAGCGAAACCCACCCCCCAAAAAAAGAGAAAAAACACATGGTTTCCATGTCTGAAATGTGACTGTGGTTGAAGAAAAGCTTCTCAACCCACGGATTAAAATGGGTTTGTTGAAGGATTTATCGACCAAAAAAAGTTTTTTTTTTTTTAAAATGCCAAACATTTCAGTAAATTTGAAACAACCTTGACGTGAGGATAGGAGGAGAACGCTGGAGCCCAGCATATCTGCGGCACGCTGGAGGAGAGTTGATTTTTAAGAAGTGCTTCGATTCTGTTTTTCACCCCAATCTGCCCTAAATTAGCCCACTCTGTGCTACAAAAACCAGGCCTCCACACCTGACAACTGCCTCTCCAACCACTTTTTGTTTTGTTGTTTTGTTTTTCTCATTTTTGAATATGTTACTTTTCCCATTTCTTAGGGCAATCTTACTGTGTCCATGGACCAACATTTAACCACCATCGACAAGTATACATACCCACCAGCCCCAACCCCCCCCCCCCCCCCCCCCCCCCCAAAAAAAAAGACACCTGTTGGAAGACGTTTCTCTTGCACCTTGAGTACCCGTGTGGTCATTCAACTGACCTGTGGGGGTCACCAGCGAGCAATGAGACACCATTGCCATGGACCTGCATTTCCTCTATCGGGCTGCTAGCAACAGTTGGTACTGGCTCAGTGTTGACTGGGAAAAGGTCCTACACAGACTGAAGCAGGAGATTTAACGAGATGCACCACCGAGCACACCTTCTCCAACAGCCTTATTCAATGCAGAGAGACCTTCTTTATCCAAAACACTGCGTGGGGCAATGACTGCCAAAGGCTTCCTTGACATCCTGCCCCACCGTCACCACCCCTCTACCGAACAGGCTAAACCGCAGGCTAAGTGACAATAAGGAGACCTCACTGTTTGCGTCCGCTGGGCAAAACTGTGGTTTATGGCTTAAAGCTGAAGTTATGCTGCCAATGGCAGGAAAAGTACAATCCCCACCGACCGGTTCGACCGCTTCCCTCCCCTCAGGCGAATCAGGCGAACGAGGACACACAGCGGAGCCGTGCCATCAAGGCCGCCTTGAAAAAAACCTGAGGTTCGCTACCTACAGCAGCTGTGGATTTACTAAAAAGTGACTGAGTCTTGTCCTTAATTTTACAAATCAAAAGGCAGAACTTAATGGCTAGATTGCAAGAGGTCCATAGTCATGAATGTTGCAGAGTCATTAATAATTCATGTCCTGTCTGCAAATGGCCGCCATAGGACTTACTCGAAAATCTTTTAGAGGAGGAACGTCCAAAATTCAGCATGTCAGGCGATAAAATGGGTTACTACCAAAGGATAAAATATTTTTGTATTCATACAAATTTGTAAGAAATGTTTACAAGATTCATACAGTTCATGGTTTCCAGGTAACTTAGAAGAACGTGTCAGGCAGTTATTGTACTCAGAATGCTCCATTAGCCTCCTCGAAGACATTCCCATTGTCTGCAGTTTGTAACGATAGACAGTCTCTTATGATAGAATAAAAACAGTAAATTGAAAATAAGCTTATATATCTAATGACTTTAATAAAAAACATCTTTCAGTTTGAAGATAACTGGCTGATATCCAACTAGTTCTCAATCATTAGGATATGATTGTGTCTCTACTGACGATTTGATATGAAATTCAAAGGAAACTTTATCAATGTGATCTCATCTCGGAATTTTGAATGGAGCAGCAGCTCGGCACTGTGGAATGGTGCTATAGATGCACTGAGAGTTGATTTCCAAGCTTGACAAAAGGAGAAATCCTGTATACCTGCCTAATTGAACTGTGATTTTCAACAACTTGGACAAAAAAAAAAATGAAGTGTATAATAATTATGAGAACCCCTGCTTTCATGCAAAAATACAAGGACAAGCACTGTTCCTTTGCCAAGATAACAAGTCAGTCAACTCATACACTCAAAAAAAAAGAAATGTCAGATTTATGTAAAAGATTTCATGCCACGAGTGTCGCCACAGCTGAGTAAAGAACCAACAAATTAATATGGCTGATTGATTGCACCCAAAATCCTAGAAGTCAAACAGAAGTTAGCTTTTGATAACTCAGTTGCATGGCACCAATTCGCACAACATTTGTAAGTAAATCAAAGGTCATTCTGTGAGCTTGTGTGTGTGTGTGTGTGTTTGTGTGTGTGTGTGCGTGCGTGTGCGTGTGTTCTCCATTTGATATGGTGAGAGACTGTATGATGTGGGATACTCTTCCTCCAGGCTACATCTCTCCATATCTGTCCTTACCCGCTTCTATCTGCTCGTCAAAAACTCACTGGCACTGTGGGTAACTGAGTGTCCAGATTTAAAACATTATAAAAATGCCTGATATTTAAGAACTGTGTGCATGAAAAGCAAGGAATGCAAACGGAAAAATCTGTCAAGAAGTCCGGTGGTTAAAAGGATATAGAATGTGCAACTTCAGAAAGGGCTATTCATGTTTAGCGGATCAGTGTCCCTGGCGTGTCTCAGCTAGGTTTTGCTATTCGGTGTCACTCTGTCAGAAGCATTTATATTGAGACAGCTTTTATGGGAATGAAATGCACAACAGTCTGGAGTAAATGAATGTTTTTGTTTTTTTTTTGGGAAAAGTTAAAAGACCAACAAAAAAGATATGCATTATCGCAACGACCAAAACTAGTATTTCATTTTCACATTTGCCCATGACCTTTGAAGTTGGTCCACACGTTTTAGATTTTTGGAAAATGTACCTGATTTCAACACAACGGCATATTGAAGTATGGATGTTTTGCTTGCATTTAGGAGGAATGCGAGCCATTCGGGGCCTACAGCTGGTTGGGGGTTTGTGTAAACAGTAGTAGTCCCAGAGATCGCGGGCAGGTTTAGGTCGGTACACTCTTTCCCTCTCTAACCACCTGTCTGCTCAGCCTAAGTGATTGTGTGGAGCCTTGAGCTGCAGGCACAAAGACCTGCACCCACCCGCCCACTGCCCCCCCACCACCTCCTCTGCTTCGACCTCCTCCATCTCTCTCTCTCTCTCTCTCTCTCTCTCTCTCTCTCTCTCGCTCTGTCTCTCTGAGCCCCTGCTGGGTAGGCTTTGTCTTGTAATAGAGGTTAACACTCGACCCCGGCTCCCTCCCATAGGGACGGAGCTTATGAATGCCCCCACTGTGCGCCGCGCTCTTTCATTTCCCTACTCTTTCTCTTTCCCAGAATTCCTGCGCCATGAGGTAAGAGGTCCTCAGCACCTCCCAAGACCAGAGCACTCACACACATACACACACACTCACACACACACAAAAAGAAGAAGAGGGGGAAAAAAGAAAAATGAGTCATGTGGTGGTAACAAGCCACTTTACTGTTCCCTGCAAAAAAAAAAAAAAACTGCGCCCTACTCCCTCCTTTCGCGTCCCACGGGACCGTTCTTCTGTACCTTTCAGTAAAAACAAAGATGCTACATCTTCTCAAATTAAAGGACTTTTTTTTCAGGCCGAGAAGGGCCCCAGAGGAACGCCGTTTCTTTGAAGAGAGAAGACGAGTGCTGGTTAATGCTCTTCGACGAGTAATTTTCCCCAATCAGTCCTGTACTGCATTGTCACCAGTTAAGCAAACGTGCTGAAACTCAGCAGTGGGTTTGAGTTTAGTGGGGAAAAAAAACAGAACAAACTTTTTGCGCTGCATTGTCCTGCTGGGATGGTGCTGTGGGTCAGAACACAGTGGGGGTGAACCAGAACTATGACAGCCCGGTCTTGAATGTTATAGGTGCAATGCTACAGGGGATTCTAGGACTGGGCCAGTCAAGACAAGCTCGGGGTAAACTGCTGAGCCAGGCAAGTCTTTGTGTGACCAGCTTTTCAGGGCTGTCGCAATTCTCAGAGCTCTCCAGTTTTGTGTGTGTGTGTGTGTGTGTGTGTGTGTGTGTGTTACTTCAAGGTGGAACCTTTCCCAAGGTCAGTGCCAGTGCCTCCATGAACAGCAGAAAGAAAAGAAGAAGAGGGCTCTCTCCGCCGTACCTCCTACCCCGTCTGTTATAAACAGGGCTGGAAGAATCCTGCTTTAGAAGGATGTCCAATTGGACAAGCTTAAATAGAAACTAGACACTTGTGCCTGTGTGACACAAAAGACCAAAAGAAGAAAGAAAGGAGGGGAAAATGAAAGTGG
Source organism: Gymnothorax reevesii (assembly GCA_029721435.1). Taxonomy (NCBI): domain Eukaryota; kingdom Metazoa; phylum Chordata; class Actinopteri; order Anguilliformes; family Muraenidae; genus Gymnothorax; species Gymnothorax reevesii. The sequence continues at coordinate 100,457,313 of CM056578.1, forward strand.
AGTTTTTTGTGCGGGCTCGAGGAGAGGTTAACCCGGTGTGTGCAGCTCTGGTGAAGTCTAACCGGCATCTAACGCAGGGAGCTACTGCCACCTTTGCTCTCTTATTATAAGCAGTGAAAGCTGGGCTCTAAACACCATCACAATGACTCCCCAGTGAATTCATCTTCTGAGTGAAATGGTTAAGTCCGGTAAAGCAAATATTTTGCCTGCCTCTTTTTTTTTTTTTTTTTTGCATATTTCAGATTAATAAAAACCAGCTTGACTATATGTAATAACTATATGTAAAATTAACAAGATCATTCACATATGCAAAATTCCAAGTTGATCTTGATTAATAAAGCAATGCATGCAAGCAATTTAGCTTACTCGCAGTTCTATATATTAGAACACTTCATACCATGCACCACTGTTCTTTTTTTTTAAAATTTAATTTAAGCCTATACAATGTTTCAGTCCACACATAGTTTTATAAATAAGGTTCCCGGACTAACTTTGATCGAACTATATGGCAACAGAAAGAGGTCTGATTTTCATGGGTTAAGGTCATAAGTCAATAGCAAAATTATGGTACAGGCGGAGTTATGCATTCTATTGAGTGTCCTTTGAGTTTTTCACCATTTACATACAGTATACAATATTTTATTTTAACAATATACATTACTTTCCTTCAGCTAACCCATGGTCATAAATCCTATATAATCGTCCAGCCATTAAATGTGAATAATTTTGTTTCTTTACTGCTTCCCTGATGTGTGAAGTTTAAGATGGTTAATTAAGTAGTGACCTCGAATTCTTAGAAATGACAAAGTTCCACAGCTCCGCCCCTTTTTGGTTCCCAAAAAGAAACTTCCCTTGCCAACTAATTAGCAGCTTACATGGATGATCAACACACTGGTTGAAAAAAAAAAAAACTTTTGGTTATTCCAAGTCAACTCATTTGAAGGTCCCCAAGTACGATCTTAAAATACAGTCTAAAAAAAATCATATAAGTTTATCTCTTGGACAATAATAAACATACAAAATTTTAGCTTTCAATTCCTGATAGTTTTTAAGACTTAGGACTTCAAAAATTGGCCCTCTAACAGTCTCAAGCACAAATTTGCATTTTTGCCAAGTTTGGGGTTTAGGAGCCCATGAATAGAATAATAGACAAAGTCTAGGAGCATGAATCAGCCAAAGTAAATTCCTTCACACACATATTTTCAGATTTTGGCATCAAATTCAAGAAGTATTGCTTATTTTCTTACTACAGCTTCCTAATATTGTCTCTCAAGCTTACATCCCATGCAATTTTTTTGTCAATCCAATAATATAACATTGCATGGATAATATTAACATGTGATATTTTATAGAGGTATCCACCTAAGTCGTGCTCCAAACTGGGCCCCAGCCGTCTGGATCTCCTCAGTTTCAAGTCTTGTGTATCATGTTTAACAAAACATTGAAAAAATCATGGTGATTTCCATCCTCATGCAGGAAAGCAGTATAAAACTATGGCAATCCAGGCTGCAGTATTGATTCACGATAAAAAAAAAATGCATTCATTTGGAAAATAATTGATTGATTGGCTAATTGATTAAAAAAAAATCAGGTTAATATATTTTTGATATAAATGGTTTGGGAAAAACAAATCATGCTGCTAAAAAAATGTGAGTCAATTTGCATGGAAAAAACAAACTTTGTGTTTAAGATAGACATTATGCAGAACTATTATATAGAAAAAAAACCTTTAGCTTAGTGGCCCACATTGCCAAATCAGACCTGCAGCACTCACATTTTGGATCCGTTCCATGGCAATGCCCAGATTAAAACATGAATCAAAAAAATAATTTCTTTCACTTATCCGTGCAAAAATTATTCTTAGCAAGACCACACTAAAAAAGTCCTGTTTTACTCCTAAAGCAGTGGTTCTCAAGTTCGGTCCTGGCGCCCCCCTGTGTATGCTGGTTTTTGTTGGTTTTTGTTAGGATTTTAAAAAGCTGTTACTTTATCTAAATTAGCAGCATTCCATGTTTTGAGCAGTTATTTACCATCTTAAGTCACATTTGGATGGACATATCCATTCTGCTATGAAAAATAAAAACCCTTGAACATATTGTGCTTAATTTTCAATATTGCTTGGATTTTCAGGTGAAAACATTTTTACACAGATCAAATTAGACTCTAAGAAAATCAATAAGCTCCAAACTAGGTTTCTGACTACAGGTGTTTTGAGTTTTTCCCAAATAACCTGCCTGAACCAAATAAAATCAACAGGAATCACAACAGGTGTGACTCTATTGTTTGCCAAGTAAATTGTCGGGTTTTGCCACCATGTGTCAAGAATTTCACCAAAGAGGAACCTTTTGATTATTTATGTTGATTAAATGTTTGGTTAAATTGTTTCCCTCTGCCAATATTTACAATATATCTCAATGTGGATATTTGCATAAATGCACCTAATTAAAACAAATCATCAGCTTGTTAAAATCTAAAGATTGCAATTGTAGTTGGAACAAAAACCAGCATACACAGGGGGGCGCCAGGACCGAACTTGAGAACCACAGTCCTAAAGGGATTTTTTTTGGGGGGGGGGTTGTGAATTTAGCCAAAAATAATTTTAAGAAAGCCATAAGTGAAAAACTAAGCGTCAAACTACTTATAAAGTTTGATGCAAACCTCTGAATGCAGGATTCAAAATAAATTACTCTATATTAGCTGATTTAAACACATACACAGCTCTATTAGTGATCCCTAGGCACCCTTGGGATCCCTAGAATTTGGCAATCATGCTAATTTGCAGTCAAGACTGCTAGAGGGCCATATCTGAAACACTAATAGGAGGTGAAAGATAAAATTTTGCATGTTTATTAATTTCAAAGATATAAATAAACTTATTTTAACGAATTCTGAGGAGGTCACTAGGGAAATTCTTAACTCCAGGCGATTTCACGTGGAAAGACCTTCTTCTTTGAGGCATTTGGTATCTTAAGCCAAATCACTGACTGTGTTTCTCTGCTCTGTTAAATCAAAAAGTCATGCACTTCTTAGTGTTGAATTATTTTCAATAATAATTCTGAGCAAATTGCAAAACTTAATTCATTTATTAATCACAATTGCCATTAAATCAGATAGCATAAAAAACTCCAGTAAGTACCGAGCCGTATAACTGAATTCATTTAATAACCACAGAACCTCTGAGGCAATTTGTTTTTTCCACTGTTGATGGTTTCAAAAAATGTATATGTAACCCCTTCTTGGACGGGTGTTAATCACCCAGCACAGTGCAGGCTACTTATAGTTACCCTAAATCACAATAAATAATGGCGCAACAGGATCCGAAGTTCTCAGCGGTGGAATGGTGAGCTGGCTGAGATTCCTTATACCACAAGCGTAATTGAATAACTGTGTAGTAGTAGTAAATAGGAATATGAATACTTATAAATGATTACAAATTTAGTAGCGCGGTGCCTCCACTGTGGAAAAACTACACTTACCCTCAAGCCAGTGCAGGATGTATCTCCCCAGAATTCAAATACATTATGTTCAATCTATTATAATGAATGCTCTAGCTATGTAACTGTAGTGTATTCAATTACAATACACTCATTAAGCTACCTAAATAGCACTCTTCATGGCAATACCGTTAGCCAGGTGAAAAAAATGAGCTGCCAACACCCCAGATAGAATTAAATAATAATGATTATATTTATTAATAAGCAATAATAATAATAATAGGAAATATTATTGATATGTAACCATGAAAGTGAAAACATTTAATATACAACACATTAAGTGATTTCCCGTATGAATAACAAGTAAAGCGATTTATAATTAACAAAGATCTAAAAAAAACAAAACACAGCGCACAGTTGGGGCCCGTATGTTGGTGCACAAAGGTTACGTCAGCTTTTGAGAAAACGTTAGCTCCGCCAAGGATCCACAGCTCTCTGAGCCGTAGGCAAAGTAGCAACCGCGACAGTGCCCTTGATTCGACTCGCTCGTAGCAAAATGTGTGGTGTGTAACTCACGACCAGTCTTCCCACTCAGTCCTGGAGCTTACGGCTGTGTCTTTCTACCAGCTTCCAAACTAACTGCACGGAGGGGGGGAATTAACAGATCGTAATCTGCTCTGGCTCGCCTAGCGGTACACGCAGCTTGGCGGTGCCACTACGACCCCTGTTGGTCCAGCACCGAGTCTTCCTCCAACGCGGCGCACTCACGCCGCCAGTCCCAGGTCTTCAACAGCCCACCAGGTTCACCTTAGCCTGAAGAAGTCCGTAACCCTATCGCTAATATTTAGCGAGGTTATAAGAAACTTCAAGGGGAAAAAAAAAACAAGCTTAACCGTTGAATCACACCAGGCTCTGTCGCTGTCTCCGCTCCAAAAAAAAAAACGGCCAACGTACCAAGCTATGTCCCAACGGTCTCCGGTAATCAGCACGAGCATAAAACATGTACTAATTTTTATTGGGGGATTATAAAATTCAAATAAAAACAGAAGAAATACATCTGATTAGCTAATACAGAGTGTCACATCAGAACAGTGAAAATATTCCCAAACACAAAGCATTATGGTAAATGGAGTTATGTAAAATACACAGTACACAGTATTGTTTTAGAGGACCTTACACTTTCCCCCCACCAAACAAACAGCATGCCCCCATGCTGGGTCAAATACATTGAAAAGGAAAGTACAGGTAACAAAACAAACAAAACAAAGTAGCAGAACAATAAACATAAACTAGTACGTTAAACTAGCAATGGGTGTCATGACAGTCTTACATGGCATAAGAACTGGCCTGTGTGTGCATGTGCTACAAAGAGCCTGTGGAGAACACCACCAGGCATGAGAATTATTCCTTTCAAAGGATGGTTGCACTGAGGCTAGAGTGGACGCTACTACAGTGTGCCCACTCTGCACTCCCAGCTTGCCATAATTCAAGCGATTAGTCGGCTGTCTTTCCCTATGTGACCTACGCACTGCAAGGGGTACTGCGACTGAGGCAGTTGCAGGGTCAGCTACAGAGTGAACATCTGGAGGACTACCATCCTGATCAGCATCTACTAAATCTTCTACCACCTCAGTAGAGGACCTTACACTTTCCCCCCACCAAACAAACAGCATGCCCCCATGCTGGGTCAAATACATTGAAAAGGAAAGTACAGGTAACAAAACAAACAAAACAAAGTAGCAGAACAATAAACATAAACTAGTACGTTAAACTAGCAATGGGTGTCATGACAGTCTTACATGGCATAAGAACTGGCCTGTGTGTGCATGTGCTACAAAGAGCCTGTGGAGAACACCACCAGGCATGAGAATTATTCCTTTCAAAGGATGGTTGCACTGAGGCTAGAGTGGACGCTACTACAGTGTGCCCACTCTGCACTCCCAGCTTGCCATAATTCAAGCGATTAGTCGGCTGTCTTTCCCTATGTGACCTACGCACTGCAAGGGGTACTGCGACTGAGGCAGTTGCAGGGTCAGCTACAGAGTGAACATCTGGAGGACTACCATCCTGATCAGCATCTACTAAATCTTCTACCACCTCAGGGGACTCATGTGAAGAGGCAGGGAGTGCAGTGTTGATTGAAGCTAGCAAATTATCACTAGGCGTGTGTACTAAACTAGGGCTTCTAGATGTCGTGGAGACACACGGCGCAGGGGACTCCTGTGTAGGCTGGCTAACCTGTGTGCTGGCTCCCAAAGGAGTGTGTTGCACAGCATCCTCAATATAACAGCCATATTCCGAATCAGAATCAGAACCTACAGAGCTAAAATGTGTGGGCACTACAGGGGGCAACACTTCAGGCACACCAGCTCTGTGCTTCTCCTTAGTCCTCCTACGTCTCACAGCTCTTGGGCACAAAGCTGAGGGGGCGTCAACCACAGGGCCAAATCTCACTTCCTGTCCCAAAGGCAATATGTGGTTGCGGTGCAACACCTTGACTGGCCCTTTACCATCAAAAGGTTTCAGTCTGTACACCGGAAGATCAGACAGCTGACTGTCCACAATGTAAGGAAAAGAATTCCACCTGTCAGCCAACTTCTGCTGCCCTTTCAGACCCAGATTCCGAATCAAAACTCGATCCCCAGAATTCAGGCTATGATATCGGACTTTCTGGTCATAACGCTCCTTGTTGCTCTGGTTCATCCTATCCACTGAGGCTCGTGCCAGCTGGTAAGCAACTTGCAACTCCTCTTTCATCTGGGTCACATACCTCAAGTGTGACACAGATGACGCGTCCTTAGATGAAACACCAAAACAGACATCTACTGGGAGCCGGGCCTCCCGACCAAACAATAAGAAATAGGGAGAGTATCCAGTTGCCTCATTAGGAGTACAATTATACGCATGCACCAAATGCGCAATGTGCTGACTCCATTTAGACTTCTGATGTGACTCCAGGGTGCCCAACATGTCCAACAAAGTCCGGTTGAACCTTTCAGGTTGTGGGTCACCCTGTGGGTGATAAGGAGATGTTCTCGACTTTTTCACACCCAACATGGTCAACATCTCTGTTACCAGTCTGCTCTCAAAATCCCTACCTTGGTCAGAGTGAATACGAGTGGGCAAGCCGTAATGAATAAAATACTTCTCCCACAGGGTCCTCACCACTGTGACCGCTGTCTGATCCTTAGTAGGAAAGGCCTGTGCATACCGAGTGAAATGGTCGGTAATGACTAACACATTACAGACATTGCGAGAATCAGGCTCAAGGCAAAGAAAATCAATGCATACCAGATCCATTGGCCCGGAACTCTGGAGATGCGAAAGAGGGGCAACTCTTTGTGGCAGCGTTTTCCGCTTGATGCAGCGTTCGCAAGTCTTACAGTGCTTCTCTACGTCAATTTTCATGCGAGGCCAGTAAAATCTGTCACGCACTAAGCTGTATGACTTATCGAATCCTAAGTGGCCAATGTCATCATGCAGCAGCCTAAAAACAAGATCATGAAACTGCCGTGGCAGCACCAACTGTCTGACCTGCTGATCACCGTGCTTAACCGTCCTGTGCAACAACCCATTGTCAATAGAGAGCTTAGCCCACTCCTTTTTCAGGACCTTCATGTCAGGATGCCGTGTCAGGATGCTGCTAGCAGGCTCCTTAAGATTCACCGCATGCCAAACCTCCCCTATACAAGCATCATTCTTCTGGGCTTCTTGAAGCTCATCAGAACTAAACACAGGCAACTCATCAGGCGCTACTGCAGCAACATGCGAGTACGCCTCGGGAACAGCTGACTCGTGACTGCAAATCTGATCTGCCACACGCGGAAAAGAAGGGCAACTTGCCCTCTGTGTGGCCACCACCTGACAAATAGCTCGCACCCCAGGGGCTGGAATCTCTTGCCACTCATCATCAGGGGACAGACTGATGTGAGGGCGTCGTGACAGTGCATCTGCATCCAGGTTCCGTTTCCCTGGCCTATACTTCAGGCTGAAGTTGTAAGTTGACAAAGCTGACAGCCAACGGTGACCAGTGGCATCAAGTTTTGCAGACTTAGTTATATAAGTCAGCGGGTTGTTGTCTGTCCTGACTTCAAAAGTGGCCCCATAAAGGTAATCATGCAGCCGATCCACAATAGCCCACTTCAAAGCTAAAAACTCCAATTTGTGAGCAGGGTAATTCTTCTCTGAAGGGGAAAGACTGTGACTAATGAATGCCACTGGACGCAACCCGTCAACATGCTCCTGGTACAGAACGCCACCCAAGCCGTCCAGGCTTGCATCCACATGCAAAACATACGGCGTTTGGGGATCTGCAAAAGCCAAAACTGGAGCCCGAGTCAGCCTTTGCTTAAGCTCTTGAAAAGCAGCCTCACACTGGTCACTCCACCTGGGACCAAAAGGCTCAGAGGGCCGGAAACGAGGTTTCCGGTCAGTAGCCTGTGAACTTGAGTTCGTCTTCCTGGACGGCCAGCCCTGCAACAACTCATTGAGGGGACGGCACAATGTGGAAAAACCCTTCACAAACCGACGGTAATACCCACAAAACCCCAGAAATGACCGCAGCTCCGTTACAGTCTGAGGTCGAGGCCAAGACACAACAGCCTCAATTTTTGAAGGGTCAGTGGCTATGCCGTCCTGTGAAACTATGTGCCCAACATAGTTCACTGACGTCCGACCAAACTGACATTTATCCAGAGAGATTTTAAGACCTTCCTCTCTCAGACGGTCAAGAACCTTCAGGAGCCTTTCCTCATGTTCTTCCAGGGTACGGCCAAAAACAATCAAATCATCTAAGTACACAAGAACCTCTAGAAAGTTCATATCCCCGACGGTCCGCTCCATGACTCTCTGGAACGTGGCAGGCGCACCACAGATTCCTTGAGGCATGCGGTCAAACTGATAGAAGCCTAAAGGACAGATGAAGGCAGTCTTCTCTTTATCAGCCTCGCTCATGGGAATCTGGTAGTAGCCACTTCTCAAATCCAACACTGAGAACCACTTACTACCAGAGAGACAATGGAGGGCATCCTCAATTCTAGGAACAGTGTACTGGTCAGGGACAGTCCGCTGGTTAAGCGTTCTATAATCCACACACATCCTGACCTTACCAGACTTCTTACGCACTACTACAATAGGTGAGGCATATGGACTCCTGGACTCTGAAATAATGCCATGTTTCTGTAGTTCCATCAAATGCTGACGCACATCCTCCAAATCAGCCGGGGCCAAGCGCCGAGATCTCTCTCGAAAAGGCCGTGAATCATTCAACCGAATCTCATGCTGGGTGCTTCTCGAGCAGCCTACATCCCACTCACTACAAGAAAACACTTCCTTCCTCTGCAGCATTTTCTCACAGAGGCACTGCTTTGCCTCCTCTGGCATAGGAGAAGTGCCAAAGTCAAAAGAAGCAGAAGAGAGTGTACTAGTGTCTGTGGAACAGCAAGTGGACGGAATCTGCGGCACCATGTCTACAGGGAATATGTGAGCAAGGGGACTACCTCGTTTCACAAGAATATCCCTAGAAGAGACATTCTTCACATTTACCGTGATGCGGCGACACAACACAGCAGAGACCGGATGTACTTCAGGCCTAACCTCGAGCTCCGGGGCAGACGCGCCATCAGCACTAACATGCTGATCTACAAGGACTAAAGAGTCATGAATCTCACCAGGAAACTTGGGCAGGCCGGAGAGCTGCAGCTCCTGCCCAGGCTTTAAAACAACAGGCTTAGTTCTAGTGAACCACACTGTGCCATGCTTATCCACATCCTCCGGCAAAACAACTGTGTGCTTAATGGACTCAAAAACCTCTTTCATCACTGGGTGTATAGTAAGCGTGTTAAGAAACCCGTCTCCGGCCTGTTCGTGACAAGAGTGGAACAGTTTCCGCACTAAGTGTGTGTTTGTGCCAACCAAAATGGCTATACTCTCTTTTGTCTTAGGGTCAGGACACACAAGAGCTAAAGCGTCCACTACCTGAGACACACCTGTGACAGCTTCAGTGAACTCCAACCTGAGAGCCAAATATCCATCATATGGGTATTTGTGAGAGCTCAAACCCCATATTTCGAGACTTTCCACTGGCTGCAGCGGCAGGTGCTTCAAGTATGTATTGTAAAAGCTACGATACAAGATGGTGACCTGAGAACCACTATCGAGCAAAGCTTTAGCATAAATGCCCTCTATCTGCACGGGCACCTCAGCCGAGGGCCCCACTAACCCAGATGGTAATTGTGATTGGCTGACTTTGATTGGAGGAGAGCAATGAGCGGAACGCGTCTTATGTGATGGAGCTCTGGGGAAGTTTCCCTGCTGCGTGACCCTCTTAAGCAGCTTCTGATTCACTAATCTCAAGTTCTCAGGACGTGTGCACTCTCGCTTGGTGTGGCCGTCTTCTCCACACTTATAACAGAAAATGGCAGGAACAGGAGAGGCTGCCATAGACTTCGGCAAGTTTGAAGAAGCAGAAGAAACAGCCCTTGTGGGGGCAGCTGGAGCAGTGGTTCCTGTGCCCTGGCTTGAGCCACACTGTGAGACTGGTGGAGTAGCAGAAGACGCTGTAGTAGCAGTCAACATTCTAGTTACTAAAGACGTCAGCTCCTTAACCTCTTTCCTCAGACTGTCCACATCAGACATTATTGAAGTAACAGGCTCATGGGAAAGAGTGACAGCAGCTGTCACAGGGACCTGGCGAACAGTGGAAATGGCCGCAGAAACCTTTGCACTCTCTCTAGCACTTACCCAGTGCTCTTCCTCTCTCACTGCTCGCATTAGCTGCGAAAAAGAAGGCGGATTTTGCAAAGTGTGCATCACACGCACACGCAAAGCCACAAGGTCATTGGTGAGAGCACCCTTGAAGAGCTGCTGCAGGCGTGCACGATTCAGACCTGCAGCATCAATCCCTCCTCTCAAAAGAGCGCGATGAAGAAGCTTGTCCAAGCGGTACAAGAAAGCAGACAGTTTCTCTCCATCCTCTTGAAAAGTATAGCGAAACGAAGCCATAAGGTCTGCTCCACACTCTGTGGACCCATAAGTAATGTCAAGAGCCGCTACATAATCAGAAGCTAAGGCAGACGGGTTACTGACTTTCAAAAATCTAATAATATCCGCAGCAGGCCCACGCAAACTCTCAACAATGCGTTGCCGCTTCACAGCATCAGTGCACTGCCACTCAGTAACCATCTGAATAGCCTGTTCCATCCACACCTCATACTCTTCCTCACCAGGAGGAACAGGTCGTAATCCAGAAAACAGCCTCAGTTTTCTATAGCCAGGTGCATCAACAGATGCCTGATTACAGCGGTCTACGAGCTGACCTATGGCATTCACAAGATCAATGCTGACATCAGGCTTAGGAGGTTGAGGGCCCAGAACAGCTGCCTTTACATCACCCATGGACTTGCCTCACCTGCAATTCCCACTTCAGGAGGGACAGAGCTCTGATCCAACTCAGCAGAAGACTCCACTAAAATGTACAGGTGCCTACCAGTTTTGTCACCACGGCGACCACGGATCTGGGTCCTACCCAGAACCTTGACTGTACTGAGCACATGGGTAACCACATCATCACTAGCCTCCAGTGGCACTCTGCTAAGAACAGCTGCATGAGACAAATCAACATTCTCCTCACGGCTCCACTCAACAGCCTGACTAAGGTCCATGTTAAAAGGTGCACAGCAAAACAGCAAAAACTTGGGCTAAAACAAGACAAACACTAAGCAAAACACAGCTACCTACTCGTTCTGGTAAACAGGAAAATCCCAGCGGTGCCTCCAAAATGTAACCCCTTCTTGGACGGGTGTTAATCACCCAGCACAGTGCAGGCTACTTATAGTTACCCTAAATCACAATAAATAATGGCGCAACAGGATCCGAAGTTCTCAGCGGTGGAATGGTGAGCTGGCTGAGATTCCTTATACCACAAGCGTAATTGAATAACTGTGTAGTAGTAGTAAATAGGAATATGAATACTTATAAATGATTACAAATTTAGTAGCGCGGTGCCTCCACTGTGGAAAAACTACACTTACCCTCAAGCCAGTGCAGGATGTATCTCCCCAGAATTCAAATACATTATGTTCAATCTATTATAATGAATGCTCTAGCTATGTAACTGTAGTGTATTCAATTACAATACACTCATTAAGCTACCTAAATAGCACTCTTCATGGCAATACCGTTAGCCAGGTGAAAAAAATGAGCTGCCAACACCCCAGATAGAATTAAATAATAATGATTATATTTATTAATAAGCAATAATAATAATAATAGGAAATATTATTGATATGTAACCATGAAAGTGAAAACATTTAATATACAACACATTAAGTGATTTCCCGTATGAATAACAAGTAAAGCGATTTATAATTAACAAAGATCTAAAAAAAACAAAACACAGCGCACAGTTGGGGCCCGTATGTTGGTGCACAAAGGTTACGTCAGCTTTTGAGAAAACGTTAGCTCCGCCAAGGATCCACAGCTCTCTGAGCCGTAGGCAAAGTAGCAACCGCGACAGTGCCCTTGATTCGACTCGCTCGTAGCAAAATGTGTGGTGTGTAACTCACGACCAGTCTTCCCACTCAGTCCTGGAGCTTACGGCTGTGTCTTTCTACCAGCTTCCAAACTAACTGCACGGAGGGGGGGAATTAACAGATCGTAATCTGCTCTGGCTCGCCTAGCGGTACACGCAGCTTGGCGGTGCCACTACGACCCCTGTTGGTCCAGCACCGAGTCTTCCTCCAACGCGGCGCACTCACGCCGCCAGTCCCAGGTCTTCAACAGCCCACCAGGTTCACCTTAGCCTGAAGAAGTCCGTAACCCTATCGCTAATATTTAGCGAGGTTATAAGAAACTTCAAGGGGAAAAAAAAAACAAGCTTAACCGTTGAATCACACCAGGCTCTGTCGCTGTCTCCGCTCCAAAAAAAAAAACGGCCAACGTACCAAGCTATGTCCCAACGGTCTCCGGTAATCAGCACGAGCATAAAACATGTACTAATTTTTATTGGGGGATTATAAAATTCAAATAAAAACAGAAGAAATACATCTGATTAGCTAATACAGAGTGTCACATCAGAACAGTGAAAATATTCCCAAACACAAAGCATTATGGTAAATGGAGTTATGTAAAATACACAGTACACAGTATTGTTTTAGAGGACCTTACACTTTCCCCCCACCAAACAAACAGCATGCCCCCATGCTGGGTCAAATACATTGAAAAGGAAAGTACAGGTAACAAAACAAACAAAACAAAGTAGCAGAACAATAAACATAAACTAGTACGTTAAACTAGCAATGGGTGTCATGACAGTCTTACATGGCATAAGAACTGGCCTGTGTGTGCATGTGCTACAAAGAGCCTGTGGAGAACACCACCAGGCATGAGAATTATTCCTTTCAAAGGATGGTTGCACTGAGGCTAGAGTGGACGCTACTACAGTGTGCCCACTCTGCACTCCCAGCTTGCCATAATTCAAGCGATTAGTCGGCTGTCTTTCCCTATGTGACCTACGCACTGCAAGGGGTACTGCGACTGAGGCAGTTGCAGGGTCAGCTACAGAGTGAACATCTGGAGGACTACCATCCTGATCAGCATCTACTAAATCTTCTACCACCTCAGTAGAGGACCTTACATATATATAGTCATGCAAATTTATTACCAAATGCCAGCGTCATCTTTTTTCAATATATAATACACCACAAATGATAGCTATCCAGTATCCCCTGGCCCGGTAATTGTAATTCAAGGGGGGCTGAAGTTTCAGTGCTGTGCTCTGCAGACTACTCTAAGGCACGCTTTGTGGCATTTTAGATTTGCCAATAGTGACCAAGATTTCATTTACAAGAGAGCTTCAAGGATGGCCTCAGTCATGGGTAATGTAGCAGTGGAGAGAGTTTGAATGTGCATACCTATTTGAAGAAACACGTTCAATTTGCCAAATACAAATCACAAAATTATCAGGTGGAATTAGAAGACAACAATTGGTCCTGTTGTTTTTAGTTATTTGGTTTTAATTAGTTATTTGGTTTGTTTCTATAGTGGAACCTTGAGCAATTCTTCATGAGACCTTCATGTTGTCAGGCAGAAGTGTTCCCAGATAATGAACAGTCCAACAAAGACTCTTTGCACAAGATAGTGCTCATCTAAGGTGTTCTGTGGTGTTTGGCAGAGGCTTGCTGCGCAAAATTTCACTGTGTGCATTTCTGCAACTCTTTCTGAGAACTTCTCTCGAAACATCTTCAGCATGTTATTCGTGTTATCAATCAGATGTTTTCAAAAGGATTCAAGGCAATCTGCATGGATTAAATAACTGAGTTCCATTTTGCTTTTTAATCGCTACTATAATTTGCTCAGGGACAGAATTCTAATAGTAACAAAAGCACTGTGTCAGGGTTATTCAGTAAAAGGACTGTCGTCCTCAACAGAGTGGCTCTCTGTGGTTATATTTACTTGCCCTAGCAGCATTATAATGAAGAAATTTCCCTGCTATTCTGTGATACTGCAACAGAAGCAGTATCACAGAAAAATGCCCATCAGATTTGATGTGAAATAATAAATGACAAATTCAGTAACACTGAATTTAGTGGTTGAATGAACATGAACAGAAAAGGCTTTTGAACATTCAAGTACTAATCCAGAGAAGATTTTCAAGAAGTAACAGAAAATTCAACAAAAAGAAACAGTATCATTAGCAAAATGTACTAATTATCTAAAAATAACCTCGAACTTTTTTGATGTGATAGATTTAGCACTAAATGAAGAATCAATGTATTTAATAGATAATTTTCCAGCCTCGCTCCCCTCAATGTATGTTAATATGAATCAAAGATTAAATTTCCTAGAGGAGATTTCTCTTCGTTTTCTTTAAAGATCATGCAAAGTTTATTCTCTCGTTCTTTTTTTTTAAAACCATTTATAATTTCTTTTAAATTATTTGACAGAAACTCAGCACAGAGTTTTGAATGAGAATCGAATAAATACACTCTATAATTATGGAACAAACTATTTCTGTTCATGACCGCTACATCAATATTTCCACATTATTACATATCTGATTCTAAAATGTAACACTGTGTAAGGCTTTTTCAAAATATTCAATATTGCAAATCATTTTACAAACGTTTGCTCATTTTTACAAATGTTTATCCATCATCATTTAATTATTTTCTTATTAAAACAGTGTTAAATTATGCTTAAAATACGAATCATACATTTTTTAACGATTTACATACATTTAAATCATAAGTGAACCGTCCATAAAACTGCCCTAGTATGCTGTATTTTTAAGAATCTAATGGTGCCAGGCTTCAAATGTTTGAAAATGTGTTTCTCCTTTTGATATATTTAAGAAAATGACCTAAAAAGTGCAGTCACATGGATCAAAATGAATTATATTCGCTTAAATAATGAAACATGGAAACATGCCTGTTATAACATGTCTGTAAATGTGCAATAAATGCCTTATGAAGGCTTTATAGCCATAGGCTTCTTGTTAAGTTTGACAAAACATTTTAATCTGAATAAACTATTTCATGTTTTGAGTGAAGATATTATAACATGTAATAACGATTAATCAGGTCAATAAAATACAATGCAATTCATCAATTTTTCAAGATAGAATCCTAAAATAATAGCAGGATAAAATCAAACAGAATTGATTAACGGGAAATATAAGAATTACAATGACATTATAATATGCTTAAGCCACTAATAAAATAATACATAGCTATGCTCATACCATCGAATAAGAACTATTCACATTTTCTTCATTTTAAATTTCACATTCAGTGACCGCCATAAATAATTGGACGGTGAGATTTTTTTTTTTTTCTGTCATTTTGGTTCTGTTGGTCGGGACAGTAGCTGAATATGAATCCAACAAAACCTGCATTTTATACGCTGAAGGGGTGAAGGCAAAAAGTCCTTAGAACAAGCAGGAACTGAAGATGGCTGCTATATAGGCTGGGTAGACAATAACAAGAGAAGATATCCAGCATCTGGTGATGTGTCACGGACTTGAAGCAGTCATTGCATGCAAGGATATGTGACAAAATATTTGAAATGATTACTTTATTGTGCTTCACATTAAATTGTCTATTAGTTTCATGCCCCTGAAAGTGTGGAGGACTATGAACAAAAGTGCTGCCATTTCTAAACAGTTCAACCCAAAATAGATGAGAACAGCCTAAAAATTAAAGCTGATCGTCTGCACTTCAACTACAGTGTATCATTTAAAAACTTAAAGTGCCACAGAACAAAACCAAAGAAAAAGAATGTGCCACTATCCATTGAATCATGGTGCTCACAGTATAATGCTAACAGAAAATGCAGGTCCTGAGCTTTCGGGTAGATATCTACCTTCAGATCAGCTGTGGTGCTCAATAAACTTGAAGCATGAGACTCTGACCGCTCCACCATGTTCAGTTTGCCTCCTGTATTTATCTAGCACTTCTTAATGTGCAAGTCTCTGTTTTTTTGTCATTAGCTCCCATTGGCTGTAACTAGCATTCACGACCCTTATTTCAAGGTTATTACCTGCGTTTGATTTCTGACATGATCTTCTCTTGTTTCCAGTCATACCTGATCTCCAGCAGCATGAACCTTATGAGGCCATTTGCCTTTCCTTTATATTGTAAAACCTGAAGGTATGATTGACATATAGGAAGTGGGACAAGCAAATTATCCCAATAGCACTTAAAAGAGGATACAAATAACAAAAATCTTCAGCCTTTCCTATTTGCCATACTGCCACCATATATGTTTTCAACTGCTTTTACATGATGCTCAATGAAACTTACGGTACAATTTTTAAACATTAACCTCTTCAACCCCCAACTCTACCTGTTGTGACCTGTGCATTCTGCATGTCATGTTTTAAGTTCTGTGCCTGGCCTAGCCATGTTTAGGATTTCTGTGTTTAGTGACCACTGCCTGCCCTTTGACCATTCTTAGGATCATGTATTGTGTTTTTGGTAATTTAGATTTCATGTTTTATTATTTTTTCATGCCTCAGTTTTCATGCCATGTTTTCATTTCCATGCATTGCACTTTGTCTACCCTGTCTTGTCATGTGTAGGTCTTTGCCCACGGTCCCTAGTCTTGCGTGCCACTCATTCGGGTGATTTATTGGTTTCTGGGTTTTCAATCTTCCTTCATTATCTCGTGTGCTTCCTTCCTCTCTCTTTTACAATCTACTAACCATACTAACAGTTTGTTGTTTTCGATAATTACTAACCCTCATTAACATTGTATATTTTTACTTACTAACTTGCACTCGGGATTGTATATTGTATTGTATTGTATTGTATAGCTGCACATACTAATTGACTAACGATCTCTCAGCAGTCGCCCAATTCTAATCTCCGCCCTCCTTGCCTATCCCTAATTATCTCTGCTGCAGTTTTCCACTTATATCTCTTGCTCTCCTTTTCTTAAGACTATACACTTTACTACTCCTTAATCAGGAGCTGTTGTTTGTTCATAGGATTGTCTTGTGATCCCTGTCTGCGTTTTGGCTACAGCCAAATTCATGTAATTAGTTTATTCCTTATGTGTCTCTCCCTGATCATTGTTACCATTGATTGCACCTGTTTTCCCTTGTCATGGGTTCTCCCCGGATGTGTATATAAGATGTCTGTTTGGTTCACTTTCTTGTCAGATCGTTCTCCCTAGTTTTCTTGGGCTACGTTTCTCGCCTCGATTTCTCAGTGTTTATCTTTCTGACTGGATTGCCCGACTTTTGATTTTTGCCTTTGTGTTTCTGGATTACTGTTGCATCTGTGTGTTTCGACCATTTTTCTGCCCGACTACGAGATTTCTGTTTGCTGCCCTGGTAACAATTCGGATTACGTCCTGTGGATTCTGGCTTTGCTTCTCTGATAGAACTATTCCTGTGTACCAGACCCATTTCTGTCCGACTACGATTACTGTGATTGCTGCCCTGGTTTTTGATACTATTTTTGCCCAACTGCATTTTGACTTTTGGATTGTGGACTTTGTACTTTTGCCTTCTGCCCTGCGGGGGTCCTCCCCCTTTATTAATAAAACAAGCTCTACTGCATTTCCTGGTTCTCGCGACTGGTTCCTGATCGCACCATTACACTACCAAAAGTTAATATGGGCATCAAGGATTTTCAGTGTCACGGCGAGAAGCCCTTCATTAACCCCACCTTTTAATGCATGATTGCTTACACCCACTTCTCGTTTAAGATCATTGGCTCAACAGTCAAACAACTCACGAACTGAATAATCCAGACCAATAAATAAGCCTATTATGATTAAGAAATTATTTTTTTAAAAATGACAAAGACAACACCGATAGGCCACATTTACAACGTACATATAATGCATATGATGTTATGAGGATGGCAATAATCCAAGTAATTCATCAATACAAAACTTTCTCTGAATTCTATCTCCATTTTAGCACTTTTTCAGCAGTTTAAATTATTTTAAGATGCCACTAATTCAAAATATGCTCACTGTTAGACAGAATACATTTAAAGTGAGAAACATGTTCCTATAGGCATCTCAAACCCTATAAAATAATGGTGCAAAATAAGGTCACTCATAAGCCTAGCTGACAATTATGCGCCATTTCAGAAGCAAGATTAATTTGAAAGACATCTTGGCATTTTGTGCCATTATTAATGCAAATTGAAAAATGATAATTCTTAACTGATAATTGGCTGGTATTTCCACCAATAAGCCTTTTGAATTGAGTCAATTGAGTCAATTAATGTTTGGTTGCTGATGAGGAATATCAAATCTAAACCAGTCTGAAGAAATCATGCATCATAAGTTGAAGCCACTGGAAGGGTTCAATACCTTCAATGATACATTACAGTCCATGCAGGTCAAATTTAGACAAGACACTTGGCTATCTATCCTTAAACAGTCATCCCAGTATTTGACTTCTACATTGATGAATCAGAGAATAATATACTGAAGTTTCCTGTTTTGTGCTCTCAAAGTTCACAGTTTGGTTAAACATGGCAGTTGTGGTTTTGGCTCTCGCCGAGGAAGATTCCACTCGTTTCTGAAGTGTGATGCACTCAGGTAGTGGTCATATTTACTCACCAGTCCACAACAGAGGAGGATTTTAGTGTAGCAATATCAAAATGTCCTGCATTTGAAAAGCACTGCAGAAAAAATATTCAATCTGTCCCACCTCACATTTTTTAAAATTAAATGAACTTGAAAAGACAGTTTAGTGCAGACGCCCAACAAAAACACGTGAAAAGACCTGTCAAGTGTAGACAGGTCAGACAAGACTAATCAGTACAAAAAAAACTTGCCTTGCCAAGTTCAATTGACATAAATTTGAAGGTAGAATATACAGGTACCATAATTTTTTTGGTTGAAACAAAATGTTTACTTACAATTATATTTTTACACAATGGGAATACAGCACAGGCGGGTGCTCTAGCCACTGTGGCAGGACACAGTCAGTTCTCATTCACAGCTCTAGCATCATTAGCTCCGATTGACCATCCGACGCACCCTCCCAATGACTCAGCAAAGCTCTGACTCTGTGTGCTGTGTCATCCAAGCCTTTTAGGAACCCAAGGGTGAGTAATCCTTTCTCTTACCCAATTTCCCCACCCTCCCATATCCTCTGTACTATGGATTTTCCACACATATTTGTTGGGCGTGCTATGAGAATGGGGGAGGGGGGAGGTGGTTTTAAGGTTGTGGGAGGGTTAGGGGTAGATTCCACAGAGGTTAGTGAGAGGAAGTGCGCCCAGGGCATTGGCCTTCCACCGCAGCGGCTGCACACTCAAGCGCACACTCATCGCCAAGGGAAACGGAACACTTCCTGCTCCACTTCCAGTTTTTTGTTTTTTTTTCCCCCCAGAATCCCATTATTTTCCGGAATGTTGCTCTCTTATCACAGATAATGGACTGCACTCTTAAAAAATGTCGGTGCTTCGTGTTATTTTAACATTTTTCAAGTTGCCACTTCACTTTAAAAGTCTAAATTTACCGACAAAATTAAGTGCATTTGAAGTTGACTTGACTTCAAGTTCACATAGCAACTTAAAGACGTGTCCCTGTGCAAAACAGGGGACAGCTTGATTGATTTAAATGACATGATAGCAAACATTTCTGTATCTAACATACCCCTTTTGGGTAGATTGCAATCTGTGAGAGATTTAATATCGCTTGTTGCTAGCAGGGGGGCAAACCACAAAATCCGGCCGCCTCTCGGACCTTCCAAAAGGGGCGGAGTATCTGGTCATATGCCATGCAGTGAAGTTATACCATACAGTGGAAATAGAGAAGAAAATAATCATGCTGTCAGTTGTCATAAAAATAATGTCAGCTTTCACTCTTGCATCATGGAGGTCTATAGTACTCCAGCATATTCAATACAGCGAAACTCAGAGGACATTGAAGCCGTGTAATGATGAATGAAACCACTATAAGCAGGGAGGCACTTCACCCCGCAGCTGAGAGTGAGCAGGCAGCTTGCCTGCCACACTTTGGTCAATAGCCCTCTACATCTCTCTGTAAGACATGCTCTTGACATCTACTATGGCATTCATATACAGTGAAGCTTACATTTAGACAGCCACCTCCTTGCACTAAGCGCATACACTATACATCAGCTTTCACTGGTCACTATGTTTGTTTGAGTACCCTTAGCCATTCAAACCACATATCGATCGTAAATTGCACTTTGGCGTGTATAGCGCTGTTGAATGAATGTGCTATGGTTCTCATATTTCCTGTTAACCAGAGCATCAGGGACTTATTTAAAAATAAAATGCTGGTTATTTGATGTGGATTTACGTGAATTTGTGGTTTGGAAAGATTTCGTATGAATGGATTTGTGTCTTGCTACTTGCGACAGCACATTGCAATTCTGCTAACTAGCTTAGATGGCTTAACAAGTATAGACTGTTTGAGCCAAAAGAGCGTGGCATGTCTTTTAACGATAAATCAGCAGACATTATCTCATTCTATCTCAGATTACTGCTCCATCATTGGCGGACTTTGCTTCCCACTTCGTCCTCACAACGGCGCTATCTTTAGTCAGCTGGGGTTAAGACACATTGTCATCAAAGAGCCTTTTTTTGAATAATTTCACTGGATACCAGTGTGCCACGTCAGAACTATCCACAGCCAGCAACTTAAAATGTAATTTTTCTCTCTCTTCAACATAATTCCTCACAAAGGCAGATATATCAGAGGAAAAGGCACAAATGAGGAAACAGGTTCATCAATTTATTCTTAATTTCATTTCATCAGAGGCTAAAATGTGGCCATTCTCTGGTTAATATAGGCAACTGAGTGGGAAAGGTGAGTCATGAGAATTGACCGGCACAGCTACAGGAAGGAGAATATCAACCCTTATCCGCCAGTTTAGTTTTGTCCACCATTATTCCTGTATAACAGATTCCGGCTTCAGTCATTAGCTCATCTCTCAAGTCTCACACATAAGGTGCGAGACAAACAAATTATAGGAGATCTCGTGGTGTCACGCAACATCACAACAAACTTGCCTAATGAGATGAAACCTTACTGACATAACATATGTAATTTTAGAGTTCATGTTGTGCAACAAGACAGAGGAATGATGGATTATACAAATATTTCCAGAAAAGGAAATCACCCACACGTCCCACTCACGTTTACCACATTTTTGCAAAGGGGACAGCAATAAGATGTTGACGGAGGGTGCTAACTGATTGGAATTCTCCATATCTGAGAGGAACAGGTTACCTGCAGGAGTTAAAGTGGGCTGGAACTGTGTTCCGGCACCTTTGATAAGTAAATAAGTGATTAATAGCATTCATATCAAAGATTCAATGGTTGACCGCTGATGATAAGCAACCTGTTTTTTTGTGTGTATATGTGTGTTGCTGCGGAAACAACGAAACAGAGTGTAATATCAGGCCCCCCCGTATCCTCCTCAAAATGATAAACTTTATAGGAGAGCATAAAAATGTTTAATTTTGCATGTAGGAATGCAGTTGAGTTGTGTTCAGGTAGGATGACTATTTTTCTTCCAAGAATGTCTTTTGTATTTTGCAATGTTTATGTAATTAACGTGGACATACGAGTTTTTGTTTCTTATCAAATTTGGAGATGCAGGGTTTAATCAGCAGGCCGACGCCATGTCAAAAAATGGTTGCTTAGAAGAAGGTCAGCTGATCACATAGGCCAAAGAAAAGATAATAGGCCAATCAGAGCTCAGCATACAAACCAATATAGGCGCTATTTTGATGTGAGAAAATTTTTCTCCGCTGCACCGCTACACTGAATTTTAGTGTTTCCCCACCTGCTAAATCCCACTGTAACCCCCGGGTACCTGTCAATCACCTCTCTCCTCGAACAGAAGCTCTCTGCCAGTGCGTAAAAAAAGTTGGAGAACCTTCCTTAAATGTTTAGACTCAAACCACTGAAACTTTGATCAGAGGAAAGTTGTTCTGGGCCCGGTTGTTCAAAGCTCGGTTAATTTAACGGCTGGTTAGCGCTAAGCACCTGACATTATGACCACTCTCTAAATAAGATTCTCGCGGATGCTCTTCACTACTTAAACTAATCAAGGGGAAACCGACAAAATGCATCAGAACCGTACAAACATCTGTGCTTTCTTTCAGAGATATGGATACTGTGGTTTAAACTTAATCACCGGTTAAAGTTAACAAAGCTTTGAACTACCGGGCCCAGATGTTCTGCTTAATCAGGGTCAAAACATTAGTCACAAAGTTCCACAGGTGTTGCAAAGTGCTACGCTAAGCACAACTGAATACCATCATGCCATCAACCATCGCGTTCTCTCCGGTTGACAAATCTCAAATCAACAGGATAAACTTTCCCCTCAGGGCTGCGTTTTAAACAGAACCCAGAAGTTGCACCTTTTCGTAGAAAATGGAGGCAAATCACCATAGAGAAGGAATTTGGCCTTGAAGTGAACGATGCAGGAAGCATTTTCTCAAAACCACTGCTAGTCTGCTAATGTTTTCGCCCACCAGTTTCTATCAGAAGAGCTTTTGAAAATTGAGTAGCAGTGATTGTCATTTAAAACCTATCATGCTGTACTTCATTTGGTTAATGTATTTTCATCCGACACTCCAAATGTGGCATAGAGTCATTGTGCAGATTTAGACAGAAAAAAGGAATTTTTCGGTGCAGTTGAAAGGCTCTGTCTTCCTGATTCAGCTGAGGCGTATCTCATTTGTATTTGTGGAATCCATTCAAAAACTAAATACGAGGAAAATCAAACAAGTTCATACGACTAAATGAATCAAAGCATCCAATGTCGTGTCAGTTCCACAAATGCACAATCACTGTAGTTATGAGTACTTTGTCATTTTCAGTGGGAAACTAGAGATTCTGGTTGCGACAGCACCTAGAAAAAAAAATTTAGGTTGCACCTCATAAATTTGTATTAAAGAAGCTGAGGGAAGGGAATATTTTTCTTCATGAAATATGAATTCAACTGTCCTTGAGCTGCGCCAAAAGAGGAAACTCAAGCAACAAAGGGTATTGCCTCATGCTGAATTGAAAACAGCTCAGAACAATCCATTTGAATCCTCAGCCAACCTGCATGGCCAGAAACTCGAGCTTTATTCTTGAGCTCTGCCTTCTCCCATTTGATAGTCATTGACATCATTTCAACTGATAAACATGGCATATAAAATCCTTAAAATCACTTTGGCCATGATTTTTTGTTGTGACGCGCTTAGACCATTTGACATTGATAAAAGGATGCATCATTCGGCAAAGACGTCATCAAATCTACGTATTATCTCCAAACAGGTAGACACATTTGTTTGAGTCGTAAGTCTTGTTGGAGCTCATTCCATGAGATTACGGCGTAGACAGTCGGCTTTATTTCAAAGGTCTACGGATTAAAAAATGTTTGATTTGCCTCTATCTAACACTTTATTGCGACCCACTCTCGACCTCCCAAAGCATGTCCATCAAAACCCAATCACCAACACCATTGAGAAGCAGACAGGAATTCAAAATGTTTACCCACCTGCTGGCTGGTGGCCGGGGTGTCGTAGCATAGAAGTGCCCCGAATTTGTGGATACAGAGGAAATAAAATGGGGGGGGGGTTGATAAGTGATTCCATACCTTTCCCTGGTCTGGTGGGGCTTCAAAGCCAAACAACTGCCATTTTACTGTACTATCTCACCATTCTCAAGGCACTGCTTATCACCTTGAGTGTGGGGAGTTTGGTTGGTGGATGGGGACTGACACCAAAATCAAAATGGCTGCCACCATAGGTTGTTTTGAATGGTGTCACTCAACCCGCGTCATATATGGAAATTGCACATACGTGTACATACACACGTCGAAAATTGGACAGACCTCGGGGTGGGCGGCCATCACCTCAGCATTACCGGCCGCGGGGCCTGTCTGCACTCACTCATTAGCTCACTGTGGAAATTGCTTCGCTGTAACTCAGGAAAATAAGGCTATATTGATTGTTGAACAGGAACACAACGAGGGTTTGACACAAGATATGCATAGACCCACGCGAGGAGACATTTGTTTTTTTTCGACTTTTTTCAATTACTGCTGCCCACATTTAAATGTCATTCCTTAATAAATTTAAAGCAAAGAAAAAAAAGAGAAACAGTTCAAAACACATGAAATTACCATGTTTACATTTTTGAAAATGCAACAGTTGATGCACTCACAACCCCGTAAAAGAACGTAACTATTTTTATTATACTGCAAATACAAAATGTTCTGGAAGTATCATTGTGAATATAGCCTACCTCTTAGTGATGTACTTAAAAAAGCTGCAATCATTTGCATGTTTGCTCATATATGGTGAATCATTTCACTATAAAGTTTATCACTGTTCGCGATAATATTTCATTTTAGAATTCATTTGTTTTATTCAGATTGCCACATAGAGAGGTGCTGTGAGGCTACAAAATACGCACATTAGGCCACAAGGGGCCCATCGAAAGACTGGGAGCTGAGGCAGCCAGGTCTGCAGGGTGGGTCTTTAGCCGAGTCAAAACTCGAATCAGCTGGCAACCATTATTTTTTCTGGAAAGTTCTACAAAAAGTCAAGTCAAAGCCGCAGTCCCCGACCTAATAAAAACCGACATCATGGTCGGCCATTATGGCTTGGCTCGTACCCTGCGCTATTTCTATTTGCTTACTTTAGATTGTTGCTGTATTTTTGAGAGCTAAACCCAGGCGCCCCATTAAGAGAGTGAGGAACTGAATGCTGGGTAACATTTTTTTGACGACTCTAGAGCCAAAGGGGTTGTGGGAGCTGGGATTCTTGGTTGGCAGGAGTGAAGAGGTGGTGATATAGCTATAGACGTCAACGGGCTGCCGTTTACAGGGGATGTCATCGTGTCCGTCAGTCTGTTTGTCCCTCCTCTGAAAGTTTGCCAGGTTGGCTGCATGCATGGTGAATCCCAGCATTATTTCACTGACTGTCAGCACTGCGGTCAAACTGTGTCCCTGCTGGGAAAACTCTGCGACGGATAACAAATCCACACACACACACACACACACACACACACACACACACACACACACTCATACCCACATTCACTGATTGAACACAGCAACCATGGCCAGTCAGTCATTCTGCAGGAGGCCATCCATCAGTTATACACAGTATATTAGATCTGATCCAATTGTGGCATAGGGGCCAAATGCTGTCTGATAAAGATACATTCCAGGTCTTTTGATCTTCGAAAAACAAGATATAGAGTAAGATTATTCCTAAGCATCAAAATATATGATCACAATTTCACCATAACCTGACCCACCAGTGACAAAATGTCAGGCCTAACCTCCATAAATCAGAAAACCGCCCACAGGTGACAGAACTTTAAGAATTCCTCTGCATTTACTGAGAATGTACCATCTTTTGTAACATTTTACTCTGATGGTATTTAATAACAACCAAGACTAATCAAAAATGGAGAAGAAAAGTAAAAGAATAACTTTAACACATTCTTTATACAGCATCTCAATACTCCAAGGTAAATTATATCAGTAACATGGGCAAGGAAATGTAATAAAATTGGGTTACTTAACAAATGGTTGTGTCAGCTTTAAACCTTGTGAGCAAATTAAGTAGCGTAAGCCATTTCATTCGAGGTGAATTTTCCCGAAGAAGAAACTTATCAACGACGTACCACGCATATTTAAGTTTTGGTCCACTGCACCCTAATACTGCCTTAAAATCAGAAATATTCCCTTTGGCAGCAGCATTTCTTGAACAATGTGTTACTTTGTGACCAGTTTTGAGTTAGCGTGAGCATTGTTTGCACTGTACATATCAATCAACGCAATTAAAGGTTTGCAGTAATTATGGTATTATAGAATGTTCTGACTGGCTGTTTTCTTGCTGAATGAATAAATAATTGGAGAATGTATATATCCACTATTAAAGTGTACTTCTGTTTTGGGAAAAATTCCTCTTGAATGCATTCTGGTCAGTGAGCATAACTTTTAGTGTCTCTTGCCAAAATGTAAATTCAATGAATGCTTTATGGTATAAACATACAACCCCCAGTTTTAAAAAAATATTTATACAAAGCTGGTTGTCCTTAGTTCAATAGATAAGTCATTAAACAAACTGGTAATAAACTGTAATTTATTATATTATGTTATTTAAATAACAAGAATAAAATATCTATGATAGAGGAAAATATGTATCACATTCCAAAGAGTAACCTCAACCAATCATTACAAATCTTAAATATGCATGGGCCAATCCAAACTGCATTTAAAGAATAATTAAGTGTTCAGGAAATTTAATCCAGATATCCTTACAGGACATGCGGCTATGAGCAAAGGTAAAAGGTTATATGCAAAACAAACCTTTTTTCAAAATAATAGCACCATGCATTTTTGTGGTAAAGTATGCAATAAGTCTACCTTTCCTCTGATTTTTAAGCAAAGATAATTGCACCTAAGCAGTTTTGTGCCAAAAAGTAATCAAACATGCTCAGTCAGATAAGATGTAATGCTCTGGCTAATATAGACTGTTTACACGGCTGGCTCAAAAAAAAAAACAAAAAAAAAAAACAACTGAGCAATGAATGGTGCAGACCATTACAGAACTGCAATTTTAAAACATTGACTATATCATCAGAATATGGCATCATGAAATAAACAAGCTAATTTACAATGTGTAAATGTTCTGTACAAGCTATTACATTTCTCATATTTATAATAACATGAATTATCTATCTTTGTAAGAGAGTGCAGTATCTCTTATAGGACATAATTAAACATCAAACTATACTGAGAGCAATGATCTATTCATTAGAAATGCAAATAAATATTGATGCAGGTGCTGATAAAGTGATAAAAATTATCCAGCTTTTGAGGACATTGAAAAAGGCTTGTTTAAGGGAGCCAACCAAGCTATACACTCAATGGACTTGGTGGAACTAAAAATTAAAATTACAATGACTGAAACAGCACATAGGTGGTAGTTCCATTCAAATCTTGGAAATTCAGCCAATTCAAAAAATGACAAGTTGTGAAATACTAAAGCATGAGTTTACTCATCACCAACAAAGAAAGTGCACATTTGCAGCCACATCTATTTGATAGAGGACTGCATTATTCAGAGATAGTTTATGTGAAAATATCAGTCGCAAGGTGGAACATGTGTATACGGCTCCACTATGAGACAACTCGCTATCTTCGCTTTGCATGAAAATGAGCAGGTTTGTTTAAGCTGGCACCTCCAAACAAATGCCCAAAGAAAAACGCTTAATTCCCCGTCTGAAAAGCCTCCTTCATTTTCCTATTTTCTGTATTATTATCCAGCGTAGCACTGAGAGCAGCGTGTAATGGTTGTCAAATTCTTTGACACTCAACATCATCATTCCATTCTGCTCTTCGAGAAAACACAAGAGTAAATAACTGACAGAAATAAGATTAACGGAACAAAAGAAATGTCAGAGGATCTCTGTACAGCGAGTCTATACTGGCTCCGAGGCATGAAATAACCGCATTTTATTTTAATATTCTGATTTAAAAAAAGAATTTCAGGAAGATGTTTAATGGAGATGGAATTCAGCAGAAGGAACCTCTTTCATGTTCAGCGCGTGGAGTTCAAGACCGGACTCCCAGTAACTTGCCTCACGGATCTTTTTTCGGCCGCAGACGGAACCACGCTTTCATGGTTCTTCTCAATAAGAAAAAAACAAAAAAATTTACCCAGAGGGCACTTGAGAGAAATTGTGAGCAGAATACCCGCCTAAATCCCACTAAGTGAACCCGAACAAACAGCTCTGCCTGCCAAGCACATAATATCCAATCTAATGTCGACGTTTAGCCACCCAGTGTGGTTAAAACTAAGGCAGGAAACCTATCTACATCGAAGATCTTTCTGCTCATGACAGCATCTGCTCATGAATTGTGGAACGAGGGAAGAGCGTAAATGGTTGAGTATATTTTATTTTAACATAAAGTACTTACTCATATAGTCAGGAATGCTTTTCTGACATGCCAACTTTGTCAGCTGGCAGCCGGGCCTCAAATGTTTATGTATACCGATGCCTATGCCGATTTTTCTACCCACAAAATTCTTTTCGACAAGACTGTAACGCTGGTTCACTCCTACAGAACATCAGACCACAGAGAAATGAAAACATTCTTACCAAGGATACGCATTCAGCAAGAAGTTGCATGAAATTCCTGAAACAGCTCTAACTGTGCCCCGCTGTGTTTAAAAAAAATCATGGAGAACAAAGCAGTTGGTTTTGGTCTCCCAATCCTGGTCTTGGAGAGCCACAGAGTCTGCTCGCTTGTTTTCACCGTAAACTGAACCGCTAGTTCAAATCCAAGAAATTGTACAGGAGGCGCATTATAATAAAAGTATGACAAATTGCTTCTATCAGTCAAAGTGTTGGTAAAACGAGCATCTCTAAGTGCTCCACGAATAGTGTGGCAGAAAACCCTAGTTTATACATTGGAGAAGATGCTACTAATCTAGGCTCCTATTCAAAAAGCATGTTAGCGGTAAAAGTAGGTCCTAACTGCCGGATTTAGGAGAAACACCGTAAAAAATGGGCATGTCAGTCATATATTTAGGACTCCTAATTATTTTTACTAAGTGCTATTCACAAAGCATTTTAGGCCTAAAAGTAGCTCCAAAGTCTGGGAGAGCTTAAAAGTAGCCAAGAGGACTTCTAACTCGCTTGAACCTGTTCACAAAGAACCTGAAAATGGCTGCTGCTGTTGAAAGACGGAATGACTAGAAAATTCTGAATGATGCGCAGTCGTTAAAAAGATATCAGATCGACCGTGAAGAGATTTTATTTGTTGTTGACTTGGTGAGATAGAGAATTACGTCTCCAACCATGAGAACAACCCAATAAGTCCCGAAACAAAATGTTTGACAACACGTCGTTATTTGGCCACCGGAAAAATGCAATTTTGCAAGACAGACAATTTAGGGATTTCACAATCATCTGTCAGTCACTCAATTCAACAAACAATCAATGCGCTCAGTGAACCCCATATCATCTGACAGTTTATCCGGTTTCCAATGGACATTCGCCAACAACACAGAATCAAGCTTGAATTCATGCGCATCTCAGGAATGCCCGGTATCATCGGTGCTATTGATGAGACCCATATTTGAATTATTTCTCCGACCCAAGATGAAGAGGTATTTGTAAATAGAAAAAAAGTTAATTCCATCATCACCCAGATATTATTTGATGCCAAATGCAATATTTTGGACAGTGTTGCGAAATGGCCAGGATCCACGCACGACTCGCATTTTAATGGAAAGCAGCTTATGCCAATTATTTGACAGGCATCATGTATTTGTGGAATGTCACTTCGTTGGGGACAGTGGCTTTGGTGCTGTACCTCCTGCTATGCATGAATTATTTTATTAGGCTATTGAGCGAGGGTTACATTTAATAGATCATCATAATAATACCAGCCTATGTCATATTTTGTATGCATATTTAAATTGTGGGCTATAAATTACAAACCAAGCTTAGTATGCTTTCCTGTTTGAACAATAGCCCGTTTATAGGCTGCAATCTCGTGCCCATACCACCACTTCTCACAGTCATCTGCCGTCCGAGACACGAGGGGACTGCAGCATTGATCTGTAGGCTGATATTATCCCACGCATCCCACTTGGATTTGCTGTTCACCCCCGAGCCAAATTTCTCTTTGATTACATGCTTTCGCTCCAGCACCAACTGAGCCAGCAGCAGTAACTGGTTGTAGCACCAGTTGGGCTTTTGCGTCCTTTTTGAACTTTCATCCATGACAGTTTAGGGCAAACAAACTTAAACAGTCTGACATTTAAATGATCGCAACATATTCTCATTAGGTAAGAAGTTCCAAATTATTGGGGCAAATGACGCATTTTATTATTGACTTGTTTTATGTTATTTGCATTTTTACAACTATCTGTTTCCTATGTATGTTTATTTGCCTAGAGGGTGATATGTGGGGACTGCGCATAGTGCATTTTCAGCACTGCTCAACATGTTATAATTTTAAGAGACAAACCAGCCACTTGGACTTTTTCCTCATTTTGTCCTCCAAGGGTTGTATGTGGGATATTTTTTCAATGGGCCGCCCTGCCACCAAACAACCAATCACTGTGCTCATTGTCCCAAGACTCGTGCATGAGAATTGACGTCATCCATAGCAACGGAGGTTTGCTCCCACCTGTCTCAGAGCTACTCCTAGTCTAGGAGTTACCAGTTTTCTTAACTAAAAGTTGCTCTCAGCAGCTTTGTGAATAACTTTTAAGATTTTACTCCTACATATGTTTTAGCGCGACTTAGGAGTACTCCCAGCGGTAAGATATGATGTTTTGTGAATACGGGCCCAGGTCCTCAAATTAGTCTACTAATCTGGGTATGCCTGTGTGTGCAAAGGCTGGAAAGCCCTGCTGGAGGGCAACTATTAGTTTGGTGATGCCCATAGCTAAGGGCCTTAGAATGTCCTTACGAATAAAGTCAGTGGACCAGCCAGTTTATGCTGTGGTGTCTCAGAGTCTCAAGGGTAGGGTAGCCACGGAGAAATATCCCACCTGCTCTCACCTGTTTGTGCTCGAAGCTAAGCTAACAAGACATCTGAAACCACACTGAGTGGGGCACCTGGAGTGGGCAGTCCCCCAGGCAGGGGTCAGAAGGTCATGGAATGGAAGAGCAGCTGGCTTGCGGTGGGTGGAAGGGCTTCTGGATCGGCCATCTTTATCACAAGCACAGGGCAAGTGTGATCAAGGGCCAGATAGCAGGCCTGTAGAGCATCCCCCACCCCCCGGCCCTCCCCACACACACACACACACACACATTGCTCTTTATAAACCAGACAGACTGTTCGCTGAAACGAAAAAATGAAAAGAAAAATGCAGACCAAAAAAAGGCATCTTTCAAAAAGCTGGTAAATTTCATACTCTCCTCCTGGCTGTTTCGACAGCTTTCAACTTCAGCTCTTCAACTGCCACCCCTCTACCTGCTAAACAAAATAAATAAATAAATAAACGCGCGTCGGTCCCTGCAATGTTGCACGACGATCCCTCAGCTGACAAGAAAGGCAACCAAGATGGAGGGAAAAACGGGAGAAGCACTTCAAAGAATATGCTAATTTAGATGTCTCCGGCGACAAGCATTAAGTAGCGCAGGTCTTTATCTATTTTTAGCCCCCAGTTCCTCCATTTTTGGTCTCCGAGGGTTTACGACGGCGTCCTTAAGCACCGTCTTTGTCTGCCGCGCTCAGAGCGAGCAGCCGCATCGACGCTTTTGGAGGCAAGCGGCCACTAAGATGCTAATAGTCTGATGGTTAGCTAAGAGTGAGAGTCGTACTAATGCCTACAAAACAGTCCAGTGTCTTTGTGTACATTTTTCCCCCATTTGATTCCATTATATACCCACAAACGAGCACAAATATGTACAACTGTGTGCACACACATGCACACACACACACACACATGCCAAACCACAAACACGCTTGTACATGTATGCACATTATGTTTTCATGTTTGAGGGGACATCCCATGGACTTACATTCATTATCTAGACCCTCATGCTAACATTAGCCATGAACACTACATGGCTAACCCTAACCCTAACCTACAGTATTCCTCACCCTGACCTTAACCCCTAAGCCTACAATAGCTCATTTACCTTGTGGGGACCAAAAAATGTCCCTGTAGAAATGAAATTCTGTATTCCATTACTTGTGGGGACATTTGGTCTCCACAAGAGACAGGAATACCCGCCCACATAAGGTCACACATATACACACACACACACACACACACACACACACTTATGCACACACACAGTCACCCATTTGCCAACACCTATATAACCCAATCTCAAACCCTGATGACCTCATAAGGTCCCTTAAATGATTCCTTTCGAGCGGCACTTTGATGTGAAACACGATCAATCACACACACTCAGGTAATGAAGTATACTGTGAATACTACAACTTGCCATCCTCCAGGATGGGATCAGAAATTAACAAGAGTGTCTTAGTCGCGCTGCATGTCAACAGTGGGGGAAAAAATCTGAATAGAATAGAGTGTGTCTGTGTGTGTGTGTGTGCACGCGTGTGTGTCCGTGTGTGTGCCGTACATATTTGCATGAATGGGTTCCAATGTGAGAGTACATGCATCCTGTTCCTAACCACAGCTTGCGCATGAGCATGCATGTGACAATGTAAGTGCTCCTGAGTGAGCTTCTATGGTATATGGGTGGCGTGAGGATATAAGTGTGCATCGGCATGTACTCTACCTCTCTATCCGCATGCATTTTCCAATATGTATGAGCACAGTCCGGGAGAGGAGCAAGCGAGAGAGAGGGGGAACTGAGCCTCTGTTATTGGGCGGGGAACAATAAGCAGTTTCATCTGTCGAAGACATCTTGCAGCTCGCGATGCACACCCCAGCACCAGGATAGCGACCTCAGCACAAAGGCGACCATTGTTCCACAGGAGGAACCATCTGGCCACCTCTCTTCTCCTCATTCCAGGTCAGCCTGACCTGGCCCAGACCCCACCCTCGGCACAGTTCAAGGCTATCGCCTTCCACTTCCACCGGAGCGTTAAATATTCTTTTTATTCCGGCTTATTATTCCTTCCTCTAGCTACACAAACTCGGGCACTAGCGAGTAACGGGTTCAAACGCGACGCCTGGGCCGGGTGCTTTGTCATGTTTGTAGCAGACTTGAAAACAATCCCGTCAAAGCAGGCCTCGTGCACTTTTAACGGTCGATGTCCGCTAAGAGCAAATAGCGAAACTACAAAATGGAGGGAAATCACGTGCTTATTCAAGGGAATAGGAGAAATTACACACCTGCACTGACAAATATGAAAACTCCCAGCCTCCTCACAAACAAACAGCCAGACGAAGGCAGACGCATATATTTTTCTGAACCGTAAAGCAGTCATCTCGCTCTGTTAGAAATTACAGCTTCTTAGAACCCCTGTCTGAAATCAGTCCGCTAACATTCCATACTAAATGGAGCATTGACTGCAGAAGAGGAGTTGTCTAGAGCATTAAAGTCTTCTATTAATAACCTCTCACTAGAGTATACAAACTGAAGTCAGTTTTAAGTTGTGAGTAAACTGCACGAACACCGAGGTTTCTAGAACGCGTTTTTAAATCCGCAAATCAACAAATTCGGTGCAAGTGCCCCACTTGTGCTGTGGCCTATGACTGGGGCAGCATCCTGTACAGTATCCTCAATGTTCCCATTTTTATCTACTAATCAAAATCTTGCAGGCAAAAAATCATCAACTTCTCGTCTCCTCACTTCACCCTCATTATCATACGTAAGAATTTTTATGTATAGTCATTTGTAAGCACCGCATAACACCTTTATAGGCCGTGCGATGCACCTTCATGGACTTTACATAAACATTCACAAATTATAAGTGGGAATAGCTTGCGTGATGCCATGACTGATGCGGCAATTAACATGCTTGGCGGCAAAACCGATTTTACAATTTTCAGAAAAAAAAATGTTTAAGGATGCTTCTGTGATGCGTGCAAATGTGTTATAGAGGGCTTATAAAGGAGCTATACATCTATGTCAGAAGACCATTATTTAATACTTTCCCCAATATAGGGGCAGAAGCAGGTCAAAATGAGTTAAGCTCGGGCTGGATTACCTGCCACATGAATATTTTATCCACACTAAAAAAACCGTAAAATGTTGAATCTATTAACAGTTATATTCTATTCAGTCAAATCTAAAATCTTATTGATGAGCCCATTTTTTTAAATGGAAGTAGAATTTAGTTGATCAAAATGAAATAGTACGCATGTAGCCACTTTAAAATTAGATTTTAGTGTGATCCAAAATGTACATTTTTTAAGGCTGGATAAAACATTTACTGGTGGCAAAATTAGCTTAGACTTTACCTCATTCCGAACTGGAAAAAAAAAGCCATATGTTACTTCAACAACTTTTCATTTGCCTACTGTAGTGTTCTTGATAAAGCAGAAGGTTTGCTGTTGAACAGACTTCAACTGTATGACCCGACACACAAAAACCTTGAAATCAGATATGATACAACCTTTTTTCTACGGTTTTCCACAGGGAAAATACGGCAGAATGGTCGTGCTTAAGAAACGTATAGCTCCCCCATAAAAATGGTATGACAAATTTAGAGCATCGCACCACCTGCAGCCTCACATCGTCGTGTTTACAGGCAAATGTACTATGATCAGGAGGAAGTAGCTTGCTGTCTGAGTACTGTCTGGGCCAATGACACCACACTGCACTGCAGCAGAACCGGCTCTGACTGCAGCACTGCAGCAAATAACCCAGGTTTAACAGCCAAGAGACACCCGGTGACTGCTGAATATCAGGTGCCTTATATGTGTTTGTGCCCTTCTGCGAATGTGCTGTCTGTCCCACTGTGTACTGAGGCTTATATTCTGTCATGTTCCTGACACAACTCAGAAGGAAAATGCACCAAACAGGAGTAGTTAAAACGTAGATATATTATATTCACATTTTACATCTTTAGATTTAAATTTTCTGTATAAAAGGGCTCTATATACTAACTGCAGTGCCAAGAGCAGACAGTGCAATGCTCATAGAAGCCTTTGGGAAGCAGCTAGCTAGCTGCTCGCTTTCAGCTTTTATTTGCCGCTCGCACGTCCGGTGAAAATCAGCCCTTAAGCCTGCCGTCTGCCCTCAGAGCAAACAAATGTGCCAGGCCAGCCTTCAGATCGGTCCCTCCCCACAACACTCGCACCAAAAACACCGCATTCCTCGCCCGCACTTCAAATTCAAACTGCCAAGATGCATTTGCACACGGCTTGCGAACTCTCTCTCGGTTTGATTATTTGGGACAGCGGTGATATAAAGTCTGGTCAGCCAGAGTAATAAAAAAAAAAGCATAACGGAAATCCATCCAGGACCTGAACGGAGACGAGCCAGTCAGCAGAGCAAAATAACTCAGTGTTAATTCAGCTCTGATGCAGGCAGCAGCTAATGAGCCTGATATGGATCACATTGCACTCTGAAGGGGTGAAGTACAGTGGCAGTTGATTTAACCGTGACAGTGTTACAGCACTGTTTCTCCTCCTCTCTCTCTCTCTCTCTTTCTTACAGCAGACAAATGCACCCTGAAGGAGGTTTGGTGGTAGGACGAGATACGTTGTGAGATGAACTGAAGACGACCCCTCCACAGGGGATGCTTTCACCAGCAGACAGTTGGGGGGTGGGGGGGATGGCAGGCAGAGAACAAAATCTCTACCTCCCCCAGTGAGAGTGAGAATCGGGCAGACCCGACATGATACCCTCTTACAAACAGCGCTTCATTTCAACTTCCTGCTACCCACTTCCTGTGATACTGCCATTTCTTATATCTTTGAATAGGGAGGTTACTCAGTAGCATTTACCTGCAAACATACTGTATCAAACTTCTGAATCACTATTACAGAGAGACTGTATGAGACATGCACGTCCCTTTAACACTTTAATTGCTCGTTTACTGAAGTTTTTAACCCTATGAGTAATTGTCAAATTGTGAAAACATAGGAGTAATTTAAATGTACAAAGTACAGATGCTTCTACTCAGGTTATGTCCTGGCATTAATTAAGAAATTAGCATTCCAGCATTTTCCTGGTGGTATTTAAAAATTAAGCCTATGCCCAGTTGTCAATGAGCAGTTCTCCCACAAAATGGTGGGAACTCAAAGCTCTCACTGCAGTGGTGATCAGCACCTCTTTCTGAAGATCTACTGCCCTGCAGCTCTTAATACCAGCAGCCATACCACTATTTGATCTGCTCCAGCCATGTGGCTGGAACTAAACAGGTGTGGGCTTGGTTAATACACAGTAAAAATCATAGTGTCAATTTTACTCTTTAAGAGTTGAATTTTACTCTCTGTCAGATAACATTTGGTCCCACTCAAAATCAGTGTAAATTTTACTCTACAGCCAGTGTAAGATTTTTATAGTTAATTTTACTCTATTTTGTGTCAAAATTAACAATGAGGTGTGTAAAAATATTTGACACTATAGGGAATCATCACCCTGCAGAGTAGATTTCGACCTTGTGTGGGAGTGGGAATTGACTCTCACTTTTGACACTTCCATTTAGACGATTTCACTCTGCATAGTGCTATAAGTACTCTATCCAGAGGAAAATGGGTTTACTCTGGAATATTGACACTCCATTTTTTACTGTGTACTTGGATGGGAGACCACCCGGGAAAACCAAGTAGCCGCTTGAAGAGATGTTGGTGGGTCAGTAGGTTGCAATTTTCTCTCAGGTGGAATAATCCCCAGTGCAGTGATGGGGACACTGTGCTGAAGGAGACGGCGTCTTTCAGATGAAACCTTAACCTGAGGTCCTGACTCACTGTGGTCATTAAAGATCCTATGACACTCTTCGAGAAGAGCAGGGGGTTCCCAGTGTCATGGCTAAATTCCCAACCTGGCTTATTCTAATTTGCTGCGCAACTTGTCCTCTCTCCCTCAACCCCACAGGGCTCCCTTGAAAAAGAGTGTTCTAACCCTGGTTAGATAGAGGATAAATAAATAAACATATTAAATAAAAATTTCAACCGTAATTTGGCACACTTGACCCTACTAATTGGGAACACAACAAGGTCTCTAGCCGTAGACTGATGTGTGCTATGTTAGAGTTGAGGGTTGGAAAGAAAACCTTCAGGATAGCAGAACTACAGTGTTGTCAAGTCTAATGAGTAAATTCAAGTCCAAGTCCACCATGTGGTAAACTTTTGTTTACCCTTTGTTGCAAAGAGTATGATCAAATGCCCCCAATATTTTAAAACTGGATATCCAATGTGCTTTTAGGACCATTTGATGGGATTTGGTATTTTGTTTTTGGAAGGGGTACAGAGGATAGTCAGCCTGTCCACTATTTTGAACATCATGCTTGTGGGTTGTATCCTGCCATCCAGTGAATTAGACATTATCCACGCGGGGTGACAGAAATAATGTGAAGTTGAAGAAACCTGGTCATTGATATGCATGATGTCCAATATCGTAATAATCTGGACATGGCTTTTATGAGCCATTTTTCCAGCGTACAGAATGTCCAATATTTTCAACAAAGCTAAAATCAGGTGTATTCCAACAAATACACATGTATTACAAAACTTACGTTTCCAGGTATGTGCTGTATAATGTATTTCATCCCTCCAATAGGAAAAAGTTTGATCAAGAAGAAGTAAGAATATTTCTGACAGTCCAAACACAGAGAATACTACAGACCAAACGAAAGTACTCACGCTTCCAAAGGACGTATAATAGTCCGAACCACGGAAGCATAGTGAGATAGAGAAAGGGAGAAGAAACTCCAACAATCAGAAGATAGAAAGTCATACAAAACCTGACTACAGATATCTTTGGCTATAGTGCGAAGTGAAACACAGACACTCTAGCAAAGGAGGTGTGCCGGACTTCTTGCTTATATAGATTCTGGAAAAGCTCCGCCCCAGCTCAATCAACCAGCTGGGTAAAGAATTGGATGGCCCAGGAATTCAATATCATCCCGGGATGAGAGCCGCAAAGAAAAGTCCAAACAACACGCACACCTCACAAATCATGACATTAAGTCCAAAATATTGGACAACATGCCATAAAGGGTTAACTTACAACCATGAGAAAAAGGCAAGAATGTTGCAATAAATACAAGTACTATTCCACAGAGTTGCGAGAAAAGGCACCACGCCTGGCTATCAACTAAAAAAAAAGCCTGAAAAAAACGGCAGCATATTATGCTGAGTAAAAAAAAAAAAAAAACTCAATTTAAAACAAAAGTGGTCGAGTGGACTTTGTGGGTTTTGCATTCCAACTCTTCATATCTTCTGAGGTGGAGAAGGAAAAAGCTGTTTTAATGCCAATTAAGTCAAATCAAACTAACTGTTTACTGTTTACTAAACTGTTGTAACCTGTCCCCTATTTTTTGGCCACTTTGGTGAAAAGAGTAGTTCTCAGGGAAGCATGGGGAGAGGATGCTGTTGTGGCACGAGAGCCTTGGTGACTCAGGCTGCTGAACTTGCTGATGTTTCATGAGAAACAGTAGCTAAAGGTGAAAGTCTGAGGAAAAAACCATAATGAACCAGGGCAAATGTGGTTTGTCTTAGTAAAGCTGAATAATGATATTCAGAGGACATTCTGTTTTTCATTTGGAGATACGTCCAGGAACCCACATGTCACTAAAGAAAAGAGCCGGTGATTCACAGAAAAAAGTGAGTGTTACGTCAAAATGAGTCATAATTTCCAGTGATAAAAATTGAAATACGCATCTCACTCTACAATCAGTTCAAAATTGCGTGTCTAAAATCAGCCAATTCCTTTGGCGTGTGTCTAACTTCTCCCAGTAATGGATGAAGCTGACATTTCCGATACTGTACTATAGTTACTAAAGGCTGTCTGGTCAGAGTCGGTCAAAAAATCTTTTTTTTATTATGACTAACGTCTGACCAGTATCTCCCCTTGTAATATAACGCTAACTACAATTGACATTCCAAATGATGATAATAATATTTTGTCACTGATTCATTAGTTCAAACATCAATAATTTCATGACACGAAGGCACTCTTCATAGACAGCTGAAAGCGTGATTTATCGTCACTCTGAAGTCTGACTTACTACTTTTGGGGCCGGGAAAACGGACGATGAGCCGTGACGGGTGATCGGAGAAGAACGTAAAATATATTTCTTTCCTCAGACAAGTGTTGGCAAAGGAGTCACACAACCTATCAACAACAGTCAGTCGTGCTGAAAACATAAAAACCAGGGCAGGTACACCAATGTAAATCATTAATCGCCCGCTCGTTTACGTTCCACACATTACTGCTACCTCATTTCCATTACATTTGTTGGATTTTTTCTGTTGTTTGTTTTTTTTTTGCAGTTCTGGGCACTGGATTTTCCCCCCATTTACTCTCTTTCATCATTTCCCATCTGCCATTAATGAGCCCCTGTGTGCCCAGGGTCTTCCCGTTACTTTATCTCCTGCCCTTCTGTGCCTGGAACAGGAAGCAGAAGAAGTAGAAGCGGACAGGAGATAACGGGCCCAGCTGGCTCCTGGACAGGACAGAGACAGGGTCTACTTTATTGCAACATGTTCGAAGAATCAAATGCCCTGGTGGAGTAATATGCATACTTGCCCGAGAGAACCGAATGCACTTTAAGCCAACGTCTGCAGAACAGTTTAAATACGACTGATGTCATCTTAACCAACATGATTTAAAAGAATTTAATTTTCAAATCCCCCCCCCCACCGCCACCCCCAACCCCAGCTAGATCCCTCCATTCCACAACCTTGAGGTGGCTGACTCCCTCTCGCCAGCGGGGTTTCCTCTCCAAGTCACGGTTCATGACTGTAAGGGGCCCCATTGTGGTAGAGTGAAGTTTCCAAAGTGGTCAGGACGGCAGAATTATGGACCGTCTTCTGACGCGGACCGAAGACTCGGCTCTCTTCACTGCATCCCAACCGCACAGTTCCCCCTCCTTCGTGAAAAATTTAGGCCTCAGTGTGTCTTATTATGGTTCTAGGTTGTAATGTTTGAGGAATTACTTTTTCTCAGTTCTTCTTTTGCTCTGAACTTGCACAAGTGCTATAGCATTGCAGTTGTTACGTAGCGGTCTTGAGAATTTCGCTTGCCAGTCCTGACACGATTGCGCATTTTTAATGAGTTAAACACCGCTCTGTTTCTTCCATTACAAGCTTCTCCAGATAAAAATGAGCACTACAGAAGTTTTGTATCAGTGCAGGGACGTCCCATAAAATTTGTTGTAACTTGTGATGTTTCAGAGAGGATTAGCATGCTAAGCGCACATTTGAATCTCTGTACAACCTAATCCGTCCCTCCTCTATCTTCTTTCATGCAAAGGGGAAATCAATAGTTTGACAAAGCAGTTTTGTACTTGTAAACTTTGAAAATTTGTACTTGCTGAACTTGCCAAAGCACGTCAGAGAAGTAGAGTTAACAGTTAAGGGCAGATTTTGAGCGAGACCAGGCCACTGGCTTCACTTGCGTGCTCTAAATTTGATTTTGTGCGAGGAATCCAGAGAAGTAATCTTAAAAACCTGCAGAAGTAAATATGTAGAGTTGCCCGTTGTTTTTTTGCACAGTTTCTGCATCAGTACGGAAAATAGGGTCAGGGCATGTCCAGACTTCTTCCATTGCCCTGTATTTCAGCCTTTAACACCAAAATGTAAATTCAGGACAAAATGGAGCATCTTGTAGGGCAATCAACACATAGCAGAACATTACGCATCTCAGCTGAGGTTAAGTTAATTGAGGGTGTCCAACCTTGGTGTTCATGAGTCATTCCTTCTCAGAAGATTCAACGTGCTCGGCTGACCATGGTCTATTGTGCAATGCGAGACAGGAAGACTTACAAATGCTATGATTTCTGCGTGTGATTTTATATGACTCAGTCCTGATTCATTTCAATGGAACTCCCATTCAATTCAGCTTAGATCTGATGCAATTTAGTTCAAAACATGTTGTCAGTACAAACATTTATTCTACAACAATGTATAAAAGCAGGTCATGATGTTATAAAAATTTTTACCAGCTGTATTCCAAACTGTGGATTTTAAGTTGTTCTGGCAATGAAATATTGATTTTGTGCTTGATTCTGTCTATGGATAATATCTCAGCCATTTTACAATATTTCACAGTGGCAGAAAACTTTTAACTTGATAACTTAGGAGTTTGCTGCAGAATACAACAGGTTAGTTATACTCCCCCCCCCTGATCAACTGATCAAGCAGTTTCTTATTTTTCAAAGGAGCCTGGAGAAATTGCTGGCATAAGCTAGAAGTAGCGTTCAATTGGCGCTCTACTCCTTGTTCGTATTAGCTCGAGCAGATGAGGGATAATGACGGATAAGGTTTCTCTGAAGAATAGCAGGACAATATGCAAAGGCACAGTCTAACGAGAAAGGGGGAATGGTATTTTGGAAAATGCAATACTTTTTGATGATGGCATCAATGGGGTGCATGAGATATACAGCCATTTTGGAATTGAAGCAGGTAAACCAAAAGGATCAGTGCATTGACTCAAACCGACAAGTCTTTGCACAATCACAGCAAATTGACGACAGAGCACTTTCAGACCCTCCTTTAGCCAATCCTGTTGTTATATGCAAGAGGCCAATAGTTTTTTCTTCTTTTTGTGTTTTTTTTCATTTGTTTCGTTTATTTTTTTCTTCACAAAAACTCCTTTTAACATATGCCTTAAAATGTTTTTACAGCAGGTCATTAATAACTGGTTAAAGTATATCACAGAATGATCTCTTTCTGAATCTGATCATAGTACGGTCTCGACTGATGTGCAGGACAATACTTTGGCCTCCCCAATATTGGAATTCATTATTTTAAGGTTGTGAGATTGCTTGACAGGACAAAGCGAAACCTTTCTGAAGTTTTACCTTTCAATTATATAACCCCAATTCCGAAATAGTTGAACAAAGTGTAAATTGTGAATAAAATCAAAACGCAATGACTTTCAAACACACCAGCCAGGATTTTATTCACAATAGAACAGAAATAACATAGCAAATGTTGAAACTGAGAAATTTTACAATTTTATCCGCAAAATGAGCTCATTTCAAATTTGATGGCTGCTACAGGTCTCAAAAAAGTTGGGACAGGGGCCTGTTTAACATAACATAACATAACATGACATGAATGGCAAGAACAGGCCTTTCAGCCCAACTAAGCTCGCCAGTTTCTTTATACTATTGTGAATATATCCCCTCAGATACTGAATGACTCAGTGGTATCTAGCTTTAAGTCAAGCCTGCTCTTGATAACCCCCAAGGTCTCTGCCTCAACAATATGGTCAGGAAAAGCTATTCCACATTGAAATTACTCTTTGGGTGAAGAAATATTTCCGAATATCAGTGCTAAATTTACCTTTGGTCAACGTCCATTTGTGACCCCGAGTTCTACTCACATGCTTTACCATGTTGT
Source organism: Gymnothorax reevesii (assembly GCA_029721435.1). NCBI lineage: Eukaryota > Metazoa > Chordata > Actinopteri > Anguilliformes > Muraenidae > Gymnothorax > Gymnothorax reevesii. The sequence continues at coordinate 100,499,176 of CM056578.1, forward strand.
AGCATCCCTCCTTCTTTTTAACACAGAGTGGAGGCGTCTGGGAATTGAGGAGACAAGTTTCTTGAGTTTAGCCATTGGAATTTGATCCCACTCTTGTTTAATACAGGCTTCCAGCTGCTGGAGAGTTTTGTGTCTCCTTTGATGGACTTTTTGTTTAATTATGTGCCAAATGTTCTCAATCGGTGAAAGATCAGGACTGCAGGCAGGCCAGTTCAGCACACGAACTCTTCTACTACGAAGCCATGCTGTTGTAAAAGCTGCAGTATGGGGTTTTGCATTGTCCTGCTGAAAAACACAAGGCCTTCCCTGGAATAGAGGTCATCTGGAGGGGAGCATATGTTGCTCTAAAACCTTTGCATACCTTTCAGCATTCATGGTGCTTTTTAAAACATGTAAGTGTCCCACACCATATGCACTAATGCATCCCCATACCATCAGAGATGCTGGCTTTTGAACTGAACGCTGATAACAGGAGGGGTGGTCGTTCTCCTGTTTAGCCCGGAGGACACAACGGCCATATCTCTGCCAAGAATGTCTAATTTGGACTCGTCTGACCACAGGACACATTGCCACTTTGCTACAGTCCATTTTAAATGAGCCTTGGCTCACAGAAATCTGTGATGCTTCTGGAACATGCTGAACAATGGCTTCCTTTTTGCATGAAAGAATTTTAGGTGGCATCTCTGGATGACATGGCAGACTGTGTTTACAGACAGTGGAAGTATTCCTGGGCCCATTAAATAATGTCAATGACAGAATCATGCCAGTGAGTGATGCTGTGGCGTCTGAGGACCCCGAAGATCACGGGCATCCAGTAAAGGCCTTCGGGCTTGTCCCTTACGCACAGAGATTTTTCCAGTTTCTCTGAATCTTTTGATGATGTTATGGACTGTCGATGATGAGACCTTCAAAGCAATTTGCAATTTGACGTTGAAGAGCATTGTTTTTAAAGTATTCCACAATTTTTTTTACATAAGCCTTCACGGGTTGGAGAGCCTCTGGCCATCTTTACTTCTGAGAGACTCAGCCTCTCTAAGACATCCCTTTTACAGCCAATCATTTTACACATCTGATGCCAGTTACTGTAATTACTTGCTAAATGTTCTTTCAGCTGATTCTCTTACATTGCTTTTTCAGCCCTTTATTGCCTGTCCCAACTTTTTTGAAATTCGAAATGAGCTCATTTTGTGGATTAAAATGTAAAATGTCTCAGTTTCAACATTTGAAATGTTATCTATGATCCATTGTAAATAACATATTGGCTCAAGTGATCTGAAAGTCATTGCATTTTGATTTTATTCACAATTTACACTTCGTCCCAACTATTTCTGAATTGGGGTTGTATATTATAAAGGATCAGTCACAGCTTAATGCTCCCAGCGATGGTGCTCTCTCTGAATTCTTGTTTCCAAACACAAGGCCAAGATGTCAATGCTCGAAGGAATCAATATGTCATAAACACACAAAGGACAGCAGTCTGGATAAAATTTCAGCTTCGCCAAAAAGATTCAATGAGACATGTATAATAAAACTACAGAAAAGCAGCAATTAATCCTTTTCTTTCCTTGCTAAAAGTGACATATTAAGGAAAAAGCACTTTTTTGATTGTCATACAGAGAAAATAGAAACAGTACATTTACTTCATCATCTGGTTTTGATCTAATCATTTCATATTTTATCTCTCTTTACTTAGCTGTTAATTATAGCTGCTAATTTGGCACTGTGTTCAGAGGCTGCTTTATTTTTACAGTACCAGATAGAAGACGAATCTAATTTGTTGCCTTTCGGTTTTTTAGTTCAGTTATGTCAGCTGTGTTTAAAAACATTGTCATTTGTAAATCCTCTGTAAGTAAACAGTGCAAAAAAGGAAATCAAGGCAAATCAACTATGTAATTCGGCATTACAAGTCTAAAGTATAGCTACTTATAAAAATATAATTTTTTAAATAGAAATTCAGTTCTCAGCATAACAGAGATTTTCTCAGGAGTGAAATTGTGCTGGTAACTCCAGGGGTGGACAAAATATGGGAAGCACCCAAATACTAGATCAACTTTAACTTTGAAGTCTCTGAACCAAAATTTTAAAAAACTAACCATATAGGTAATTTTTACTAATTTGAATGATAATTAGCAGTCTTTCTCTGCTGAAAATAGGACGAACCTGCAGCACTTCAATAGAGAAGTCACCAAAGCAGATGATACTTGATAGTCACAATGGGGCCAAATATTTAGTGCCAAAATTTCTGGTGCCTTGGTTACAAAACTAGCAAGGGGAGGTGGGTCATAAATTATGACAAGACATCCCAAGCACACAAAAAAACCTGCCACAGTGAAAATAGACTGTGCCCAGAATTTAAAGGTCTCTGATGGGGACAGACAGACACTTGGTTGGATACCTGCTAATAACAACATGATTTCATCTCTAAAAACTTCCAAAAAAAATTAAAATAAATCAATCAATCTATACCTGAACCAGTCTCAGCAAAAGGAGAAAAAGAGTTCATCACAAACTTCACAAAGCTGATATTTACGGCCGTGTTTCTGACGATTATACTCGCTGTATATGCGCTAACGGTGAGGTAGGTTTGCGATAGCACGGTGCGCATTTCACTGTCGTTGTCACGTATTCGCTGTTCTCTCGACCTCAGGTGGCAGACACATTACCAGACACACCGTTAGTATCGCCCGCTTCTGAGAATCTAGTGCCCCTGCCGGCTCCTCCCTCCTCTCTTTCTCTCTCTCTCCCTCCCTCCCTTTCTTCGCTCGGCTCTGCGTTCCCTTCTCCCGCTCTCCCTGTTGCCAAACCATTTACCGGCCGCTCTCATTGGCTGAACGGCGGCCTCGAACCACTTTAACACTCCCAGGCTACAGGGCTGCCATTGGCTGGCACTGCCCCAGCTAATGAAGGGTGAAGCAGCACCACCGTTGCCACTTAATCAATACTCTGTCGTGGGGGGAGGGGGGTGCAGGCACGGCTCTTGGGCCAGAGCGGCGGGCATGTCTGCTGTCTGCCCGGGCTGGATCTGGAGGGCGTGAGCTGGGCCAGGACCGGACCGAGCTGGCCTGCGCCGCTGAGGACATTGGACGAAGTGTTTGGCAGACGCACCTGGATCATAACGTTACCTGGCCTTGCTTTACGAGCTCTGCTGAGGAGCTAGCTGCCACGACGCAGCCCTCTCTGCAGTCACTGCGGAGTCCACATTACTGACTCTGGTGTAGAGAGAGTCTAAAACTGTAAGCTAAGCAGCAACGCAGATACTACATGTATCCAGTACAAGCTATATTCAACAGGGAAAGCCAAAGTAAATGCTGAATAAGAAGTATACCATGATATATATATATATATATATATGTGTGGGGGTGTGTGACTGTGTGTGTGTGTGTGTGTGTGTGTGTGTGGGGGGGGGGGTGGTGTTTATACAGTAACCCGGTTTGTTTTCTTTTTTCTATTTGCCAAATGAGTCAGTGGCCCAGTAACAGCCCAACTTCAACAATAGCGCTACTATCAACTATCACAGTCTTTACTGCCTCAGATTAAGGTCTGCTCAGAGGTGGAGAGTTTTTCAGAGCAGGATCAGGTCTACTCGAAAGCGGCATGTTTGTGATATTACGCTCCTGACACTGCCCAGCCCACACATATTTGTACACATGTAAGAAATGAGAAAACTCGCCGCTGCCCTGAGATCCATCGAGTTTAGCCGCTGGCGGCGCCCGCATCTTAACGCCCAAGCCACTTGGCGTTGGCTTCAGAGAGGTTGAATCACTGGATATAATTGCAGTGGGTGTCATAACATAAGACTCGCCTTTGTTATTTCACTATTTCCTGTCAGCTCCCTCGACTTTCTGCTTCGTCATATTCTGGTGGCGGTTGTGGGGGGGGGGGTTAAGCCAGAGACACAAACAGATTACGAACAGAAGACCACAGAGAGAAATGAACAGCTGCGGGAGAGAGGCATCTCTCCAGCTCCAGCGAACAGAAACAGTCCGTTCCAGATTTTGTGAGCCACTAGCTGTAATTAACAGGTCTGGGACAGGCTGATCAAATTCACAGCGGTGCTCTTTTGTTATTCGAGAAGCCGAGAGACGGGTAATGAACCTTAAATGCAATTGTCCTTCAAACATCCAACCTGCGGCGTTCTGTTCACAAGGTGAAACATCAGTTAAAAGAGGGGGTTGATAACTCTGGGAAATCGTTTTCTGTTAACTGTGCATACATACCAACACCTGGGAAATATTGCAACGGATGCTGTTCCTTCAATTGTGCATTTTACCAATTTTTCAAATGAAACCAGATCAGAATACACCAACTTGAGACTAGACTCTTGGAAAATGTCACTGGTACGGTAATTAAAATAGTTTAAATGACCCATTTAAATGATCTTGTTGATGACATCTTCCAAACAGCATTGTTTCCATCAGATCACTGGCTTTCTGACAGTCCAGAATTAACAGACACCAAAAACAGACCATTACATCTATTTTCAAGCACAACTCCCACGAAATCTCAAACCAGCATAGTTACAATAGTTTGACATGAGATTTCTACAAGGTGGAATGGCGTGACCTGAAGCTTTCATCCAAAAATACTTACGGTTCATTATAATAATGCTTACCACACACTCAAAGACTTTGAACAGACTTTTAAAGGAGTAAAGTCCAAAGTCACATGTAAAGACAATGAGTTAAAAAGTAATTTAATGTTACACAGACAACGTTTTTGCGAAGATTGGGGATCTTTCTGAGCGCACCTACTGGTTGTTGACAATGATCATGTCACTGGCCTTCATTATTTGCCCGCGTCAAGAGTAAAGACCCTCAGTAATATTAAACACATCTGATTTTAAGAAAAACTCCCATTAATTCTGACATCGGAAGTTTGTCAGCGACGGCGAAAACGCTTGAAAAGTTGTTTGGCGTAGGGCTGGCATTCGTAGGCCAATCGCCCTAGTGGAGTAGGTAAACATCCCACTTTTCTTACAGCATTATGATATCTCACCAATGATCTTATGATAGTATACATGAGTGCTACTTACCAATAGAGACTCAGGGGTTTCATGCGGCAGTTCTGCTCATGAATGAACAAGAGTCAGGTTTCACCTGTCAAAAAACACAAAATGGTACAAAGTATTTAGATTAATGTCTCAAAGATATGCACAAAACAATTGGGCATGATTTTAACTCTTTTCAGATGTGAGCCAGTGTGAAAGATCTCCACCAAATGCGAAGAAAACTAGGCAGTCAGGGCTGTACTGAGATATGAGCAAAATGTGGAGTCAGATCTTGCATACGGTGTTACAAAAATGCTAAAAATGGGGAATTATGGATAACATTTAGAGTTTTGAATTTGTGCCAGATTTCACTAATGGGTACAGATAGTAATGAGGTGCCAGTGTAGCATAAATAAGCGTAGCTTCATTGTATCTGATATACTCAGGGTTCCCACTGGCGCTTGTCACTTTCGTCATAGACGAACATAATCCGTCAGTGACGAGAAGAGAATTACTAGCAGTAGTCACAGTGGCAAATGTAATTGCTTTATGACAAATTAAAATTCAATGAGAAACAGTGGTGTCGTCTGCTCAGGGCATTCGAGGCTGTAGCCCCACAGACTTTCTCTTTTTCCCCAAACGATTCCTCACTTTGTGCAGTGAGGAATAACCGACGGTCAGTAAAAACAGATGGTCGTGTTGTATTTTTTTACCTTCAATCAACAAACGCAAGAAAGACCCATCAGAGAGGGATATTCCAGGAAAATATGTCCCAATACTGTCTTATTGGCTGTCAGGTCTCTGTGCAGTTACTATGCCAAATGCAGTTCTCATGCAGTCAGTGGGTGAAAATGAATATTCACGGTTTTTGTTACTTGTAAAACGGTTGAAGCAGGAGGCCAAACATGTTAAACCAGGAAAACAAGGTGTGTAAATATCTATATGAGTGCTAAATTACAGGAACGTGATATGAGCAGAGCATAAGTTATGTAGCTAACGTTCGGTGCGCCTCTCCTTGGCTAGTGACCTCAAGCTAGCCTAGCCTGATGTTATATATAAAATTTGGTAAAGAAACCCACTTCCAATATAGCACTGGTTCCTGAACAATCCGTACCAGATCAAATTGCAGTGCAGACCAACTTCAAACTCAGATTGCCATGGTTGCCATTTTGAGGCAGGATCCTGCAATGGTCCGACGGTCTGTTTATGCCATGCTGAGGAGAGGAGAGGTCTGTGTATAAAGGAATGGAGCCCATGTCGAAGACTGAAATTTGAATGCAATGTTCCTTTAACCATGGACTGAAGTACAGTCATGCTGTTGTAGGTGTGCTGAGAATAGCAAAATGTGAGTCCGATGTTAGTGGGCTGGTAGCGGAGAAAGGGTTAATCCAATTTTCATGAAAATTTGTGAGGAAAGAATTAAATGTCTAAATTTGCCAACCATTGTATTTGTTTCATTTTTAACCCTCTCATTTCTATGCGCAAGCCAGTTTACATCAGGTGAAAATAAACAATCCGTGTTACTTATGCGGAACAGCGGGCAATTAACGAGGTGTCAGCAGGAGCATGAGGGCACGGCCCATCGATACATCATAATAGATTTTTGGAAAATTATATGAATTTTTGAGACATTTTTCAAAGTGTACACTTTTGTTGATACTCCCTATATATATTATATATATATATACATATATGTATATATATATATATATATAAATATATATATATATATATATATATATATATATATATATATATATATATATATATATATATATATATATATATATATATATATATATAGTAAGTTGTACAGCTCTTTCAAGGGGTATATGGCGTGATGTACCCTGCCTCTGAATCTATGTTCCCCAAGGCGAAGCCGCGGGGAACATAGATTCAGAGGCAGGGTACATCACGCCATATACCCCCTTGAAAGAGCTGTACAACGTTTTTATCTTACCGTTTTTATCTTAAGGTGGCAACCTATATAAACAGAATTCATTATGCTTATTGCAGCATATTGTTGTAATAAAAGTGACTCAGCGTCTCAGCCAAGCGAACGCTGTCGAAGCATTCCACATCTTCCATTCCACAAGTCCACATCTTCTTTTTCTGTTTGGTATTCACGCAACATAGACGAAGATAAGGTATTTGACTTTTTTGTATTTTGGGGGATCACTTTAGTGGGTTTCTCAAGAATGTCGTCGTCTGTGTGACGAGCGAAACGTTTCGATGCCATTTTGACAGCTTTTTGAAAGCAGACAAAACGCGGTAAACAATTCAGATTTACGTTCCGTTACATCGGCAAACAAGCGGTTGAATCGAATTCAAGGAATTCAAAATCATTCTCCCACGGGGTATATGATCATATACACCGTGAGACTCACGGGGTATAAGGAAAAGAATTGAACGTCTGTCAGCCAATCAAAATAAAGGATTTTAAAGTTAGGTAAGATAAATATATATATATATATACACACACACACAGTATATCTATACACACGTACATATATATACAATTAAATGTATGATGGGGAGGCCCGTTTGTGCTCAAATATTTGAGGTTTGACCTTTTCCTTGAACATGCTGTCGGCACTTTGTCCGATCTTAAAGGCTTTTCGAAGTTATATCCATGAATGACTTAGAAAAAAAGAAAGATTGAGGTGGAGTGGGGAATACTTACTTGACTTACTCTTTCAACAAAAAAAGACAATAATTTTCAAAACCCAGGGGGAACCCTGTATACTGCACACAGAAATCAATGCCAGGACACGGCAAATTTCTCTGTTCATCACCTTTTTGCCACAGCCTTGACGACAATCGCTTGTTCACTAATTAAGCGTATGGTACTTCCTCCAGAAATCATCATGTCATAAAAAGCTGAGTCGCTGAGTATCTTGAATAAGACAAAGATATTTACAATACTGTTGAGACTTCACTGAGAAGAAATGCACACCACCCACTTGATGAACAAGTCAATCTTTTGATCAGCCCTGTCAACTATTATTAGCATAACTTCATATAATACAGTGTTTTATGACCATTCTGAAAGCACAGTAATTGAATTCCATTCACTCTAAATTATGCGAGAAAAATTAGACGGAATTCACATAAATTCTGATTCGGGCAAAATTGATTTTGATTAAGACCGTGCCCTTTAAAACTATCTTCTGCTTTTATTTTTTCATTTTCAAAGAGTGAGTTCCCACAAAATTCTTAAGTAACTGATTGCTGCAGCAGTTTTGAAGTTGCTGAAAGGCTCAAGGGCCTGCGGATTGGAAACACAGAGCTCTGGTCACAAGCCTTATTAGCTGTGAATTTCATCGAGCCAGAGTGAAAAGTAAGCATTTACTCTGGGCTTTGAGTAAACAGGGCATGTAACCGTTACTGGCTAACTCTGAAATAGTATGTTTTTAGACATATATTGACACATTTTGGTTTTTCTGGGCTGTTGGCCGGGTCTATGACTTGACCTGAATTCAACTGAACGCGCATTTTACGAGCTGCAGTGGGGACTGAAGGCGAAAATTCCTCAAAGCAAGCAGGAACTGAAGATGGCCGCAGTACAGGCCTGGCAGAGCATCGGCAGGGAAGGTACCCAGCATCTGGTGATGTCTATGAGTCACAGACTTCAAGCGCTCATTGTATGCAAAGGATATGCAACCAAATCTTACAAAAAAAAGGAGTACTTTACAATTTGTCAACCAGTCCAATATTTTCCATGTGCCCAAAAATAGGCTGAGGGATGGACCATGGAAAAAGATGCTTCCTTTTCTGTACAATGCATTCAGTATGGATGAAAGCACCCTCAGATTAAAGATGATAGTCTGCACTTCAACCACATTTTTATTGTATCCTTTCAGACTCAAAGTGCGAGAGTACAGAACACAAATTTAAAATACTGCATGTTCTACTGTCCAAACAATTATGGTGTTCACTGTATCCAATATTCAGAGTCAAATGCCCCCTCATACTGCACACTGATTCAGCTTCATCAGCAGTTCAGTCATGAGGTGAAGTGCAAAGTAATGGAAACCATTACAATCATCTTTTGGGTCTCATGGTTTTCCGAGAAGAATAAATACCTCAGATTGCTTTTGAGTTTCACAGCATCCTAAGAAGCGTAGCGACAAAATCTGAAAAATGATGACCTTTACTCAAGGCATCGCAAGGGAGGTGGGCGCTCTACACTAGGCGTCGAAGAACCAGTCACAGAAAGAGAGAAATAATGAAAAAGAGTGCGTGCAGAATCACAAAAATGGGCGAAAATGCTGCCGAACATAACCAAGCAGTTACTTTCATTAGAGCGAATGCAGCGCTAATTTTTAAGCCCTTTCTGTAATGAGGACCCTTAATTATGACCTTGCGCCAAAGCTCGAAAGCTATTATAGGCGTCCTCCCAGTTGCCCGTTTCGCGTGGCCCGGCTCGTGCTTCGCTCAGATTACCTTGTTTGCAGCGGCAAATTAAAAGAGGTGTTCATGCTCTGTTATTTCCTGGCTTAATGAAGAGTCGTCTCCACTCGGTGCCACTAAAGCGCGGTCCGATCTCGTGATTAGGCCGGGGTTCTGGGCGTCGATCGCCTGCCACCGCTGGCACAAGGGCATAATCGTTAGTTTACGATTGGGGGAACAGAACAACAACAACCTATCCATGAAAAAAAAATTCATTTTTTTCACTGCTGTCATGTTCATCACAGTACATCTTTTTGTGAATTTTACCCTTTTTGTTTCCCCGCCCACCGTAAAGCGACCTGCTCCCATTAACTCAAGAGGAAGATGCCGTGGCATGGGATCTCATGATGACGAGCCATCGCTGCTTTACGCTATGCAGTGACACCACCGATCACACACTGGCTATGTCATAGGAGGATCACGCAGTCAGCGTACATTTTATGTACAACTGTAGTTCATACAGCTACATGCGCCTAGCCAACTAGAAGTGGTCGCTACAGAGCGATGAACTGCTGAACCAGCTTAACCCCTATAAACTCAAGCGAGGCTGAGCCAATTGCTGCCTCACCCATGCCGACTGACAGCCACAGCTGGTATTGGGAGGGCTGAGATTCGAACACCCAACCTCAGGGATCACAGACGACTGTGTTAGCTGTGAGACACCTGGAGTCGTCAGAGCACATTAGATCACACCCTTGTTTAAGTGCAGGGGGATTGGGACCTTCTGCTAACTGTTTACCTCAGACAAGATACCTTTCACTAATGTATAAACTTCAGTCAATTACTGTTTCTTTCATACACATCACTGACTTCAACCGGAGGGCACTGGGTAGAGCGAATACTTCCGCCATGCCATATATCTGTTTTTTAAGTTACAGGACACGTTCACTTCCAACATTAAATCAACTCTTCCTTGGACTACCACCAGTCATTCTGGTAAGTTTTGTGCCAAAATGTTCATAACTTATTGAATTAAAGGGTCAGAAATATCACACAATCCTGTGTTAGACAGATATACTTTATTTCTTCTGGATCCAGAATCCAGAATATGTTCCGGATCTCTTCCAGAACTGATTCAACTCATCCCTGGACTACCACCTATTATCCTGCCAAATTTCATGCCACATCATTCATAACTTTTTGAGTTGTCCAGTTCACAGACAGACAGACAAACAAATAGGGGTGAAAACATGAACTCCTTAATAAGTGTTTTGGCCTGGAAAGGAGAAACGATTTTTTTTCTTCCCTTAAGCAGAAAATGTTAGCATGTCTTCGGTACCGTAGCTTAGCGGGAGAAATTTTCTTAATCAATTGGCAAATTTTGAAATGAGTCCAATATTTCCTAGTAAAACTGTTGTATTCAGCCAAAGAGTCATGACAGTGTGATTCTAGGTTCCAAAACTATGCTAAAACACTAGCTAAAGAGTGAATTATCTTTTTAATTTTCCAGTGAGCTCTAAACTGAAGTACATGATTACACGGCTTACATGGGCCAAACAGGGACAGTGCTGTGTACTGCTAGAGTTAAGCATACTCTATAAAAGATTTGACTTTATGCGGAAAACGTGTTGCAGCAGTGCTAGCTTAACACGCAGTATTATTCTGCAGATACTGTAGATCCCGGAGCAAGACTCCTGGTTCATCTCAAAGCTTATTGGACCTTTGGGGAAAAAGAGAGGGGGAGAAAGACTCTTACTTTTTATGGGAGAGGGAAAAGCGGATTTAAGCTTGCATCCCAATTAGCTTACAAAATCCCTCAGTATAGCTCCTGAAAACAGCGTCTGCAAAGCCATGACAGTGCTGTTATTTTCAGTGGAAATAAAGCTGAGAGGGGATTAGCGGGGGACGACATGCTGACAACTGGAGCAGCGTTCGTTTAATATCATTTCCGCCTGGCGCCAATCACTTTTCTCATGAACCGAGATGACCTCGAAGAGCTTAATATCGCGGCCAGATTCGTCCTCTATTCTCCAGCTGGCTAATGCCAGCCATTGTCAAGCAGTGGTCAGCTAAGAGATGACCTATTTCTCTGCAAGTCCTGAGGAAACCCAACGCTCTCGAAACATCGTCCACAAACCAGCAGCTGTGTGTTGGCAAGACGCGAGCCTTAAAAGGCACTTGGAAAGCTAATGTGCTAACGAAAAAACTGCGCAACCAGCTGTTGCGTTCAGTGACCGAAGCTAGCAGTCGCAGAGCCCGGTGCACACATTCAACAACAAGCTCTGACCTTCCACACGGCCCGAGAAATATTCAGTTTTGTTAGGAAGTATCTCTTCAGTTTCTCAGGGGGCCAAAATGGCAGACGGTCTTGTTGCGTAAACTCATTAGCACTCTTAAGAATTATTTCATTTTGCCAGTTCAGGCATGATAAAAAAAACTGTGCAAAAATACATCCACCTGCAGGCCTTTAAGATGCCCGAACAAAACTTCACCTTCTTAACCTTTTTGCACTTAGCCTTTGTAGTCACTAATACTCATTTATTTTAGCATGCTACTTTTTAGTCACGAGTCACATATATATATATCAATATTCCTTGCTTTTTAAACAGAGTTTGTTTTTTACTTTTTTGTTTTTTTTGGTGTGCAACATTGGGGATTGAGCAATAGATTTATTTATATCCACTGCCTTTTCAGAGTTTAGCGACGCCACCCGGCATCGTCCGCCCGACACTCTTCACGCGTTCCTGCCCCGGTCGCTGTGGCAAAGGGAGACGGGGGACCGGAGGACGGGGGGAGTGGCGATGGCGTTTCTGACGATGCTGGGACCTCGCGGCCGGCTGCGCGGTGCAGTCACCGGAGGGTTTATGAAAGATGTATGTGCGAGGAGAGATATTTGTCCCCCCCCCACACCCCCACTCCCTTTGTCCTTAAATGGCCTGACGTCCTGTTTGCCTCATTTCATCCTGGGCCTTATTCCTCTCTCTCTCTCCCTCTCTCTCTCTGTCCGTTGTTCTCTTCTGCACCAGCACCCCCGTCAATCCCTCTTCTTCTCTCTATTCATCTTATCGCTCCTGCTTGAGAATATCCTCTGCGCTCTCTCTCTCTCTCTCTCTCTCTCTTTCCCCTGCTGTCTCTCCTTTCCCGTCCCTCGCTGTGACAATCCCCCGATTCTCCTTTGCCCGATCCATCATCCCTCGTCTCTCCCTGACTCTCTCTCTCTCTCTCTCTCTCTCTCACACACTCCCTCCTGTCCTCATTTGCTCCTCTCTCCATTTGGCTCCCCTCCTAAATGAGGCCCCCTTCCCTCTTCCTCCCTCTCCCTCTCTGCAGTGCCTCTCTCTCTCTCTCTCTCTCTCTCTCGGCACACTCTTTTTCTTCTTCTGCACTTGCTTAATGGCGTTACTCGTTTTTCATCTCTATCTCTCCAGCCTTCCTCACCACCCCGTGCCTACTCCTCTGCTCCTGTTCACTGTCACTCTCTCTCCGGCTCTCTCCCTCTCTCTCTTTGTGGGGCGGGGTTATCTGCATTGGTTGCCATGACACCAGACAGCCCTCACTCTGTGCAGCACAGATCCTCCTCTCTGCTCCATTTCCCCAGAGTCTGATGCGCAGAGTCGAGTGTGTCTGTGTGCGTGTGCATAACAGTGCATGTGTGTGAGTTTGCGAGTATGTGCATGCATGTGTGTGTGCTTTTGTGAGTGTGTGTGTGAGTGTGTGAGTATGTGAATGCATATGAGAGAGAGAGAGAGTGTGTGTGTGTTTGTTGTGTGTCTGCGTGTGTTCGCATGTCTATATGTGTCTGTGAGAGTAAGTGTGTGAGTTAGTCTGAGTGTGCATAGACACATTTGTGCGTGGTGTGTCTGCATGCAGGTGTGCGACATCACTCCCAAATGCAATTGTATGATTGCACGCGCGTGATGGTTTGTGTACGTGCATGTATGCATGCATGACAGAATACACAAGCGCGAGCGTGTGCATGTGTCCGAGTGTGTTTGCATGCAGGAGCGAGCGAAACACAGAGAAAGTAAAAGAGAGCTTGAGGATGCACAGTTAAACAATAGATGAAACAGCACAGGGTTTAGGAGGTACGGTAAAGCCAGTGATCTTTGACAGACACACTGAGGTGCTGCAACCGTGGACAGTGGGCTCAGTGAGAGGAGGGGATCGCTACTGCTGACCCTGTCTGCCGTTTACAGGCTCAGCTTCATATGCGCCGCACGGCCTCTCTCCCGCTTAATGATTACAAACGACTTTCATTTTCCCCACTGCTATTCGCACGGCCGCTGCAATCGCACGCCTTTCAAATCCAGCCAGGAAAAATCCAGCGCTGGTGATGGCTATCGAACCCAGCGAACAGTTAAACTCTCGTCTTCAAAGCGGGGCAGAGACGAGACTGCAGGAGACAGTGGTGGGAGGGGGCTAGTGTGGGGTGGTGGGGGGGCGGGGGCGGTGAGAGTAACCTTAGCTGTCCTGTTGCGACGGGCACCAATATCGCTCTCCCAGAGAACGGCTATCGCGGCGGCGACTCGCGCGCTGATATCATCGCCCTGCTAATGACGGAGCTGCCTATATGTGCGCCCATCTGCTTTGTGTACGGCGGCCATCGTGCCTGGCAGTCGCCTGGCGGCCGAGCCGCCTGCGCTTCTGACTGTTTGTTTACCGATTGAGACATGGCATCGAGAAAGCAAATACGCCCAGCCCCTCGAACGCAGGCGCGGCTCCGAGCCCGACCCAGCCGATGCCGCCTTCCCGCCCAGCCACCTGCGGTTCCTTAAAATGGCCGCCGCTCTTTCCAAAAGGGACGGGCGACTGAAGGCGGCGTGTATATGAACCGATACGGAATTCATTCTGTGCGAATGGTGCTCATCTATTCAGACTAGATAGATTCTGTGATATGAACATAGATGTATGTGCACCTGTGTGAACCGTTTTCGATATCAATATTCTTCAGAACCAGTATCTTCAAAGCTCCCAACGCACCCAGACACTCACACACACACACATATATGAGTTCAGTACATTGTACCATTATTTCACATGATAAATAAACACAGGATGTTTTTGGAGATTCTGCTTTGGTTTATTGCTTTGGCACACTTGATTTTCATAAAATTTTTTGCATCTAGGAGATGCATTTTATGTTAATGCTTTATGGCAAGCAGGTTTACGCAAAATAATGAGATTCGTGCAGCTCAATGCTGCATTTTCCGAGGTCGACTGTAACGTGCAAGCATGAAAGTATCCAAAAGACTGCGCTGAATTAAAACTGCCCTTCTATAAAAGGATGACTACCTTGCTGCTGACCAAAAAAAGAAAAGAAAAAAAAAAGAGCAAATCAGTTTGAGAGACACCTGAAGGAGAAAGTTGCATCTGGTAAGCATGATGTATTGAATGCGGGGGACATTTTTTAATTTACAGTGTCATAGTGAATTGATTTTTTCATACCGTCAGCCCGCAGAATTTTCACTGACTTGAACAGCCGGAGCAGCAGGGCGAAAGCAGATCAGATGAGTGAATCAATGGACGAACGTTGAATCAGACTAAAGCTGCTTTTACACTGAACGCGAAACGATTTTTTTCGCACGACAGATTACATCCAAAGTCACTGCCGCGTCTTCGCGTCCAGTGTGATACTATGAAGTGTCAGGGGTTTACAACTCTGCACTCCCAAACATTCTCCCTCGTCCACCAGTTTATAAACTCCAACAGAGGGCAGTGTAGCTCCTCTATGTAACGTCTGTCTGTCAAACTCCCCTTCAAAGTGTATGATGCTTCCCCCCTAAAACACAAAGCACTATTATCATTGTGATCATTTCTTACCCCAGTCTCATGCTGAGATACTCCTAAACGTGTCTCATTCTATGTAGGCTCCATATAACTGTGCATATTTCATAAATAGGCTCCCAATAAGTTTGTATTATTTTCCATTCTTGGTTGGTGGGGTATAGAAAAATTCCGGGCGACAAATCAAGGCCGGTTCTCGAAGAATGCAATATCGAGCTAATATATTCGGCACTGCTGCTAGTAACACGCAGTGTTGTTATTACGCTATATATACAGCGCAAAAAAAAAAAAAAGCCAGTGTAGACATACAACTTATTATTGGTATTTTTTGTTTTTGTAAATACTATTTTGGTGAGAGCAAAAGGGATGTGAGATATTCCTAACTGTGTCCCCAGCTGTGAGGTCAGCTCAGATGTCCTATACATTCCTACACAGGGCAATGAGAAGAGAGCCAGTGGTTATCATATTGACGACTCGTGGTTACATGGTCTCGGTCACTATTTATGAGATCGCTACTTACTTTCGCTTTCTGTAATAATGCATTATTTAAAAAGTTGGTTCCAGTACCTTTACCAAAGGTGGGCTTTGACAGGAATGCAGTCAACAAACTGATGGACTCCATTTTGAAAGAGGGCGCATTTTAAAACAAACACGATTAAATGACTTATTGTCAAATACTTTTCTTCCTCCGTTTGAAGGAATGGCAGTAAGGTCCCTCAGAGTAAAATATTTAAATCATTTAGCCGCATTTCAGTTTTAATCCAAAGACTAAATTAAAAAGAAAGACTCTAACTCAGTTCTTTCATTTAATAGCTATTTGCATGTTAGCACATATTACTGCAGCTGTAGAAATCTAATTGGCAATATAAAAAGTAACAAAGTGATAACAGGACTTCTGAAAGTGTGATAAAAGTTCAGTAACCACGAGCTCCTGAAGTCGTTATAATGATCAGCTTTAAATACTATCGGCACAGAGATAAAACGAGGGAGATAAAATGGCCGTGTGGAATTTGGAGGGGGAGTTGGGGGGCATCTACTGAAGGGGCGCAAGCACAAACACACATGCACACACAGAGACACATCGCACGCTCAAACACACACATACACACACACAAATGAACACGCGCACACATACACGCACACAAATGCACACACGCACAAATGAGCACACACACACACACACAAACGCATACACAGGCAAACAAACACACGCACACAGACGCATACGCACACACAAATGAATACACATGTACACACATACGCACAGGTGCACGCTTACACACACAGACACACGCACACACATACACACAGGTGCGCGCACACACACAGATGAACACACAAGCACACACACACACACAAACACACACACACACACACACATACAAAATGAACGCACATGCACACGCACATACACAGGCAAACACATACACACACGCGCGCGCAAACATAAACACACTTACACACACACACCTCAGTACTCTGCAGACACATTAGCGTAGCTCGTCTTATCATCTGAAGTGCCTGGGGACGGGAGGCCAAACTCAGGGTCGACAGTTTGGGGGGGCGTGGGGGGGGACCTTGGGGGGCTGGTTGTTAAGGAGGACGATGCAGCACCGGCTAAAAACGGCCGAGGACAGATAACGAAGCGAAGGACGAGGTCAAACATTCACATCTCGCAGACATTACGCGCACTGACAGACACTGTCCTCTTTGATCTAACTTTAGCCGATCCACTTCTGTCTGCCGGCCTGTGTTCTGAACCCGGCTGAAAAGGTTGCTCTCATTGTGTTGCTAAGCAGAGAGAGAGAGAGAAAAGAAAGGAAAAAAATGCTCACATTGCGCCAACGACAAGGACGAGCGGCCCTGGAAACGCTACGGGAATTGCCCTTGAGAAAGTGGAACGCGACCTTTACCGCATGCGCGCCGTCACTCGACGCTTCGCTCGCGAAAAAAAAAAAAAGATAAATAAAATAATGTCTGGCATGTGGTCTGCTTCTGCATTCAGGGTACGAGAGCGGTGCGCCTCCAGAGAGAAAGAGAGAGACAGAGTGAGAGAGAGAGAGAGAGAGAGAGAGAGAGAGGGGGGGGGTGACGAGAATCTGCGAGACAGAGAGAGTGAGCGAGATAATGAAAGAGGGAGAGGTAGAAAAGAGAGGGATCGGGAGAGAGGGGGAGAGGGAGATCGGCGGGGGAAGGCGAGAGTGGGGGGGAGGGGGGGGGCCCTTCCTGTCGGTGTCAGCAGGAAGCAAGCAGGGGCTGGCAGGGAGCCAAGCTGAACCCAGTGAACTGCTGCAGTGTTTGGTGTGAGGTCAGAGAGTCTTAAATTCCTCCCGAGCTGTGTGTTTACTCTGTAAAGTGTGTGTGTGTGTGAGTGTGTGTGTGCGTGTGTGCGCGCGTAGAGCAGGGGGGAGGGGGGGGCAGGGGGCCCATGAGGGGGGACTCCTGGAGAGCTTCGCTCCAGTCTGTTCGCTCAGGGCAGCGTACGCAGTTCTACTCGCGTCGCGGGAAAGGTAGCGACCGGCGCCGTTTTGTGAAAAGCTCACCAAATTAACCAGGTCATACGCGGGTCGTAGCTTTAAAATATTTTCAATTTCCGTAATTTTATGGCAGGATACTTTCTTTCCCTCTCTTTTTTTTTGCACGAGCTGTTTATTTTCGGTTTCTGACAGAACAGAGCAGTGCGCAGCGGCACAGCAGTGATTTGTTGTTTTCGATTTTAAACTAGTTCGCAGTGGGGTTTGGCTACCTGCTCTCGTGATGAAAAATGTTGTAACGGGAAAGCAGTGTGGAAATAATCAGAATTGAATGGATAATTTATCACTGAAATTTTCTCATGGTACTGCTCTATTACACATCTGCCTAAATTATTAATACAAAAATACAAATGCAACAATCTATTTGATCAGGATTATCAAAACAGCCAGAACCTGTCCTGTACTGAAGCCTTTCGGGGAAAAAAATAATTACATTGTATTCATGAGTCTTTCAAAAAAACAGGAAACCTTTAAAATTAGATTTGTTGATTTTTTTCGCTGTTTAGGACAGCCGACACAGTCCGCAATTGTTTACTCCCATCTCCAACATTTACATTTAATGTGGTGAAGTACATTGTAATTATGCAGGTCACATGGTTCTTGTTTCCTGCTGATTGCCCGTTGCATGCTGGGATTGCAACTCGCAAACCTGACCAGGAATAATTGAGTTAGCTAATGGATGGATAAACATAACTATTGAACAAAATCGAATTCATATGTGACTAAATTTATATTTCGATAAAGTAAGGCATAGGGACTGTTATAACACAGCTGAGGATACATCACAAAAAAACGATATTCCTTCATACAGTGCCCTTCACTGCAGCAACTGCACTGTTGTGTGTCCCGTGTTAATTCTGCAGTAACAGACTTAAGCCAGTTCATCCTATTTAAATATCCCCTGTCAGAGTCAATTTAACACTGAATATTTTATTGCATAGTTAATGATATGTATGCCCAGAAAGTTTGCATGACAGCAATGGATACTGCAATGAATCCTTACATCGGTGACATTTTCACAAAATGTCGCCATCAGTCATTTACTTTTTAAAGCTTTATGAAAAGCTTTCATTGTTCTGCGCACTTGAACTGCAAGACTGTAAAAAGTTCACTTTTTATTTAACTTCAGGAGTTTATGAGAGTCCAAGGTGGGTAACATTTACTCTGTTCATGTAATTTGAGCTGGGTTAACAATCAATGTTTTATGCAAAAACAACTTCAATAGTAATTACACAGGCATAATAGTACTTGTAATTGTACTGTAAAATGGCTTACGCATCAAAGAGAACAAAACCGAGAGCACGCGAGGCATAATTAGCAAAATAGAAGAGGTGTTTTTAAATATGTTTATCGAGGTGATATTTTTTCCTCTGTCTCTCAGTCAAAAGCTCTCTTTCCCGAGCTCATTCTCGACGTTTCCTGCCTGTCGAGGCCTGAGCACCTTGGTTGGTTTCTCCAGAGCAGTTTTCTCAAATTATTGCTGAAGAATATATGGCACGGGGCGTAATGCCTTCGTTCAGTGCACAACGAAAACTAAAAAACTGCGTTGAAGTTGTTCTCTGACTTCTGACGTGGGTCATGTCAGGGCTTGTGTCATGTGACACAAAAATGAAAAGTTGTGGTGAAAAAAATCACACAAACTCAGATAGTAGTGTAGTAGTGTACCACAGAAGAAGAGGGAAAGAATAATAAGTACAGCCATACTGTCCCAAAAACGTTGAAGGAAGAGTGATGAACTAAAATATGAAGGACTCTCTGGCCTAAAAATGGATGTGAACAGTATTGGAATTTAGGTGCAGTTCGGACAGGAGTCACACCCTGTCCGTCCAATAAAAACAGCGCTAGACTGGAACCTGAAAAACTGTTTTTCTACTTAAAAATACAAGACTAATTTGGCTGGAATTTAGGTGTGGGTTGAACAACAGACGCACTGTTTCCTAAATGAAAGATCTGGATGAGTGTGCAGCAGTGTCCTCGCAAAAGAAAAAAAGCGTTTGTTTCTTTTTCCTCGGGAAGTGTGCTTTTTTATCTGATATGGACGCACACAGGGGGCCACTTTGTTTTAAATCTCCAGAGGGCCTCGCCCGAACTGCAAAGACGTTTCGAGTACACAGGAACCAGCTGGCCTCAGCGATGGCTGTACCCCTGTTTCAGGTTCGGCGTGCGGCTCTGGGCTAGCCGCGAAATACGCTCGACCGAACGCGCGCGCTCACTGACGCGCGCGCGCCCACGCATGCATTTGTAGGCCTTTTTGTAGTGTGATGCAAGTCTGGAATAAGAAATTCTTTCACGTATATCAGGGTTAAATCACATACAAGTGAACAGTACCTGCAGTGCTATCATCTCATTAAAGGTGCTATTGAAGTAATGAGTTAAGTGCTACATAATCACTACAGTTACGCTTTCCTTTCCATTTAACTCGTTTGAAAACATTGGTCTCTTCACATCACTCATAGTTTTGAGCTAATTTCAACAATATATTTTGGATTTGGAGCATATTTTCTTCTTTTTAGACTTAGGCGGCAAATACGCAGAAATATTATTACTACTACTAATTTTTTTTTTAATTATTTCAGAACTCTATTTATATGGCTCTCAGGGGAAAAAAAAGAGTATAAAATTGAAAACGTCACAACATGTTTAGCATAAAGAGACCGCTAACAGCTTGCAGGCACATATGGTTATTCTCAATTACGTTTTTTTTTTTTTTTCTTTTCTGAGATGGTTCCAAAGTTATTGTACACTGTCTTGTTGCTGCCAAGATTCCACTGCTATACAATTCTGTGGGGGAGCCATGTGTAACGGGGTCATGACTGACACCACATTAAGAATGTCCTCTGTAGATGAGGGCACTGTCTCCATTTGGCCCCCCATCCCATGTGCATTTTCAAACATGCAAATGAGACAGGACAAAGGGGGCGTTTTCCCTCTGCTTTTTCTATCGTGACACTTTCAAACTTTTTTCTTTTTCCCTTCTCAAGCACCAAGCTAAATGAATGAGGAAGTTGAACACGAGCAACAGCCAAGGAAAAGAAATTTGAAATCCTGCCAAATAAATCGGATGCATGAAGGAATATGACCTACAACATTAGCACGTCAGAAAAATTAGCAAAAAGTTTGAAAATACTGGGAAACAGTCAGCAGATGGAATTGAATATTGTGTAGGAATAAAAATTAATATTAATATTGGCACATCTAGGTCTTTGTGAGAGGAAATTCTTCTTAGCCCAACGACAGTTCTGGAAAGCGTTTCTTGATATTTTTCGTCTTCGGATCATCTAGCTATACGATAAAACCAGTGCATGCTGTATGCCAACTAAACTACAGGCGGTTTTGGTTTCCGTCAGTGGTGTAGTGGGGGTATATGCAGGTATATGAAGTATTCCCACCTCTTTTTCTGTCAATTTACAGTGCACTCACCCAGCAGTCGAAAAAAAATCTTTGAAATACATAGTAGAGTATACCCACTTTCACCTTAGTGATCTACCCATCTACCTACACTGGCACCTTTTCTGCCTGTTATTTTAAATGGCACCTTTTTTTTGCCAGTTATTTACCTGTAATTTTACAATCAGTTTATAACAGAGGTTGCGGGTATGATGGCTGTAAACCACAGTTAGATGAGTGAAAGACCCTACTTACAGTTAAAATAACAGGAAGAAAAAGTGTTAATTTAACTGTTAAATATAGTTAATTTATGACAGTGTAAGAGTATACCCACCTCTCCAGGGACCACTACTGCACACTGGTACACTGTACATCATACCTCTGCTCAACATCATGACTTCTGGGAGGCAGGACGGCCATGACGCAGAGCAGGAAATGAGCGGAGGACGAATATAATCGTTACACAGCATTTACCGCAACTACAGAGCAACCTCCCCTGCACTTTAAGTGCAAAATAAGTACTTTTTAGTCAGTATAAAAGGATTGTCAATCACATGAAACATACATATCAAGAAGTAGCTGCCTCAAGGAATGAATACGGCTCAATTGCAGATAGAAAAGCAACAAACTATGACAAATTTCTCGCCGTCAACAAGTTATCCCGGCTGATTAGATTGAAGGGCCGTAATTTTTGCAATCAGATTGGAACCATCTTTACTCTCCGGCTCCTGACAGAACAGAGCTACACCCTTAAGAGTGAGGTGGAGGACCAGCATCAGAGCGAAAGAGCTCGGGTGGCTCTTAAATGCGCCGGCGGGGATTTTTACGAGGCTGCGTACTTGCCGTCTGCGAGGAGCCCAGCTGCTGCCGCGGCGTTGCGTGTCCGGAGGAAGAGAGGGGCTGAGAGGGTTTGGGGATGGATGGGAAGGGGGGCGAACAAACAGGGGGGTGCAGTATATCCCCCTCTGAGTTGGGGGGGCGGGGGTGCGAGATTCATACCTCTGTCTGAAGCAGCTGCAGTGGGATAGCGGGGTGCGTGCGCGAGCAGGGGGGCACGGGCGAAAACAAGAGCACTGAACAGAGATCGGGGGGGCGGGGGGGGGGGCAGGATGGGAATTCGGGGTGCTTCCCTCTCTACCCTATCCCGCTTTCTGTCGATCCGAAATCCCTGGGACGGAGCTTGTGGATCCGAAGGACGGCGCGATGGCGGGACCCGGGGCGCGAGGAGGGCTAACAGCGGATTCGCTACAAGACGAAAAAGAGAGGCCCCGGGACAGATAGGGGGCAAAATCAGGCTGAACGGGACGAGGGGGGGTCGTGCGATCGGGCAGCCGTGGCTTTGACAATGCCTTCCACCCTGCCACGCCCCCCCCCCCCCAGACCCCCGTGCCAGGACCTCTGCTCCCTCACCATGACACCCCGCCATTCACTGACCCGCACGGCGCACGGACAAAGAACAAAAGCAAGTGCACAAAACCGGGGAGAAAGAGAGGGATGGAGGAGAGGGGGAGAAAAGAGAGAAAGCGGGAGACGACAGGGACCACAGCCATGAATGGAGTGGTAAGAACGGCGGGCTTCTCTCACCTTTTGTCCGACTTTTTGTTTTTGTATTTTCTTTCTGTGTTCTTTTTTTCGCCCCTCCGGAAAAACTCAAATAGTAATCCATCAGGATGTTTCTGGGACCCCATCGCGGTGAGCAGTATTTTTTTTTTTTGGAGAGGGGTTAATGTTGTCTGATGTACATTTCTTCTTTTTTGGAAGTTGTTTTTGTCTCGCTATTTTTCCTGTTTTTTGTTTTGCTCCTGCTTAGCTCAGTGACTTCTCCCGCATGTTTGGAACAGTTAGTCCCAGCTACTTTCTCAATGGCACTGAAACGGAATAGTAAAGTAAGTGAAAAGCGATGCTGAGAATCTACTGCTGATGAATTGTTGTTGGTTTCAGCTCTTAGAAATCCTTCTTGCACCGTCACACGTTTTGCAGAACCAGGACTTTTTTTGTCCCTCTCGTCTTCCCTTAGGCAAGTACCAGAGAAAGTAGTATGCGCAAGTGTGTGTTTATGTTTGTGTGTGTGTGTGTGAGAGAGAGAGAGAGAAAGAGATATAGTGCGAGAGTGAGTGTTCCGAGAATATCTCTGTCCCGCAGAGTCACAAGCTCTCGTCCGCGAAGCCTATTCAGGACAATCCAAGTTATCACGAATATCAATTAGCCCGGTGCTACAGTTGTTAGCGCTAGCGCAGGACGCTTCACGCGGACGGCTCATGAGGGTCTCAGACCACCTACAGCACTTACGTCACCCCAGTCTGACGGACGCGCTTCCTCTGACGCCACGTGAAACTACCCCAGACCGCCTGAACCGAGCGCCGACGCATCACTGCTGACGTCCCTCAGTCTGTCCACGTGCGGAGAGCTGGGAATCTAATGCTTTATCTTCTCCAAAAAAAAAAACATCAGAAGAAAAATAAGTTGAGGTTCATGAGCCGGCAGAAGGGGGTTGGGGTGAAAAAGAGGGTGCGGGTGGGGGTGAGTGGGGGTTGGGGGGGGTATTTGGGGCAGGGAACAGCAGAGGGGACAAGGAACAAGGTTAGAGAGGAGAGGCTAACAGGACCAGGACGGGACATTAAAAGTTGAGTTTGTGACCAGCAGTGAAATAGAGCTAGCCAGCTAAGTAACATGTCTAAAATGGTGAACTCAAGAGGGGCGGAGTGGTATATTTATCCAAGTCAATGAGTGCAGGTGGTTTCGAGATTCTGTCTGTCCGTGTGTCGGTGTGTCCATATGTATGAGGAGAGTGTTGGAAATTGCCAAAAACCAAATGAACTAATTGCAGAATGAAAGACTGACAGACCTACTGGACCTTAGATAGATAGACTGCTCTGGGGGAGGCAGGCAAAGTTTCATAATAAAACTAAACACTGCAGAAAGTGCCTGTCTTTTCAAGTCTTTCAATCGTATTATGAGACGTGACTGCATAATTCTCTCTGAAGTGGAAAATGGTATTTTAAGTCACTATGTGCTTTTTATTTTTTTATTTTATTTATTATTTTATTATTCCATGAGCAAATCTAGAGACAAGTCAAAATTATCTCACGCACGTCTTACTGAGAACAAAAGTCATACAAATAAGTGTTTTTAGTTTAAATACAAGATTAAAATGTTGGGTAAGATGGACTTATTTTCCATTGTTTGCAGTGTAAAAATGCCATATCCATGAAAATAAAATTTCTGCTTTTTTTCTGCTAAAATGTCCTATTCTCGGCTGTCAAAGTATTCCAAGGCCAGTTCCTCAACTTTAATATGTCTTCACCTTTCAGTGATATTTATCAGTTTATTACTTTTCACAAATATTTTGAGTCTTGCTTAATATTGACGGTGTGTGTACATATAGGTTTGTGTGTTTGCCCATGCAGATTTGAGCATACAATCGTGTTTCGGCCAGTCTGAGGTGTATACATCATTAGGGCAAAAGGGGTTATGCACAGACAGCTGTAACATTATCTGGATTTATCTCCAGCAGATTCTGTCTAACCACATAGATATACAGCTGAGATTCAGAGTAGTTTAACCTTTAGGGGAGAGATAAAGAGTCTCTCTTCTGATTGTCTCTTCTGTGAGTTTCATTGAGTAATTCATGGCTAATAAAATAATAGCAGCCAGTGCATCTTGCATAAGAGACAGGCATTGTGAGAAAGCAGGTTTAATAACCTGGTAACATTATGATGTGACAGTCCGATAACAGTTTTAAAATGGCTCTGTAAAAAGACTTCTAAAAATAGTGCAATAATGGGATATTAAAAAAAAACTGAGGTATTTATTAGCACAGAAATGAATAAAACATTACGTATTGTTATGAAACAGGGAAATCTACTCCATTAGGGTCGTGTGTGTGTGTGTGTGTGTGTGTGTGTGTGCTTCTCTGTGTCAGTCTGTGACAAAGAGAGCGAGAGAGAGAGAAAGTGTTAACGTGTATGTGTTAGAGAGATGAGATGAGTGTGTGTGTGTGTGTGTGTGTCTATATGAGAGAGAGAGTATGACTGTTTATGTGTGTGTGTGTGTGTGTGTGTGTGTGCGCACGTGCGTGTGTGAGAGAGAGATAATGTGTGTGTGTGTCTGCATGTGTGTGTGTGTGTGAGAGAGAGAGAGGATGTGTGTGAGTGTCTGCATGCTTGCTTGTTTGTGTGTGTGTGTGTGTGTGTGTGTGTGTGCGTGTGTGCGTGTGAGAGTGAGTATGCGTGTGTGTGTGTGTTTACAGTGACAGTCCCTTCAGCAGGATGCAGAATCATGAGGAGGTATTGCTACAGCACAGCTACCCTGACAGTCTTCAAAATGGGTCACTGAGCACAGATTCAAAACAATTCAAGACAATACATTGGACAACAAAACAACAAAACAGCAAAATTTAGGCCGGAAAGGACGGAACTGAAGAAACACTTCCGCATCCAAACAGGAAATAGAGAATGTGCAACGAAAACACATCAAAAGGTTGAAAACTTCAGTATCAATGTTTCATAAACGTCTACTTCACAGGTCACCTCTAACCGGCAGCACTTTGCCCAGTAAGCAAGATGAGGACCAAGCTAACAAACTTCACAAAGGGTCCAATTCTGGGGGCCCAAATCACAGGTTCGTCTGTCAGAAAAACAGACACAATTATTTAAGATGGCGGGATGAACAGTATCAAAAATTATAACAGCATATGCCCAACACCAAAAAACAGGAACAGCAACAAGAACTGTGACTGCAAGTCAGAGCTCTCCGACAGCGACAGACTGGTGCTTAGTAGGATAGCTGCGAATAGAACTTCGGCTCTAAAAATCACCGCAGAACAGAACCAATTCATGTCTGAGCCAGGCCTCACAAAAACACTGCGAGTTTCCTCAAGCTGGTGTTTATGGCAATGTTTCTGATGAATTTTATATGAAACAGTTGCGCTGAGGGTGAGAAAGATCAAAGGCCCGTGATTGTGAGGGTTAATAAAGTGTTTGGTCAGAGATGAATGAGGGAGCCAAGACACTGCCAGTGCATTATGAATTCAGACCTCCAGTACGACCCGACGAGGCAGTTTTTATGATAATGATGCCGAAGACAAGCCTATTTCTGGACCTAACGCAGAGATTTTTGTGCTCTGTTTGCATCTGCACGTAGTTGTGTGCATGTGTGTATCAATCAGCACAAATAATTACAAATAGGTGGCATGGCGGCACAGTGGTTAGCACTACTGCCTCACAGCAAGAAGGTTGTGGGTTTGAATCCAGTGTGGGTTTCCCCCCACCCACAAAAATGTGCAATATAGGAATACTGTATGGCTGTGTGCGAATGTTTGGTGGTGTTTGGAGGGGCCGTAGGTGCATACTGGCAGCCATGCTTCTGTCAGTCTGCCCCAGGGCAGCTGTGGCTACAGAAATGTAGTTTACTACCATCAGAGTGTGAATGAGTGAATGAATAAGGTATCCTTGTGAAGTGTCTTTGAGTACCCTGAAAAGCGCTATATAAAACTGATGCATTATTATTATTATTAAACCGGAAAAGCACACAGCAAAATGAACATGCAAATGAGCAAATGCTTTCCTTAATATATTCAGGCACACAAAGAAACGTACACACAAGTACACACCGAGACAAACATGCAGTCACACACAATACACAAACACACAAAAGTACAGAGAAGTGCGCATTCGCGCACGCACACTGTGACGCACACCCACACGCAGTCACTCAGTTAATGACACCGCAATCAGATCGATGAAACTGAAGCGGGGGTCGGGGGCTGTGTGCGTGCCGGGGGCGGGGGGGGGATGCTTTTGCATTTCTGCTCCTATTAGTTTGCTGACTAACTCCAGAGCGTTACGTGACCGGGATGAGAATACAGCCTCTCTGGGGTGAGGTAATGTACCACAGTATTCAGTCGGAGAAGCCAGACATTCACATGTTAACCATCATAACTGACATTTTCACGCTCTGTAAGAGACGGATTCCTTCAATACAGCAAAGGCTCCTGCGGAAAACAAGGAAGGTTTGGTACGACAAACTTTAAAAAAAGACTAATGACCAGCATGTACTGCATATATAGGCATATAACTCATGAACTGGTGGAGAGACGACGCGCTCAGAACCTGATCAAACATGTCTCCTGTGACTACAGTAGCTAGAGCGGTGCACATCATTATAATGCACTGCAGCAGAATATAGGTCCACATCATTAACAGAGAGTGCTGCATCTCTCCGTCTCACTGTCCTACTTCATCTCTCCTTCCCTCTCTCTCCCGTTCCTGCCCTTCCTGGTCCTTCTCTCCTCCCAACCCTCTCTTTTTCTCTGTATCTTTCTCTCCGTAGCCCCCTCTCTCTCCCTCTCTTTCTCTCCCTCAGTCTTTTCACCTGCCCTCATCTTTGACTATTTTCCCTCCCTCGCTCTCTCTCTCTCTCCCTCTATCACGTCACCCCCACATCTCTGACCCTTCCCTCTCTCTCCACCTCGTCTGTCTCTTTCCCCTCTTTCTTTCCTCCTACTTTCACTTCCCCCCTCCTCTCTCTCTCTCTCTCTCGCTCTCTCTGTCACCCCCAGCTCCCCTTTGTCTCAGTAATAGCCATTATTTCTCTGCACTGGGGTTATGGAGCAGTCTGTGGAAAGCATCACCAGCATTGCCCGTGTGTTTACAAAGAGGCCGTCTTCCTGCAGTTAGCTGCATACGAGAAATAAACCACGCAGCAGCACAAAGCTAAACGCAAAACACTTTGATCCGGGTGTCTGTCCCTTTCAGAGGCTGAGCGGAGGCAGTTAAGCTTTACAAATGGTGGACCAACAGAAACAATCCCAGCCTTTCATTAGGGGAACCGACCCTATCTAAGCGCACATTTAAAGACAGAGGAAGGGGATGCCGGGTGGCCAAGGCTCAGCTCCAGTGCATGCGAGAGCCCTAAAGTCAGAGGATTCCACACAACCTCTGGGCCTGGGAAAGAGGAATTCTTCTAAGGTTGGACAACATCGGAATCATCTCATAGCAGTGACCAAAGTTGGAGATTCAGAACCCTGCAAGATTTCCTGTTGCTGCAGGCTCACACAGACATGAGTGGGCGGACTGCCTTCACCCGACCTGCAGTGTTGCTGGATAAAAGCTGACATGGCAAGGTTTAGAGGGGAACGGCAGGGAATGGTCTTCTGTGTATTCCCAAGCTGACACTGGTCGCGGCAGTTAGAGCAATTAGCTGCCTTTTCATTATCGACGACCAGCAGAAGCAGAAAGCTGAGGTATGTGAATTCCGTACTGTGTATCTCCCAGGTCCCCATGGGTGAGGTGTGCTCCGTACTGAGATCAGGAAAGCCACACCACCACTTCTGATTCTGACTGAACCCACGATTGCTCAACAACTGAGACATGACACGATGGATCAAACCTTTGAATTGAGGTCAATGAGTTGTTTTGACACCTTTTCTTCCCATGTGTGCCTGTTACACCCCCCCGCCCCTTCAGTGAGGTGGGGGGGGGGGGGCAGTCGAGGGGGAGTGCACTGAGGTCAGGGTCTATAGAGTCCAGCAGCCTGCTTTCAATGCTAAGCCACTAAGTAAGGACCAAAGTTGTCGTAAGGCAGCTGCTGCAGTTTCAACTGCAGCCATTGTGCACGTCGACAATATACGCTTAACCTCGACTGGCTCACTAAGCTATGGATATTATGGTACAAAAAATGCCATTTGGAGAGTCACCTTGAGACCAGCACTGAATGAATAGCTGTTGTAACTTTCGTGTACCGGTGCCACATGATTTCTCCTGCCTCTACTGTTATAGAAAAAAGATTCCTTGCAAACTAGGAGGTCATTACAGCTAGCTCTGCTTTGAGACTGGTGACCTTCATTTGAGCTTTGAGTTAAGAGCACAGGGGCGAGCCCGAGCATTGCTAAATCGACTTTGATCAAGGACAGTTTATTTAATTCGCACATTTGGAGTCATACAAACTGAAATTAGCTTGTTTTTTTTTCTGTGCATAATACTTTGAGTGAGAATAAATCACATGTGACTACACTCAGGCACCATACCAGTACAAAGTCGTTCCTCTCAGTCATACCTGCATAGAGGTGTCACTCTTTGTTCCGGCTCAGTTTACATAACTATAGGGTGAGTGGAGGCCAACCTCACTGTCAAATTCAGACTACAAAATGCCAGAGGCAGATGTGCTGCAGCAGATCAGACATCACAGTAAAAATGCTTCCACAATGTTTTTTTTTTTTTTTTTGTTTCCTACCCTAACCCTAGGCTGAGCATCGACTGTGGTAAGAGCGGGGACTGGGAACGCCACAAGCCAGGCCGGGCTAGACAGTGCCTCTCAGTGCACTGGGTTTTGGCTGTGATCTGACAGTCAGCTGAGAGCAGCAGGCCCTACTCCAGTGCAAAATCCAGCCTTCCCAATGACAGCAGTCATTCAATGTTTGTGAAAATCTGCAATATCTGTGCGTGTTTGTCCATACTTGTGTGTGTATGTGCAAGAGAGCGCGCATGCTTTTTGTGACTGACCAAATTCATTTACGTCATTGAGGAGTTCATTTCCCCTGTAAATGTGCCAAAGCTAAGAGGAGATGTAGGCCTGCGACTTCATAATATTGATAACAGAGAATCACTCAACTGCCCATGATGCACATCCTTCCATCACCATTAGGCTTTTGTTTAATTGTTTTAGACACATTAAAACCCATTGTCCATGTGTATTTGAGCGTACGTGTGCGCGCACATATATGCGTGGGTGTTTCACCCTATATCTCCCCACCCGCCGCCATGAGCCCATATTCCCCTCATGAATCTGGGTCGACCCAGCTGACTGAATCCCCAGTGACAGGAAAGGCCTGGGAGAGACGGCGAGCTGGTGGGCTCCGAATCGCGAATACGCTGGGGTGGTGGGGCCTCAGATAAAATAATTAGCTGTCACAGGGGTGATGGTCTGGGCAGAAGCCATTTTACACCACCCTCCGGAAAGATTAATAGTCATCCCTCTTCCTCTATCCCTCTCCTCTGCCCATCTTTTCTCCCTCACAATTCTTTTTTTTCCCCCCCAACACTTTTTTTTTCTCCTAATAACAGAACATAGAGCAGCATGTGTCAGGATAAAAATGAAAATAACAGCTAATACAAATACCAGCCTAATCCACAGGTTGGAGAAAAGATAGCAAAGGCACACCAGGTCGATGTGAATGCAAGGCTGCCGTGGTAACGGAACCAGAGTTCAGGCCCATTCGCACATGCTCAGTTTTGAATTCCGACTAATTTCTGCCTTTTCTGATAAATAACAGCAATTTGTAAGTTTAATGTAGCTTTGAATTATTTAATCTTATATGCATCTATCAATACTTCAAGAATAATAATAATGATGATAATCATTATTATTACTTTGATAATGAACATTATTTGTTTCATGTAAAAAT
This sequence comes from Gymnothorax reevesii, assembly GCA_029721435.1. Lineage (NCBI taxonomy): Eukaryota > Metazoa > Chordata > Actinopteri > Anguilliformes > Muraenidae > Gymnothorax > Gymnothorax reevesii. The sequence continues at coordinate 100,529,663 of CM056578.1, forward strand.
AACAACTGACAAACTTAAGCTGAAATTGCAACATGCATTACTTAAGCTTGATGCAAAGCATAGGCATACTATGTAGAAAAAAGAAAGGAATTATATAGGGCACTATGGCTACAATAAACATTATTAGAGGTTAGATAAAAGTCAACATGCTTTATCAGCCTGACTCCTATCACAACGTAGTTTTTGCCGCCATTGAGGAAACTACTATGTAATATGCTACATCTTGTGGCTGAAAGCACAGAAATAAACAAAAAAACATATAGAATAGTCTCTCTGACCAATTTTTGTCCAAAAAAAGCACTCATGCTCGGATTTGTACAATTGTAGGCTACTTTCACTATTGTCCACGAATCTACAATTTTCCCTAAACCCGAGGGACTTGAGCACAATGCATAACGCGACCACAGACTGAGTCATAACTCACATCTGGGACAAGACGCACGCTCCGCTGGACGGACTACAGAACGTGAGACCTTCGCGGTGAACAGAGTCAGGAAATAACAGCATAATTTTTCATTGGAGAATAACTTGCCCCACAGGTACCCCCAATCACACACTCCATCAGTGCACTGAATCATCGTTTTCCTCTCATTCCGAAATCATGAGAGTGGCTACAGAAATGAAAGTGTGACAGTACTGATTATGGAGTCAAATCATCAGGGTGTCATTGCTAACCACAAGCAGAGACTGACAAATTTATTTTTCAGCCAACAATGACGCATTGTATCCTCAGGCTGCCTCAGAGGAGATGAGCTGGTTGCTGTGAAATGCGAGATAAGCAGTATAATGCAGAGTGTTAGTCTCTGAGAGGTGGGCAGAGTAATGGTATGGCTGGTAGGCTGGTTCTCGGAAGTAAGCCTGGTTATGATTGGTCAATTCCATGAGCTGTGCAATACCCAGACTGAATTTCTAACTCAGTGGGAGGGCAGTGAAGGTTCTCATTGGTTGATTCCATGAGATATGCCATGCTATGATTGCTTTTTTGTAGCAGTGGTAAGTGAGCTGTGTAATCATTGGTTGATTCTGCAAGATAAGCTGTGCAATGATCGCTTTTTTGTTTCAGTGGTAAGTGAGCTAAGTCATGATTGGTTAATTCTGTGAGATAAGCCGTGGTATGAGCGGATGATTATTTCAGTGGTAATTCATCTTAGTTAAGTTTAGTTGATTCTGTGAGATATGATGTGCTATAATTGGATGTTTGTATGAGTTGAAAGTGAGATGCTTTATCATTGGCTGATTCCATGAGAAAAGCTGTACTATGATTGAAAATATATTTCCATGGTAAATGAGTTGTGGTTTGACTGAATAATACCGCGAGATATACAGAGCCATCAATGATTTTTCCCTTCAGGGATAAGTGATCTGTGCTATGATTGAATGTTTATTTTACTGGTACGTGACATGGGTTATCATTGGTTAATTCTGTGAGAAATGATGCAATATGGTGAGATGCTTGTTTCAGGAGCAAGTGAGCTATCTTTCCATAGTTTGATTTCCTGAGATAAGCTGTACTTTGACTGCATGTTTATTTCAGTGGTATGGGAGCTGTATTATGATCGGTTGATTTGGCGGTATTTTCTGGCCTGTGATCTCTTTATTGTTTCATCGGTAAGTCTGCTGTGTTATGATTGGTCGATTCAGTGATATAAGCCTTGCTATGATTGGATGTTTCTTTTCGTGGTCACGCTCTGGAGGCGTGCAGCCTAACCGCGACCTGTCCGTCTTGACATTTCACCCAAACGCCATCTGCAAATTCGCCCCGCAACAAAATAAACACAACCTCTCATGCCTGTGCTCTGTTTAGGATCAAGACAGAGTAAACAGACCTTCGTCTTTGTAGCTGCCCAAACTGCCACCGGCCGCAGACAGAAAAACACGTACACACACAAACACACACTTAGCCACCACATGCCCAGCCTCTTATTCATTCGCGGACACGCACGCGTATAAACAGTCACATTCACATACATGCACACACTCAAAGGCACTAACACAAACAAATCTACGCATGAGGCTCACGTATAAACAAACGCACACCGCGCATGCACACACGCACGTTCACAGACTCACATGCACACCCCCCCCCACTCGCTGCAGGCTTTGCGGAATCAAATTATCTCGTAACACGCCCCACTGCCTCAAACCCCAACCCTTCCACTCTCGGCCACTCCGGCAGGTTGCAGGAGAGCACAGAGGGATATCTGCCTGACCGTAGTTTGCTTTTCCTTTCTAGAAACGGCACAATGTGCGGCTTTATAATGACTTCCACCTTCCCTCCCCCGGAGGCAGAGCAAACATTCCAGCGAGGAGACCGGGAACGCGTTCACACGGCCCTACTGCTCGCTCTCTCTCTCTCTTTCTCTCTCTCGCTCCCTCCTTTGCACTCAGTCACCTCACTGCCTCTGTTTAATCTTCCTCTCTTCTCCTTAATCAAACACACGTTCGCAGAATAACGTGGGGTTTCCAATGAGACCGACGACAGGCCGAACTACAGATGTTCCACCTTAAATTCAATCATCACGCCTGCCTTTTTCCCAAGGGAATATCTGGATCGGAGGCGCTCAGCTGTGGTGTGACCTGACTGGACACAGTTGCAACTGTACGAACTACGGAAGGTTCTCTTTATATGACTTGTCATACGGGTAAGTCCACAACAACTGTGAACCCCCTCCTACCCTCAGCAAATAACGGCCATTTTGTTTTTTGAAAGATGTGCCGCATAAAGTCGGATATCACGGTTTAGGTCCAACTCCATTTCGATTCAGTAAATTCACATAAGCAAATTCAAATTCAGTTCACGTTCAGAAGAAAACCTGCAGAAGTCTATGAGGATAAAATCCATTCACTTTGAATGCGGTGAAAATGGAGATGACCCCAAGCAGGTCATGTAAATTGGCGTAAGAAAATTAATACCCACAATCCCAGTATCTTACAGCCAGTTGAAAAATCCAGAGCATCTCAGCTGCTGTTTACATTCTTTATGAAAATCAAATCCATAAATTTGCATGGAAGGTTGGTAGAGGCCTTTTACCGGTACTTTCTTAGCAGCATTGAGACTGCAGGGTTCATTTATTAAAGACGCCCTTATGAAAATGAGATATACTGCCAGCAATCCATTGGTGTCCAACCCTTTTTCTGGAGAGCAACTATCCTGTAGGTTTTCACTCCAATCCTAATTTAGCACTCCTGATTTGGCTAATTAGCAGCTCATGAGATCTATAACTGGGAAAGGAGGCATGCTTTACTCTGGATGGAGTGAAAACCTAGAGGATGGCAGCTTTTCAGGAAGAGAGCATATGTTTGTTGTTGTAAACATATGATATCATAAAATAAAAATTAGAATTAGTCTATAAATAGATGGTTAAAAAGACACTGTAAATAAATATAGGTGAAGAAGGTGGAACAAATCTGTTCATGTGCTCCTCCATCATGAAATACTGACATATCTTGATAACTTAAGACATCAGTGTATTCTCTGTCCACAGCATTTCCATCAGAGCAAATCTGCACTGCTGTACATCGGCCGCAGAGGTTGTCTAGACACTAAAACCAATGTTCATACTTGTGTAGAAAATTGGCCCGGGGTTCAGACAGGCAATATTGGAAAGCTCACATAGCCACCATCTGCTCACCTCTGTTAGACCAGGCAATAATGGCATTATTTCGGAGACGGTCATCTTTCAGGTTTATGACTCCTCGCTGTCGGCCAACTTCATGGGGAGGGGTGCGGGTGCGGGGGGGGGGGGGGGTGAGGGAAATGGGGCGTGAGCGGGGAGAGATTGGGCTGGGATCCAATCTATCCAGGTTACAGCACTGTCATGAGGGGCGAGGGACGCTGTCGAGGTGAACAAAGAACTGAACGGCAACAGCCAGCCGGTCAAATCCTGTTTCTGGAGGATCAAGAATCCTATCCTGCCCTAATTTTCCATTTGAGCTCCCCTTTAATGCAGCCGATTCTTCTAGTTAGCAACTGAACAAAAACTCTTGCTAAGGGATTGATGTCATTATATTCTTCTGTTAAACTGAATAGGTTTAGTGAAACATACTTTTTGTATTCCCATTTCCAACCGCAAATAGCAAGTGGGGAAAAGCCAGAAATAAAGGAACAGGCATCTTTTGGGTTGAAGGCCTTAACCCCTTTGCGAAGATATAGACGCCGGTGTCCATAAAATTCCAAAATTAAATTACTAAATAATTCTGTAATTGAATTTCCAAATGTCTTGCTTCACTGGAATAACTTTCCAGAGTCTCTGTGACACAAATACTGAGTTATGAAGCCTACATAGGCTCATGAATAACAGGAAAAAATTGGCATTAATTGTATTCTGGGCCAAGGCCTTAAGGTTTCTTCCCAGCTTCATCTTTCCTTATGTGAGGGGCGCTATGTGAGGATTTATTGGAAAGCCAGAAGGGCATTAGATCTCCAGGAGCTATAAGAATCAGTGGCAGACAGGCACGTGCTTCGGAGGAGAGCCGTGAACTGTCTCACTATCCTGAGTTGGCAGCAAGGGGTCGCATACGAGCAAGCTTTGTACATAGTTCCCCAATTGGGCATTCCAGATTCGGGTGGGATTGGAGATGCCAAATTTATTTAAAAAAAATTAAAAAAAAGATCTCCAGGAGCATAGTCTGGAGGCTAGGTTTAAAAACAGGAAGAGGTCAAAGAATCAAGAGTGCATTCTCAGTCTCTACCTGTGGGGCAGCACGACAGGTTGTTAGGCTGGTTAAAGAGGAGTTGCTGGCTCAAGCCCTTGATGAGGCTTGGTATTTTGACTCGTATCTATAGAGAAGAGATTGGGAAGAATTCTTCCATTGGGCCCCTCAGAAAGGCCCTTGACTCCAAATATGCTCCAGGGGCTTTACACCCATTCCCCCAATCCCTCCACGCTTATAACTGATCTATCAGACATTTCTCCCGGGGGGCACTCGAAAAAGAGAAACACTTTCTCAGTAGAACTAAACTTTTACCCAATGGAAACCTTTTTTACGACACGTTCTATCCTGCAGGTATTTATACAAGGCTGGATTTGTCATACATCTGTAATAAAACAAGGTCCCTGAGAAAATAGAAAAACCTCATTTCCTCGGCTAGACATTGATCAGTTTGTATGAGGCTGGTAAATGTGTCCCCAAAGTGCTGCTTAGCCTGCTTCACTTTTGCTGCAGGAGAAAACCAATTAGAAAGAGACAAGTTGATTATTCTATAGTGTCAGAAAACTGATTGCGTTACTTAATTGCGCTGCATTAGACTGACTCAATTCTATTGCACTAGAATTACATTTTGTCTTCAGATAACTTTTGCCCCATGATAATTGATCCATGACTTTGTCTCCATCTCTGAAATGCCTAATTTGAACTTGAAGTGGGTTCACCTCCCCACTGAGACACTGCAACCAATCAGGACGAGCGATCGGTGATGCAGAAGGTTTGAAAGAGACGTGACCGTTCACGGCCAGCACAGTGGCAGAGTGGGAGGCTCTGTTACCTCACAGAAAGAAGGTCGAATGGTTTGAACTTTTTGTTTTTGCATGTCATACCCATGATGCTCGAGTAGGTTTTCTTCTGGTACTCTAACTTCGTCCCACAGTCCAAACCAACGCTTGCGAGGTTAAATTGGAGACTCTATGTCCTCTATCGGCCAGTAAGTGCGAGTGTGTATGTATGGTCTGTGAACCTCGCAATGGATTGGTGAGCTGCCCAGTGCGTGTCCCTGCCTTTCGCCCATAGTCGGCTTGAGTAGGCTGCAGCTCCCCAACAATCCCACTGAGGGAGAAGCAGTTTAGATCACGGATGGCCGAATAACCAAATATTTTGTATTCTGTGGCAGGAGATCTTCACCTCGACAGCTTCTCCTCAACGGACCACTTGAGAGAATATTAGCAGACACTAATGGACTGAGAGCTATGCCAATGGTGGGTGCTAGTGGGCAGCTAACACGCATTGAGAGGGTGATTAGTGGGCACCGGCTGGGAGTGAAGCGTTTGTGGCCCACCCACGTACCAAAGCGGCATTGGCAACATTGATGCTTTAGCGCAGGTGTTCCTATGGTCTCTTCATGGGTCCAGGTAAGGAGTCAACACATTTTCAACAACCCGCCCAACCCTCTGGGCAGCAACAAAGTTTCTCAATTTAACTTCTTTTCTTAAAATATTTGAATAAGGTAGCAGGTCTATTTGTGCAGTCTATGGACTGTAATACAGGCTGTGCCTCATATCTAACAATAATTAATGGCAGTGATTTTATTTGATGACTCATTTTGTGTCCCACCTCAGCTCCTTACGACGTGTGGGAACCAGTGATTTAGCTGGCGAGAGCTCAGAGCGAGACTCCGTTGCCACGCCCAGTCCTGCATCCACAGGTCCTAAAGACAAACCATTTACTGTTCATGCCAAAGGGTAAAGAGCTACTGAGGCTAACTGGGGATCTGTGAGCTCAGTGTACAGATGCAGTTGAACCACCTATTTGATCTGCTGTCGTCCAGTTCCACATCAACTAATCTCCAGGTTATTCAGCGGAGTATACGTGAACAAGACAACGCTCTCTGTGTCCACCAGTGTTGATATATACCAGAGAAGTAATTACACCCAGAAACAGGGCAAAATCAAACAGATGCCAACTCTCTTGAGCAGCTGGACCTTTTATCAAAAAAAAAAAAAAACAACAATCATTTGCCTAAGTACTGATAAGAGCACAGCAGTTGGAAAGCAGAAAGGGGCCGTCACACTGGAGTGACTTACGAAGAGTGCAACCTACTCAGAACAGCCAAACATCCCCATGGGCTACATGGGTACATCGGTCAGCTCTAAACAGAGATGAGGGGAGTCATGACTACTGATATAGATAAGGAGTCTGCAACTCATATTTCAAAGAAGAGGATAAGCTTGGCCACCAAAGTATGGAGAGATACAGTCAGTATCACTGGACTATCCAGTTCTGCAGCTGTTGGAACTTCCATACACTCTCCACAGCCAAAGTACACAAAATCATGAAGGCTCGAACACACGCGCGCGCGAACACACGCACACACATCCTTGCACTTTTATTATTGTGGGAGGAAATTACATTGACTTCTATTCATTCTTTGTGTATCTCCTCAGCCTTCCCCAAATCACGACCATAACCAGTGAATGCCTAACTCAAACCCTGAGCCTAACCTTAACGTATCCCTAATTCTAATCGTAACCCAAACCCCTATCCTAACCTTAACCTATCCCTAATTCCAAACTGAACCCAAACCCTTACCCTAACCTAAACCTATCCCGAATTCTAACCTGAACCCAAACTGTAGCCAAGCAGCAAACATTAAAATTAAGCAAAATCTAAACAGATCCCTATGGAACACCGACATACTCCAGGAATACAGAATCATCTCGGCATATAAAAGAGAAAAAAACTTCAAGGACCATCTGGTAATCAGCAAAGTGCCAGAAATTAACACAGTACATCCACGAGACCCAGTATTTTACAAACAAGCCACAACAATCAAGAACAAAACAACAAACATAACATACCTAATCAAACAAACACTCACACTCAACACACAAAACTGCATATATGTCATTAAGTGTAACCACTGTGACGTAAAATATGTAGAGGAGACAGGTAACAAGATCAGGACTAGATTAGCTCAACACATATATAACATTAGAAATCATAGAGACACAAACACACATCTAGTTGCTCACTTCCTTTACCATGGACTTGAGGCACTAGAAATATCTGGGCTTGAGCCAAACAATAACTGGACACCGGAGGACAGACGCAGGACAGAAAAACATTGGATCACAAAACTAAACACTTTGTTCCCAAGAGGACTCAACAAACGCACTTAATACTTCACCACAAGAGGGACCAAATTCTTCCAATATAAAGGCTCCAGTACACTGAATGGACTGTGCAAACTTTTCTTTCCCAAGGGGCCCTCATAAGGGGAAACTTGGGAAAGGAAGATTACTCTCCTAAACTTAACCTATCCCGAATTCTAACCTGCACTCAAACTCCCTTGTCATGGTTATGGTTTTTGGTCATGTTTATGTGTGGGTTTTGTGTTCATGATAATTGTCTTTTATTTATTCTTTTTGATTATTGTAACTTTCAGGTTTTTTGGTACATTCCATTTCTCAGTTCCATTGCACTTGTCTCCCCTGTCTTGTGATCTAGTTGGTTCAGTCCGTCTTCCCTGTCTGCGTGCTTACTGACTTCGGGTGCTTTAAATGAATTCCGATGTTTAAAATATTCCTACGAATCTCGTTTTCTTCCTTCATCTTTCTGTTCTGATTACTAACAAGACTAACATTTGTATTTTGTATCATAGTCTACTAACACAACTAATCCATGTATATAAGATTACTAACTTACTAGTGAGCACTCTAGTTTAATAGTTGCACCGCTACTAATCTAGACTTATTACCGCTCCGCAATTGCCCTGTTCTATACTCCGCCCTTTAGCCTGCCTCTGTCCTCTCCTCAGCTTCAGCGAGATCTCTCGCACGTGCTTAATCACTCGCCTGCGCTCGTTATCTGTGCACATAGAACTCCTGGACCGGAGCTGTTTAAATGTCATAGGCTGTTTGTGTGATTTCCGTTCGTACTTTGTCTTTCGCCAATTTTCGTGGTTAGGGCTTCCCTCATGCGATTCTCCCGATGTAATTAGCCCGATTCCCTACACCTGTTTTCTGTATAGCATGTGACCTTCCCTGTGTGTATATTAGCAATCTTTTCACTCACAGCTCTTGTCAGAACGTTGATCAATATTTCTTTGTGTGGAGCTCCTCGTAAGCCATTGAGTATTGTTTCTCTTCTACTGGATTGTCCAACCTTGATTCTTGCCATTGCCCTTTTGTATTATTTTTTCTCTTTCTGGATTCCAACCCATTTTTGTATGACCACAAGTTCTGTGTTTGGATGCCCTGTGTATGACCATTGGCTTTGCTCATCGACTACGACTTTTTGCCAATCGTTTTTGTACCTCTGCTCATCTGTTTTACTGGTTCTGACACCTGCCTGTCTAGTCAATACTGTTTTTGGATTTCGTATTGTGGCTTGGCAATTCCTGTGTTTTTTTTTTGGCTTTGACTCTGACCCCATTTAAAGGCATACGTTTTTTGGATTCCTGTCTCTCGCAAGTGTTTCCTGAACAGTACCTCACACCCTTTGGTGGATTGGTGGATTCCTTTGCCAGTCTAACTGTTGTAACCACTGTGACATAAAATATGTAGAAGAGACAGGTAACAAGATCAGGACTAGATTAGCTCAACACATATATAACATTAGAAATCATAGAGACACAGACACACATCTAGTTGCTCACTTCCTTCACCATGGACTTGAGGCACTAGAAATATCCGGGCTTCAGACAAACAATAACTGGACACCGGAGGACAGACGCAGGACAGAAAAACATTGGATCACAAAACTAAACACTTTGTTCCCAAGAGGACCCAACAAATGCACTTAATACTTCACCACAAGAAGGACCAAATTCTTCCTATATAAAGGCTCCAGTACACTGAATGGCCTGTGCAAACTTTTCTTTCCCAAGGGGCCCTTATAAGGGGTAACTTGGGAAAGGAAGATTGTTTTCCTAAACTTAATCTATCCCTGATTTGAACCTTAACCAATAAGTCACAGTTTGCCATTGTAGCTGTGAGGTCTGTCTAAAACAGGGCTGCCCAACCCTGTTCCTGGAGAGCTACAGCCTGTAGGTGGTTTCTGCTACAACCCTAATTCAACACACCTGATTCAGCTCATCAGCTGCTCGTCAAGATCTCTAACTGGGAAAGCAGGTATGGTTAGCTTTGGTTGGAGAGATAACCTTCAGGATGGTAGCTCTCCAGGATCAGGCTTGGGCAGCCCTGATGACCGAAAATGTCCTCGCTGCCCAAAAATGCCCCGGTTCTGTTGGATAATTTTTTTTTCTCCTGGTATTCACTATATGGCGAGTATAAGAACAGACAAACACACATACACACATTCCCTGTCTCCATCGTGCTACAGTTGGTGGAGATTTCAATCTCTCTTCTGAATAATGTGCCTCTCACACAGGCATCCCCCACACAAAGCCCTCAGTCTCAAGTTTAACACGACACCCTCATCTTCTCACCCTCATTACCATATCAATTCTGTGCGCAGCAAAGAAGACAGATCTGGCAGCTCAGAGAGAGGAAGAATAGGCGCAAGAGAAAGATGGAAAAAAGAAAATCATGCATCTTTATTTTCAGGAGCCACGGTACGTGTGCATGCACACACACACACACACACACACACACACACACACACACACACACACACATACACATACACACACACACACACACACACACACGCACATAAACACCACCCACATGCACAAATACACAAAAGGAAAACGTACAAAGACTATGACACAATTTTTGTAATTCTGGGTCGAAATGGACAGTCAGCTTTAAATTTATAATGATTTCCGCACTTTTTGTACTTTGTCCCCCATTGAAAAAAAAATGCAATGCAAAATTACAATGCAAAAACAAAGTGCAAATTAGCAAAATCTTCAATAAATCAGGCATATTTATTACGATTTTGCAAATCTTCTGCATTCAGTAGTATGCTATGTATGCAATTCATAAACAATACCGCACACTGAGTATCTACCATGTTGATGCTCTGCCGCAGACAAATCAACTTATTTTAAAACTTCCTTTTGCATGGAATTATGATTTGACAAAAGCAACGCAGAGCACGGTATTTGCCCCCGCCTGTATGTTTAATTGGGGTTAAGATTGAATAGGTTGCTAATTTAGCATTGTGAATAGTGAGAGTGAATTATACTGAAAGTTTAACATGTTAAAAAAAAACCAGGTTTCGAATGAAGAGTTCTTTAGTTACTGTATGGAAACTGAAGTCAAGATGGTTGCCGTGGCGGCCATCTTGGATATCGCATGGTGCTGGTTTTCGAAAGGAACCTTCCTCTACACACCCCCCATACAACACCAAGAAATAAGATGGATTGGACGAGGCGTTCTTTAGTTATTGCGTGGAAACTGAAATGAAGATGGCTGCCGTGGCGGCCATGTTGGATATCACACGGCGCTGGTTTTCGAAAGGAACCTTCCTCTCCCCACCCCCTATACACCACCAAGAAATAAGATGGATTGTATGAGGTGTTCTTTAGTTAGTGCGTGGAAACTGAAATGAAGATGGCCGCCGGGGCGGCCATGTTGGATATCACACGGCGCTGGTTTTCGAAAGGAACCTTCCTCTCCCCACCCCCCATACACCACCAAGAAATGAAATAGATGGGACGAGGCTTTCTTTAGTTATTGCATGGAAACTGAAATCAAGACGGTTGCCGTGGCGGCCATATTGGATATCGCATGGCGCTGGTTTTTGAAAGGAACCTTCCTGTACCCACCCCCCCCCCATACACCACCAAGAAATGAGAAGGAACGGACGAGGTGTTCTTTAGTTATTGCGTGAAAACAAGAAGTTTACGGCCGGACGCCCGCACAGACGGATGGACGGAAGGGGCATTGACATAATGCTCCCTGCTCATTCGAGGCGGGGGCATAAACACAGAGCTGAACAAGGAACAGCTTGGCTGCCGATTGTACGGATACTTTTGATTGTTTACACAGACAACCTATTATAGATGTAAATGTGAAGCCACAAGTACAAGGCACAACAGTCTGCACTTCAGCCTCCCATTTATGGTTCCATTTCAAATACAAAATTCTGGGGTATGGGGTCAAAACTGTGAAGAACGAAAAAAAATTATGTGGCAGTCCAAATTGTCATGGACTGCGCAGTATACACAAAGGAGCCACAAATAAATGTATTGAGTTCAATCTCAAGGGGAAACATCAATGACAAATTATGCCACCCCGTGTAGGGAACCTGAGGTGATTGCCGCAAGTAAGAACTTGCACACATAACTCCACTCCTGAGGCCTGAGGTATGTCACTGCCGAATAAAGATCTATTGTTTCTCCGCTGAAGCGGCTTCTCGCTCGTCATCAAATAACTGAGTGAATGTATTACCTGCGATTCCCATTTTGCGTGTGGTCTGGTTTTAATCAGCCAATATTTATTTATTTATAATCTGAAATGCTGATATTTACATTGACCACGTTTACGTAAACAACGGAAAAAGGACCTTTATCCTCTGCGCGCTCGTATTTCGATTTACCGGTTTGCGCGTGTCATGAAAGAAACCCTTATTAGCGGGGTGAGCTGTTACAAACAGCGGAAGGTGCTTCCCTGTTCCTTCGGTTCCTCTGCCTCTTCCTGTCCGCACAGGGCAGCCGAACTGGCTTGACCCCCCACCACCCCCGCCACATCGGCACAATGACGATTTCCTGCAATTCTCAACTGCACCACAGGGAGGGTGGGGGTGTAAGGGTGAGGTGGGGCAAGGTTTGCGTCTCGAATGTCCGTAGTATTCGATGATAGCACACAGTTAGGTTTTTATCCACAGTGATTCACACTGCCGTCATTTTATACAGTCAAATTGCACAGCTGAATTTTTTGCCGACAGAATTCATGATAAGACTTAGATTCTGTTGGGAGTCCAACAGACCCGAGAGGCTCTTTCATAGCAATAAAAAAGACTTACTTAACCCTTTGAAAAGAAAGATTTTTATTTTGTATTTTTTCCCATAGTCATCGTTCTAGCACCCTGTTTGCTTGATTTTTGGGATACTTTGTCGACATACTTAGTCAGTGTTGTCAACTACCTCTGAACTTGTTTCACAAAATCATAGATGCTAACTTACATAGTTGAGCCCATTGACTGTGAATGAACGAACTACTGTATATAAGTTGCTAAATTAGTTAGCAACTGGGCTTGCTGAGAACATTCTGATCATACGTTTACGATCTTACACCTGAAAGCTTTAAAATTCTACAACGTTGTATTATCAGCTTGAGATTTTACAAGTGCTCCTAAACTAAAGAGGACCACTAATCAAGGTTTTTTTGGTTTTTTTTTTGATACCATGATTTCAAAGTGTAAATCAAAAATTAATGCACTATTTTGTTTGTTGGCCCAATTAAGGACAATTTTAATAGAAGAAAAGGGTCAAATATCTTGCTCGAAGGTTTTTTTGGTAGTGTCCCATTGTAACTTCTTGGCCACTCCCTCGGCCGTGTAACTGTTCTTAAACCACACACTACGTCATTTGCAATAGTATTCATCACTGCCCTGTATGCTTTCATGATTCCCCTCTAATCAGGTATAGATAAAGACTTGGGACAATAGTGGTGTGTAAAACCAAGCCAAACAGGGATACAAGTCAGTGATCTGTCCATCAATCTTTCTTCTCACCTGGTCATGGTTGCAGAAGAGCTAGCACTTGTCCCGGCATCTAATGAGCAGGAGGCAGACAAACATAGCGGACAATTCTGCAATCAATCGCACGGTGCAAACATGCCATTTACTCATACTTTTGGGCAATTTAAAGTCTCTAATTGGTCTAATATGCATGCTTTCAGCTGTGGTAAACCCATACAAACGTGAGGAGAGCTTGAAAACTCCACACAGAAAGGCCCCCAGTTGGATTCGACCCCAACAATCTCCTGGCTGTGAGGCACCAGTGCTTCGCAATGCAGCAGCAGGCCATCCTCCTTAGTCAGTCAATTACCTACCATGTAGGGAAGAAATCTATCTGCACTACCAGCCTTAAAGGTCAGACTCAAGTATCTCTGCTATGCCAACTATTTTCAGTCTATGACACACTTTTATATATTTATATATTGACTGAATTTAACAGTTAGATTAATGCATTGTTTCCTCGTTATTTTGACCGTAATTGTGGTTTATAGTTTACATACACAAAACCACGGAATTGGCACGTGTCACTGCAGTGGTCCAGGTATTGCATGCAGCTCAGGTTGATGGGGTACGGCCGTAGCTGGCTGGCCCGCAGGGCATTCATGCAGTTTTGACCCCTCTCAAGTTACACAACTGATACACAGGAGCGCGAGGATTTGAGTTGCCATTTGCAGCGCGTTATAAACTGATTGTAAAATTATAGTTCAAATAACTGGCAATAGAAGTGCCAGGTAAAATAACTGGCAAAAAAAAGGTGCCAGTGCATAACAGTGAAACATTATTATTTCAAAAGCATTCGAAGAATAATTCAAATTAAGATTGGCTTATAAGCCTTTTCATTTTTGCACAGCTCGGAAGATGAGGAAAGTTGAGATTTCTCACACCGTAAAATGATGCATACAGCGCACCAGCATATCGCATCGCTACCTCGAAGGCCTCTTGTATTAATCAGTCAAAATGCCTCAGTGGATGTAAAGAAGCAGTAGTCTCAGAGCCTCTTGAAAATCACTTCAAAAAATAAAGCAGATATTATAAAGGTTGAACTGCAAGGATACCACACAAAGGCATAGAGCCAAACACAATGCACTGTTTCTATGACAGAGTGGAGTGATAGCAAGTGGCCATCTTCTCACGCAGAGAGAGAGAGAGCAGTAAGGTCTTGCACCAGCAATGCACCAGCTGCCTTACAAATCTTTTGTATACAGAAAGCTGTACAAAAAACTGCCATTTCCTGCTTGCACTCACGGCAAAGACGTTCATGTGGCATTGAATCCGGCCTTTATCGATGAATTCAGTTATGTTGAATATGTATAGCTAATTCACAAATAAGGGCCATGGTTTTGACTTATTTCCAAAAAAATGATATTTATATTACATATCATGTAATATTCTCTTCTTTACTAGTAAGACATACAGTAAACATCAACAGGTATGATTATAATTAAAAAAGAAAAAGTATTACACCAGTAATAAGTCACAAGCAGCCTGCATTAACTCCAAACTGAAAACATTTCAGAGTATTTGGCATCATTATATAAAAACACTCAGCCATTTTGTCTCGGAGGTCTGTGGACTTGAAATAATTCTTCGTTGAACTTATTAAAGTACTTAACCTCAAAGGCTTGATGACTAATTGCATCTGAAATAAACAGTTTTTTATAGAATACATTAAAAAAGCCTTAAATTATCATGTCAGGCCAAAGCCTGAGGCAGTCTTTACTTTGTTGAACTGGAATTGGTGTCAGTAAAAAAAAAAACTTTGGCATGGAGAGGTGTTATTTTAATCTATTAAATAAAGCGAATTTCAGGCCAGAACAATGGAAACCAGTTCTAATGAACTTCTTGGGGTTCGCGAGTAGCGAGGCTGCAATGGCCGACAGACACACAGACGCAGTCATCTGCAAAAACCGCGGCCGACTTGAATGTAGATATGCAAGAAGCTTCAGGTTTAAGTGCCTACAGACTGCAGGTCCCCATTCTCAGGCCTTAAAAAAGAAAACAAAGACAAAAAAAAATGAAAAGTTGTGATCCTGCAACTGGGAATATCGATAAAAAAAATACCTAAGTTCAAATGCCTGAAAAATCATAAAAGTTGAAAAATTTCAGAAACAAGGTATGTGATGCACATCTTTCGTGTCCCTACAAAGCACATGTATAAGTTCAATGAATTCTGTTGCCAGGGTTTTTGAGAAGATGTGGATCGACGAAACCCCAATCAACATGATCAACCCCGTACGGACGTACTTGTGCACGTGCGGAAGTATGGACGGACAAGGGTAACCCTATATGCCCCCAGCTGTGTATGGCAGGGGTATAAAAAAAAAAAAACTTGGCATTCTGATATGAAATAGCAGTCGGGCAAATTGACCCCATTTATCAGAGTTTATCGGGAGGCTGGCTGCTGGAGGAAGATAGGAGAGGAGCAGTTTAGAGAACAGAGAAGAAGACTGACCTTTCTCCCACATCATTAGCAGCTGGCTTCACTCTTTGCACTGCGCTCCAGCTGGTCCGACTGGGGGAGGAAGAAGGGAACTGGGAGAGAGGAAGGGAAAGAGTGAGGGGAGGAGAGAGAGAGCGATAAAATCATGAAATTACTCATATCAGCACAGTAAGGAATGCACACTTTATCAAAATGAGAGGGTGGAAAACACAAAATGAAGAGCTGTAGTATTGTGTCCTCTGTGTTAACGCGTGCCTCAAATGCATAGTGTCCCCCCGGGAGTTCTTTACTTTATCAAATAAGGCTTTTGGGTGCAGGCTTTCATTCTGTCCATGCCATTAAACACCTGATTCTACCAAAGAAGGGCTATGATTTTTTTTTTTTTGACAGAAAAATTTGAACTATGCACCATTCATCGGGTCATTCACAAAAACCGAGAGACGCGACGAGCAAGCGACGCGTGATGACATGACTGCATGTGTGAATGCAGTCAGACTCTCCAACACCATGCCTGCCTTTTCCTAAGCCCTTATGAGTTCTTCTTCACCTCTTTTCTAAACCTCTTGACGTTTTCCATTGAGGTTCGCCCTATGAAACCTAAAGACCCATATATAGGCCCATCAAATGGAGCTGCTGCATTCAATCTTGTAGAACTTTGGGCCTATTTTGAATTCTAGTGGAGATCCCAAGGTTTCTAACAATACAAAGTATGTCCTGTGGAATTACAGGGAAATGTGTATTAAATGATGTATAGTTTTCAGTTGATGTAATACTGTGGCCATGAAAACATGGCGTGGCAGAGTTACTGTGAAGTGCGGCAACCAACAGATACAAAATATGTATTTGACATTGTCCTACAATGTGAAAAAACTGTGTTTTCAGACTTTGAGTATATTTGAAGGAAAACTTAAGTGATAAGTTAGAGTTTAAAGAGTTACAGCAAAGTGGTTCGGAATTAAATGTTAGGTTTTTTTTGTTTTTGTTTGTTTGTTTTTTGACTATTCAATCGTACCCCAGGCCTCCAGCACAAGCTTTATGTGTTGATTAGTAGAATCATGTGACTACACAGCTGGACTTTAAGCTTTCAACAGCAATCCTCAAATCTCCACTTCAAATCCAAATCTAGCCCAGGTTTTCTTTAATCCCAGGAAAGTAAATGAACACTTGGGCCCGTATTCAGAAACAAAACTCACACTCACCCTCCACTCACCATATGGTGAGTACGACTGAAGTGTAACTGGAGTGTGAGAAAGTGATCGACCTACCACTAACCGAGTGAGCGGTCCTGCTCCTCGCCAGTTGCTATTCACAAACGCCACTCGAGCATAACTGACGGCAGTGGGCACTGGGTACCAGGGACGGTGCGTCGGCTGCTGCAAAGGGACGCTCAATCCTCACCCTTCAGTGCTGAATGACCTAAACCTGACGCAGTTTACTTTTCTTGATTAGATTGTTTCTCGGACTAATTGGTAAAACGAAAATCAAATTTATTTTTATATCGTCGTCATACATTGCTTCACAAAATTGAGGCTTTTCTTACGCACATAAATGACGACGTAAAATATCAGCATGTCTTCATAAATTCTGTGGTCGAGTGGCGAAAGGCGCAGGACAGCGCGCGAGGCTCACTGACAACAAGCTGTGAAACGTGACGGACATTTCCTTCTACATTCAGCGGTTAAGAATGTAGAAGAGAATGGATTCTCGTGACTTACAGCTACAAGAGCCCCACAGACCAATCCACACGCGCCCCACGAGCTGCTGAGCGCAGAATTTACCGACCCATCAGTAAAGAAACGCGCGAGAAATCCGAATGCTTGAGAAATAACAGATATGCGTCATTCGTGAAAACTGGCCACATCTGATAATGTTGTGAGTTCTCTGAGTTTTTACAATGGTAATTTAAATGAATTGAAAACAGGGCGATAGCCTAATTATCAATACTCATTTTAACTTGACATGTAGAACTGGCAATACATGATAATCCTTTGGATTTTTGTAGTTCAAGTAAATAAAATTTTATTAAATGATTGGATATGAGCTTTTTTCAATCATTATTTTTAAGGGATGGTTTTGTGCTTCCCCTATTGTCAGTTCTCCAGTAGCTACTGGTGGGTACACAAATACTAACCTCGAGTTCACCGCGGTGCAGTTCGTAAAGACTGAAACTAGGAGGTCAGTTAGTAAGTTACCGGCATCGTTATCATCATTACAGTTAAAATGTGCATAGTTGCGATTGCGTTGAGCACGTGGCTGTAAATGATCCAGAGTTTTTAATGTTTGTAACCACCTGAAAGCCATGACAACGAAATACCGGCGCAAGTTAGTCAGCTCAAGGGAGGTGTTCCCTGCACTCAACCTTCACTCAGAAAGAGACGCTATTTTCAGTGTGAGGTCTCTGAAAGCAAATGAAGACTTGACGTAAGTTCTGATAGGCCATGGAGTCGAGCCTACTATCAGAGGAGCAGCTACCTGCTAGGGAGTGACCTGAGAAACACATGACTGTCATCTGATCTAGCTGCCTGATGATTGCTTAGCCGGTAATATACTATTCTACATAAGCTCGCCTTCAGGAAGCTGCTCCTCCGTGCGTTAGCTCAACAACCCTCCTCCACCCCAGCTCCGCCGATCTATTGCATTCATTAAACTCGGCTCTCTTTGTCTAAATTACGTTCTATAGCAATGTCTCTTTCGTGAGGTCATCGTTGCTTTGGCTCTGTTTCCTTGGAGGGGGGTTACTAGCAGCTCCTGCCTTCGGTTCCTCGTTCGGACGGGCAGGGATCTCTTGTAACAGAGCCATGTCGCCAAACTTAATGTATTGTATGCCTGAATATTGTCAATAAATATTTGCTTTTTTTGACGAAGTGGTCCAATCAGAAATGAGTGTTAAAGCAACCTCTGACCCATTTAGAATAACCTGACACTAACTAGGTTTTAGTACTCACTCGCACTCAATTAGTGTGAGTGTCCTTTCTGAATACGGGCCTTGGTGCCTTTGATTGGCCAGACTGTCCTTACACCAGACTCCAGGTAAAGGCAGGGTGGAAAACCAACAGTTCTCGAGTCTCGGGGACCGTAATTTGAGGACCATAGGCCGACGCCAACACCAACCTTTTGCAGATAAGGTCAAAAACCCCGAGTGTTGAGTAGACAGCGCCAACTGGATTCCAGCTCACTCAGCTTGCCAGTGCATTCTGTGTCTACTCCAAATGAGGGCTCACAAAAACATAAGACTGAGGCAGCTTTAAGGAATCCTCAAGGAAGTTCTAATGGTTTTTCTTGGAGTATTCCACTGATGCCAGCAATATAGCTACCGGCCTACTGTCATCGTTTTCGTTTCTGGTTAAAATGGGAAGTATAATTTTCATCTACTCAAGTACCCAATTATAGTCTAGTAATCTGAGAAAGATAATGATTCTCACATTTACACGAGTGAATCGACAACCTCCTGTCATACCTTAACAAAATATAGCACCAGTTCACGGACAAATACTAAGCCCAGGGCTTGACTATTTTTTCTTTATCTCAGATTACCAACAAAATGAGTTTAGTACAGGAATAATCCTAATATAACCTGTCGAACTAAAAAATGAAATTTATTGAAAAGATAAATAGCTTAGCAGGATTATAATCAGTAGAAAGGGGGAGACAATGTAGCTTAAAGGTAAAATGTAGAACAATATAAAAATGTGAAAATAGGGGAGATGTGACTGCTCAACTGAAAATGTGAATAAAATAATCCTAAATCAACAAACTCTTCATTAGTGTACAATGTCATCATGTCGATAATAACTATGGAAGTAAATGGGTGTGGTTTCGCAAGCAGCTGACCTGACCTGACCTTATCGTTAGTGAGGGGGCTTGTGAATAACGAGCGAGAACGTTTCGTAACACTCAATACGATTACTCTGCCCGCAAGAATTTTTCATGCACTGACAGTAATCCAAATTATGTCTGAATCCGGGGTGCTGGTATGGAAATGCTTCTGCGGGCTTGTTTTGATACATTAGCGGCGGGATGGAGCTCTACGCGTATATAATGAAGAGAGGCCTCATCTCGCTCGGTGAATAAAACGTCTCTGCTTGATCTATGGAGCAAATTACCGGTGCCAGGCGGAGAGGGCTGCACAGACACATCTCGCCATCGCCTGCCCCCGTCCTCTGTTTTTATTATTGCACTGCCTGCCGCCGGGCCCTTTATAGAGCAGTTTCCACACAACAAAGATCCATCAATTCTCCTCTCCTCCTCTCTCCCCGCCTGCTCGCCGCTCCTGCCCCCTCCGCCTGCTCCCCCTCGTCTCTCCCCCGTCTCTCCCTCGACCCCGCTGCCTGTCAGCCACATCAAGTCATTTTTCATCAGAAATTAAGTTGGCAGAACAAACTGGGAGGGAGGGAGGGAGGGGTGGTTAGAGTTTTACAAGAAGCTGGGATCATTTTCCAAACATATTGCAATGGAGAAATGGAATATGATGCAGATATGATGTAATGGAATATATTACTGAGCAACCTAAACGGTCCACAATATACGTGCGCATTTACAATTTACGGTCTCTTTCAAGTTATTCTTTCTTGTAAATGCACTGTATGTATCTGTTACCTGCCATTAACAGTGTTTTTTTTTTTTTTAAACTGGCTTCGGGTTTACAATGTTGATCCCATTTCCACGAAATAGCCTAGCTTCGCGCAAAATTGACCTCGGCAAAATCTAAATCACTACAAAGAGACAGTCTTGGCCCAGTTGAAATCATTGCGGAAATGAATGAACAATATATGGCCAACATTCATGCATATGCAAGCTATTGCAGTGCTGTAGTGCAGTACCATTCAAAGGTTTCTGCTGTTGGAACAAGTAACTCACATTTCTTGCAAAAAAGTAATCAATGAGCAAGTAACAGCAGGGCA